>CM072773.1:41505000-42105000 GCA_036936925.1 Cenchrus fungigraminus
TCAGTTTGGAGAGGTCAGCAGACACCTGGATCGCGACGGCCACCTGCCGGAGTGATTTGGGGACGGTGCGCAGCAGCTTCTCCACCACCCTCCGTGGCGGGATCGTTTCCCCCACGGTTTCGAGTGCGGCGACGATGTTCTGGAGTCGAAGTGTGAAGTCGTCGACCCCCTCGCCGGAGTTGAAGCGGATGTTCTCGAATTCCCGGAGGAGACGCTGCGCCTCCGTCTTCTGTACCTGGTCGCTCCCGATCCGGCGCTCCTTCACCGCGTTCCAGGCCTCCAACGCAGTGTCCTTCGCCGCCAAGGACGCCACCATCTCCGGCGGCACGGCACTCGTAATCGCGTCGAGCGCCATCCTGTCCTCCTTCAGCGGCACACCTCCGGGCTCGATGGCTTCCCAGAGGTCTCTCGCCTGCATCTTGATCTTCATGACCAGCGACCAAGACGTGTAGTTCGTTTTGGTCAGCATCGGCCAGTTCGGCGCGCCGGCGGTGATCTCCCGGACGACCCGCACGGTCTCACCGCTCCCGCCGGCGCCGTCACCCCGGTAGGGTTTCTTCGGCGGCGACCCGGGAGGGGTCTTGACCTTCTTGTCGTCGTTGCCGGACATCAGCGCCCACCGGATCGCTGGGTCTCGATTCCAACAGCGGTACCGTGCCGCGATCGACTCCCGGCCTTTCACCGGCTCTGATGCCAACTGTTGGAGCTCCGGCGAGCTCTATCACCGGCGAGCCCCAGATACCTGCACACACACACGAGGAACACTAGGAACACACGATGGTTTGTGCTGCGAACTGAACTAGCAGCTTTTCTGGAATGTATTCGACTTCCCTAAATACAAGCTACAAGGTAACAGACTCTCCTAATCGTGCGGCATGCCGATCAACGGAACGTGCCATCCCACGTTCCCACGGACGCGACACGCGCTACTCCTACAGACGCGCTCCACACGAACGGGTCGTGCGTCGAGCTCCCTAAGGACTCGCTCAGCCTGACAAGGTGAGCTTATTCAGAAAAAAGAACAACAGACACTGGTTTACAGTCAACAGACGCCCCTCGTTCATTCTGCTCCTGGAATCTGCTGCCTGTTAAGCAACTCGGAGGTGAACAGGTATGTTCCCACATCTCCTCTGAATCTTGCGCATATGCTTTGATCGTTTATTTTCCGAGCAGGTGTAAGACGACGTTAATTGTTCATCTTCTGAGACAGTTCCATATAATGCACCAGGAGAAGACGAGCACGAGCAGGCGTTTGATACTTCCTTTTTTTAATAAATGGAGTATCACTTCATACTTTTTTTATTAGAGTATCACTTGATACTTTTTTTCTCTATTGGAGTATCACTTGATACTTTTTTTTTCTATTGGAGTATCACTAGATACCTTTTTTGTCTATTGGAGTATCACTGGATACTTTTTTGTTGTAAATAATGACGTACATCCCTTCTAAAATAATATAAAAATGTATACATGACAGATCTATCCCGTAATAATATATGAAAAGTATACATGACAGATCCATCCCATCATAAAATATGTATGTGTATTCATACCCCACAAGCGTGTATATGTACTCATATTCCCAAAATGTATGAACCTATACTCCTCTGGTATACATACTAGTCTGAATTACTACTCTCAAAAAGAATATGCATGTACTGATACTCCTCTTATATATAGACAAACTCCCTTCTAAAAAAATGTGTATGCCGTATAAAAAGAAGACGTACGTAAGCTTTGTCAAGTGCATGAAAGCATACTCATTAAACGTACGTGTCTGTACTGCATCGGATGCTCAAAATACTCCCTAACAAGTAAAAGTATGTAGGCATACTTGCTCATAAGTATATGGTTATGTCAGTACTATATGTTGAGTTGATACGCACCAGACAGCATGTCGACGATACCGAGGCGATATGCCCATATTCAAACATTTTCAAACCATGCATGCACCCAACCGCAACCAAATCAAACGTATGCATGCATGCAGGCCGAGAATACAGTCATCCGAGAATACAGGAGCCTGTTCGCGGGTCACGAATCACGATCTAAACCCGCCAGCACTAGTGGGAGTTCACCTCCGGTGGGTGGGTGGATGTGTACAATTTCAGTAGGAATAACTACACGTGCGTGTAGAAAAAACTCGTCCTATATATATATATATATAGGTAACGTATATTTGACTCCTAGCGTGGTGAATATTATTTACCACCCCGGCGGAGCGCCGCCGAGCTCCGACGAATTAAAAACCCCCACCGCTGATCACCTAATTACTTTCAAAACAACTGGAATCGTAAAAAGCAACTTCACCCGAAGGTTCTGAAATAAAAGGCGTGGTGAATTACTACCGAGACGCACTCAGTAATAGTTCCGTCAGTTCCAAAATGTAAAAACCCAAACGCCGTTTACGGCACAATACTGTTCAAATTTTTGGGAATCGCGCCATTGATTGCTTAGCCTTAAACGGCAACCAGAACATTTCCTCTCCAATCTCATCCCTGAGAAACCGCCAGTCCCCGGCTCCTGGCCTCTTGCTTAATCCGTCGGATGCGCGTCCTCCACTCCATCCGAATCCCCCTCACCATTTATCTTCGCCGCAGACCATCCGCCGCCGGACCCGCCGCCGGATTTCCCTTCAAGTTGAGTGCGCCACCACCCTACATCGGACCCGCGCGCCGAGTGGAATCGACCGCACCGCCGGGTGGAATCGACCGTGCTGCCGCGGCATCCTCGCTATTCCGTGGGGGCGCGGCGGAGCAACGGGCTGACCACCAGGTTAGTCCAATCCCCCACCCCTCCTTCCCACCAGGGCGGAGCGTGGGTTGTATCGGCCGCGGCGTAGGCTCCAGGTGAGTCCAATCCACACCACCTCTTCCCGATTGTCAGCGCGAGCAGATAATCTATGCACATGCATGTTACCGTTGGATTCGGATTCTACAAAATAAATTATTTGGTTCATTGTGTGTTATTCTCATCCACACGTAGGTACTGAAAACTCTTCCTTTTGCTCTAATGAATGCTTGTGCCGCTGCCGATTCACACGTTGACAAGCTCCCTGCGCGTTACTTCCTCAAGAGGCTCACAAAGTTTGCAAGGAAAGACCTCCACTTTGACAGGCACGACGTCAAGCTGCAAGGTCCAGACGGGGAGACGCAAAGCTACAGACACACAACAATGATGAGGGAGGCCATGGCGGCCGTACGAGCAGGCACAATGTCATCAGCTGGTTTCAAGAGGGGCTTAGAGGTGCTTAAAGATCTAAGGAAGCAACTTGAGAGGATACCGGCTGACATTGGGCCGAACAAGGTTGCCAGCAACAACGCTGCACCGGCCACTGTACTTGTTGATGATGACGCTGAAATTTTTTATGGAACCTCTACAGCAGCAACGCATAATTGTGGTCAACCATGTTCACGCCCTGTGATCCAAGTACCTGCAGCTCCCATACACCAGCGTCAAGCAAGTGCAAGTGAGATCAGTGCTGTTCCTCCACCGCGGTCAAGGGTTAAAGGCGGCGAGAGTGCTCCAGTTGGGACAAGGACTCTTGGAGCGAAGGGTCCTAAGCATTGCACCAGAAACTGCAGCTTCTGTGGCCTTGCTGTAGGTCACAACGCGGCTAGTTGCCCTGACGACCCCAAGAACGCACAAAGGATGGTCAAGTTACTGAAACCAAATAGGAAGCGAGGGAGGCCAAGTGCAATGGACAAGGCACTGGAAGAAGCTAGAGCAAGCAAACTGTCCCGCTCACTCGAGGATGAATTTGCTATGGCCAGCGAGTCAGAAGGCGACGACTACGAAGAATATGAGTTTTGATTCTCCTTGTTTTTCTTTTGGGTCTAGAATAAAATAAATATTTATGCTTCATGTCTTGTTGATTTAATTTACCCTAAGATGGAACCAGTTTTTACAGATGAGACGTTAAATGAAAATTTTCAAGTTTCACCTTCACAGGTCAATATATCACTCAGTTTTTATCATCATTTTGTTCCAACAACAATTTTTTTTTTGCACTTCTCGTGACATTTACATTAGTAATACCAAAAAAGAAACATATAATTCACAACTCGTTGCAACGTCTCGGGCCAAACAAGACCTGGAATCTTTCATAAGTTACTGACACGGCAAGTGCATACTGCAAAAAACGAATATGAAGTAAATTTTCATACGTATCACACTCTGCATCCACGTCACCCGTCAAAAAACTTCAACGATCAATCACATATTTCAAAAACTTCGATTGCCTTGGCCCTAATCACGCGCCTGCGTTTAATTTCGGTTTTACTACTCCATGCACCTCCGGGCTATAAAACTACCAGGATCGTGGCTCCATCTTTTAGCCACAGGGCACAGGCGCCCACATATCGAGTTGTGTAGTCGTGAACCATGTCCTCTACTGGTGAGAAAGGTGCTATAGACAGCAGTTCAAGGACGTCATCCTTGAGCATTTTTGCAGCCATGACCCCCCAATCCCTCCAGACGTAAAGACATTGCAGGACTTCAGTGCCTATCTTCGCTACAAATCGCTCTGCCTCGTCGATGGAGAGGAACCCGACCCCTCGTTCCTCGACGCTCTGTCATTCAATGGTCAAATCACAGAGGTGAGTCTATTCCGATGTTGTTTACTGACTTTGCACCACCCAATATTAACCGTACGTCCTGGCCACACCCCTTGCAGCATTCCGACGACGACGCTGAGCAAGATGAGGTCACCAGCGGGATCACGAACATCGACCCGCCCACCACAGAAGAGTCGCCGATGACGTAATTATCATAAATCTTAGTATGGATATACCCCTATCTCACATTCAGATTATCACATCCACTATGTATCTGGCCGGCATCTCGCCTGCGTCACGAATAAAGTAAAGAATTTCGACCCCAAACGATGCCAATGTGAATTATTTGGTCCATTGTGTGTTTAACTCTTCAAGACGTAGTGATGTTACGTCACGATTGCACAATGCCGAATTTTGATCCGAAGAAAAATTCTTACTCAGGTGTAACGTCATTTCAGCGCAAACAAAACACATACGCATGCAAAGCTCTTGTAATCTTCACCCAAAAAACTGTGGACAATTTTTAAGTTGTGAGGGGAATGAGTAAATTCACATCCAGTTTATTTTTTAACCACACTTTAACTCCTCCGGAGCACATCCCGCGCTACACTTTTAATGCCCAGACACCTCTTACATATGAACGAAATAGACCCTTATCCACGGTACACTACCGGAAATCGCAAGGCTGCAGTGAGCCTTTTAGTTGTCGTGAGCCAAACATCGGGCTCACGGCATACAGGCCTGTTTGCCGTGAGGCTCCGAGGAGACTCACGGCAGACAAGTAACACACGGCGCCAAGCCTTTATGCCGTGAGCTGGTTGACTAGGCTCACGGCAGCTAGAAAACACACGGCGAGGGTCGCTCTGTGCCGTGAGCTCACGGCACACACAATACACACGGCGAGGGCTGCTCTTTCCCGTGAGCACACGGCCACGGCTCACGGCACACACAACACACACGTTGACACCATTGCCCGTCACGTCCGTCGGCCGGGCCCGTTAGTTTTGCCGTGAGCCAGGTCCACAGCTCACGGCACAGTGCGGGACACACGGTGCACGTCGCTCATGTGCCGTGAGCACATGGCAGCTCACGGTAACACATCATGAAGCCGAGTGTATTTTGTCTTTGCCGTGAGTTAGTACAACGGCTCACGGCAAACAAGACAAATTTTTTTTTGTTTTTTGCCCTCCAAAATTTTCTACCCTTAAACCACATCTCTACAAACTACATATTCAAATTTGGGACAATTATAACTCAGTTTGATATATTTAGTCATTTTTTTCTTTCTTCGTATTTTTTTCACATACGTTGGATTTGAACTGGAAGTGCATAAAATCATAGAATAAAGTTCGTGCAATAATGATATTTCGTGTTCTTTATTCATTTTTCATACATATACCATGAAATTAGAAAGAATTTCAAACATTTAGACTCGACACATGATTCTGAAAGTTTCGTGCAATAGTATTTTAATTGTATAAAATCCATACAAATTTAAAACATCATGAAATTTGTATGGACAACATGATATCATGTATGGAGGCTATGGTGAAGAATTGAGATGGTTTCGAATTACTCAACTTATACACTGTTTACAAACTGAAGCATCTCACTAGAAGTTTCTGAGATGTTTACTCATGTGACTAGATTTGGTGATCTTTGTGATGTTCAGATTCAAATTTGACCTTGGAACTTTCCCTAGGATCATTAAACAACTTTGAGTGACTTATGTTAGTTAATGGCAAAATTTTTGTGTAGTTTTATAATTTCGAACATTATCGGACCGCATGAAATGATAGAATTTTAGTTGAAAGTACAATGAAACTAATGTTTTTCATTCATCAAAGTTTAAAATTTATATTGTAGAGTTAGCTTAGCAGGTAAATATCATAATGCACTCAACTTGTTTTTAAGGAAAATCATAAAAAAATAAGAGGGAAATAAACAAAAGTTGATAACTGACGGTTTACCGTGGGTAGCTCACGGCATACCTGCATTACACACGGCTGCCCCTTAGTTGCCGTGAGCCGTTGATCCTGCTCATGGCAACGCGTGCTCTCTGCCGTGAGCTTTAGATCTGGCTCGCGGCAAAGCCTTCTCCTGAAACCCTAGGTCTTCGCAGCTGACGTGTGGGACCACCTGATCTTTGCCGTGAGCCCTAGATCTAGCTCACGGCAAAGTTTACATGGGCCCACTCGTCAGCCGCACACACTTCACACACACACAAAACACTTCACACACACGCACCACACACTCAGACACACACACGCGCACACACCGTCGCTGCCGCCGCCTACCTTGCGCCGTCGTCCCCAACGCCGGCCGCGCGGTCCCCGCCGCCTTCGTCCTCCCCAACACCGGCCGCGCGGTCCCCGCCGCGACCGCCCCCGACGCCGCGTCCGTCCGTGGTCCCCGTCGCCGGCCGCCGCCCGTCGCTCCTCCACCTCCTCTCCCCCGGCGTGCCAGATCCGGCCGCGGACACCTCCTCTCCCGGCCCGTGCCTCCCCACCACCGCCGCGGCCCGAGGGAGAGGTCGTCCCGTGCCTGCCCACCGCCGTCGGGGGAGAGGCCGGCCCCGGCCGCTTCCCCCTACCGCCGGGTCCCCTCGCCGCCCGTCGCTCCTCCACCTCCTCTCCCCCGGCGTGCACGATCCGGCCGCGGCCCCCTCCTCTCCCGGCCCGTGCCTCCCCACCGCCGTCGGGGGAGAGGCTGGCCCCGCCCACTGGCCCCGGCTGCTGCCCCTAACCGCCGGGACCCCTCGTCGTGAGCCTCACCGGCCCTAGCTCGCGCCCCTGTTCAGGTGAGGAACATGCACCTCTCCAATTTTTAGTTGCTGAGCATGCATTTAGGAAATTTGAGTTAGTAAATTTTGTTAGGAAATGGATTTAGCTAGTTACTTCTCATATGCCGATGATGATATGAATTGTACCTAGTGTTCTTGCTGGGTAACATATGATGACCTTGAGCTTGAGTTGTACCGGTTATATGCTTCTCATGGTTGTCATCAAACCATGGGAGACGTCCATTCCCAAGCAACAACTTGGTTGGGATGGACGTCTCTCACGGTTCCATGGCTGTCATGAACCCTCTTTTGATTATCTATGCTCTAAGTTCAAGGTTCATGCAAGAAAAAAAATATATCTGAGGCAAATTACTATTTTGGACTGTGGTTGTCGGCCATCGTGCCGTTGTTTTGTTGTAGGTTTTGAAAACCTCTCTATGTAGGGGAGGTGCTGTTGAAATTTTGTTTGATTTTAAATTCAACTTTACTCATGCCTATGATGATATCAAAACTTACCCAAATTTCATGTTGGGTAACATATAATGACATTGAGCTTCTTTTGTTCAATTATATGCTTCTCATGGTTGTCATCAAACCATGTGAGACATCCATGCCCAAGCAACAACTTGGTTGGGCTGGATGTCTCTCACATGGTTCCATGGCTGTCATGAACCCTATTTTGATTATCTATACTCTAAGTTCAAGGTCCATTCAAGAAAAAAATATCTGAGGCAATTTTCTGTTTCTATAAATTTGGAATGTGGTTCTGTTGAAATTTTGTTTGATTTTAAATTCAACTTTACTCATGCCTATGATGATATCAAAACTTACCTAAATTTGATGTTGGGTAACATATAATGACCTTGAATTATATGCTTCTCATGGTTGTCATCAAACAATGGGAGACGTCCATGCCCAAGCAACAACTTGGTTGGGCTGGGCGTCTCTCATTGTTCCATGGCTGTCATGAACCATCTTTTGATGATCTATGCTCTAAGTTCAAGGTCATATGAAAAGACAAAATATCTGAGGCAAATTTCTGTTTCTATAAATTATTTTTTTATACTTACTACATCGTACTGTTGTACTTACTACATTAATTATTTTTTTATTTAGTACTTGTACTCTTTGCTATCTAATACATGTACTAATACTTGCTTTACTCTTTTTTTTTGCAGTTGATTGAACGAAGATGCCTAGGGCACGCGGCGGCAGAGGCGGCAGAGGCGGAGGCGGCCGCGGGGGTCGCGGGGTGACGAAGAACCTCAACGAGTTGTACCCTCGTAGCGGCCATGACGGCTCAGAGACGGCTGAGGGCTCCGGGGCAGGTGGTAGGAGGGGTCGCAGGAGGTCACCCACTCCGGAGCGTGCACCTCCGTCTGGAGGAGGAGGAGGGAGGGTTGGTCACCGGAGGTCACCCTCCCCCCTTGGTTCTTCGTTGTCTGGAGGGAGGGCGGGTCGCAAATCACATCCCTCTCATATGTTGCCACAGTCTGCGAGGGAGGAGAGTGATAGGGAGGAAAGGGAGGCGGAGAGGCTGAGGCATAGGCAGGAGGATCTGGATCTGGAGAGGGAGAGGGAGAGGGAGAGTGGGAGTGGGAGTGGGAGTGGTGGAGAGGGAGCGGGAGAGGGGGAGGGGTGAAGGAGGAGGAGGAGGAGGGGGATGGGGAGCAGGGGGCTGGGAAGATCTGGTTGCGAGGCCCTGCGACGCTTCCGACACGTCCCGTACCTCTTGCGGAACGACCGATGATTGCACCTGATGGGAAAAGGTAATTTACCAATGCTTTTTCATTGGTTACTTTGCGATTTCACAACTGAAACTATTAATTTGTCTGAATCAATTTTGCAGGGGGTGGAGGGTAGTCGCTCCAGGTCGTCACTCACGGCTTCCCAATGGCATCCTCGGTATTTTGTGCAAGATTCACTGGCCTGGGTTGGTGGAGGTTGGGGACCGAGAGGACCTAGCAGAGACGTTTGACCACTACGTCAGCGTGACCGATGAAGATGATCGAGATGGCAGGAATTTCAAAACCAAGGCCGGGCGTGTGGTAAACGAACTATGGGTAAGTCTTCCTCGCAAAACATTGTTAATCTCAATAGATCGGTTGTACTTTGTATTTTCATAAAGTATTGACAACACTTGTATATGCAGGATTTCTACAGATGTGAGGAGGGCTCTCTGGAAAGGGCGAATGAGGTGGCGAGGAATGCCTGTCAAAAGCTGGTGCATGATATGATTTACGAGGCGCGTGTGGGCACCGTTGTGTTCTACTTCGCAAAGCACAAGAAACAGAAAATCACCAAAGAGCAGGCAAGAAACGAGAAGCTGCCCAGAGATGAATGGTTGAGGGTAAAGAACATCTCATTGCAATAGTAACTTCTCATCGTTCACGTATGATCAATTTGATATGGCGACGACTTGATGACGTGCAGGTGCCTCCGTGGTGGTGTAGCGGCAATCGGCGGGCTTGGGCAAGGCTGGTGGACAGGTGGCTTGACCCGGAGTGGGACAAGATGCACCTCGAGCGCCGGGAGCGGCGTTTGAGGATGCCAGGTCCGGCACACCATCAAGGCCCCCTAAACCTAAGGCAATATGCGGCTAGATGGGTACGTGAATTTATTTCTTTATTGCAATGCTCACGATTTTGCATTAATTGTGGCAATCTTGTTGTTTGTCGCAGTCTCGGGCACACGGTGGCCAGCCTTGCTCCCAGCTCGAGGCATATGCTTTGTCTCACAAGGGCAAGGCGACGTCGGACATCATCTACAACGAGGCAGACCTGCCCGAGGCGTACACCAACCCGATGATCCAGCCCCGCATCGTTCGGTACAACACGACGGCAAGGGAGGCCCATGGGCCAGAGTTCGATCCGAGGACGGCGCCCCTTGATGGAGAAGTCATAATGAGGATCGGACACGGCAAGCAGCATGGTTGGTACTTTGTGGGCGACAGCATCCTCGACCCGGCCGAGGTTCCCAGTCTCCCTCAGGTGAAAGCTCGGAGCACGAGCTCAGCCCCGCCCGTACAACGACGACCGACCGTTGCTGAGTCCTTGTTGGAGACAGTCACGGTAATTAGATGTCTATATCCGTCGTATTCTAAGTTTGCTTTGTATTCTAATGTTGGGATAAAAAATTGTAGTCCAAGCTTGCACAAGAGAAGGCCGAACGGCAGAGGGACCACCAGCAGATGCAGCAGTATGTCGAGGCCAATACGCAGCAGATGCAGGCAGTGGTTCAGTATGTCCAAGGTCTTACTTCGGTGATTGCTCAAACACAACCACAAGTGCAACTCCCTTCTCCACCTGGGCTCGTACTTCCTCCTAGACTGACTCTGAGTACTCCGGTGAGTTTGTTTCCCACTTGTCTTTCCATTTCTGGTAGTGACTTAGAGAGCTAAGCAACCTAGAATGACTTAGAAACCTAGAATGACTTAGAAATGTAGATTTATTCTCATATCCATATAGAACTTTCATTCTCATAGTGACAAACTTAGAATGTTGTACTTCCATGTTATTGACTTAAAATTTTGTGCAGAATATGTCGGCGGCATCGAATGATAGCCCGGTTGCACATGACGTGTCGCCGTCTCAGCGGCCTCCGTTGGTCCCCGGGAGTGGAGCGTGGGGGCAAGCGCCTCACGGGTCTACTTACACGTGGCTGTCGTGGCCGCATGTTGTGCCGGGCATGGGGCTGCCGCCAACCGGCTCACCAGGTTACACATGGCCGCCGCCGCCGGCAGCTGGGGGGTCAGCGACTGCGTCGCCGCAGCAGCCACCAGAGCACTCGCCGCAGCCAAGGCCGTTGCCGCAGGAGTGAGTTATGGACTTTACATGCATTTGGACTAGTGGTTGTGGACTTATGTTGCATTTGTGGACTTATGAACTTAAAACTGTCTGTGATGCATATGTGAACTTGTGTGATGCATATGTGAACTTATGTGATGGATATGGTGATATTTGAACTGCCTGTGTTGGTTATGGTGATATTTTAAATTTCCTGTGATGATTATGGTCATATTTGAACTGCCTATGATGGTTATGGTGATATTTGAACTGTCTGTGATGTTGTATCGTATGTGAGGTGGCATATATGGTTCTGAGATAAAAATAAAAAAAACAAAAACGTCACTTTGCCGTGAGCTAATTCTCCTATGCCGTGAGCTATAGCTCATATGCCGTGAGCTTTGACTTGTGCTCACGGCAACGTTGTGTAACCTGGCAGCAGGAAATTGCCCCTTTGCCGTGAGCTAGAAGCCCCGCTCACGGCAGCAAGGTGATATGTGCCATGAGCTAGAAGCCCGGCTCACGGCACACAACCGTCG
Source organism: Cenchrus fungigraminus (assembly GCA_036936925.1). Lineage (NCBI taxonomy): Eukaryota > Viridiplantae > Streptophyta > Magnoliopsida > Poales > Poaceae > Cenchrus > Cenchrus fungigraminus. The sequence continues at coordinate 41,516,663 of CM072773.1, forward strand.
TCAGCACGTCTGAGGAGGTGCCATGTGTGGCCTCTATGCCGTGAGCGATGGAGCGGCTCACGCCAACCAGAAGCTCTCGGCACACAGCCGACGTCACCTCACCTGGGAACCTGCCACGTGTGGCACCTATGCCGTGAGCTCTCCGTCAGGCTCACGGCACAATGAGCCGTTAAGACAGCTCCCGTGATCCCCGTTAGACACCTGTGCCGTGAGCTATTGAACACTCACGGCACAGGTTTGCCGTGAGTCATCTGGTCGGCTCACGGCAACTATGCTGTTTGCCGGCCAAACTGTGCCGTGAGCTCTTTGCCGGCGGCAACTCACGGCAAAGAGGTTGCCGTCGGTGGACCGCTCTTTGCCGTGAGGAACCGGCTCACGGCAGCCTTGCGGAATCCGGTAGTGGTACATGCCACACTAATTCACTACGAGCGTAGTCATCTGGAAAATATACAACACACGGATCTAGCAAAAAAAAACTCGTCTTCCACTAACCTCGCCCAAACACGGTTGGGATTTCGTATTTCGCAACAATTCTAAAACAATTAAATTGACCGCAACCCTGTGGGCGGGGCATGGTCGTAATTACTTCTCCCACGACATTATGGTGTAGTCACATGATTTGCATGACGTAAAACTAATGTCTTCTGTCAAAATGATTATATCTTTGTGTTCTAAAATAATTACTGTTCACTAAGTTATTTTGGAATTTTTTACCTACTCAAGCAACCCAAATAAAAAAATATCAAACTCCAGGTCAAAAAAAATTTCGCTCCATTTATAGTGGAACGAAGGGATTACTTGCCATTTTTCGTCACAATCACATTCTCCCACACCGCGCAACGTATTTCAAAGTTATCGAACAAGTGATCTTTAATACTCGTACGAAAATGAGTAAATTAGGCACTTACTACCATTGTAATCCCAAACATCATCATGACATCATCTTGATTGCATCTTGCTATACACCTAGCACTCAGTAATAATAATTCTCCAATAACCTCTCGTTAATTTAAATCAGGTAGAAGCAGAGATTTTACTCCCCATGAATGAAGATGAGTTAATCACACCTTTGTAATATATTTACTCCAGACCCTACTCATCCGGAGCACATCCTTCGATATCTTCAGTCAAAGCAATCTGCAACCTAATCATGAAGGGTCATTACATGCATCTTTTCAAAAAAAGGGGTCATTACATGCATTGAAACAATAACTTCTGCCCGTAAGAGCGACGTAAAAAACATATTAAGTGCATTCAAACCAATTGACCATGCACAATAAATCAATTTAAATACAGCATGACCTCTCTGGACCACCGTATCGGCGGCACAGCTTGGTCTCCGCAACAAGCGCCTGATTCCGAGCTTAATTGATACGGCGTCATCTATCTCACGAACGCCTGCTGCATTTTCCACTGTTCGGCTCAGAGGCACCGTCCTCCACATACGCGTGCGGCGGCTGCAAGGTAGTGACGGCGGCGATGGCAGCAACAGCTTTTTACAGTGCGTCGCCGATGCAGCGGTACTTTTGATTTTACAGTTGTAGAATCGAAGGAGATCTTTTTTTGAGCTCCGGCTAGGGCCGGCGGCGTCCGCTGATCAGCCATGACCAGTGCGCCAGCTGTGCAACAAAATATTAAAACGGATGCAAGTTGTGGATGGGATCCAATTTTTACTGCTCAAGATAAAAAATAGAGTAATTACGTGCTTAGTGTGCCTTTTACTTCGTCGGAGCTCAGGCCAATACGCCGCCGCACGCGTTAAATATTATCCACCACACTGCGTGTTAAATAACCAGGTCCTAGACTCCGCTATTTGGTACCCAGGGTACTGAATATGAATAGGGTATTCAGTACCCGAGGCCATCCCCCTACCACCCGACCCCCGCCTGGCTCCTAGGACCCGTCCGGTTTTTTACGGGCAAGCCGGCGCCCACGCTCCCGGTCTTTTTCCCTGAACTGAAGCGAGGCAGTCAGCCCACGAACCTCAACCGCTAGAATCAGTTGTTGCCTCCCCCGATCCGTGCCTGCCGAGGCCGCGAGGTGCAGAATCACCGGCGTCGGCGTGTGCTCCAAGGTGCCCCCGGTCATCGACGGATTCCAGCGGCTCCCGCACCCATCTCCGTCCGCCGGACGAGGCGACGCGCCGACGGCAGGGCTGCAGCATCGAACCATCCACTGCACGCTCGAACGAGGAGGTGGCGGCTCTGGAGGTGGAGGCGTCAGGCATGTAATTCCCCGCAGCGAGCTCCGGCTAGCGATATCACGCAGCTGAAATCACGAGAGGTAATTTCGTTGACGTGATCTCCCTTCCTCTCAATTGGCAGTACAGGTTAGTTTACTAGAAGAAATCGCACAGCAAACTGAGTTGAGTGATTGGATTTGATTTCGCATAGCAAACTGAGTTCAAACAATTTAACAGGTGCCCAAATGCTACCCAATAGAGTTCCACGAGGAACCATCACCTGGAATCAGTAGTGAATTTAACAAGCGTCGTATGTACAGGGAGCTGAGAACTGAACATAAAAAGGAAGCAAATTTTTTGATAATCTCATGATCACTGGGTAGTAAAGCATGTAGAAGCGCAGCTCTAACCTAAAATGAGGAAGCTTTTACTGCATTTGTAGTAAAATAAAGTAGAAGGCATAATGAAACAAAAAAGCAGCTAACAACGAAATTGACTTAGCTTGACAATAAGTAATGTTCAGAGATGTTTTGGTGAACTACAAGGAAATTATCTAGCAGGTAGTAGCACAACAACCTGTTCTGTCAACCGTTCGAGGATGAACAAAGCCAATTACTGTTTGCTGTGCAGGAATTCTAGCAGAACAGGGACACAATGGGATGTGGCCGGCAATTGTTCACTGAAGCAGGGCCAAGTAAGCCGAGGTCTGGAGGTACTCCATCACCGGCTGGGCAACAGGTGCGTGAATTGGCTAGCGCGCGGGACAGGGAAACTTCTGGCGATCATGACAGTAGACAGAGGGTTTCTGAACCATCAGAACCAGGGGGGCGATGCAGGATGGACACCGGCAACAACGATTCTGAGGGAGTGGAGAGCTTCAACGCTGGATTCCGAACACCAAGGCAGACAGCAGGTAGTCTGGATGGGAGTAGTGAGGTTCCGACCGAGACAACAGGAGGACAGGGTTTTGTGTTCTCGCCTCTAGCTACTTTGAGTGAAAGACAGATGAATGAAGAGGAAGAGATTCCGCCACAAACACACGTAAGCCAGAGGAAAATATCTAATTCATCATATTGTTAGTTCTTCAATGCTAAACGATGTTTATAAGTTGTGATGCCTAATTGCTGGGGTGTTAAATTTTTTTATGTAATTCAGAAAGAAGGCATGAACCCTGATTTGATCCCAAGGGAGGGGATGACGTTCCGGACAGATGAGGAAGCAAGGGATTTCTATGAGCAATATGCAGAATTGGCCGGGTTTGGTGTGAAATTGAGCAACAGGAAGCCGCACTCTAGAGTGATGAGATGTACTAACTCAGGTATGGGAAAATTTTACAAAGGTAACGAGGATCTGCGGGTGAGGAACAAGACCACGAAGAAGACAAGTTGCAATGCTCATTTGAAGTTTACACGGGTGTATGACAGTGAAGGCAACGAAGCAAGTTTGGTTTTAGAGAAGGCAAACCTATTTCATAACCATCTGTTGCTGACACCTTCGAAGACCAAGCACCAGAGGTCGCACAAGAGCAGCGATTCAGCTATCTTTGATATTATTGATGAATTGCAAGATGCTGGCGTGAGTTCACAACAGATAAAGAATGTACTCCAAAATATGCATGGAGGGCATGCAGAACTTGTTCCGGTTACTGCCCAGGACATTGCCAATAGGTAAGATCATCTCACACAGTAACTTGTGTTAAAAATGCATATGAGATGGCTTGTGGAGTGGGTAATATATGAAAAGGGTAGTTGTAATATGCAGCCATTTGTAAGGAAAATTATAAGTAGGTACATATATTCATGATTTAGAGGTTGAAGTCAATACTGATTTTCGTTTACAGCAAAATGAAAATGAAAAAAATGTGCATGACCATAGGCAGGAACAGTAATGAATTAGCACCCAATTTTGATTGATGATATGTTTGATTTCTTGGACATGTTATTGAACACAGGAAGGCTGCGAATGTTCGTGCGGAGCATGCGGATGACATCAACAAGCTTATTGCGTTCTTCAAAAATTGTGAGGCTCAGAACCCACAGTTCCGATGGGAACCAAGGTTGGATTCCGAAGGTGTTATACACAGTTTATTTTGGAGTCATGCAAGCATGCAGGCCGATTATATGGATTTTGGCGATGCAATGTGCTTCGACACAACACACAAGACTAATATATACGAGAAACCATTAGCAATGTTTGTTGGGTCGAACCACCATCTACAGAATACCGTATTTGCATGTGCACTGCTAGGAGATGAAACTGCAGAAACTTTTGAGTGGGTGTTCCAAGCATTCAAAAGGTGCATGGGGGGATTTAGAACAAGGTGCATCCTCACAGGTAATATGGTCATTATAGATATTTTTTTGATCCGTGTGCGTGTGCTGCTACCATGTTTGAGACTAACGGTGATGAAATTAAAACGTTTCTTGCTGCAGATCAAGACCAGGCAATGGCTTTGGCGGTAGGCAAAGAGTTCCCAGGGGCTGTTCACAAGATTTGCAGATGGCATGTGGTGAACAAGCACATGCCACAGCTAATTGGCCTGTTTGGGTTGTATGGGAAGAGGCATTTTAAGGAAAAAATTTATTCAGTGCTGAACCACCCACTAACGCCAGTGGAGTTCGAGGCTGCTTGGAATGAACTTGTTGATGAGTTTGAACTACGTAATGATAGCACTCTAGATAGTTTGTACCGGCAAAGAGAATTGTTTGTACCGGCATATTTCAAAGGGCAGTATTGTGGCAGGATGGCGTCAACACAGCGATGCGAGAGCTCTAATTTTGTGGTGAAGTATTGTTTTGTTGACAAGAACACAGCTTTGCACAGGTTCGCCAAGAAAATGCTCGATTTTGTGCATTCTAGAAGGATGAAGGAGTCCGAGGAGACATACCATGCAACGGTAATGCAACAAGAAGGAATATTTATGTGTAGTAAATACAAATATCAATTCCTTTACTAACTGTTGTGCTTGTGCTATGACAGAGCAAGAGGATCACAAGCAGCAAGTGGCCATTTGAAATTCAAATGTCGAAGATTTATACAAGAAGTGTGTTCGGTGAATTTGAAAAAAAAAATGGTTGATTGCACAACATTTGATATAGAGGACGATCCAACAGAGGGACAAAATTGCTATCTGGTAACGCACACCAATAGGACTTCAAAACTTTCATGGGGGCAGCACCGGTTCAAAGTGCGTGCAGACAAGGCCAATGATGACTTTCATTGCGAGTGCAAGGAGTGGGAGCACACAGGTTCACAATTAAATATGGCAAAGTACATATTCCATATGCCAATTACGTATTTACAGTTCTCTTACTAGCATAAGTATTCTGTAGGTTTGTTCTGCGTGCACTTGTTGAGAGCATTCATAAGGATCCAGCTAAAAAAGATTCCAGGACATTATATACTCCGTAGATACACAATTCATGCAAAATAGGAGTTGGGGTTCGACAGGAATGACAAGCTCCTAGTTGGGGCTGATGGAGTCACACAGTCGTCCAGATTGAAAAAATTGAGGAAGGCGGCAATGGCTGCAGCCATGTCTGGGAGCATGTCGTCCTCTGCAACCATTAGATCGTTAGAGGTATTGGAGCAACTGGACAAAGATAACCAGTTAATACCCCCAGACATTGGTCCTAGATCAAGAAGTGGGCGCCAAGAAGCACCTGGAGAGGTACTTGAGTAAAGGTTGAATTAAATCTAGCATTTGTGGCAAGGCACTTAATTAGCTACGTACATGTGGGTATGGTTTGCAGGGGGTAGCAGGGAGTAGCTGCAGAAATGAGGGCTCACACCAACAAGCAATGGATCAGCAATTGGCAAATAAGGTAAACTACATCAATATTGTGTGAGAAGTAACACACCTGGCAAAAAAAATGATTTAACAATATGAATGTTGCAATGTGAAACAGGCAATGGCGCAAGCATCCGTGGATGGAAACTCCTCGAGCGAGAGGTTGAAGGGGAAACAGGGGCTTCCAGCCGGAACGGTATGAGTTCGAATGCATGTGGTATATATACAGGTAGGAAGAACTACGAGTTACAACAGCCAGAAAAGTAATCTCAAGCGATTATTGTGTTTCAGGAAGTTTTCCACGAAGATGATACGCAAAACGTGTTTCAACGGGTGATCCCAAGGGACAGGAGGAATGAAAAGGGAATAGAACGTGAAGATGCAGGAGGTCACGGTACACAGGTTAGAAAAATCAGGATGGTACTGTTACTGTTTCTTTCAATTGTGTATTTATTCTATAGTTGGTGGAATCATGTATGCAGGTCAATACAGCCAATGTTGTACACATAAGCCGAGAACCACCTCCGAGAGCCAAGCCAAAAGGGCGGAGCATACCGGAATCTGAGAAGAAGAAAATCTCACTTGGCGCTAAGGGTCCGAAAAAAGGAACAAGGAGGTGCAGTTCATGTGGGTACTTTGTAACACATAACTCGAGAACATGCCTCAAACTGACGCATAACAAAGCGCGCCTGGAAGAAATGCAGAACAGGACGAGAGGCAAGCCACGAGGAGCACAGAAGAAGAGCAGTGCCATCCAGCATGGTAGTGGAGGAGAAGAGCATAACGTACCGTAGTCGACAAGAGACAAGGAACTACCAACAAACATATTTATCATTACTAATTCGGAGAGTGATGATGAGGAATTTGACGATATGGATACGGAGGAGTGAGGAGGAGTTATGCAAGTAGGTAGTAAGTAGGGAACTAATTTAAACCGATGGCTGATGTACAGTGGGCTTATTTTGTTTGGAATGATAACTTGTATTATCAAATGTGTATTGAACTTGGAATTTGGAGAGATGTGGTGAATGAAGAGTGAACCAACGAGAAAACTGGTATCAATTGGGGTTATAGAGTTAGAACTATAGTCAACAGACAGGGTTAGGTGTTTGCTATCATGACCGATCAGATAGCAGTTATATTTTCCTCGATAAAAGAATAGATTCTTGAAAGGGCGCAGTGGTCAGTTTCCAGCCTTACTAAATTTATCAAATGGAAAAGAAGTTAGATCTGCTGTAACAGTAAAGACCACGCTAACAACACGTCACTGTCAATCTTAAAGTGAGCAGTACATTTCGATGTCGAAGGAGACGATTGACCAACTGAGAAGGATTGTGAGGCAGCACACCTTCATTGCATGCCTTGCAATCCTGTTTGACCAACCGAAAAGGATTGTGAGGCAGCCCACCTTTGTTGCATGCCTGTTTGACCAACCGAAAAGGAATGTGAGGCATCAAACCTTCATTGCATGACTTGCATGCCTTAAACACCGCGTGAGAGCTGAAGCAGCATAAATTGTTTGACCAAAAATAATCCTACGTTTATTGGGCGTATAAAGCACTGGATATCCCGATGCGATAAGGAACACTACAGTAGGTAGCAGTACCTAGGGGCACGCATCCAACCGCAAAACAATGCCAAAGCCAAAAAAAACATGACCAGGGAAGAGTATTGGAAGTATTATGAGCAAAAAGCTATTTTGAAGGATGTGCCGGACATATGTGAGAGCACTTGCAAGGCGAAGGAAAGCGGCAGGGAAATGGACATCTGTGCGAAGGAGAAGAAGGTTAGGTGTATTTCTATGTAACAAAGTTTTTGTTTTACCAATTTCATGTCACAATCTTAATTAGGACATGAACCAATGCATAGAAACTTGAAAAAAAATTTGGAGGGTGGACTTCCTACGGAGTAGGACAGTGGCCAAAGTTGGACAAAATTACGAGTGATATACTCTATGAGGAAGCCTGCCTTGTGGATGGAGAGCTTCCTGACAAGCTAGCGAAGAATGGTTCAACGGAAGGGGAGATTAGCAGGGTGAGTTTCAATTTTTTCCATCCATTTTTGCTGAACATAAATCAAATAGGGGTACAATAGAAAATAACATTGACATAGTGTTACTCGACCGTACAGGAGTATGGGGAGAAGACGGAAGATGAGGTTACCAGTTCGATAGGAGGGGAAAAACGCCATCAACAGATATAAAGGAGTGGAATCATCTACATAATAGACTACATAATAGACGAGTAATGATTTGGGTAAAAAGAGTAGTTTTGTAATAAACAAATAGTAATTTTGTAATAAACAAGTAGCATTTCATGCAGTTGGCATGCTTGATTCCGACAAGGACTATGGCATAGTTGCAGTTGCCGTGGTTTGTGTAATAAGAGTAATTTTGTAATAAACAAATAGTAATTTTTTCATAAACAAATAGCAATGTAAATTTTTTAAGTCGGGTGCTATGTCTGTCAACATATTGGACAGTAGTAGGATGAAAACTAGGAGACAAAAGGAAATCCATTCAATACATTAAGTTCGTGATTCAACACACACGGTTCAGGTGGACAGAGGGAACAAGGAACAAACACGTAAAACACGCACACCTAAAAGGATTTGTAGTACAGTTTACAGGGTAATAAGAACAGAGAAAAAATGCTAGTAGAAAAAGGGGTGGTGTTCATCTAGACGGAACTGAAGGATTTCGTCTGGTAGCGTCGCAGCCTCGTTCGATGCATGAAAAGTGAGGTAGTACAAGGCATCAGCTCGCAGCTCTTTTGGTCGATCCTGAAGAAAATGATACACAACCAAGGTAAGTGAGATTGATTAGTGAAAGGAAATGTTGGGGGAAAGACTTACAACAGCAATGCAAGTCTGTAGTGATCCATGGCCAGCACCATCGTAGAATTCGAGGAACTTCATGGTAAAGAACGCAGATTCGGATGGATCCTTGTGGACAGGAACCTTAACTGGGACATGTCTCCAGTTCTTGAATGATTTGAATTTAAGAGGTGCAGCATTGGACAAAGCATCACTTAGTCGGTGAATGATTTTCTTCCCCAATTCGGAATGATGCTTGTCCCAGTTGTCACACTCATGAGTAGGATGCATTGGGTTGAGCACATCAATCCGTGTTTGATCAAAGTTGACGCAATAAACAGACCAATGATGATGATGAAGAACTGGCAGAAGAATCTGCATGATGTGATACATATTAATATTAATGTGCTTAGGTAAAACCATAAAACATTTGACTTACAAGGGATGAGGAAAATGGCAGTGAGATACGTGTAACAGTTCCCAAAAATTATTCTTCTCAGATTAAACAAAAAGGAACATAGAAAGCTAAGAAAAAGAACAAGTACTGCTAAGAAGGACAGAGATTGCATGTAACGTAGTAAATTTTTAAGAGCAATGGAAATAGATGTAAGGTAGTGGTACCATCTTGGTCTTCTTCAGGTCTGTGAATGGAAGACAACGATTGATGGCCGTCACTGCTGCAATCTGGCTGTACTTGGGCTCAGAACAGTCGCGTTTGGTCCACTCAACATTTAGAATTGACTGGAAAGAACAAAAATGCATGTGAGGGATAAAAAGTATGAAACAATGAAAAAAGACTAGTTGTAGTCTAACAGGTTGGCAGACAACGGCATACTGAGAGGTCAGCATTGAGAAATATTCTGTAGCCATGGCATTCTGGTCTGATATAGTAATCATCGTAACTTAGGCAATTGACAAAAGCTGTCATAAATTTTGAGTCCGGAAATGAACCATCAGCAAAGGATTGTGCAATCATCTCACCGGTGAAGTGTATGCTACCAATCTGGATCACCGTTGCGCTGCATAGAATGCAATCAGCAAGGGGAAAATGGTATGTTTCACAACACGACTATAAAAAAATAACACAAACATACCTTCTGACCAAGGAGTCGTCAGCACAGAGGTGGCCCAACAGACTCATCGATGCATCCACGTTGGGTGGAGGGCGGGACATAATTCCAGCCTTGAAGGGTGAACAATATTTAAGAGGCTTCCGTGTCAAACGTTTGCCTGTACGGATATCATGTAAGTATATAGAGCCTGCCTCCGTGTCTGTAACCGGAGGATCTGCTTCCCGTGCTACCTCGCCCGTTGTGAATGTAGTAGAATGTGGCTGGGGATTTCTAGTGGTTGGACTATCACCGGGGTGTGACGAAGGATCCTGTAACAAACTTCCTTGAATTGCGGTAGTGGACGGTGAAGTGGCACCAGTTTTAGATATGTCAATATCTGTAACAAAGAGATCCAAAAGCAAGGGTTCTTAATATTTTTTCTGGGTACAAGGAACTGACAGAGTGGCAGGCATGTTATGGAAGGTGATACACAGAACCTGGGGTAGATGAGTTCTGGCCGTAGCAATCCCTAGATACATCGTCTCTATACGAAGTTCTTGGGACCCTAACTGAACCGTCGTTTCCGTGCTCGAATACTTGATGTACACATAGTAACGAACAGAATAAAAACATCAAACTATCAGGAGCAAGTTGGAAAGTAATGGAAAATAAAGATCATAATACGAATGAATTATGGAAATCAACGATGATTACCGTTCTGAGCATCGACAATGTCCTCTTCGATTCCTAAGTTGTTCCTACGCGAAGACTCCCCAATAATGGTAGGATCAGATAACGACCTCTGGGCGGCAATTAGCTGTTCTATGAGTGCTCCGCACTTTTCAGCTAGACAATAAGGAGCTCTGACCATGTTGCACAGTGAAGCTTGTATGGCACAAGTGTTCTCAGAAAAGGTTTGGTCAAAATGGTCGAACAATTCATGAAATGCTTGCAAGGGATGACCGGTGAGACGACGCATTGGCTGAGCTAACAAATCACGCATTCGTGGAAGACGAAACATAGGGATATTATTCATGTCATCCCACCAAACAGTACCTACGTCCACAACATCATAGCAAGTGCTGCTCCTGATCTTGAACTGCATAACGAAAGGAACATATGACGCAAGTGCGGAAATAACAACTGAAGCTGATTGGGAAAGAAAAGAAATAAACTGATGGGCAGAAGGCCATAAGTCTCAGTCCCATCGGTGCCATGAATCCTGTCTGCAGTAGTGAGACGAAGAACGGTGACCTTGTCATAGAAACTGACGCGAGGGGTGGATATCCAGTCACTGGGGGAGGAAGAGTGATCGAGGTTATCCAAATATAGGACCTGTCAGCAAAACACATTGAAAAGTAGGCATCAATATAACTGAAAGAACACCAGGTGGTTGCACGACAGTAGAAATGAGTAGGATCACAGTAAGGAATTGATTATGCAAAATTAACAACAAATGCCTGTGTTAAACTGATAACTAAAGAGGTGACAGTGTATACATTAAACCGATAGGAAACATTATTCAAGTTGAAGTTCATGACGAAGATTATCAACATCTGTACCAGGACATAACAATCGATAGACTCAGTGTTAACAGCTAAAACTAACAAGAAGACTTACAATTAGAAAAACCGAGCATCCAAATATTGTCTGTGTCTGTTGTTTCTTGTTTCTCCCATGCCATCTACGGATTGCAGTCTGAAGATCATTGAATACTGCCTGGGATAAGTCTACTGCACTGAAAAATTCAGGATGCCGAACCATGTTGATGTCACTGGAACCAATGTTAGAGCTGCTCGTTGGGAACAACAAACAATTGAAAAGAATCATAAAAAAGCATCTGAAAAAGAGTGGGTTAACCCGTCCCTTTAATATCTCCTCCTGCAAATTGGATATGTGGATCGGATCGTCATCTGTGAGGAGCTCCTGGTTTAGTTCAGTAATCAACTGCTTCCGAAACTTGGATACTTCTGTCAGAGGAGAAGAATGGAGACTACATCCACCAATATGTAACCCAAGAACCATACTGATTGATTCTTTTGTTATTGGAAAAACCTTCCCTGGCCCGATGCGGACCATCATGTCAAAGGGGCTTGCCCTATCCATGAGGAAAGCAATCAGCTCCCTGCACTCTACTATATCAAAGTCCATCCTTAGTAGGTGACCAAAACCTAAAGATTCGACCGCCGCATACTGCACAGGGTTGAGAAGCTGGATTGTGGAGATGACATCAGCGGGGTTGCACCTAATGTTCAGAATTCGAGAAGGCTTTGCACAGTTCTTGGGTCTGCGGGGAGCCTGGCACGAACACATGATGTATAAGGTTGATTATATACTTGGGAAAAGGCAAACGACACTAAAGTCAACCATGTAAAAAATGTGTGGTAGGTACATGAAACATCTGGTTATTTTTTGGAAGCACGTAATGAGAAATCAGATAGAAGAATAATATTATCCTGAAGTACTAATTGAACATCTATCATGGCAGATGATCAGGTTATTAGGCTAATACCTCTGTGCCATCCTGAGCAGGGAAATAATCGGTTAACAGCCTAGTATCATGAGATGCAATGCTGTTTTCATTTGAAGAGCGGTGAGATGACCGCAACTTCTTCCCCCGGCGAACTCCAACCCCAGTGCGTTCATCGGAGGCATTCCTCGAACGGCGAGCAGACTTGTTGTGCCCAAGGTGATGGTCATCCTCACAGAAATCACCAATGGGGTCATCAGGAACAAAACTCTTTGGAGAATCATTTGGGTGAGCTTGCTGTTGGAAAGAAGATCCGGGGGCACCAACCTCTGGATAGGTGGACTGATTCCCAGGTCGGAGAGGGACCTCAAACCTGAAATGGGACACATTTAATTACAGGGTACTGACCATATAACTATGAAAGAACATTGGACAAAAGAAGGGGTAGACAAATTTAAATCAACTCATACCTCTCCTGTGTGCTCTCGAAGACAGCTAGCTTGGGGTTGCTAGGCATCCGATTCACCAAGCGCTGACCAGTGTCACGCCTGGTATGCAAATCAAGTTGCACAAATATTGTGAACATAATGCGAAGTTTGGGAATGTGGTAAAATGACACCTAGTCAACAGAAGCAAGATAAACAAGACCAAGGAAAATGCTGGAGACATGACCTTCTAGATGAGCCGATCTGAGGTGAACCTCGCTGCACATCATCCGGCTGTAATGGAACTGAATCTACAGATGAATGAAATAAAAATGCTGAACTAGAAAAACTCTTTCTTCAGTGTTTGTCTGCCAATTGAGCACACACTGACGCACCTGGAGACTCCATGGGCAAAGATTGCAGCCGACGACCCGCGGGCGAGGCGTGCTCACAGTGGGGGTCCTGGACGCCGGGGTCATAGGGCTAAGATGAGGGGGGTGAAGGCGGATTGAACAGGAGGGGATGCAACTTCGGGAGGCAGGAAGGGCAGCCGCTTGGGTGCGTCGAGCGGTGGACGGCCAAATCGATGGAAGCACGGGGGGCGAATGGACCAACCGGCGGTGAGCGGTGGCGGACGCCGGCGAGCGAGGTGCGTTCGCGGTGGGGACGGGCCCGGACGGTAGGGAGGAGCTGGGGAAGGGGAGCATATAGGGCCGGCGGCGAGGAAGCTCCGGCACCTGGAACAAGGGGAGACGGGCGCCGACGAGCAGGGAGGGATGCTTGCGCGGTGGGGAGCTCGGGAGGAAGAAAGCAGCGAGAAACGGACGGGGCCTGTTGGAGGAGGTGGTGCGCCCCACGATCTGCCGTCCCAAAAAAACCGGGAGAGAAAACCAACCAGGGGAAAACCGGGGGAGGGGGTGGTGGATGGGCTCGGGCAAAAACGCCCGGGGGGGTCGAATGCGGTTCGGCAGATGTGCTAGGGTACTGAATAATATTCAGTACCCAGGGTACTATATAATATACCTCTCTCTCTCTCTCTCTCTATATATATATATATATATATATATATATATATATATAATATGACCGTCTACATTGTGCTCGTAAACTGAACCATGAAGTAACACTGTACCATTGCTCTAAAAAATGCCACAACACCATGTTGTATGATCTAATTTTTATTGAGGGAGCACTTTGTTCTTGATCTTGAAAAACTTGTAGACCCTTTTGTGTGCTTATTAATGTTTAGAGTCCTTTTTCTTTTGTGTCTTTTTAAAAGAAAAATATCAAGTTTGGTACAACCCCATGATTCTAAACTTGTGGCTAGTTAATTTAGGATAACTCTTGCATTTGTTTTAGACAACCACCACCATGTCATTTTGTTCATCCATGTCATATTGCATTACATGTTTTGTGTTGATCTAACTTTTTGTCCAACCAACCTAAGCCTTCCTATAGCCTCCACCAAAAACCCGTAGCCAACAAGGGTAGGGTTGGCTTGCGTTGATTGGCTTGCACCATTCCGATTGGCCAAGCCCACTTCTATTCCTTGTTCCAACTAAAAACTTTAACTAGCCTTCCTATAAAAGTCTTAGGAAAACCTCTCCTATCCTCTCCTAAAATCATAGGTTTGTTTTTCATAAGAAGACTATAAGCACCTCCTTAGATAGAATTTCTATACTTGACTCCCTCTCTTCAAAATTCTTATTTGAGCCAAAAATATAGGATACCCATAACTTACCCTTTAAACCTTGTTAGTTTGGTTGATTGATGCTTTTTGATAGGTGATTTTCTTGATGACAACACTTACTTCATATGAAGCGAAGGCCAAGCTTTGTCCTTTGCTTATTGTGGACCTTTTCGGAAATCTTTCTTGCCTTGCTAACATTTGTTTGTGCTAACTCTTTGCATTTTGCATCCTCCTCATTGTCATCATCCGCTTTATGATAGCTAGCTTTTTTTGAGAAACTTTATGATGAATGCTTTCATATCTATGTTAATGCTTGTCGACATGCGTTACTCATTTTTTCAATCTTGTGTAAACATGGTATTTAGACATGATTGGAGACCACCATCATTCAATTTTATATACCTTGCTATCATATTACATTGGTTGGTTTATAAACTTTGCAATGTGCTCTTCTTCTCTTGCACTATAAAGAATTATTAATATTTGGAATAAACATGGTGTTTTGACATTGGTTAATAAATCCTTATGGCAATGGAGAAGTTTGGCAACCACTTTGTAAGCATGAAGCTTAGAATTTGGTGTAAACATTATTTTGTTTTTAAACCATCCTATCATTTGCATGCACTCTTGCACACACGTACACCCATTAGGTTCTTAATTTTTCTTTCACTAGATTAACTATGCCACAAGTTAAGATCTTAGGGGATGTCTTTGGTTTGTCGGCATAGAGTGAGTATTCCCGACAGTCACCTCGGGAGTACTTTGTGCTTTAGAGTTATTTTGCAGACATGACGAATCACTCCCATGAGTTTGTGATAAAAGATGAAGTTAAGATCATCAACACCTCCAAAATCCCGAAAGAAACACCGCTGTCCTCATCAAGATTAAGCACATGTTCAGAGATGTAAAAAAGAAGAAAATTGGATATTCAGGTGCTCCACTAAGTCTTCTTTCCAACGCATTGAGATTCAACATTTTAGGAGACCCGTGAAAGGAATTACAACCAAATCTTTGAGCGTCACAAGTTCTGAAATTAGCCCGGGACAGCTTGCACTAACTGAGTAAAAATAGCGTAACTCTCTTGTTCGGAGTCCGATTGGAGTGAATGACCACTCGTTGGAAAGATAATTTCAAAGACTTCACGATAGAGCAATGGTTTAGTACATGTTCTGTTCCGAAAGTTGAAGCAGCGATAAAGAACAACATGGAAGGAGGTGAAGACGAGTTGAAAAACGATTGGGACTAAGGCGTGTGACAAAGGGTGGACGTTGAAGGACGATCAAGGCAACAAAAGTGAATAGTATGATGATGATCTCCACATATGGTGCTAGGACTTCAAGAATTACAAGATGATTCATCATCTTCCATGCCTAGCAACATGCTAAGCATGGGGGAGGATTTGGTGGACATAAGAAGACCACATGGAGTTCAAGGATCACGGTTGCCACGGGATGCTAATTTTCTTATTCCATGTTAAGCACAATGCTTAAGCATAGGGGAGGCCGTGCTACACTTCAAGCATCAAAGGACGGTAACAATTCCTCAACCCTCTTTTTTGTCCTTGTCTTTCTATATGTCTGCACATATGTATATGCTTTCCACAACCTTAGATGCAACCTTTGTATATCTCTCTATAGAATAACATGGCTACTAGGAGTACAACCTAGGTTTGTTTTTGTTTTCAACAATAATCACCGTTACCTTGTGCTCACCATGATGATATCTTATATGCTCTTGCCTATGGATATATGATGATCGTTTGCCACTTTGCTCATTTTTGTGCTTGGTTTGTATATGATTAAGCTAGTGCTCTCTTTCATATGATCTGAAAATTAAATTAATGCTAGCTAAATCTTTTGTGGAGGGTATGATAACTTGAGACCCACAGTATTTTCATTGCTCTTATTTTTGAATGAATCAAAGATCATTTATTTTTGTTCTTAAAAGATATGCTAACCTTGTCTTTAATACAACTTGCATTTTCCTCTACCTATCCAAAGCCTTATATTCAATTGAGTGCAAAAACCTTAGTTTACAAGATTTATTTTTGGGTGCATTGATTCAAGGATTGATTTATCTGGCCCAAGACTAAGAAGCTGGTCATTCTGTTTTTGCGTATCTATCTTTATGTTAGCCTTTTCTATCCGTGCATTGTGAGTTTCCACATCGGGAATTTTGCAAACCTCGCCGGATATCCACCCACAAACCCAAAATATCTTCTTGTGTATACCTCCTCGACCACAACCCAAAACTTTGAGTATGGATGAATATTTCGAAGAAGATTACAAGGAAGGTGCCGTCAAGTGGAGCAAGATTTTAGGAGACCTCCATGAAAGGATCCCTAGAAGGTTTCAAGTATCTATCTTCAAGAAATTACAAGAATTTCAGCACTTACCTAGGCACAATCATCACCCCTTTGCTCGGGGACGAGCAACGTCTAAGCATGGGGGGTTGCCAAGGAAGTACTAATGTAGTCTAGAGTTCAAGGGGAGTAAAAAGAGAAAGAGAGAGAGAAAAAAAAGAGAAAAGTGATGAAAGAAAAAATAATAAAGAGGAAAAAATATGATGAGAAAAGTAAGAAAAGGAAAAAAGAAGAAGAAGAAAAAAAAGAGAGAGAAGAAAAAAAAATAAAGCTCCTCGGTTCTCTAGCTACGTTTGAAGATTTCAAAAGGACTTCAAGATCATGACCCATACTCATCTTTTCAACCATGTGCAATCCGATAACGAGGACTTCGTTTGTGTCTCGGGATCAGTCTTTGCCATTTGCACATGTCCACCTATCTCAAAGTGTGTGTATTTTTCTCTTCCACCTCCTTGGAACATTATTTTTCCAATGACCTTTTTGACGAGTCTCGGTAAGTCCATGAGAAGCTTGTCTTGTTTTGATAATATCTCAACTATAATATCTTGGTAGGACTAAACTTTCCCATAGCTCCATATAAAGCCTTCCACCAAATATTTGAGAGAGGAAAGAAGTAGTTCTAGTAGGCTTGAGAGACAAGATGAGATGAGAGTTCATGAGCAAGATGCAAGGAGGTTTATTATTGATCTTGGTAAAGCAATATTTCTTCATCCCGCTCTTTATTTTCAAAATTTCTGAGATTTGTTCAAAATTTGAGGGCATGATTAACTACTTGTGGAAAGAGCTTAAATGATATCTACCCTCCATAGATATGAAAGCTAGTTACCTTATGGAACTTTAAATGTAAACTTGGAGAGAAATTATTTTCTCATGTATGATCAAGTGCAGGGTATGAACATTGAAAGACAATACTGACATCCATTAAAGGCTTACTCGAGGACGAGCAAGGTTTAAGCATGGGGGTGTGTTGCCGGTCGATTTCCGTCAACCAAGAGCACTTGTTACATTTTGGTTTGAGCTTTGAATTATAACTAACCCGCCACTAGGCATACTAATGATGTAACAAGTTCATGCTTGCATGTAGTTTTTGGAGTATGTTGTTTACGCAGGATTTAAGTACCTAAATGAGGACTTCCGGGTAGAGTTCATCGAGCACTTTATGAGAAGATCACGAAGCCCGGCACAAGTCAAGACACGAAGTGAACATGACTCCAAATGACCCGAGGACCGAAGCATGAAGCTGTGAAACTCCGAGGACCTAAACAGAAGATGCGGGAGTTCGCGCGCCAACTACCCTTATCCAAACCGCGGGGAAAACAACGTCAAGGACCCACATGAAGTTCGGCAAATATTCAAGAAGACACGAGAAGCGTCGGGGAGCAAAACGGGGCCGAACCGGGCCGAAAAGGGCCTAGGCCAGCCCACCCTTTTTCGTGCCGGTTCGCGTCCCCCTTTGACCTAGATGCTCCTTGGTGTATTTATATCCCCTGCCTCCGACGACCGCCATCCACCAGAATTCGGTGAAACCTAGAAGCAAGAGACGACGGCGGCCGCGAGTCCTCGAAGTTGTCTAGGAGATGACCTAGCCATGGCCGCTCTGCGTGGTTGTGCCATGGCGGAGTTCCGGAGCTACGTGATCGTCATCTTAGGTATGATCTCGGTGGTGATGGTGTAATACATACTTTCAATGTGAGCATGATAATCTTGTCATTCGATCTATTAGCGATTCCATGTCTCCTTCTATACTTTTTACTTATCGTGAATGTGATTTAATCCTTAGTCTAATGCTAGGTTAGACTATATAGCATGCTCTATGTAATCGTGGCGATTAGATTGAACATGTCGACCCTTCATGATTTGTAGACACATTCATGTTTGAGCGTGCCCCTAGATTTCCTGCTTCATTAAGGGTGCACCGTGACAGGATGATACCCCCGAAAGAGCGGATGTCTTCAGGAAGTAGGCCGGAGGTAGGGGTTTAAGGATGCTAGTAGATGAGATGCTCGATTCGTTGCTCGTTTGCCAGAACTTCAACTAGAAGGCGCTAGGCCTAGTTACCCCTTCGGTGGAGCTTTACCTTAGCTGTTGTTCTTGGATGTGATCAACCTTGTGCTTTCACTCATATCCATCAAGGTTACCCTTTATATGCAATCAAAGCATCATGATTAGGTTAGATTTACTAGATAAGGTAGATAACCTTAGCGGTTTGCTTTCGATCCACGAATTCGATACCTTGGGTAATACTCGAGGGAAAAAGTGCTACGATGATCTGTAAGAGATGGTGAATCTTGACGCGTTTTTAGACCGTCAACAGACGGTGACCGCAGTGGATTCATGTCCAATAGATTTGGGAGGGATTGGGAGGGAGGATGGGTGGCCAGCACAACTAGATTTGGGATGGATTCTTGGCCAGCAACACGAGATTTGGGAGGGATTTGGTGGGTAGTAGCACGGGAGATCCGACACCAGAGAAAAAAGAGTGCAGTGCGATTTGGCGCCGCACGGTGCTGAACAAGAGAGCGCGGATGGAGAGGAGCTCGCGTGGCGCGAGAAAATAGCACGTGGAGGAAGGGAACGCGGCGGCACGCGCGAGAGGGTGGAGGGGAGTAGTGGATCCACAAGACTCTACCCAGGTCTTTCCAACAGAGATTTTGTGTGGTCTTCTCGTCTTGAACCGCGCGAGGACGTCGAGTCTGGGGGAGGAAACAATTTTTTGATTTTTTTTACCTTCTCTCTTCGATAACTTGAGTGCCACATCAACTTTTTGCTTAGCTGTCCAGGTAATTAATATAGATGGAAATCACATTTAATTTAAGGGCAGTCCCAATGGTGGAAACTAACACGATTTTCATAGTACAAGAAATCATCTATAAAAATCATTCTTCACAGTGGTAGTGTCTTCGAGTAATAATTGTTCTCTCTCTCAATTTCACGAATGAGAGTGTTGCATTAACCTCATAGAAATTAGTGGTTTCTTCCTAATGGCAAATTCATGGTTTCTTGTGCATTAGGTCAAGAGTAGACATGATTTCTTTATGAGGAAACCATTTCTATGATTTGTGCTCTTTTTCCTCATTAATTAAGCTACCACATAGTTGGCGAGCTATTTAATATGGATAGAAACTATCATTAATACTTCATTAGGAGTACCCCAAACACATAACATCCAACCCCCATAAACGCATTAAAGACCCGTGACGACAAAGCTTGAAATAAACTATGAAAGAATAAGAGGGTGTTTGTATACCCTTTAGTCTCCTGACTAAAATTAGTTAGACTAAAAGTTTCTAGTCACCCTCTGTTTGGAAGATAGACTAAAGTGAGATTTAAAAAGCATAAAAGTTCAGATTTTTCTCTCTTACTCTCTTTTCTCTCTTCCTTTCTCGCTGCAGTAAATGAGGAGAGAGATGACTAAAACAACTTTTAACTACCCCTCCCCTACGAAAGAGTTTAGTCATATGACTAGTATTAGTCTTCCTTTAGTCCTACCTGTTTAAGAATTTAGTCTATCAAAGTAACTAATTTTAATGAGACTAATTTTAGTCACTCCCATCCGAACACCCTTTAAATCGCCGTTCTATAAATCGATCGACAAACAGCAGCACATGCCCGGCGCGATCAGGGCGCCGTCGAGCACCCGGCCGAACTCGTCGATGTCGCCGTACACTAGGTCGACGAGCACGTCCTCGCCGCCGAAGGCCGCGGCCAGCTCCGGCGTCCGCCTCGCCTAGCTCCGCACCCGCCGGTAGTGGTCCATCTGCCTCGCGGCCTTGACCGCCGCGCGGTGACCGTCGTGCGCGGGGAAGGTGAAGCCGCCGGCGTGCGCCACGAGGCCCACGTTGTCCGGGATCGGCACCCGGACGCCATCCACGTACGTCACGCAGAAGCACGCCGGCGCGGCATTGCCGCCACCGCAACCGCCGGCCACGGCACGCTGCATAGCTAGACTTGTGGTCGTTTGTCGCCGGGTTTCGCCGGAACCGGGGCAATCCGTGCGCGAGGGCAGAGCTTACGGAGAAAAAAATTGTGGCGTGCACTTGTGTGTTTGATGGGGGCGTGCGCGTGCCCCTGACATATATAGCAGGGTTGTTGAATTGGGTGCCGTGCTTTCGGTTGGGCTCGGTCGGACGGAGTCGGACACGCGTTTTGGGGCACAATTCAGCCCATGTAATGGCCCACATATTATCTCTTCTGATGAACCAGGTAAGTGGATTCCGAATTTCCCCATCGACTTCGGAGTCCGTCAGTCCGACGTTACGATCGAGCGCACATCCTCCATTTGTCAATGATGTTTTGGGTGATTATTTCACTGCACACGCATATAACTAGCAGTTGGCATAAGATCGGGCTATGCGTACTTGTGTGCAAATTAACATCGTCACAAGTACAACTGTACAAGCACTGAACACAGATGGCTGTAATGCTTCAACAAGCTGATCAAGCACAAGAAACAGCGTCTGTGACTTTGTCCACGGTGTCTCAAGATCTTCTCTACCTGAATACAATGAAACAGAGATAAAACTTATCTGAACTTTCAGTGATGGTATCAGAAAACCCAAGTGAATGGCGTTTATTCAATTAAAACTAATGTTTTCATCGGTCTAAAAAAATTAATATTTCTATCTTTCTTATTGATGTGAGATAAAAATACATGCAGACAGAACAATGAACTTTTCAAAAAAGAAATATATGTACATATTCGTAGAGCAACTCCAGCAATAACCTCTACTTCCGGGCCGGCTCCAACTTTATGTACTCTAATTTTGTGTTCAACTCCAGGATTAGCATCTACATTTAAACCCCTACTTTCACTTTAGCTGATGAGACCCATAAGTCGGTCGCTATTTTTTTATGGCATGGTCTGTTCCCCCTCTCTCCTTCTCTCTTCTTTCTCTCTTCTCTCTCCCCATCCTGATCTAGATGGCGGAGGGGGAGGGCGGAGGGTGTGGGGTGGAGCTTTCCAGGTGGGGTTGGAGCTACGGGCCGGGTGAGAGTGGCGGAGCCCGAGTGATGCCATCCTCCCATGGTGCGTGGAGGAGCTCTCCAGTCACCAAGTGCTCCTCACCCTTGCTCTCTGCCGGCCTGGAGAGGTTCCTCGTGAGTGAAGATAGCTTCGGCGAGTTGGTGGCCGCTCGTCCGCCCTTGCGCCAGAGCAGGAGAAGAGAGGGTGACACGGCGGGCCTGTCTTGCGACGTGGAGGAGCGAGAGCAACACGGTGGGCCCATGCGGCAGAGTAAGAGGAACAGGGCGGTGGTGAAGGTGCTCGTTTCGGCTCGGCGCGCAAGTAGGGGGCCTCCCTGCAGACCCCGAAAGATGGGGCTTGGAGGAGAAAAGTAGGGTCCCTAGTCTCCTAGATTATAGGCTTAAGTAGAGATCCTACTGGAGTGAGTTTTTCGCCTTATCTTTACTTTTTGAGTAGGGAGGGTCTTGCTAGAGTTGCTCTGTAATCCAATTGATCGAAGTTATTTCAAAAACTAATCATACTTCTCGACCTTATTTGAAGAGTTGTGATGACATAATCCCAGTATTAAGCCTCCTTACATCCCTTACATTTCTTGAGAAAGGAATACACACTATGCATTTGTTCATCTTTCGCAAAGATAAAGTAGAGATGGAAGATAACCAACAAGGCATTCCAAGGTCACACCCATCAGCTCTTATCTCCAGACCATGTGGCCTGTCCTTTAGCTGCTTAAATTACCATATCTCCTGGAGGAAAAGGCAGGCATGAGGATGAGAAAGTGGTAATAATGATGTCCATTTCACGCAAGTTGAAGGCAATTAGAAGGTGATAAGGCCATTACTTAGATCAAGCACATCAATCAACCCCACCCAGATGGAAAGCTTCGCCTTTCGATTCGGATAGAGTTCGGTGTAAGCTTGGACACTGAGAACAGGATATGGGTCACTCTGATGTCTGGAAGACGACATTCCCGCTATATTTCAGCGCGCACTGCATCCCGCATTGGATGGTGGTGGGTGATGGGTCCATAAACAACAATCAGATTCCCGCTTGATCTGCTGTTTCCTTTTGGAGGATGGGGTTCTGCAGGGACGTGATCTGAGTGCTAATGCATGGCGCTTTCCAAAAGGGTGTGAAACTCTTTTAAGCTTTGCGTTGCTGTCCTGCACTTGTTGTGAATCATGCAGCTGAGACAGTGAGACTTCACGCAGGGAGTCGTCTCCTTCCACCCTTCTTCGGTAGGGGCAAGAATGTCCCGGATCTTCTGGGGCCGCAACTCCATGGATCATGCATCGATCTCCTTTTAACATATTCCAGTTGGACTTTTCTGAATGTTCATAGAAATAATGTCTCTGCATAACTATGGTTGTGGCATCTTTTGGGCATGTATATATGTAAAGTAACTTTTCTGTAGATGGAGATAGTGATCAAGTCATTTTTTTGCAAAAAAAAAAGGAAAAAAAGAAAAAGAAGATAATCTCTCTACTATTTTCATAGTATAAAATTATGATGATCAGATAATAAGTAGCGGTAGGAAAATCCATGCTAGTACTTGAATGCTAAATTCTATTCAACCACAGGTCGCATATACATCATGGTCCTAAATGGCATAACTGTTTCTGTTTAAAGAAAAGGCATAACTGTTCGAGACACACATCAATACTTATTGGAGTAGTATGTATCAATGGAGCCCAACGAGATTCCTTGACCCTCATCTCATAAGAATTTCTCCCAAACTGTCGGTGTTAATCATCGACAGGTGTCCACTGATTGTACCTCAGAGGATCCGGCACTAACCATAAAAAGGCCACTCATTGGAGACTATTGCCCTAATAAGTTAGGCTTAACAAAGTGTTAACGCCTTAATGGCCACCCATAAAAAGTATCAAAAGCACGAGAATCCAGTGGCTCAAAGATAAGTGGGTGCAGATATGCGAGAATCCACAAGGCAGCCAAAGAATCAGCGGTTGCCAATTAACAAAACCCACAGGCCAATCGCTCGCAGTGTCTTCAGCGATTCAGTTACCGTGAAGGTGCCTATAAAAGAAGGGAGGTTGGACATGGCCAGATCAGTGTTCTTATACTCATCTAATTGATCAATCAGAGCTCCTGGCATACGATGTCGAGGAAGAGGAAGAAGAGGGGCGAAGAAGAAGGTGTCGCGAGTGAAGCACTTGTCACACTGTCAGCGGTGTGACTGCGAGTGCAAAGCAGTGAAGAAGCATGCTTGCCATGCTGGCCGCCGGGAGCTTTGCCGGGGGTCGGCGTGTGAGCAGGGATGCTTCGGCAGTGCAGAAGAAAGAAGGCAAGTCTTATCGGCAAGGGAAGGCTAAGCCTTTCTTCCAGGTCTCCCTCTCTCCATCTAAATCCTATGTGTTTAGAGGAGGAGGGGGCTATCATCGTCATTTCTTACTGGTTTGCTGTCGTTAGATGGTGCCCGGGCATGTCCCTGTGTGATCCATCTGCCCTGTGTCTTGTGTGCTGTTGGATCGGAGTGAATCTTCAGCTAGAAATAATCGCCAGTTCGATGTGTGTGTAACTGTGTAAGTGAGCGTGTGTTGGTGCGTCAGTGAGTGAAACTTGTGTGTAATGTATCTGCATTTTGACAGTGTGATTCGGTGATTCAGTTTGTGTCTGGTCTGTGTGAGTCAATAAATCACTAAATAAGAATGTAAGAGTACTAAATATGTGTGCAATCATTACTTTTGTGTTACACTTGTTAACAGATACATGCACATACAGCAGTGCACTCCGGCCCCCTTTCCTGTTCGAAAACATAGTTATTTGGGTACATATGTTATTTCGCTGGTAGAGAAACCATATAAAGTCAAACTGGGTGTGTAGTTCTGGTGGAGAAGCCTTATAATGGGTGTCTAGTTTTGGTGACGCTCGTTATTGCCAACTTTTTACTGCTATTTAAGTGGTGTTTCTGAACTAAATTTTATACTAATCGATCCCTATAATCACATTTTCGACTACGTTGCAAAATGGCAGAAAATACAATATAAGTGAATGTTTTTTTTCTACAAGTTGGCTTTGGACCTGTACTTCGAATATTGGAAGGCCCAAGAACATTGAAATGCAGGCTCACAATATCTTCCTCATCCAAACTCTGTCTGATTGGGATGATTGTACATTGAACATCGCATGACTCAAAAAAAAAAATCTGCAACTTCCATATGAGCGCTCGAGCAAGCCCTATAGGGACATGCTGATCGGCCTAGAGAGGCCCAGCCCGATCGGCCTAACCCTTTTTCTGTATCGGTTAGAGGTGCCCTTCGCCTCGCGACACTTCTGGACTAGAAATATCTCTGTTCTCCACCGATTCGCGCATCCCTCCACCAGAGCTCGACGAAACCTAGAAAGACCAAGGGCGATCAGCCTAGACCTTTTATAGGTATGTTCGAGGTGCCCTTCGCTACACGACACCTCTCTAGACTATAAATATCCTTGTTCTCTGCTCGAAAGCGCATCTAGACCCCTAGTGGGTTTTGGTGAATCCAATGATAATTAAAATGGGACTAACTTGTTTGCTTAAGAGTTAAGATTGGGAGCAGGATTTTATTCGTATATTCATGGTGCAATATGTCTGATGTGTTGAAGTGTATTATATAGCTCCTAATGATGATAGCATGCAAGTATGTAATCCCATAATACAAGTGAAAGTTCAATGACAAGCAAATATGAAGTGAAACATTGGGAATATATTTTATGACTGATTTATAAGTCTCCAAATTATGTGATAGTTTGATTGACAAGTGAAAGAATCATTAAGAAAAGAATATTGATATTCACAAAATGCACATTACAAGACTTCATGGGTTTATAATAAAAAGTGCATGGGCTTATTATTGGAAGCTAGCAATTCATGGGATATTATTTATCAATTAAGGACAAGCATTTGAAGGGTTTTTCAAATGGGAATCCATTGTTGATGTCAAAAGCAAAGCTAAACTCAATGTGGTAAGAATAGGTGAAGAAATCAAGCGAGGTACTAGAGCGAGGGACTAAGCAAGCTTTAGTTAAGTGACCGTTTGAGACCATATGTCTGTATCGCTAAGGTGAAGTGGCTTATCTGGGAGTAATTTTACTGACATGATATAAGAAGTATTTTTACATGATATAGGAAGTAATTTGGCTAAAGAATTTTAAGATGACGGGTCCATTGAGTGTACCTCGCGTCGCTTGAGCCTCGGGGTTCAAGATGGGAATTAATGTAATTTTCTTCACTGAGACACCTCAATTCCTCATTGGCGAAGCATATTTAGTTTATTGTCATACACTTAAGAAGGGTCCGGATGATTCTTTGGTTTTCTCCTTCTCCGGCTATGCAAATGAGATTTTGTTGCCTAACACAGAGTTTTGTTTGTAATTGCTTGTTGCTTACCATTCCCTTTGTTCCACAAGAGGAATCTCATAGGAGTAGCGTTTCTTGTGGTAGGATGATCGGGAGCATGTCGACGAGGATGGCCATGCAGCAACCACCACCACCACAGCCACATCCATAGCCTCCCATACCTCTAGTGTCCGGGGTCACACACGGATATGCCACATCCATAGCCTCCCATACCTCTAGTGTCCGAGGTCACACACTGATATGCTTCTGGTTTGGACCAACCTTTCTAGCATGAGGCAAGTAGCTCAGCATACGTAGCAGAGTGTTGGCAATGATGAGTGGGCCCAGCTCGCTAGTTCTAGCTCCACTGGTGTTCCTTCCACGTCCACCGCTTGGCATTCATCCTCAGCTCGAGACACCTGTGTCTCGCCCAACAGTTGGACGAGCTCACTGTGCGTACAAGTGACATGGAGAAGTCACAGAACCAATACACATCTAGTCCACTCAGGATTGTTAGCAACACTAGTATCATCTCATATGGATCATGGTTCATGAGGGTATCTCCCTAGGCTACTAACGTTCTATTTGAGCTATGTTTGCAAGGTCTTGTAGGCTTACAAGTGGAGTCTCTAAGTGAAAGCACACATGGAACTACTTTTTGTATGATTTGCTTCCAAAGAGGGAGAAATTGGAATTAAAGCAAGCACACTTATGTGGACATAGGGGGATAGAAGAAGTTCAAGAAAAAGGGAGAAGTACATCAAGGGGGGAGTCATGCAACAATAAACAAGGGGGAGATCAAGATCAAGTTCATGTTGAATGGTGTAAGCTTTCAAGCAAGTGTAAATTGTTCAATTGGTCAATTTTTGACAAATTTATGATTGCTTTGATCATGTTGTCATAAATCACAAAAGGGAAGATTGTAGAGAACATGGGCCTAATAAGCCAGTTGTTTATGTTTTTCGCATTTCATGTGACAACATGATATATCATTGGGGCTAACAACGTGTTTAGAATAAGAATTGAAGGTTTATTAGGTCCTAAGGAAGCAACCGCAACCAAAGCAAAGCAAAGAAATGAAGAAAAACAACCAATGCAAGGGTCACTAACTCATTCGGTGGCATTGAGGTGGCGCACACCAAATCGGTCGGTGTCATGGCACGCAGAAAGAAAAAGTAACCATCAGACGTTTTGATGGTCAAGAAAATAAGCTACCTTGTGAAGGCCAAGTGAAGCTAGGCCACCAAATAATTGGATGGCTTGTGATTTGTATGCGTCAGAGCAATTCTAGAAGTTGAGTTCGCGACATCGCTATTGACCTCATCCCCAACACGGGTCTCCATCTCAACCCTCACCCCTCACTGTGATGCTGCCACAGGTTTGGATGACTATATCGCAAGAGCTTGCCGCCTGGTGGATGACTTGGGTCTGAACACCGCTACAGGCGAAGCAGCCAGGTACGAGATGGCACTGGTGCCAGTTCTGCGCGTGTTCACCACCCTTCGGACAGACTTGTCCTCGATGCCATCCGTCGTTGCAGTGGCACATGTGCTGGACGGCTTCGAGGCACAACTCCTCCAGGCAACTTCAGCCCATACGACCTAAACGACGATGTAGGCAGATGCAACACCTATGAACCAGAATGTGTGGACGTTGGAAGACATGAGATACAACACAAGGAAGTCCTGTGAAACAACTCACACTTCATCAACAACATCTAAGAGTTTGATGCAAAGTAGATGTTACCACCATTAAGTTTTGATATTTTTAGGTGTCAACTGCATCTGGAGAAAGAGATTAGTTGCTGAAATGTTGCACAATGTGATAAGATCGACTGGATGGTCCTTGTGTTATCCCACGTATGGTGCAGGATAACATGTCAAGTCCTCCTCGATCATGTATGTGTTGACAGTTGTTAAGTACCAGTTTTAGCCGTCAATATTCTCACATAATTGGAAGCAAATGCATTTCTTGCACGTATTTTGTTAAGAATAATGTAGTTCCACTTGTCCTTGGAGATTATTTGATTGTAGGTAAAATAAGCATGAAAAGGAGTGGAAACCCACCTTTTATGAAGTGATCCACACCACCTCAGCTGAGGAGATGGTTGCCACATGGATCTTAGGTGGCAAACATGTCACTGATCCAAGGGAGGCACTCATCGACGAATCAGAGAGCGACACGTGACATCACATGGATCCATGGGCCCACCAGGGACCTAAACCGCCTCCAAACTTGTCATGCACCTGTGATAGA
The DNA here is from genome assembly GCA_036936925.1 of Cenchrus fungigraminus. NCBI lineage: Eukaryota > Viridiplantae > Streptophyta > Magnoliopsida > Poales > Poaceae > Cenchrus > Cenchrus fungigraminus. The sequence continues at coordinate 41,545,003 of CM072773.1, forward strand.
TCATGGGGTCCACATGTCAGCCACCTGGAGAAAACACAAGACGACACATGGCATGGCAGGATCGGTCGATCCTTGGATTGGCCGAACCACCTTTGTGGCATGTGATCCCGGCCTTCCACGTGTTGCTTCATGATTGGTTCTTTGTTACATCCCGGGGTGTTTTGGAGACATTTGGTGCTGCCTGGAGCCTCGAGGTCCTTGGCCTACAAATAGAAGGTGAGGGGCTCCATTTCTCACAACCCACACTTGACTCACCTCTCTCACTTTTAGTTTCCAAAGCTAGGGGGGTAGGCTAGAGTAGCTCTTATTCAGGTTCCAAGTCTACTTTGGGATCTAGGTATGAGTTCGCTTGTACCTTTATTTCTTTGTATGACTTTGATCTACTTCAGTTATTTATCTATTTCATATAAAGTTAAGGTAGTTCATATGATCGATATGTTCTTGAGTTCTTCATTTGTTCATCATTTAGAGGCTTGTGTTCATCATGAACACAACCCTTCGATCCAGTTGAGGATGATTTACTCATGTCTTTCGTGTTTTGTTCATAAGTTAGAGGCTCGTGTTCTTCACGAACACGACCCTTTGATCTTGTTGATCAGACATAGGAAAGCCCGTATTTGTTTGTATGACTAGCTCTTGTTTGATCCAATTAGATTACACTGTTGTATTGCATGAGGTTTGTCTTTATGCTACGATTCTCAGTCTAAGTCGACCAGTTATCTGGTGGCTTCGCCCTGGGTCACAGCAGCCCGGGCCGGGCGGAGTCTAGCAGCAACACAGACATGGTGCCTAGGTTGTGTAGCTGCGTTAGTTATGAGCTTGCCCCCCGTATAGATAGAGGTAGACTACGATAGTGACAACCGTTGGACCCTCTGTACTCCTCCACGCTGGGGTATTGCTGTAGGAGTCTAAAATGTGCAGTTCCGCTTGTATGCTGAGCAATGTGGAGCTCTCTCCTTATTTGTACCTGGGTGCTAGACCTACGGTCATGCAATGCTTTGTGTATCTTTCTTTATCAGCTAACTCTTGTATGTTTAGTACCATTGAACCTAGAGCTAGCTCCGTATAGTCCCCCCTACGTCGTAGTGTTCTTTAGTAGGAGATGAATCAATGTGTGTGTCACACTACCCTTATCCATATAATTTATCTTACCCCTGCACTCAGGCCCGACCCTTGGCGGGCGGGGGGGGGGGGGGTCGGGCGGTGCGGTTGATCTGGGCCGCAAAAAACAGAGGGGCACATTCCCATGTATGTACAAGGTATATACGTATGATGTGTTCCAAGCTCTTTTTAGCATTATTGTTGTGTTGCAGACTTGCTAGTTGCTATGTTAGGCTAGGCCCATAGAAGAGCAGCAATCCAACACGCTTCAATCAATGACGCATCGCATGCCTAGGTGCCCTCCGCGAGGCCTGCAGCTTCGCCAAAATGCTGCGGCCGACTCGGTGACTCCTCATTTCCTGTCTCTCCTCACGACGGCTCAACTACTTGATCCAATCTCTAGACCACCAAACTCTGACTCTCTGAGCTCTAGAGGCGCAGACGAACTACGATGCAAGCATTGGATCCAGAGGTGAAACTTTGAAAAGGTACATATAGATACTTGACCCTTCCAATCCTCCATTGTAAGTCTGTAACTTGAAATTACTAATCACTTTGCTTCATGCCTTTGTTAAAAAATTCAGTGCTCGCATGTCATCTGGAAAGCAAGCATCAGGCTGTGAGAAAAGGAAAAGAAAGAAACGTCAAGATGAATTGATAGAATCACAAAGAGGATCCATTGATAATTTTTTATCAGTAGCAGAACTGCTCCAAGAAACCCAGATGAGTTGGCGATAGTTGTTGTGGAGGAACAAACTAATACAATTCCAGAAAATCAAGACCCTACGGAAGACAATGTTGGCACAACACAGATGAAAACAATATGAGTAATCATGAGCTCTCTGATAGTGATGAAGAACCAATTTTTACTTCAAATATGTATGATCCAGCCAATTGGTACAATCTTGATCATAAAGCAAGGGAGATATTAGTAGAGAAGGGGCCTATTAGAGAAGAAAATATTATATTTCCTTTGGATGCCAACTCAAGACATTTTTCTTACACTCATTACTCTAGAAAAATGAGCAGTCGAGAAGTACATGACAGGAAATGGTTAGTCTATTCAAAATAGGTTGATAAAATGTTTTGCTTTTGTTGTAAGCTTTTCAGTTCTAACAACTGTAAGAGTTCATTGGGGCATGATGAATTTAGAGATTGGATGCATACTAGTGAGAGGTTGAAAGAGCATGAAGTTAGTGTCGATCATTATACCAACATGAACTCTTGGAATGGATTGAGAGATAGACTAAAGAAACAACAAACAACCGACAAGGAGTTACAACAACAAATTGCAAAGGAGAAAGAACACCTAAGGCAAGTTCTGTTATGAATAGTGGCCATTGTGAAATTTCTTGGTAAACGCAACTTAGCTTTTCGAGGATCTTGTGAGAAACTTTACAATGATCTTAATGACAATTTCTTAGATTGTTGTGAGATGGTCGCAGAATTTGACTTGGTGATGCAAGACCACCTTAGATGTATTAAAAAAAGAGCTTCAGTATCATTATCTTAGTCATAAAATTCAGAATGAGTTGATTTCTCTTATGGCTTCTGACATTACAAATTCTATCATAAAGATTGTTAAAGATGCCAAGTATTTTTCGGTTATCCTTGATTGTACCCCAGATGTGAGTTACCAAGAACAGATGAGTTTGTTGGTTCGATGTGTTGATATGTCTAATGGAGAAATAAAAGTTGAAGAGTACTTTCTTGGTTTTCTGAAGGTGGATGACACATCTGGTGAAGGACTTTTCAATGTATTGCTCAATGCCATCAAGTCATTTGGTCTTAATATCAATGACGTGAGGGGTCAAGGTTATGACAATGGCTCTAATATGAAAGGAAAAAATAAAGGGGTACAAAGGAGCTGCTTGATATAAATCCAAGAGCTTTGTATATGCCATGTAGTTGCCACAGCCTTAATCTAACCCTTTGTGATATGGCGAACTCCTGTAGTAAGGCTATTTCCTTCTTTGGAGTTGTGCAGCGGGTATATGTATTATTTTCTACTGCCTGCACCTGAGATGTTGTTTCTTCCCCTATCTCATGGTTTATATTCAATGCAATAGCATAAGTCTTGATATTCGCTATTGCCTTCCATGGATACGATACCCTTGGAATACTCTCTTCCCTGGGGAAATGCTACAATGGTGTATCTGTGCGCTTGCAGATTTGTTCATGATCGTTAGGATTACCACTAGTTGTTCTTGATGCTCGCTCTAACCCAGTGTCGTTAGTAGCGTTAAGAAATGTCAACAATATGCTTCATGAGTCGTGACTGAAAAAGTTGGCGAATGGTCTGGATTCACACTTGATGATTCCCACAGGCCTTGGAGACTGAGAAACATGATGAATTGGTCACTCCGACGGGATGAACCCGACGTGTGCATATATGTGTTCATTCCAGGACTGTCCGGTGTACAACATAAGAAAGTCCTACGAAACAACTCACGCTGCATCAGCTGCATCTGAAGGGATGCAGATTGCCTTTAGACTGTGAGTTTGATGCAAAGGAGATGTTACTACCGTTGAGTTTTGATAGATTTAGGCGTCAACCGCATATGGAGAAAGAGATTAGTTGCTGAGAGGTTGCATAACACGATAAGATTGACCGGATGGTCCTTGTGTTGTCCTCAATCAGGTATGCTGTGTGAGTCGCGACTGAAAAGGTCTGTCAATGGTCTAGATTTGCACTGATGCCCGCAGGACTCAGAGACTGAGAAACATGATGAACTGGTTGATGCGACAAGGCCAAAACAGAATAACATATATATGTATACATATATGTTTCTGTGTCTTTTTGTGTGCGTGTGTGTAAAATTAACATGCATAGAAGCACAAAAGGGCATCTCGAATGGGCGTTTGGGGGATGATATGCTCCCACAAGTTCATCCACGTGTCAATCATTGCGAACCGCAGTTAAGGACTACTAGAACCAGGAGTTCATGACCTGAACATGGGCACACCCGCACTGAAGGGACGCATCCGTTCTGGGTAGTAACTAATGTCCACGAACGAACCTTTCGGAACGACACAATCACCCGATGCCAACTATAATAAGAGACAGTTTACACACGAGTCAATCATTGCCATTTGTGTTCATGGCTTTAGATGCTAAAATATTTCCTTCCATGCATGTCTACTTCTCAGTCTCAATCGAGGAAGCGAAATAAGAAGGAACCACGGGGCAGTACAAGGAATTCGATACATTCATGTTGGCAGGCTGTCAATGGAGACTATGTTGCTATCCTACAAGTATGAAGGATCATCAGTGGATATCTGTACCAGCCGGCATTGTCGTCCGCCTCATTCGTGTGAACATGGCACAAATGGTACGTGTCTTGTTGCTGCATGCTATGAATATACACATATGCACATGCATATATGCTCACATATATATTGTTGTCAAGCCTGCCACTGCATGATTCCACGTAGGTGCGAGTATTGTTGCATGCGTTGGTTGGAGACCCAACTGATGAAGATGATATGTTTCAAGTTCAAGCAACAAAAGAAGTGGTTTCAAGAATCATAATCTACGAGAACAAGGCTTTGATTGCCTGGTGGAGCATGGTATCAGAGCCAGTTGCGGGTCTTTGCGACTCTAACCAGTCTAAGATCCATAGGGTGACAAGAGAAAATGGTGCTTTTGCTTGTGGTTTTGGTTTGCACGACTTGATCTTGCTTTCGGATAATCCTAACTAGTGCTTTGAGCTATGGCGCCAAGTCCTTCTTGTGTGTCTTTGTTCTCAAATTTTGAAGAGAAGGTGTTCGCTTCGGGAGATGACCACAAGTGGAGAAAGAAGCGGGACGAGTTGAACAAGGATGATGAGGCGATGGCGTTGATACGTCTTTTGATTGGAGGAATGCACAAGGAAGATGATGTCCAACGCAAGCTTCATTAGATGAGTCGAGGTGAACTCTCCCAAGGTATAATTAGCTTGTTTACTCGACTTTGTGCTAATGTTGAGCTGATTGCTAAGCTTAATTCATCTTTGCCATGCAATTCTTGTGATGCTTTGCGTGTTGAAATTGAGGAACTAAAGAAGAGTGTTGATATTGTTGGCAAGAGATATGAGTTGAGTACAAAATATGCTAATGAGATTTGGGATAGTCATGTTGAATTGAAAGCTTCGTTTGCTTGCTTGGAATTTCAATATGACTTGTTGAAATCCAATGCTTCTATGCCTTGCAATTTTTGTGTTTCTATGAACGATGATCTTGTTAAGGTTAGAAATGAGATTGCCTTATTGGAGATAAGTGCTTCCTTACCATGTGTTTCTTGTGAGTCTTTGCATGCTGAAATTAATGAACTAAAATTGACTCACACCACATGTGTAGATGAACTTGAGTATGCTAAGGCTGAAATTTGTGATATGAAATCCATGCCTTGTAGCAAGTGCTCTTTGCTGCTTGTAGATGATGCTTGACATACTTCTTGTGATGATGATGATGCTTTGGTTCAGGGGCGGGCCTACCATGTATGCATGGGTATTCAGCTGAATACCCAAAATTTTTGGAAAAAATTTGATGTATATAATATATAACATGTATATGTATCAAAAGAAATAGAAAGAAGCTATTCTAAACACAAGTTTTGCAAAGTGACAGCTTCTTGGGCTGCCTACTCCTGGCCGGCCTAGTCAATCTGATCCCCCACCCCACCCCACCAGGCCAAATCCACAATCTAGTCCCAGCTATGTCGCTTCCCAGGACCCAAGCCGTCAGCATACGCACACCGCAGCACCGCATCCTGATCTGCACGCGCGACGGTAGCGAGGCGGCGACAGCACCTCTCCGCGGTCTTCCAGTCTGGCAGGTCCTCCAGACACCCGCCCTGTCCCCAAGTTTCTATCTTTGTCTCTGACCGGCCGACGCCACGCGACCGTCCCGCATTCCAAACAGCAGCCAGCGCTCGGCGTCGGCGGCCATCCTAATCCGCTCATGCCCGTGGCTAGAGCAATACAGTGGTTAGAATTAGAATTATTTCTAAAATTTGTGATTGCAATTTTAAGTTTAAATCATGAAGAGGAAGGCAGTTGTGCTACTACTGATTTAAGGTTTTTTTCAAGCTATTAAGGATCAAAAAGTTAACCTATAGTTTGCATTTTATAAGCTTTCTTATCATTTTGCTATTTTTATTTCACATGTTGCAACTTGGATTGGATATGTTTATCGTTTAGTATCTATTGTCTCTCTGTGTCAAACAATTTCAAGTTACGATAAATATTATGATTTTTGGTACTTAATTATGTGCTATAATTTGAACTTTGGACTGCCAAAATTTTTTTTTGCCCTTTGAAAATTTGAATATCCAAACCTCAAATCCTGGGCCCGCCACTGCTTTGGTTGATGTAAATGATGATACTTGTTCATGTGGTCTCATTTACACTTCATGTATTGAGTTGGAAAGTGAAGTGCTGGCTTTGAAAAAATTGCACGATGATATGAGTGCTAAGTTGGTTGTGCATGATGAGATGAGTGCCAACCTTGAGAAAGAAAATGAACTCTTGCGTACCACATATGCTAAGTGCATTGAGAAGGAAATTAATAATTTGAGAAACATGACATGTGGTACTTGTGAGCGCCTCAAATTTGAAAATGAGGTTTTGTGCACAAGGTGCAATAGTCTTTGTGCCAAGGGTTTGGATTCTCGCATTTCTTGTCACTTAGATGTTGATGCTTTTACAATTGCTTTTTCTCAACTAGAGTTGACTTCTTCTCTTGAGCGTGAGTCTTTGAATGGTGGCACGTGTGGTGGTGCTTTGGATAACTCTTTCATAGCTACTCCTAAGCTTGTTGCTTCTTCCGGTGTTGCCCAGGATGTGTCGAATGGCAAAGGTGCTTCTCACTTTTTTTGGAACTCATGCTCCCAAACCAAAGTTCCAATGCACCTTTTGCAAGAAGGATGGGCATACCATTGAGTTTTGTTTTCGCCGTGTCAAGCACGACCGATGAGTGCATGCTAAAGCTTTTAAGAAGCCATGTAGCCTTTCTCATGACACGTGTGATTCTAATTTGGGCGCTAAGGCGAGTGTTGGGGTTGACGCTTCTTGCTCTAATTTCCAAGGGACTTCTCACTTACAAGAGAATGGTGATTCGTCCACTCGGACCGTGCCTCCCGATAGGCCTTTATACCATTGCTCTCATTGTGGGAAGGATGGGCATCAAGAGAGTTTTTGCTACCGCCGAGCAAGGAGAATACGGCAAGCCGGTGCTTCTAGGCCTTTGGTTGTTCATAGCCCTTCTCATGGTATGGACATTTGTGAGCCTAAGAAGGCACAATTTGTGGACGGGTTTTATGACACTCTTTCTAGTGAGTTAGGTTATGCTCGTGGACATGCTTCTAGTGTTTCTTGTGTTGGTCCGCGACATGTGTTCCTGTGGTGCTAGTGTTTGTTCTTCTCCTACGACCTCTAAGGATCTTTGCCTTTTTTCCTATGGTAGCACTAGGTTTTCTTCGCGAGTTGGTCCTTTGAGCCATGGTTCTAAGGGTGTGCGAAAACCTTTTCATTCGAACCGACATTTGCATCATGCTAACCCACATGATAAGTTGAGTGCATCGCTTACCTGTGTGACCAAGTATTGGATTCCCAAGTATGTTCTTGCTAACCCTTTGGGATCCGAAGCTTAGTCTTTTTCGTCTCCTTGTGTGTAGACATGGAGACGCGATTGGAGAACATGGGTTGAATGGTACTTGATGTTTGGACATGGGGTGATCAAGACAGGATGGTTCTCCACACCACTTTGGATGGATCTTGAAAGCCTTTGTACACATGTATAGTGAGTTTTCTTTTCCCCTTGTGCTCACTTGTATATACTTGTGTCATGCTTTTTTCTAAACCATGGTAGGCTAGCCACCTTGTTCATGATAGCTTTGTGATCTTGTATATCTTGTCGTGCTAGCTTTGTAATATATGTTGGTGGATGATCCATATGAACTTGTATCATGCCTTTGTTTAGTTCTTTTCTCATGTTCGACATGTTTTTCATTAGTATCTTTTTAGTTAGGCTAGTTGTATAGTTATGCACCTTGTTGACATGCTTGCTAGCCCATGCTTATGTTCATGTATGTGAGATCATGTTACAGTGCTTTATTTATCTTAATTGATATTTTTATTGCATTGTGTAGTATGTTTTGAGCTTTCCTTGGAGGTTTGGGCTTATCTTGTCTTCGGGTTGCGATTTGTGTCTTGTTTTGGCTTTCTCCTTTTGTTTTTGGTTTTAGAGCTTTTCTCTTGCTCTTTGCTTTCCTAGCCTTTGGTTTGCTAGGTGTCTTTGGTTGATGGGGAGCTCGGGTTCTTTCGAAGGGAATTTGGTTTCGAGGGCGTGCTTTGGTTCTTGGTAGTCATTTGTGATCCTTCAATTGGTATCTTTTCTATGGTACTCAATTGGGATCTTTGGCGGTCTTACAATTGGTATCTTTCCTATGGTACTCAATTGAGATCTTTGGAGGTTCTTCCTTTGCTCGGAGCTTTTCTTGCTTCTTTGTTCCCTTGAGAGCCTTCTTGTTGTTGAGATGAGTTCCGTGTCTCCTCATGCATTTTGCATTGCATATGTGTCCATATATCATGATGTATAGACTTTGGTAGGTTTGATATTCGTGTCTTGCATTGTGTCATATATCATGTTGCATTTGATGCACATATCTACCTTTGTTGCATTTGTATCATTGGCATGGTTGGTTGAGCTTCTCCTATATGCCATGAATACTGTGATATGCTATTTGTGAGTGTTTGAGCATCTTTGATATGATTTGGTGATGGATAGCTATGCTCTTGATAGTTTTGCTATATGTGCATGTTGAGATGGCTATTTTTAGAAAATGCTAGGATAGGCCCTCTCTTATGGGTTTAGGCCTTTTCGTGATCTTAGTGTGCTTTGGTGATCTCGATCATGCTTAATTTGTGCTTGGATAGCTTTTTCTTTTCACTTGGGGTCAAAGACCCATTTGTCATTGTGAATGTTTAAACCATGTGATACCTTGTGGGGGAGCATAAGCTTCTTTTTGCTGCAAAGGCACTACATGTACCATTTTGTGCTTAAATCTAAAAAATGAATTTGGTATCTATGAAATGCCTATGCTTGAAGTTATGCTCTCAATTGATTCATGTCATAAATGCTTTAAATGAACTTAATTTGGGTGCTAAACCGTTGCATGTTCTCTACCATGAGAAGTCTCATTTTAAGAAGTAGACACATGACTCAGCGGCTTTAACATGACATGAGATGTTTGTGGGTGTTTGCAATGATCTTGTGATGAGAATGTGTGACCTAGCATGAAGTTTGTGTGATCTAGATTCACTTTGGCATGTTTTTCTCATGTTTAGGTCTTTGCTCATGAGAGGGATTTTTTTTGCAAAAATTGCTTAATTGGATCATGGCTTTTTCATATGCCTATATAGCTTTACTATCTTGATGGCTATGCTTTTACAGAACTAGGAACTATCTTTTTTGCTCATTATCTCACTTGTAGCATTTTATAGTGCTCTTTGTATATTTGAGAAGCTAGTAGTTGAATCTTTTGCAAAATTGCCTTGATTCATGCATTGTCAACAAGGAGGAAAAGTTGCATTTGGGGGAGAAAATGATTCAGTTTTCATGCATCTGTTGCATCTAGAGGGATACTCAGTTCAAGTGGAGAACTTGAGTTTGCAACCACATGTTCAGGGGAAGTATGCATGTGTGCAAGGGGAGCTTCTTTGTTGCCTGAGTTGTGCTTTGGTGGTTTGCTCTTTGCTCTATCAAATGTGTTTAGGGTGAGATTTGTATGCTCTTTGGCCCTAGTGCATGTGTTTAGGGGGAGCTTGTGATCTTGGTGTGCTCTTTGCTCTATCGCATGTGTTTAGGGTGAGCTTTGTACGCTCTTTGGCCCTAGTGCATGTGTTTAGGGGAGCTGGTGAGTTTTGTGCTCTTTTGCTCTTTTGTCGGTGGTGTTGAGCCTCTTTACCTCTTCCTGAGGAGCCGACGGTTAATTTGAGTTTTCGATCGTCACATGATTGATTGAGCTCTTTATGCCTCTTCTTGAGGGATCATGTGCTTTCGTTCATCCATGATCGGTGTTGATCCCTTTGTGCCTCTTCTTGAGGGATAATGTGTTCTTGTCTCGGTTGTGTCGAACTGTTTCCCTTGTCTTTGGGGACCGAGATATTGTTATGGCCTTTGTGGTTTCTCTCATGCCAAGTGACTTTGTTCTTTGCCCTTGTGTGATTTTCATTCACTTAGATGAGATTTTCGGCCTTTGCCCTCTCAAACCATTTTTTATGCTCATATGTTGTCAACACACTCATCAAGGGGGAGAAAATTTGGACAATGAAGTTGATATGAACCTTATTTGATGGTGATGAGCGGTTGACGAGTGCTTTCTTAAGAGCTGAAATTGGTTTGATGGCTTTCGGGATTTCTTGTAGCTCTTATGGGTTGCTTAACTCTTTGGTGGTGTTTAGCCTTTGTGCTTCCTTTGGTTCCGAGAGTCTTTGGTTGGAGATCTTCTCATTTCAAGTTGCCTTGTGTTTGTTTTTCCTTGACTTTTGGGCACTTGAATGAGTTTTTTCTTTGCTTTCAAACCATCTTTTGTCAATGCACTCATCAAGGGGGAGATTGAGAAACCAAGTTGAGATGTGGCTTGGTTTATATATGATGAGTAATTGATAGGATGATTTGAGGCTTTGTGTGTTGCGTTGTGTGTGTGTTTTATTCATATTGATGGACCGAATAGGCGACCAGAGAGGGTGGGGGAGTGAATGGGAGCCGATAAAAATTCTTCCCGAAGGATGAACTCGGCCTATACCCCGATTGCCACTCCGATCACTCGCACACACCAAAAAAGCTCTATACTAGTCACACACAAGCCTACAAGTCCTAGAGACAAGTCTCAAATCAAAGCGCGGAAGCACAAGACAAGAATCAAAGCGCTTGGCCAATTCTGGAAAAGCCAGCGCGGACTGTCCGGCTTGTACGGGCGGACCGTCCGCATGGGTGAGGCGGACTGTCCGCACGGCCTGCCCGGACTGTCCGAAAATGCCAACAGAACCACCAGAGACGCACCCCGAAAAATCAGACTGTCCGTGAGGGACCCGCGGACTGTCCGCACCTTCACAGACTGTCCGGCACTCATGTTCGGACCGTGATGGGAACGGGGGTGCCCGATCTTCCGTCAGGAGAAGGATAACTCGTTTTGGTGGAGTGCGACACACCGATCCGGCTTCAGATCCAAAGACCCAAACTCTTGCAACCTTAGCACCACAACTTCTCTGGTTATCAACCGTGTCACAATCCGGTTGACCTCGCCGCGAAGGATAATCCCTACCTGCGAAACGAAGAACACAAGCAAGAACTCGAAAGAACGCAGCACTCAAGAATTTAGTGATGACTGCAAATGAATAATTAAGCACTCGAAGTTGGGGTTTCACAAACCGAAAACGGTGACTGTTCGACGACAGATAACTCTAAAGCAAAACCCGAGTCTAAACGGCGGCGGCTACTGAGTTTATACCCTAAATAGGGTGAGCTAGGGTTGGGGGCGCGCCGAAGGGGGGCGCCCACAACTTGGGCTAAAGGCCCGACTCGATACAAGGCCGTGTTGGCCCAAAATAGGTGACGCAACACCTTTTCGTGGTCACACAGTATGATCCACAAACGTTCTGGAGCTAGGACCAGAACCAAATCGACAGCGTCATCGTCCCCTTTCTAACGAGTCCTTATACACCTCGTTCCGACGTCGTATGATGGAGATATCGCCGAAACTGTGCAGAGGTGTAGGCTGATTCCGAACCGGACGTGGCAGCTGAGTCGGAGACGAAGTACAGCTTGAAGAAGGTCGTGGCGTGAGCGTGTCCAGTAGCTTGGCGATGTCCTCATCAGACCGTCCGCAAACTCCGTGCAACCAAAACCACTTGTGGCACCGGATCGAAATACGAACTCGGAAGAACACGAAGAACACCTGCACTGTTCCAGGCCTCGCGGACCGTCCGCACAGAGCATGCGAACTGTCCGCGGCTTACGAACAGAAGCAGAAACGGCTTGGCCGCAAGGTCAACTCCACCTATCCATCACTGGATCTCCCAAACCGCTTGAGGTCTTGAGACAAGATTTGGGGGAGATGAGAAGCATCACTAGATGAAGCTATGCCCCAAAAATCTCGACCTCTAACTCACTAAATCACCGGATATCGCGGATCACACGAACCACCCCCAAGAACTCAGCTTCCAACCAAAACTCACGAATCGAAGGGATTTCCCGGCGTTTGAGGGGTCAAGATCACACACAAAGATGCGCAAGGCATCTACCCATGATCTCCTCAAAGAAATTTGAGAGAAAACGCACTCAAATCAACGAATCGAGCGAAGAACGAAACACCCAAAAAATAGCCCCGAAAATGACACAAAAATCACAAAGAGCTAGGAGATCATCACAACGCCGAATGCTTCCATACATCCAGAGGTCAGGGTCTATACAAGAATCTAGCCTAAGGAAAGCAGAGGAAAAAAAACAGTCCAGAGCGATCTACCGGGGGAGGAAACCCTAGTCCAAGAGAGAGAGATGTCATCCACCTCTCCGCTATTTATACGAAGTCCACCAGAGGAGGCAAATGACCACGCTACCCCTACAACTCAAATAGAAGATACACACCCCTCAGGGGCAATATGGTCAAGTCTTCATCGAGCGGACACGCTTCCACCGCGGACTTGCTTAGCCTCGACGCAAGCCCCGCGATCACGCCATGTGCCCCCCGCCTCGAAGCTTCCCGACGCTCCCGGATCACTGTCTCTGTCGCACCGGGCCTCCGGACTTGGTTTTGTGGCCCAAACCAAGAAACCGTCCACCGATGGTTTTGTGGGCAAACCACCAAACCCCGCGTGCAAGCTTCGGCCTCGAACCGTCACCTTGCACCGACCCATGTTCACGACTTCAACTTGCTAGTCTTGCACCGCACGGCTCGCACTTGACCCCATCGGCCACTGGGTCCATCGAACCAAGCCTACTTTCCTCTCCATCACCCGGAGGCCGCCACGGCTAAGGCCTTTCGCGCTTGTTCTTCACCTACACCAACACGAGTCAAGCCGCAACCTGTACCTGCACACTTAGCCAAGCATCAGTCCACACAACGTTGTCAATCACTCATCACTAAGGAGCGACCCTCCACTGGTCCTCGGACACACCTGGTCCTCAATCTCCCCCTTGATGAGTGCATTGACAATACCCATCGTAACCAACATAGAGAAAAAGAAAGGAAAACAACCACGAACACAAACCTCCAAGCAAGTGATCCAAAGCCAAAGAACAAGCGAAAGCAAGATCACTCGCTAGACCAAGTCTCGGCCCCTAAGGCAAGGGCAATGGCTCAACACAGCCGAGACAAAACAAAGCTCACAAAGAGCACACCACAAATCACAAAAACTCAGGCAAACACAAAGGAGCTCCCCCTGCACATATGCAAACCCCCCCTGAGCAATTGCAACCTCTTCTTCTCAATTTTTCTCCTCACATGCAACACCTCACACAGTCTCTCCACAAATGCATACAACATTCTCCCCCTTGTTGACAATGCATGAATCAAGGTACATGAAACTCTCCCCCTTGTTTTCATGAAAAATGCATGTCAAAGCATATACAATCTACCAAGCTTCTTAGATATACAAAGAGCACCACAAAATGCTACAGATGAGACATAGAGCAAGCAAGGTAGACATGGTGTAGTTAGCGCATTGCCATCAAGAAAGTAGAGACATATAAGCATGTGACATGGCAAAAAGCAATTTTAAGCAAATTTCACAAAGAAACATTCATCTCATGAGCAAAGCCCTATCCATGGCAATTTGAGCAAAAATACACTAGATCATACAAAGCTTATACAAGATCACAAGTTCTCATCACAAAGATCATAGCAAACGCCCATAAGCTACTAAATGTCATGTCAAAGCCACCGAGCCATGTGTCTACTTCTTAAAATGAGACTTCTCATGGTAGACATCATGCAACGGTTTAGCACCCAAGATATTTACATCAAAGCATAAAGGCATGATTAAGAGCTCATTTTTCAAGCATAAGACAATACATACACCAATTTCATTTTCAAAATTTAAGCATGGTACATGAAATGCCTTTGCGGCAAAAAGAAGTTTATGCTCCTCCACAAGTGAACATATGGGCTAAACATTTACCATGACAAATGGGTCTTTGACCCCAAACAAAGAGAGCATGATACTCAAGCACAAACTAAGCATGATATAGGCATTTGAGCACAAATTGAGCATAGACAAGTATCTACTCATGAGTGAAGCATTTTTAGCATTTTTCACAAAAAGGAAGCTATCTCATCATGAACATATGACAATACCATCAAGAGCATAGCATTCACATCACCATTCCCAAAGCATACACACATCTCACATATAGCACATCATAGTGATCAAAGTATATAAGAGGAGCTCATCCTAGCACAAATGATCCAAAGATGGCTATCCTACCAGGTTTTGTACATAAAGGTAAAATGCATGCATGGAATGCAACAAATGATACATATATCACATATATACATGAGAAGCTCTAAGATCCAGCTAAAAAGGAAAACACACTCCAAGTTCACCTCGCAAGTGTGTGAAGGTAACTTGGTCAAGTGGTTTAGTGAATAAGTCTGCTAGCTGATCTTGGGTAGGTACATAGGACAAAGCTATGTTCCCTTTCTCAACATTGTCCCTCAGAAAGTGGTATCTCACTTCGATGTGTTTCGTTTTGAACTGAAGGACTGGGTTTTTTGCTACACTTATGGCACTGGTGCTATCACAAAAGAGTGGAACCTAGGAGCACTCCTCACCAAAATCGCTCATAGTGTAGGTCATTCATAAAAGCTGGGAACAACAACTGGTGGCAGCAACATACTCGACTTCTGTAGTGGACTGGGCTATACTGGATTGCTTGCGAGACGACCAAGAGACCAAAGAAGAACCAAGAAACTGGCAACACCTAGAGGTAGACTTGCGGTCCAATCGACACCCAGCAAAATCAGCATCGGAGTACCTGTGAAGTCTGAGCGTCGAGGAGACAGAATATCAAAGACCAAACTCAGGAGTGTAGTTCAAGTACCTGAAAATCCGCTTGACAGCCTGCCGATGTCAAGTCCTCGGTGAAGCCTGAAAACGAGCGCACAGACACACACTGAACTGTATGTCCGGCCTCGTCGCCGTCAAGTAGAGGAGGGAGCCGATAATGCTCCGGTACTCCTTCTGGTCCACGGGTTTGCCATCTTCATCCGTGTCCAAAGCCGTAGTGGTACCCTGTTGACGGCTGTTAAGTACCACTTTTATACCATCAACTCCTGCATAAAATGAATGAAAAGTGATCATCAACACTAGAATAGGGCTTATACTGACAATTTCGACAAGTGTTGCTGTTTCTAGCTTTTGTTGCAGGATGCACCAGAATACATGCTAAATGATACAATTGAGAGCAAGTGGTCCAATGGCTTATATAGGATGTCATTCATAAACAACCTCAAATGCCAAAATTGGATTGCACCATTGCGACGGGCTCGTCGAGACGATCGAAACAGATATATTATTTGTCTACTTTGGACATGTGATGGAAAAGATATTGAAAAGACAAAATAATGTGAGGTGCTGACGTCAGCATTACGTCAGCACCACAGCTGCCGTACGCCAGTGCGTGGGACACACCAGCAGTCACCACGTGGCGTGTAGAGATTGGCGGCTAGGCACGCAGCAACACGCCCGCACGCACGCGGGACAGTGGTCGGCTGGGCCACGTGTCACACGGTGACAGGCCGCAGGCCGCTCATGCGGATCCCGTCGCGAGGCGCGTGATGCCGCGCGGGAGACGCGTCGAGCGGACCATGTGGCACGCCGCCATAGGTTGCCGAGCGATGCCGCGGGCGTGTGCCCACTCGCGTGCGCGGGCCGCCCTGGGCCGGGACTGGTGGCGGCCGCGGAGAGGTGCGCTGAAGGTCGGTTTCCGGTTCACCCTGGTCCGCTCACCAGAATCGCCCGATTCAGCGCCCAGAAAGACGGTTTGGCTCCGGTTCACGAGCCTAGGATCCGGTTTTCTGCCGGTTCTTTCTTCCACCGCCTCAGGGACCGTACGCTGGACACTACAGTGCCATGCCCCGCGAGTTTGGTCGCCAAGTGGCACCGGGAGAAGAGGAAAAATGAGGTGCAAACACCCCCAAGGCAAGCCATCCACTTGCCTATAAATACAAGGGGAGGGGGTCATTTTAGACACACCACTTCACCCAAGGATGAGAACTTCCCTTCAAAGGAGAGGCCTCTCCTTGGTAGATTAGAGAGTAGGAGAGTGATAGAGTGATTTGTATCTCCATGGATGCTTCGTTCTTCAATTAGAGTAAAGTGAGTATTTCTGCATTTTCTATTTAGACTAAAGTATTATTCATACTTGAGTGATATGTTCTTGTGTTTTTCGCCTGTTCATCATTTAGAGGCACGTGTTCTTCACGAACACACCCCCTCGATCTAGTTGATTAGGTGCACAAGTTTGTATCCCGTTTGTGATTAGTCTTTTAGAATAAAGTGGATATGCCTGCATGCTCTGATTAGAATAAAGTGTGTTCGTGATTCCTTTCTAATAGTTTATACTAGGTTGCATGAGTAGACTTTTTCCTCTACTAGTGCGTAGATCCTGGGTTTATGCATTCGTCTGCTGCAAGTCGTTCGTATACGTTGGAAGCATAGTACGGGGTCAAGTGCTCTCTTGTATGCCTTTAGTATAAGCTAATAGTGACTATAGTGAGTGAGATCAGTTCTCTTCCGTGGTCGTAGTTCTATAACTACAGAGTGCCGTAGTCTGTTGGCTACGGCAGTAACCACAGCGTAGACGTTTTGTCACGCTACCGGTTATCATTCGTTCGTCTTATCCCAAGGTTAGGTAGAGGCAGTCCAGGTGGTGGTGACAGCCCATCTGGCCCTCGTTGATCCTCCGCAGCTGGATATAGTCAGAGCTCCGTTCCACATAGATCCGCGTGCCGGAGTCGCCTGTTAAGTCAGGGCTAGCGGTACCCTAAGCCAAGTTCTATCTAGAGATCGACCTTTAATCTCATCTATAGTGCTATCTTTAGGAATCCTCTCTATCCTTGCCTCTTATCTGGGTGTGTTCTTGGACCGACTAGTACAAAGTTAGTGCACACACGTTCCCTTGGATTCGATACCCTTGGAATACTCTGAGGTGAAAGCTACAACGGTATCCGTGCGCTTGCGGATTTATTTTGTGTGACGCTAAAATACCCAACATACCCATCGGTGTAGTCAGCGGCTTGGAGTCGTTCATGCCAAACTTCTTCACCATGTCCCTGGTGTACTTTGCCTGATGTACAAACATCCCGTCCTTGCACTGCTTGATCTGGAGTCCTAAGAAAAACTACAGCTCGCCCATCATAGACATCTCAAATTCCCTGTTCATGTCATCTGCAAATCTGGCAACAAGATCATGAGAAGAGCCACCAAAGATTATGTCATCCACGTAAATCTGAGCAATCAACAGGTCATTTCCATGCTTAAGGAGAAACAAGGTCTTATCAACTGTGCCCATCACAAACCCCTTGCTCAGCAAAAAGCCTCTCAACCTACCATACCAATCCCTCGGTGCCTGTTTCAACCCATAAAGCGCTCTCTGGAGTTTGTATACACGGTGTGGGTATTTTTCACTCTCAAATCCTCGGGGTTGCCTCACATACACTTCTTTCTCTATCACCCCATTCAAGAAAGCACTCTTCATGTCCATTTGGTACAACTTGAACCCTTTAGCCATGGCAAAGGCTAGAAGGATCCTAATTGCCTCCAAACGGGCAACAGGAGCAAATGTCTCCTCATAATCTATACCTTCTTTCTGGTTGAACCCCTGAGCCACCAACCTCGACTTGTTTCTCACAACCATCCCATTCTCACCTTCCTTGTTCTTCCACACCCATTTGGTACCTATGGGATGACAATTTGGTGGTGGATCGACTAACACCCAAACTTGGTTTCTCTCAAAATTCTCCAACTCCTCATGCATGGAATTCACCCAGTTCTCATCAGACAAAGCGTGTCTAATATCTTTGGGCTCCAACAAAGCAACAAATGCAGAGTGAAGCAAAGTGAGAAGTATTCCTTGACCTCGACCGTGTAGTACGTTCATGAAGGTCACCTATGATCGTCGTCGGTGGGTGATCCACCTGTACACGCCGGGGAGCACCTTGCCTGGACACAATCTCCCCCTCAGCAGCAGCCTCCACTCGAACAGCCTCAGTCGTAGTGGGTGTAGGAGATGGACCATCCCCGATCGTCGTCATCGTAGTGGAAGTAGCGTGTACACGATCAGCCGCTGGAGCATCACCACCATCATCGTCTTCATCTCCATCTCCATACTTCTCATCCTCAAAGATCCTCGCTCCAATGTCCCCGTCACCTGCACACTCAAAAGCAGAAGAGCTACATGGCTGTGTCTCGTCGAAGGTTACCTCGCAAGTCTCCATGATTCGGTTAGTGTCAAGGTTGAGCACACGATATGCTTTAGAATGAATAGCATAACCGAGAAAGATACCATCCGAACATCTAGACTCAAACTTATCCAACTTGCCCTACTTCAGAATGAAACACTTGCAACCAAAAGCTCTAAAGTGACTCACCTTGGGTTGTCGCCCATGCATCAGATCATAAGAGGTCTTCTTTTTGAAAGCACGAAGGAAGATGCGATTCGAGACATAGCAAGCGGTATTGACCGCCTCGGCCCAGAAACACCTAGGAGTCCTATGCTCATCGAGCATCGTCCTTGCCATCTCACAAAGGGTCCAGTTCTTCCTCTCCACTACGCCATTCTGGCAAGCGACGTATGGAGAAAAGTACTGATGATTGAGACCAAGATCACTGCAAAATGCATCAAAATGGGAGTTCTTAAACTCCGTGCCATTGTCACTACGTATAGCTCGAATGGCATCATGTTGATGGTTGATAGTTGTATCAAAGTTCGCTTGGACTTGCAAGCGAACAAATCTCCCGTCGTAGTCAAGGGACCCTTCTTCCCTTGAGTGGTGAACCCAAGGTATCGAATCCGTGGAACAATATGTAACGCAAGATCCAATCTAATAAGCGGAAAACACTTTGATCTTGAAAAGAGTTTTTGTATCTAATCTATGGAAGAACCATGAAAACACATCTAATCTACTAAACACCGGAGGTAGCAAGAGAAAGAGAGGGGAGGTAAAACCAATCTAGAGATTGGATCGGGTCTTTTGTTGAAGTTCCAAAACCAAGACGAATAAAGCAAACAAATCTCATTAAAAGCCTCTTTAAATCGTGGCTTCCGTTCCAATCCTCAAAGGCACCTACCGTACACGTGATCAACATCCTGTCACGATGTCTCGCTTATTGTGTAGGTGAACCTAAGAGCACGTTCACGAGGAACACGTTGAAAATGCTCGGTAGGTCAGGTATGCACCTCTAGCCACCATGGCTACAAGAACATCCTATGCAATCTATCCGCGGAATAGATTGGAGAATAGGAAAACCCAAGCAAAGACAAAATCGTAGTGAAAGCACTTGATCGCTAGAAATCGGATTCAATCTTGAAAATTCAACATGAAGTATAGTACATGGACAAGATCACCACCGAGATCCTACCTTGATCTTGATCCTAGCTTCTAGAACTTCGACGTGGTCTTCCATTCAAGGTTCCCACGTCGGCTAGGGAAACCCTAGTCAACCATCTCGACCCTCTCCTCTCCAGGATGGTTTCCCTCTCTTCTCTGCTTCTTGGCGGCGGATGACGAATTGCTTGATGCGTGGCTCTTGGCACGGGGACTATAATAGCCCGAAGAGGTGCTAGGTCAAAGGGGAGGCGAACAGGGCCCAGAATGGGCTGGGCCGGCCGGCCTGGGCCCATTCTGGCCCGGTTCGTCCCCGCTTTTCTTCCAGATGTTTCTCGTGACTTCCTGAGTTTTTGCTGAGTTGCATGTGGGTCCTTGACGTCATTTTCCTTGCGGTTTAGATAAGGGTGCTTTGCGTATGAACTCCCGCATCTTCCGTCTAGGTCCTCGACACTTCTCAGCTTCACGCTTTAGTCCTTGGTTCATTTGGAGTCATGTTCATCTTGTATCTTGACTTGTCCCGGGGTCCATGATCTTCTCGTAAAACCCTTGATGAACTTTACCCAGAAGTCCTCATTTAGGCTCTTGATTCCTGTGTAAACAATAAACTCCAAATACCATGCACGAGCGCGAACTTGACATATAATGAGGGTTATGATCGTTAGTGTGAATATCAAATTAATACCAACATAGAAGGTAAACATGTGGCTAGGTTGATGGAAATCGACCGCCAACACATCACCATGTCTCTCATTCTTCAACCTCAAGATCAAGTCACGAACAAAACCAAATGTCTCGCTCTTATCCTCCAAAAAGAAAACCCAAGAGTACCTCAAAAAATCATCAACCACAATCAACACATACCACTTCCCACCCGCAGAGCGAACACGAGCTGGTCCAACCAAATCCATATGCAACAGCTCACAAGGCCGCTCGGTCATGACCGCAGTCAATGGGGCGTGAGAAGCAGCAACCATCTTTCCATGCCGACAAGAAGCACAAACCAAATCCTTCTCAAATTTTAACTTAGGCAATCCTCAGACAAGATCAAGACCACTCAAGCAGGAAAGCAACTCAAAGCTCAAGTGTCCTAACCTCCTATGCCATTTCTAAAGCTCGGCCGAAACTCCAGCAACAAAGCATCGAGGTGGACCAACAGACTGGGAAAAATCAGCATAAAAGATTTGACCCAACTTAAAAGGAACCTCAAAACCTTCGTCAAGCAACTGGGATACTGACAACAGGTTAAAACCAAGTGACTTGACCAAAGCCACACTCTTCAAGGTCACCTTGCTACTCACCTTCACCATTCCTTTAGCAAACACTCGTCCTCTCCCATTGTCCCCGAAAGTGATGTACTCCCTCGTACTCACCGGGGTGAGGCTGGAGAACCACCCACGATCTCCGGTCATGTGACATGAACAACCGGAGTCGATCAACCAAAAGTCCTCCATGCCTCCCACCTGCAATAAAAAATGAGAACGAGAATGAGCAAGCAGCTCAACACTGGGGTTAGTACCAAAGGAGTCAAACCAGTGTCGAGCCATTTGCTCAAAAGAAGGGTTAGCAAAATCCATCCTATCAAAAACTCTAGGCGGAGCCCTCTCACACCTACCACCGAAGAACCTGTCACATCTCACTGGAGGATTACGCGCACCACGAGGGGAAAAATGTGGCCCATAGTCCATCTGAGACCCAAAGCTCTGATCGTGCCTCTCAAACTCGTAACGGTCACGAGCAGGAGCACGTCCAACCAACTCACCACGCCCAAACCCAACATGCCTATCTCTCTGAGGGAAACTACCTCCACCTCCACGAGTGGGAACTATATGCACAAACACCTCACCCCTAGGTAGAGGCCCTCTATGAGGCTCAGGCACACCATGAGGAGGGTGGTACCTGTCCTTGTTTGCCATCTCCCTAGCAAACCTCTCATCTCTCTTCCTCCTGAAACAGAACTCATCCTTATGCCCATCCCTCCCACAATACTCACAATGGAAGCGGATCGGCTGTGGCTTAGGCTGTGGCTTTTCTGTGGGCTTCTCAACAGCTTTCTCTCCTGACTTCCCACCAAAGACACTCCCCTGGGTGTTCACAAACTTGATGGGTTTCTAGTAGTTTTCTGACTTGTGGGGGAACACTGGTGGATCTGGGGTTGTATCAAGCTTGTTTCTGAGATGGTTTGGCTTCAGTTCGAATTTGTTCATGGGTGTAGTGTGTGGTGGAATAGGAATCTTTCTAGCTTTCTCTTCTCCCTCACCACTCTTCTCACCACTCTTGCCAGCCCCCAACGCCTGACCATCAAACCTCTTAAACTGAGCCAACATCAAACTCAATTGTGGATCATGCCCAGACAACCACCCCATCAATTTCCTCAACTCGTCATTCTCATCCTGCAAACGGTCAGCATAGTGTGCAAGTTCCATGTTTTTCAAAGCATGCATTTCACAGGTACAACATGATTTAGGAATGAGAGCTTTCAATGTAGCCTCAAGAGAAACTATCTTGGTATGAGATTCATATAGCCTAGCATGCAACACAGGACAAGAAGTGCAAGCACCTAACAAATCAGGTCTAGATTTCAACACATCACACTCAATCCTAAGCACATCTAGTTCCTCAAGAGTTGAGGCATGCTTCTCCTTGAGAGTAGTCAAGTCAGCCAGAAAAACATTGCAATCACCACAATCAACCTCATCAGAAACAACAGGAGCAACTTTCAAAGAGTCCATCTCAGTTCTAGCATCAACAAGCAAAGACTCAAGCTCAACTATATTGTCCTTAGCATCACCCAACAAAGACCTAAACTCTCTCTTCTCCTTGTTGGTCTTCCTAAGCACATCATCACAATTATCAAGCAACTCATTTAGCCTAGCATTCCCCTCTAGCAAGAAGTTGGGATCATGTCGTACCTCTTCCTCGAAGTCGGAGTTCGAATCCGAGCTGTGCTTCCCACCCTTCTTGGAGTGCGCCATGCCGCAAAATCCTCCTTGTGTGATGAAGCTGAGGCCGGTCAAGTTCTTGCCCGTGTGTCGCTTGTCTTACACCGATCTTGCTCCTCATCGCTGCTCGAACCGGAAGAAGAGTCGCTGGAAGTAGAGTCGATGTCGCTCGCTCCGGCAACCATCGCTCGAGCCATCTTCTTCTTGTACCCGCTACTCTTCTTGGGCCTTCTCTCGCCCTTGTCCTTGCGCTTGTCCTTGTAGTCGTTCCGGGAGCGGTGCTTGTTGTAGTCGTGCTTGGGCTTGCCCTTGTAGTAATTCTTGATCTCCATGGCTTCAGGCATTCGGCGATTAAGTGCCCGTGCTTCTCGCACCGATAGCACATCCCCGAGCTTCTCCTCGCATTCTTGCGGTTCTCGTACATCTGCCCAAACCTCTTGCTCAACAAGGCGAGATCATCCTCGCTCAGCACCTCAAAGTCCTCATCTGGTAAGGACACAAGACAGGACAAAGAAAAACCAACAGAGTTAGCATTAGTCCTTGATCCTGAGACAAGAGCCAAACTATGAGGACCAGTGGGGCTCTCGCTCTTGGCTCTCAAGCCATGATCAACCTCCGAAGACCTGAGCTTAGAGAACAGCTCATCAAGCGACAAGGTGTCATACACGCTCGACTCCTCAATGGCCTTGACTTTGGCACTCCACACAGACCTATCCAGGGCATGCAAAAGCTTGATAACTTGATCATGATCCGTGTATGGGAGCACTGTCACATTGGCCCTCATGTTGTGGACTATGCTGGTGAAGCACTGGAACATCACATCGGTCGACTCACCAGGGAGATGAGTGAAGTTCTCGTACTCTCTCCGGTAAGTGGAAAACAAACGAGCTTGCACCTAGGCATTGCCAACATGAGCATTCCAGAGCTTAAGCCATATCTTTCCGGCCACATTCTCTCCGTACACTCGCTCAAACTCCGAGGCACAGAGAGCACAGAACAAGTAATCAACAGCCTTGCTGTTGGCCTCAAACATGTCCCGCGATCCTGGAAGAAGGAAACTGTCTGGAATGACATAATGAGGGTTTTGAGTCACATCCTGCCAGGACTGTCCGAAAAAAGCCAACAGAACCACCATAGACGCACCCCAAAAAATCGGACTGTCCGTGAGGGACCCACAGACTGTTCGCACCTTCACGGACTGTCCGGCACTGAAGTTCGGACCGTCCGCAAACTCCGTGCAACCAAAACCACTTGTGGCACCGGATCGAAACACGAACTCAGAAGAACACGTGAAGAACACGAAGAACACCTCACTGTTCCAGGCCTCGCGGACCGTCCGCACAGAGCTCGCGGACTGTCTGCGGCTTACGAACAGAAGCAGAAACGGCTTGGCTGCGGGGTCAACTCCACCTATCCATCACCGGATCTCCGAAACCGCTTGAGGTCTTGAGACAAGATTTGGGGGAGATGATAAGTGTCACTAGATGAAGCTATGCCCTAAAAATCTCGACCTCTAACTCACTAAATCGCCGGGAATCACAGATCACACGAACCACCCCCAAGAACTCAGGCTCCAACCAAAACTCGCGAAACGAAGGCATTTCCCAGCGTTTGAGGGGTCAAGATCACACACAAAGATGCGCAAGGCATCCACCCATGATCCCCTCAAAGAAATCCGAGAGAAAACACTCTCAAATCAACGAATCGAGCGAAGAACAAAACTCCCCAAAAATACTCCCGAAAATGACACGAAAATCACAAAGAGCTAGGAGATCATCACAACTCTGAATGCTTCCATACATCCAGAGGTCAGAGTCTATACAAGAATCTAGCCTAATGAAAGAAGAGGAAAAGAAACAGTCCAGAGCGATCTACCGGGGGAGGAAACCCTAGAGTCCAAGAGAGAGAGAGATGCCATCCACCTCTCCGCTATTTATACGAAGTCCACCAGAGGAGGCAAATGACCATGCTACCCCTACAACTCAAAGAGAAGATACACACCCCTTAGGGGCAATATGGTCAAGTCTTCATCGAACGGACACGCTTCCACCGCAGACTTGCTTAGCCTCGACGCAAGCCCCGCGATCACACCACGTGCCCCCCGCCTCGAAGCTTCCCGACGCTCCCGGATCACCATCTCCGTCGCGCCGGGCCTCCGGACTTGGTTTTGCGGCCTAAACCAAGAAACCGTCCACCGATGGTTTTGTGGGCAAACCACCAAACCCCGTGTGCAAGCTTCGGCCTCGAACCGCCACCTTGCACCAGCCCATGTTCACGACTTCACCTTGCTAGTCTTGCACCGCACGGCTCGCACTGGACCCTATCGGCCACCGGGTCCATTGAACCAAGCCTACTTGCCTCTCCATCACCCGGAGGCCGCCACGGCTAAGGCCTTTCGCGCTTGCTCTTCACCTGCACCAACACGAGTCAAGCCGCAACCTGTACCTACACACTTAGCCAAGCATCAGTCCACACAATGTTGTCAATCACTCATCACTAAGGAGCGACCCTCCACTGGTCCTCGAACACACCTGGTCCTCACATATGTTTATGTGGTGTGTTGTCAATGCACTCGTGAGGAGTGGTTGACAATGTTGTGTGGACTGACTCTTAGCCTAGTATTGCAGGTGTTGGTTGCAGCTTGATTTGCGTTAGTGCAGGTGAAGAACAAGCGCGAAAGGTCTATGCCTGTGTGGCCTCTGAGGAGTGGAGAGACAAGTAGGCTTGGTTCGAGGGACCCAGTGGCCGATGGGATCAAGTGCGGGCTACATGGTGGCAAGAAGAGCAAGATGAAGTCGGGTACAAGGAGCCGGCGCAGGGTAGCGGCTAACAACTGAAGTCTGCGCGTGGGGTTTGTTGGTTTGCAAACAAAACCAACACCGAGCCGGTGCAAGGTAGCGGCTAACGACCGAAGCTTGTACATGGGGTTTGGTGGTTTGGCCACAAAACTGAAGGACCGGATTGGGCGACCAGAGAGGGGGGAGTGAATGGGAGCCGATAAAAATTCTTCTCGAGAGGGATGACTCCTCTAACGAGATGAACTCGACCTCGATCTCGAAATCACTTTCACCACTCTATACGCACGTTTGCCAAGACCACGTAGCCACTGGATTGCTACTGATCCTAGGAGCAAACCACACCTACAAGCCACTCAACAATGCTCACACCACAGCGGAAACCACACACGGGAAAACTCCCTGCCAGGGGCGGTCAGACCGCATGGACAGGGCGGTCAGACCGCCTCAGCCTGGAGTTTCCCCAAAACCACAACTCGAAGCTCACGACTCCAAGTCGACCCAAGATTTTGTCTGGAAACTCCTCTGATCAAGGCAAACAAGCTATCAGAGAAATTCCCCGGAAAACCAAAACTTTCCTCATGAAACCCCCAGGGTGGTCAGACCGCGAGCACAGGGCGGTCAGACCGCCTCCCCTCTAGAAACCTGGCCGCGGGTCAACCCTCAACTTCCCATCACCCGATCTCCCGATTCACTCCACGGATTGCAGCGAAACTTCGGGGATAGCTGGGTCACCTCCTGGACGACCTCTTTACCAAAGGATATCCACCGAAACTCACCCAATCAAGAGGAATCGCGAATCGATGGGCTATAGGTCATGAACTCCAAGAACTCCGAAAACCACCCAAATCAAAGGTCTTTCCGAGAGATTGCTGGGGCAAAATCACCAAGAAAAGAGGCACAAAGACCTCATGTGTGATACCCAACAAGAATCCCTCCAAGAAACCCCTCAAACAAGCCACCATGAAAATCCTCAAAAAGAACTTCAGATTAAATCGCTTGTCTCTTGCTCTTTGAGTTCATCTCCCTCTTCTAACCCTAGTTGCTTGTTTTGAATCGATCTCTATATTTGTGCAGTTGATTGACTAATAATCTCTTGCAGGAAGCTCTTAGTATCTTTGTAATGCTTTTACTGCAAGTAGAATTGTTAGTTCAAGTTTTAACATTAAGTTTCGCTTATTATTTGTCCTGTTGTCGGATTACCCAACCCTGATTTCGGGTGACCCGGTCCCAGCCGGATCATCCGAACTTTAGGTTGGATCATCCGGTCTCTAATCCACTGCAAAGTTTTTCAAGAAAAATTTAAGTGATCCTATTCACCCCCCTCTAGGCATCACAAGATCCTTTCAATTGGTATCAGAGCCTAATCCCTTGATTAAAGGCTTAATCTCCTAGGGAATCAAGATGTCTCAAGTAGGGGATGGTTTGAACACTCAAGAGCTTGCCGCCAAAGAAGCTTACAACAAAGCCGCTCAAGATCCAAGTGGTGACAACACTATTGGCCCTCACGCTCTCTTCGGAAAAGCACCAAGTCCTACATCATCAATACATGCAGAAAGCTCTGACGACTCAAGTGATGAAAAGGAAAGTCTTGAGGGACTTGATGCGGAAGCAAAGAAGGCGGTCAAGAAGAGAAGAAAAGCCAAAATGAAGGCCAAGCTAGAGAAGATGGCTGAGAAGCTCCTCCAAAGGAAGATCAAGGAAGAGCAAGCAAAGCATGTTTCGTCCGAATTCTATGAATACCCCTACCACTACACACAAGTTCTGGGCCACAACCCCAATGATAAGTTTTCTTCCGTTCGTTTGGGAAAACCTCCTCACTTTGATGGGAATGATTATCCCAAATGGGCTTATGAGATGCAAATGAACCTTTACAGGCTTCACCCTTATCTTTGGAAAGTTGTGTGTATAGGTGTGACATTGCCCGTCGAAGGTGAAGCTCCAACGCCCGTGCATGAACAAGACCTCTACCGCATCGTACAAGCCACAAGAGTCATCACGGGATTCTTGTGTGCTCAAGAGTTCAACAAAGTCCAAAACATTCACATTGCGAAGGTGATTTGGGATACTCTAAAGGAAGCACATGAGGGAACCGATCAAGTGAGAGAAGGCAAAATTGACTTGATTCACGAAGAGCTTGAGCTATTCATCATGAATGAAGATGAAACCGTGAGACAAATGTATGATAGACTAATGCTCCTTGTCTCGGACATTAGATCTCTTGAAAGTGATGATTGGGAAGACATAATGGTCATCAAGAAGCTACTAAGGGCATTCACTCCAAGGAACCCTACTCTAGCAACCATGATAAGAAGGGATCCAAAGTACCACAAGATGACTCCCAATCAACTTCTTGTGAAATCTTGCATCAAGAACTTGTTGAGAAGGATGTGGCAAAGTCACTTAGCTTCAAGGTGAACAAGAGTCTAGCCCTCAATGCTAGCTCAAGTGACAAGGTGGAAACAAGGACGAAGCCTTCCAAGTCAAAGAAAGAAGAATCAAGTGAAGAAGGAAGCACCGATGAGAAAACCGCCTTTGCCATAAGAAGCTACAAGAAATTCTTGAAGAACCAGGCTTTCAAGAAAGGCGGTGATGAAATAAAGAAGAAGTCACAAAGAAGATGCTATGAGTGTGGAGAGTATGGGCATTTCATTGCGGAGTGTCCCAAGAACAAGGACAAGAATGAGGAAGAGAAGAAATTTAAGGAGAAGAGCAAAGAGTTCAAGAAGAATTACCAAGGGTGTGCTCATGTGGGTCAAAAATGGGACTCAAGTGATGAAGATGAAGAGCCAAAGAAGAAAGGCATGGCTACAATAGCCATGGCACAAGAATCTTCATCAACACACCTCTTCAACAACATCTCTGATGATGAGGATGACTCTCACTTTTGTCTTATGGCAAGAGGGAGCAAGCTACAAGATTCATCTACCTTATCCTCTCTTACCTCCTCCTCATCCACACCTAGTGATGACATAGAAAATGAGGATGAAGGAGCAAAAGTAGAAGCAAACATGATAAAGCAATTTGGTAAAAAGGGGTATAAAGAAATAAATAGACTTATGGAGAAGTTAGAGAAAAGAAAAATGTGTCTTCATGAGCAAGAAGACTTGCTTATCCTTGAAAAGGAAAGAAACCTTGTTCTACAGAAACTTCTTGCCGAGGAGAAGGCTAAGGTGGAAAAATTAACCACGAACTTGTCTATGGTTGAGGATTCCAATAAGAGGATGTCAAAGGAGAACACTTTGGCAAATGAATCTTTGGCTTCCCTAAAGACCACACATAGTGAGCTTCAAGAAAGCTTCTCACGCTTGATGGTCAAGTCCAAAGACCTTGAAGCCAAGTATAGTGCTCTTTGGGAAAGCACCAAGGCCAATCCCAAGGCAAATCTTGATTCCAATGCCTCCACAAGTAAAGGTTGCTCTAGATGCTTTAAAATTGATATAAATGCATATAAGACTGACCTTGCTAAGTTAGAGGAGTTGGTTAAGGGCAAGGACAAGAAAATTGATAGGTTGAAGATGATAGTGAAACAAGGGTTTGAAGGTAATGTCAAGCCCACTCCTAAATAGCCTACAAGCAAGGTAACATGGCCAAGTTTGGAGATGGACTTGGTCACTACAAGGACACCAAGGCAAATGGAAGAAGGATGGTCAATGGCTATGGCATTCCTTTGTGGAACAAGGGAGGTTATCTCAACACTATCATGGACAATGCTCATGGAGTAACCAACCCTACCACCTCACAAAACAAGAACACCACGAAAGGGAATGGTGGGGTTAACTCTCCATCTAAGGCACCGAAGAATGTGTTGACACACAAACCCTCTCCCAACTACACTTGTGACTACATAGTGACCTTGGACCACAATTGTAAAATGGTGGTCAAGTATGTTGGAGTCTATGCCAAGAAGGCTATGTCGAGGAGTGTATAGGTTCCCAAAGTTTATGCATCTAACCTCCAAGGACCCAAATCTTTTTGGGTACCTAAATCAAAAGCTTAAACTTGTTTTGTAGGCCTACTCCTCCGGTGGAAGCACATGGTTGATTGATAGTGGTGCCACTAATCATATGACCAGAGATGAAGGCTTATTTGCATCCCTTGAACATTTTGACAAGCCAACGAAAACTATCATCTATGGAGATAATGGTCATGGGGATGTCATTGGTATGGGTAAAATTGCTATCTCAAATATAAATTTAATTGATGATGTTTATCATGTTGAAGGTTTAGGGTACAATTTGTTGTCGGTTTCACAACTTTATGAGAAAGGCTTCAATTATCTCTTTACTAATGAGGGCATGACCGTCTCTAGAAGGGAGGATTCTTTTATTGTCTTTACGGGTCAATTAAGGAGAAAACTTTACTATGTGGACTTCACAAAAGTAAAAGTGGAACTCAAGACTTGTTTAGTGGCAAAATGCAATGTGGGTTGGTTATGGCATCGCCGACTAGCCCATGTTGGGATGAGGAACTTGGCCAAACTTCAAAAGAATGAACACGTCCTAGGACTAACAAATGTTGAGGACCAGGTGTGTCCGAGGACCAGTGGTGGGTCGCTCCTTAGTGATGAGTGATTGACAACGTTGTGTGGATTGATGCTTGGCTAAGTGTCCAGGTACAGGTTGCGGCTTGACTCGTGTCGGTGCAGGTGAAGAACAAGCACGAAAGGCCTTAGCCGTGGTGGCCTCCGGGTGATGGAGAGGCAAGTAGGCTTGGTTCGATGGACCCGGTGGCCGATGGGGTCAAGTGCGAGCCGCGCGGTGCAAGACTGGTGAGCTGAAGTCGTGAACATGGGCCGGTGCAAGGTAGCGGATGGAGCCCGAAGCTTGCACGCGGGGTTTGTTGGTTTGCCCACAAAACCATCGGTGGATGGTTTCTTGGTTTGGGCCTGAAAACCAAGCCCGAAGGCCCGAGGCGATGGAGATGGTGATCCGGGAGCTTCGGGAAGCTACGAGGCGGGGGGCACGTGGCGTGATCGCGGGGCTTGCGTCAATGCTAAGCAAGGCCGCGGTGGAAGCGTGTCCGCTCGATGAAGACTTGACCAAAATGCCCCTGAGGGGTTGTATCTTCATTTCAAGTTGTAGGGGTAGCGTGGTCATTTACCTCCCTCCGATAGACTTCGTATAGATAGCGGAGAGGTGGATGGCATCTCTCTCTCTCTCTCTTGGTCTCTAGGGCTTTCTCCCCCGGTAGATTTCTCTGAACTGCTTCTTTTCCCTCTGTATTCCTTAGGCTAGATTCTTGTATAGACTCTGACCTCTGGATGTATGGAAGCATTTGGCGTTGCGGTGATCTCCTAGTCCTCTGTGATTTTCGTGTCATTTTCGGGGCTATTTTTGGGGAGTTTCGTTCTTCGCTCGATTCGGGGATTTGAGGGCGTTTTCCTTCGGATTTCTTTGAGGGGATCATGGGTGGATGCCTTGCACATCTTTGTGTGTGATCTTGACCCCTCAAACGCTGGGGAAGGCCTTCGATTCGTGAGTTTTTGGCCGGAGTTCGAGTTCTTGGTGGAAGTTCGTGTGATCCGCGATTCCCGGCGATTTAGTGGCTTAGAGGTCAAGATTTTTGGGGCATAGCTTCATCTTGTGTTGCTTATCATCTCCCCGAAATCTTGTCTCAAGAGCTTTTGGCGTTTGGGAGATCCGGTGATGGATTTGGAGAGTTGACCCCAAGGGTCGGGCTGTTTTCTGCTCTGTTCGTGTCTTGCGGACAGTCCGCGTGCCTAGTGCGAACAGTCCGCGTGGCCTTGAACAGTGTGCATATTCTTCGTGTTCTTGCGCATCTTCGTTTTGATCCGTTTTGGCTCTAGGGTTTTGTTGTGCGAGGTTTGGCGGACAGTCCGCAAGTGCTTCACGGACGGTCCGTGTGGCCGAGTTTTTGTCTGGGGTGGTTTGAGGTTTGTCTGGGGTTTCCAGCGAGGTGGACGGATGGTCCGCGCTGCCTTCACGGACAGTCCACGACACTGGCAGACAGCCCGCGTGACCTAGGTGGACAGTCCGATTTTCGGGGTGCATCTCTGGTGGTTCTGCTACTTATTTTGGACAGTCCGAGTCGTACCCACGGACAGTCCGCCGTACTCTAGCGGACGGTCCGCCCGTACTGCACGGACAGTCCGCGCCTGGCATTTCCAGAATTTACCAAGTGCTTTGATTCTTGTCTTGTGCTTCCGCTCTTTGCTCCTAGGCTTGTCTCTTGATCTTGTAGGCTTGTGTGTGCCTTGTTTGGAGCTTCTTTGGTGTGCACGAGTACTTAGAGTGGCAATCAGGGTATAGGCCGAGCTCGTCCTTCGGGAAGAATTTTTATCAGCTCCCATTCACTCCCCCCTCTCTGGTCGCCCTATTCGGTCCTTCAATTGGTATCAGAGCCGGTTACGGATCTTCTTGATTCTAACCAGTCTAAGATCAAAAGATGGGCGATTATGGCAAGGGGTCGGGTCCTCCGCACTTTGATGGCAAGAATTACCCGATGTGGGAGAGGCGCATGGGCGCGTTTTTGCGTGGGAAGGGAACTCTGATCTGGGAGGTCACTCAGAATCCTTATTATGTCATCCCAGACAGTTTTTTGCTTCTAGGATCGCGGGACATGTTTGAGGCCAACAGCAGGGCCGTTGATTACTTGTCTTGTCTTGTCTTGTGTCCTTGCCAGATAAGGACTTTGAGGTGCTTAGCGAGGATGATCTCGCCTTGTTGAGCAAGAAGTTTGGGCGGATGTACGAGAACCGCAAGAATGCAAGGCGGAGCTCGGGGATGTGCTATCGGTGCGGGAAGCACGGGCACTTCATCGCCGAATGCCCTGAAGCCATGGAGATCAAGAACGATTACAATGGCAAGCCCAAGCACGACTACAACAAGCACCGCTCCCAGAACGACTACAAGGACAAGCACAAGGACAAGGGCGAGAGAAGGCACAAGAAGAGTGGCGGCCATAAGAAGAAGACCGCTCGAGCGATGGTGGCTGGAGCGACCGACATCGACTCGACATCAAGCGATACTTCCTCCGACTCGAGCAGCGAGGAAGAGCAAGAAAGGCGTAAGGACAAGCGTTCCACGGGCAAGAAATTCACCAGCCTCAGCTTCGTCGCACAAGGAGGCTTTTGCGGCATGGCGCATTCCAAGAAGGGTGGAAAGCACAGCTCGGATTCGAACTCCGACTCCGAGGAAGAGGTACGAAATGATCCCAACTTCTTGCTAGAGGAGAATGCTAGGCTCAATGAGTTGCTTGACAACCGTGATGATGTGCTCAGAAAGACCAACAAGGAGAAGAGGGAATTTAGGTCTTTGTTGGGTGATGCTAAGGATAAGATAGTAGAGCTTGAATCCTTGCTTGTGGATGCTAGAAATGAGATAGATGCTTTGAAATCTACTCCTGTGGTGTCTGATGAAATTGACTGTGGTGATTGCTCGGTTTTTCTTGCTGATTTGACTACTCTCAAGGAGAAGCATGCCTCTACTCTTGAGGAACTAGATGTGGTTAGGATTGAGTGTGATGAATTGAAGTCTAGGCCAGCTTTGGTAGGAGCTTGTACCTCATGTCCTATTTTGCATGCTAGGCTAGATGAATCTCACACTAGAATTGTTTCTCTTGAGGCGGCACTGAAAGCTCCTCTTCCTACATCATGTTCAACCTATGAAATGCATGCTTTGAAAAACATGGAACTTGCACATTATGTTGATCGTCTGCAGGATGAAAATGATGAATTGAGAAAAATGATGGGGTGGTTGTCTAGGCATGAGACACAATTGAGTTTGATGTTGGCTCAGTTCAAGAGGTTTGATGGTCAGGCGTTGGGGGCTGACAAGTGTGGTGAGAAGAGTGGTGAGGGAGAAGAGAAAGCTGGAGAGATCCCCATTCCACCACACACCACACCCATGAACAAATTTGCACCCAAGCCAAACCATCTCAGAAACAAGCTAGACACAACCCCAGATCCTCCAGTGTTTCCCCACAAATCTGAGAACTACCAGAAACCCATCAAGTTTGTGAGCACCCAGGGGAGTGTCTTTGGTGGGAAGTCAGGAGAGAAAGCTGGAGAGAAGCTTGTAGAGAAGCCACAGCCTAAGCTAGTGCCGATACGCTTCCATTGTGAGTATTGTGGGAGGGATGGGCATAAGGATGAGTTCTGTTTCAGGAGGAAGAGAGATGAGCGGTTTGCTAGAGAGATGGCAAACAAGGACAGGTACCACCTTGCTCGTGGTGTGCCTGAGCCTCATAGAGGGCCTCTACCTAGGGGTGAGGTGTATGTGCGTATAGTTCCCACTCGTGGAGGTGGAGGTGGAGGTGTGTTTCCTCCGAGAGACAGGCGTGTTGGGTTTGGGCGTGGTGAGTTGGCTCGATGAGCTCCTTCTCGTGACCGTTACAAGTTTGGGAGGCACGATCGGAGCTTTGGGTCTCAGATGGACTACGGACCATGTTTTCCCCCTCGTGGTGCGCGTACTCCTCCAGTGAAACGTGACAGGTCCTTTGGTGGTAGGCGTGAGAGGGCTCTGCCTAGAGGTTTTGGGAGGATGGATTTTGCTAACCCTTCTTTTGAGCAAATGGCTCAGCACTGGTTTGACTCTTTTAGTACTAACCCCAGTGTTGAGTCGCTTGCTCATTCTCGTCCTCATTTTTGATTGCAGGTGGGAGGCTTGGAGAACTTTTGGTTGATCGACTCCGGTTGCTCACGACACATGGCCGGAGATTGAGGGTGGTTCTCCAGCCTCACCCCGGTGAGTACGAGGGAGTACATCACTTTCGGGGACAATGGGAGAGGACGAGTGCTTGCTGAAGGTATGGTGAAGGTGAGTAGCAAGGTGACCTTAAGAAGTGTGGCCCTGGTCAAGTCACTTGGTTTTAACCTGTTGTCAGTATCTGAATTACTTGACGAAGGTTTTGAGGTTTGTTTTAAGTCGGGTGCTTCTCGTGTGCTTGATTCTCGAGGCGATCTTGTCTATACAATCGTCCCCGAGGGTCAAATCTTTCGTGTCGACTTTTCCCAGTCTATTGGACCTCCTCGATGCTTTGTTGCTGGTGTTTCGGCTGAGCTTTGGAAATGGCATAGGAGGTTGGGACACTTGAGCTTTGAGTTGCTTTCCCGCTTGAGTGGTCTTGATCTTGTCCGAGGATTGCCTAAGTTGAAATTTGAGAAGGATTTGGTTTGTGCTTCTTGTCGGCATGGAAAGATGGTTGCCGCTTCTCACGCCCCTCTGACTTCAGTCATGACCGAGCGACCTTGTGAGTTGTTGCACATGGATTTGGTTGAGCCAGCTCGTGTTCACTCTGCCGGTGGGAAGTGGTATGTTCTTGTGGTTGTTGATGATTTTTTGAGGTACTCTTGGGTTTTCTTTTTGGAGGATAAGAGCGAGACATTTGGCTTTGTTTGAGACTTGATCTTGAGGTTGAAGAATGAGAGACATGGTGATGCCATTCGAGCTATACACAGTGACAATGGCATGGAATTTAAGAACTCTCATTTTGACGCCTTTTGCAGTGATTTTGGTCTCGATCACCAGTACTCTTCTCCATACGTCGCTTGCCAGAATAGCGTAGTGGAGAGGAAGAACCGGACCCTTTGTGAGATGGCCAGGACGATGCTTGATGAGCATAGGACTCCTAGGCGTTTCTGGGCCGAGGCGGTCAATACCGCTTGCTATGTCTCAAATCGCATCTTCTGTCGTGCCTTTAAGAAGAAGACCTCTTATGAGCTGATGCATGGCCAACAACCCAAGGTGAGTCACTTTAGAGCTTTTGGTTGCAAGTGTTTCATTCTGAAGAAGGGCAAGTTGGATAAGTTTGAGTCTAGATATTCGGATGGGATTTTCCTTGGTTATGCGATTCATTCTAGAGCATATCGTGTGCTCAATCTTGACACTAACCGAATCATAGAGACTTGCGAGGTAACCTTCGACGAGACACAGCCATGTAGCTCTTCTGCTTTTGAGTGTGCATGTGACGAGGAGATTGCAGCGAGGATCTTTGAGGATGAGAAGGATGGAGATGGAGATGACGAAGATGATGGTCGTGATGCTCCCGTGGCTGATCGTGTACACACTACTTCCACTACTACGACAACGATCGAGGATGGACCATCCCCTACACCCACTACGACTGAGGCTGTTCGAGTGGAGGCTGCTGCTGAGGGGGAGATTGTGTCCAGGCGAGAGGCTCCTCGGCGTGTACAAGTTGATCACCCACCGACGACGATCATTGGTGACCTTCATGAACGCACTACACGGTCGAGGTCAAGGAATACTTCTCATTTCGCTCACTCTGCTTTTGTTGCATCGTTTGAGCACAAAGATATTCGACACGCTTTGTCTGACGAGAATTGGGTGAATTCCATGCATGAGGAGTTGGAAAATTTTGAGAGAAACCAAGTCTGGGTGTTAGTTGATCCACCGCCAAATTGCTGTCCCATAGGTACCAAGTGGGTGTGGAAGAACAAAGAGGGTGAGAATGGGATGGTTGTGAGAAACAAGTCGAGGTTGGTGGCGCAGGGGTTCAACCAGAAAGAGGGGATAGACTATGAGGAGACATTTGCTCCTGTGGCCCGTTTGGAGGCAATTAGGATCCTTCTAGCCTTTGCCGTGGCTAAAGGGTTCAAGTTGTACCAAATGGATGTCAAGAGTGCCTTCTTGAATGGGGTGATAGAGGAAGAAGTGTATGTGAGGCAACCCCCGGGGTTTGAGAGTGAAAAATACCCACACCGTGTATACAAACTCCAGAGAGCGCTCTATGGGTTGAAACAGGCACCTTGAGCTTGGTATGGCAGGTTGAGAGGCTTTTTGCTGAGTAAGGGGTTTGTGATGGGCATAGTTGATAAGACCCTGTTTCTCCTTAAGCATGGGAATGACCTTTTGATTGTTCAGATATACGTGGATGACATAATCTTTGGTGGCTCTTCTCATGATATTGTTGCCAGATTTGCAGATGACATGAGCAGGGAATTTGAGATGTCCATGATGGGCGAGCTGCAGTTTTTCTTAGGCCTCCAGATCAAGCAGTGCAAGGACGGGACCTTTGTACATCAGGCAAAGTACACCAGGGACATGGTGAAGAAGTTTGGCATGAATGACTCCAAGCCGCTGACTACCCTGATGAGTACAACTACGGCTTTGGACACGGACGAGGACAGCGAACCTGTGGACCAGAAGGAGTACCGGAGCATGATCGGCTCCCTCCTCTACTTGACGGCGACGAGGCCAGACATATAGTTCAGCGTGTGTCTGTGCGCTCGTTTTCAGGCTTCACTGAGGACTTCACATCGGTAGGCCGTCAAGCGGATTTTCACGTACTTGAACTACACTCCTGAGTTTGGTCTTTGGTACTCTGCCTCCTCGACACTCAGACTTCATGGGTTTTCTTATGCTGATTTCGTTAGGTGTCGATTAGACCACAAGTCTACCTCTGGGTGTTGTCAGTTCCTTGGTTCTTCTTTGGTCTCTTGGTCATCTCGCAAGCAATCCATGTAGCCCAGTCCACCACCGAGGCTGAGTATGTAGCTGCTGCTAGTTGTTGTTCCCAGCTGCTTTGGATGACCTACACCATGAGTGATTTTGGTGAGGAGTGCTCCCAGGTTCCACTTTTCTGTGATAGCACCAGTGCCATAAGCGTAGCCAAAAATCTTGTCCTCCACTCCAAAACGAAACACATAGAAGTGAGGTACCACTTCCTGAGAGACAATGTTGAGAAGGGAAACATATCTTTGTCCAATGTCCCTACCCAAGACCAGCTAGCTAACATTTTCACCAAAACGCTTGACCAAGTCACTTTCACTCGCTTGTGGGGTGAGCTTGGGGTGTGCTTTCCTTTCTAGCTGGGTCTTTGAGCTTCTCATGTATATATGTGTCATATGTTCTTTTTGTTGCATTCCTTTCATGCATTTTACTTTTTTTACAAAACCTGGTAGGATAGCCATCTTTGGATCACTTGTGCTAGGAAAAGCTTCTCTTATATACATTGATCACTGATGTGCTATTTGTGAGACTTGTGCATGTTTGGTAACTTGTGGATGTGAATGCTATGCTCTTGATGGTTCTCGTACATCCGCCCAAACCTCTTGCTCAACAAGGCGAGATCATCCTCGCTCAGCACCTCAAATTCCTCATCTGGCAAGGACACAAGACAAGACAAAGAAAAGCCAACAGAATTAGCGTTAGTCCTCGATCCTGAGACAAGAGCCAAACTATGAGGATCAGTGGGGCTCTCGCTCTTGGCTCTCAAGCCACGATCAACCTCTGAAGACCTAAGCTTGGAGAACAGCTCGTCAAGCGATAGCGTGTCGTACACGCTCGACTCCTCAATGGCCTCGACCTTGGCACTCCACACAGACCTATCCAGGGCATGCAAAAGCTTGATAGCTATCATGATCCGTGTATGGGAGCACTGTCACATTGGCCCTCATGTTGTTGACTATGCTACTGAAGCGCTGGAACATAGCATCGGTCGACTCACCGGGGAGATGAGTGAAGTTCTCGTACTCTCTCCGGTAAGTGGAAAACAAACGGGCTTGCACTTGGGCATTGCCAACATGAGCATTTCTCAACTCGAGCCAAATCTTTCCGGCCACATTCTCTCCGTACACTCGCTCGAACTCCGAGGCATAGAGAGCACAGAACAAGTAATCAACGGCCTTGCTGTTGGCCTCAAACATGTCCCGCGATCTTGGAACCAGAAAACTGTCTGGGATGTCATAATGAGGATTCTGAGTGACCTCCCAGATCAGAGTTCCCTTCCCTCGCAAAAACGCGCCCATGCGCTTCTCCCACATCGGGTAATTCTTGCCATCAAAGTACAGAGGACCCGACCCCTTGCCATAATCGCCCATCTTTGGATCTTAGACTGAATAGAATCAAGAAGATCCGTAACCGGCTCTGATACCAATTGATGGACCGAATAGGCGACCAGAGAGGGGGGGAGTGAATGGGAGCTGATAAAAATTCACTTCAAGAAGATGAACTCGACTATGCCCCAAAATCAACTCCAAAAGGCTCTCACACATGAGGGAGAACAAAGCGCGAGCCAATCACCAAGATCACGTGGTCACAGCGGACCTACTAACCCTAGGAACGATTCTAGAGAGGCTAACAAACCACACGAAAGCGAAACGGAAGCTAACACGGAAGAGAGAGACCAAAACAGGAACTTTCTAGGATCTTCCGGGTCATCCGGCAAAGTCTCGAATCACCTGGGTTAACCCGGGACATTCACAGAGAATTCTGGGGCATTCATTGGGTCTTCCTACCGGATCATCCGGCGTTGTGCCGGGTCACCCGAAATGCCCAAAAACAGCCTGCTGGACGGACAAAGAAAAATCCAAAACTCAATCAAATGACCTCCTAAAATCACGAAATTTTAACCATAGGGTCATAACAACCTAATGAGTCTTTGTCCAAAAGATCTTTCTCAAAAGATTAGGACTTCACTAAAAACTTTGAGATTTAGGACAAGAACAAGAAAAACACTTAGCACAGAAAAGTCAACTAGGCCGGATCATCCGGTAAAGTGCCGGATCATCCGGTAGAGCCCAGAAAAACTCGCCCACGGGAACGAACTCAACTTCCCTTCACTCGATCTCCCGATTCAACCAATGGATTGCAGCCAAATCACAGGGGAAGGTGAAGCATCTCTAGGAGATGCTATCCTTACGAATTTATGGCCTCAAACCAACTAAAACGAGAGGAATCGAGAATCTACGAAACCATCACTATGAACTCAGGTTCCACCAAGAACTCACGAATCGAGGGCAAATCTCGGCGTTTGAGGGGTCAAGATCATCCACAAAGATGCGCAAGGCATCCACCCATGACCCCCTCAAAGAAATCCGAGAGAAAATGCCCTCAAATCAACGAATCGAGCGAAGAACGAAACCAACCAAAAAGAGCTCCGAAAATGACATGAAAATCACAAAGAGCTAGGAGATCACCGCAACGCCGAATGCTTCCATACATCCAGAGGTCAAAGTCTATACAAGAATCTAGCCTAAGGAATACAGAGGAAAAGAAGCAATCCAAAGCAATCTACTGAGGGAGGAAAACCCTAGAGTCCAAGAGCGAGAGAGATGCCATCCACCTCTCTGCTATTTATACGAAGTCCATTGGAGGGAGGTAAATGACCATGCTACCCCTACAACTTGAAATGAAGATACAACCCCTCAGGGGCATTTTGGTCAAGTCTTCATCGAGCGGACACGCTTCCACTACGACCTTGCTTAGCATCGACGCAAGCCCCGCGATCACGCCACGTGCCCCCCACCTCGAAGCTTCCCGAAACTCCCGGATCACCGTCTCCGTCGCCTCGGGCCTCCGGGCTTGGTTTTGAGGCCCAAACCAAGAAACCGTCCACCGATGGTTTTGTGGGCAAACCAACAAACCCCGCGTGCAAGCTTCAGGCTCCATCCGCTACCTTGCACCAGCCCATGTTCACGACTTCAGCCCACCAGTCTTGCACCACACGGCTCGCACTTGACCCCATCGGCCACCGGGTCCATCGAACCAAGTCTACTTGCCTCTCCATCACCCGGAGGCCGCCACGGCTAAGCCTTTCGCGCTTGTTCTTCACCTGCACCGACATGAGTCAAGCCGCAACCTGTACCTACACACTTAGTCAAGTATCAGTCCACACAACATTGACAATCACTCATCACTAAGGAGCAACCCTCCACTGGTCCTCGGACACACCTGGTCCTCACTACTACTACTGCTACTGCTACTACTACTGCTACTGCTACTGCTACTACTACTGCTACTATTTTTTCATTGTATGATGTTGGGTTTTCTCATTGCGTAGCAGTGAGAATTTAATCATGTCCGACTGAATACTACAAAACCGACTTTATGGGTGAGGAAGATATGGAGAGGAAGCTACGGTCTGTTGATATTTTGCATGGAGGACCTTCCTGCATAACAAATGCGTAACTGCTTGTTTCTCAGTGTCACCTATTCCAGTCTGTAAAAAAAACAAGATCCACAAGGCCACAATTTAGTGTGACAAAAAAGGAGGAAAATAAAAAAAGAAACAACGTCAACAACAAAGGTCGAACCCATGACCTTTATTCAGAAGGTGTAGGCAGCACTACCACTGAGACATGATGCAGTTTGTGTTATTTGAGCCAAACAGATATCTTATATTAGTTTTTCTA
Organism: Cenchrus fungigraminus; assembly: GCA_036936925.1. Lineage (NCBI taxonomy): Eukaryota > Viridiplantae > Streptophyta > Magnoliopsida > Poales > Poaceae > Cenchrus > Cenchrus fungigraminus. Next base: position 41,585,548 of record CM072773.1, read on the forward strand.
CCATTGCCGATATGTTGATGTTTGCTACTTGGTTGTGTCAACTTTGTTGTTATGAGTTGAGAAACTTGTTGCTACCTGATCATCTTGTTGTGATGAGCCAAGAAACTTGTTGCTACCTAATCATCTTATGATGTTTGATACTCGGTGGTGTGAACTTTGTGGTGATGAGTTCCTATGAGATGCCATCTTATTATGCCACTTTTGTTTAATCTATTTCAAATTGATTCGAGCATACTCCTAATCACCATTCTAAATTCATAAGCGTTGCATAACTGCGGAACTAGGCAAAAAACAAGGTAGTGGGAGAACAACTGATGTATCGTAATAATATAGTGATACAAGGGGGAAGTTAGGAATGAGGAAGGTCTGATCTTTTGATATTTTGTAGGTAGGACCTTCGGGAGTAACAATTGTGTAACTGCTTGTTTCCAAGTGCCGCCTATTCCATGTGGCCAGTCGCCTCGCGGTAACTGGACACGTCAGCCCCAACAATAGCACGGAGTGGTTCTGGTAAGTTGGCGGGAGAAAAGCCCGCGCTGCAGCCAAAAAAAGTTTCCCATGGACAGTGTATATATCTCATTTCTCTTGATGACACGACATGCACTACTGCAACTCTGCAAGAGACTCGCCGGCACCACGCTCTTGTTCCTTGTGGCAAAGGCTAGAGCTAGCGTCTGTGCGTAGATCTGCTCTTTCCCTTGGCGGGAATGGCGAATCGTAGCGGCCCTAGCGGTGAACGAAGGAGCAGGACTCACTCCGGTCAGGTTAGTCCTCTGTTTTACCATGCTACTTTGATGTGTCATTATGGGTTAATAAACTATATTCATGTATTTTAAAGGTGTTTGGAGTAGATCCGATAGCCCCAAATCGCCGACGCCTGGTCCTTGTGAAGTTATCATTCTAGATCTTAATGAAAACAAGTGCAAGGACGGTTTGCCTGTCCATCTGAGGTATGACTGGACAGGCGCCAACCCTAGGCGTCGGTATGTATGCTACTGCAAGGTAAACGATAACTTATTTCACTTCTAACAAATTTTTCTTCTGCGTTTGATGTTAGTGTGGTCAATCACTAATTATATGAATGAAATCAGTGACTGCAGATTGATGGCATGAAGTGCGCATCGTTTAGGTGGATAGATCTAGAATGGGATGTTAGGACTCTAAAAGTTCTAGAGAAACTAATGGAAATGAAGAGAAAAGCAGAAGACGAAGCAAGGTCGTGGAAAGAAGCATGTACATGTGTTAAGGAGGAGGCCAATGTCAAAGCAGATGAGCTGAAGACGATGGTGCAATACTACGGGGAGGTAACCCATAACCTGTTTGAGACAAGAAAGAAAATGAGAAGCGATGCTCTGTTGTCTCCTACAGAAAAGGGTGAAGCTAACAGGTACCTAAAAGCTAAAAGCGAGGCAAGGATGTGGAAGGAAGAATGTGCAAAGGCTAACAGGGAGATTCAGGAGACTGTCTCTGAGCTGCAGAGGGTGAAGAAGCACCTGGATTCTGCCACAATTAGGGTGAAGAAGGTGAAGGAATTGCTGCGACAGTCCTCATATAAGAGGTCACTCAAGGACAACAATGAGGTATAATGTGATTCGTGGTGTTATAGCTAGGTAGACAGTTCAGATTTGTATCATGGTTGTATTTTGGTGTTTGCTACCGGATCATCTTATGATGATTGCTGCTTATTATATGTGGTGTGAACTTTGTGGTGATGAGTAGCTATGATTGCGAATTTGATTGTGGTAGCAACTTGTTCCATCATATTTACCATTTAAAACTAATGCACTGCATAATTGAGGAAGACTAATAATATAGATATTTTTATGTTATATATAGAAATGTGTTATAGATGGTTACATAATCAAAGATCCACATTATGCATAGTTTCGAGTAGAGAAGAGTTGCTCATGCCAATAACCCATGACAACCGAAGTCAAACAAGTGCATATTTTTCACTCCTCGAAAATTGAGACGTGCACTTAATTTGGAACAAATAAGTGCACATTTTGACTCCTCGAAAAATGAGATACGGAGTACAGTATGTGATTATTTTGGGACGGAGGGAGTACAACGTTTCTTCCGGTCCCCATAAATATCCCACTCTTGCAACCAACAACAAACCCCATTCTCGCATAGCGACCTCTCCCTTCCTCTTCCCACTCTTGCACCAACAACAAACTCTATTCTCGCACATCACCCTCTTCCTCTCCCCATGGAGCCATTGTCTCCTAAAGTTGCGGCGCAAGCCACATCCTCCTCTTCTTCTGATGAAAGGGAGGATCCCTAGTCATCTGATGAAGAGGAGGTAGAGTAGAGCTCCATTCGAGTGTTGGTGGACTCATCCTCTGATGATTCAGAGTTTGTGGAACAAATGGAAATCCAAGATGGGGTTCCTCTGAAACATCGCACACCTCACAGGTCAGCAAGAGGTGCTAGGGGTCAGGGGCGTGGAAGCACTGCCATTAGCCGGCGAACTGTCTTATCCAAGCACCGTCATCCTATCTCATCCTCATCGGTCGTCGAGCAGAGGCCATCATCCACCATGCTTGACCGTCCGCCATGGAGCAGCACCATCACCCCCAGGAGGTGCTAATGGAGGGACGACCTCATCTGCAGTCGATGCCCGGGGTGGTCCGCCGCCATCTTCCATGGGCGGCGGCAACAGAACAACTACCTTGTCCGTGAGCAGCTGCAACAAGGTGCCGGGTGCACCATCAGCCAAGAAGCAGCGCCACAATTAGTGGTAACTGCTACTAGTAGATGGATTAGAAGAAGTAGAGCAGTGGCTCTGTTTTATCATTTCTTTTACTACTGTTTTCTCAAGATGTTGGGTTTTATCATTGAGTACTACTAAATTGTAAGATGTTGGGTTTTCCTTATAAAATGTTGCGTACTAGTGACACTTTAATCCGGTCTGACTGAATACTGCACAACGGACTTTCGCATGTTGTTCATGCAGTCTCATTGCGTAGAACGACTACTGTTCGGCTCTGTTTTATCTTTTCTTTTACTACTATTTTTTCAAGATGTTGGGTTTTATCATATGCGGGGAGAATTGCTGATATGTTGATGTTTGCTACTTGGTGGTGTGAACTTTGTTGTGATGAGTTTAGAAACTTGTAGCAACTTGATCATCTTATGATGTTTGCTACAAAACGAACATTCGCCTTGTGTTCATCTGGTATTTAAGAAATCAAGGGAACAGACTTTTCGTTTTCACGACATTATGAGACAAATGCATGCATATGGATTGATTAAACATGAGGATGGATCGATCCACTATTGGTGGAAGTACAGTGACATACTCTTAACGACATACTATTAGCAATCTACCATCACGACTCATACTACTACCATCACGACATACTACTACCATCATGGCAATCCTGCCGCTGCACGAAGTGCAGCAAAACATGTATCCTGGAGCAGATACTCCTCCAAAGCGTGAAGCCTCACCCTTTTATCCCACAGCCAGGCAGGTGAAATGGCGATGTTATGCGCGTGTAACAGCAGGTCGCGAATGGTCCATTGCCTGTGACCCCTCAGGCAAAAAGGGAACACCCACATTCCTTCGTGAAAAACACAGGCTAGACCGGCCTGCTGAAGCCAAAGCAACACATACCATTTCAGGTCATGCGCTTCATCTTGTTCAATGAGCACTGGCCGCGGGCGAAAAGGTGGTGCCATGAGGTTTAGCTGATCCTAAGCTGCCATTGGGGTCAGGTGCTACTACGGTGCCGATGCCAGCGGAAGTGGAGGTGCCATTGGGGCCGGGTGCTACTGCGGTTCCGATGGCAGTGGCTGAACCGGGTGCTGGTGAGGTGCCATTGCGCCTGACTGCTCCCGCTTCCTCGACTCCTCCAAGTTCCATGCTCCGTCCCTTCCTTGCCCGGACATTCTCCACGTACTGCATACACAAATGAAGAACAAACCCTACATAAGCTAACAATATAATGAGACCGTCTCAATACCATGCATACATAAAGTAAACAAAATTAGCCAAGAAAATGATCTCACCATTGTATCCCACTGAAGTTGAGAAATGCAAGACGAACGGTGTGCCGCACTCACCTATTTATCGAGGACTACGGCAGGCACGTGAGCTCGGTGTAGCATTGCTAAAGTTACTATGGAAAACGTGAGATGCTCAGAATATAGTCATGCCTACGCCTGATACGAATATATCTAGGTCAGAATCTTTAGTGGCGCACATTGATTACATGTGTGGACGATGGGTATCACGGGATGAGCCCGACGTGTCTAGGTATGTGTTCAAATCCGGACTCTCCAGTCTAGACCACAAGAAAGTCCTATGGACAACTCAAGCCGCATCAGCTGCATCTAATGGCCATCTCAACTGCATCAACTCATGCCACATCAACTGCGAGACAACTCTCTACCATTTGTTTATGAAAAGTTTTAGGCATCAATTGCATCTGGAGAAACAGTTTGGGTGATGTGAGGCTGCACAAGGCAATCAGATCGACCGGATGGTCCTTGCATTGCAACACGCACGGTGCAGGATGACTTGACAAGTCCTCCTCGATCAGGTATGTTGTGTGAGTCGTGACTAAAAAGGTCTACATCTGGTCTAGATTCGCACTTGATGATTCCCGCAGACCTTGTAGACTGAGAAACGTGATGAACTTGTTGATGCGACAAGGCCAAAATGGAATAACCTGGGAATTGGAAAAGCAATATATGTTTGTGTGTGTGTAATTTTAACAACATGCATATAAGCACAGAAGGGCATCTCGAATAGGCGTTTGGGGATGACACACTCTCACAAGTTGTTCCACGTGTCAATCATTGAGAATTGCAGTTAAGGACTGGCACCGGGCGTTAACCGACGAACTTGTGTGCACACCCGCTCTGAATGGACATGTCGATCATTGTGAATCGCACTTAAGGTCTAGAACCGTGAAGTTCATGACCCGAACGTGGCGACAACCGCACTGAAGGGACACATCCATTCTCTGGGGTGGTAATTGATGTCCACGAACAGACGTTTCGGAATGACAAATTCACTCCCGCTACTATAATATGAGACAGTTTATGCACAAGACGATCATTGCAGGCCATTTGCGTTCATGGATTTAGACGCTAAAATGTCTCCTTCCATGTAACTCGACTTCTCATTCTCAAGCCAGGAAGCGAAAGCAGAAGGAGCCGCAGGCCAGTACAAGGAATCAGTTACGTTCATGGTGGGAGGCCGTCTGAGGCTACGTTGCTATCCTACAGGTATGAATGATCATCAGTGGATGGATGTTCCAGACGGCATTGCCGTCATCCTCGTTCCTCTGCACAAATTCCAAATTGTATGTGTCTCGTTGCTGCTATGAATACACACACTCACACATGGCGATACAGTCGCATTATGTCAAGCCTGTGACTATTTCCTTCGACGTACGTGCGAGTATTGTTGCGTGCGACGGCTGGAGACCCAAACGATGAAGATGATACGTTTCGAGTTCAAGCTACAAAAGTAGTGGTTTTCACTAATCGGGATCTACAAGAAAGAGGCTTTGAATGTCTGGTGGAGCATCATGACATTGATCGCGTGACCTCCAATGAAGATCGCATACACATATCGTGTGGTGTTACAGTACTGGAGGACAACAGCATTGAAGTTCCTCCTCCTCCATCAGTACAAACAAGCATATGCGAAAGCGTTGCAGCCCAAGCCCCTGTTGATGTTGTCTTCCACGTAGGTGCAGAATGCTGGATGATACGAGCAAAACGTGTCGATGTGGCGAAAATATCTTGTGTGATGGAGGTAATGCTCTACGGCCAAGGAAGGGAGTCACGCTCTGAAACTGTTCCACTTATAAAAGCAAACCCTAATGGCTTCTCGCTACTGATCAAATATGCTAGGGAAGGATCACTCCCGGAGGAGGCTGATTTATGGGACACTCCTGCCAACACCTGGCCTTATGTACTCTGGGTCGCCGACATGTACCAAGTCGAAAGGTTGAAGTTGCACTGTGCGTCAAAGATGTGGGACATGGCAAGCAAGGAAACTGTGACCTCAATTCTATGATTGGCAATTCAGGCTAACTGCACACAATTACAGGACAAGTGCATGTCTCTCTTAGAGCGAATCTTTCCTCACGGAATACTCACATATGATTGGGCGGTCGTATGCACTCTCCAGAGAAGATTACCTGAAAGGTTGTACCAGGGACCCCTGTAGTTTGTAGTTTTAATTTTTTATTTAAGTGTGTTTAGTCATGTATAAACAGTTGAAACGGGTACGTTAATTTGTTGCAGTGAGTACATTTGCAATGCAATAATCGGATCATCCATCGAACGTGAATATGAAGTAGAGTATAGTCATGTGTGTGTTTGTCAATTCCATGATCCATGGTGGCACGGACAACCCACAGTCAACAACTTGCCTCTCTGTGTATGGTCACTGACGGTTGGGTCCGACACCCAAGCGGTCTTTCGTTTGGGTCACTGACGTTTGGGTCCATAATCCAAAGTCTCCCGTTTCCCGCTCTGGAGCAGAGAGACGAGACTTGAAATTTGAAATTCCCTGCTCCTCCTCCTGGTCCTCCGCGTTATATATAAAACAAAGAGGGAAACCAGACCTCCCAATTACCTCCTTGTAATTTTCCAAAAACAGGGGATCTTCTCCTCTACCTCCGAAGAGACCTAGTAGATCTGCGGCGGAAGCAGCAACGACGACCTAGCTACCGACGACGCCTTCCTCTGCTACGAGCGGCGGCCTTCCTCTGCTATGAGCGGCAGCCTTCCTGGGCAACGTCCTTGAAGCTGCAAGATGGTTCAAACCTGTTGCTCCGTCGGCTCTCCTGAGGCTCATCCTGGCGTCCGCAGATCTGCAACAGTTGCGACGAACAACGTGTTCAAGGTGCAAGTTCGGGCTGCTAAATCGAGACGGCATTCGACACCTTCTTCCCTTCCTATTCGTCAGGTCTGCGGGCTCCTCCCTGTATTGATCGATTCAATTAGATTGCTTCCCCATGCTCTTTGGCATTCTATAATATTCTTTCATGTTTGGGTGATTGTGGATCTACTGTACCCTATCACAAGAGTTTGTTGGAAGTCATTTTATTTGAGGTTTGTAGAAATTTGTAGATGAAATTATTAGACTGCTTCCCCATGCTCTTTGCCTTTGAATATTGTTGTTGCATGCTTGGGTGATTGTGGATCTTCTGTTCCCTATTGCAAGAGATTGTTCGAAGCCAACTTATTTGAGGTTTGTAGAAATTAAAAGATAAAATTATTATATTGCTTACCCATGCTCTTTGGATTTCCATATTATTGTTGCATTCTTGGGTGATTATGGATTGGGTGTTATCGTTCATGTACCACATTGAACTTAATAGATGAAATTGCTTCCGATTGCTAATGATCTCAACCCTTATCTCTTGTTCTTGTACTTGTTTCAGTGGGCCAAAGGGTCAACATCTATAGTCACTCATGTTCAGACCTGCTCCAAGGTAATAAACTTAATTAACACCTTCTTTGTTTCCGATTGCGAATGATCTCAACCCTTACCTGTTGTTCTTGTACTTGTTTCAGCGGGACAAAGGGTCAACATCTGTAGCCGCTCCTGTTCAGACCTGCTCCAAGGTAACAAACTTAACACCTTTGTTTCCTTAGTTCGAATCAATTGCAAGATCCTAATCTGACTTGGGATCCACTGTTGCTAGATGGAAGCTACCAAGTCAATGATGCTTCTTCCCGAACAAATTAAAACAGAGGAGTACTCAAGAATGGGTACCAAATCCTTATGTACTAGTGTTGATGAAGAGCGAGTTGACACTCCCAATCAGGACAGGGTACAACTTCGACAACGGTTTGTTGTGATGAACAATATGGTCGTGCTTGATAGTAAACAACCGTTTGTTTTATTGTATAAAGAAATATGTCCTGATTACTATTTTGCCAACTGGATCGGAATTATTCTAAAAAAGATCAGAATTGTAATGAAATCAATAAATATTGATGCACGATTAGTTAATTTTTGTTGCCCTTCAGCGGGCTTAACCAACTATTTATTAGGCCAAAAGTCAATTTCATTGAAATTAACTTGACATATAAAGCCGGAAACAATGTGCGTAATTGTTGGACTCGACCCAACAAAAACGGGCCCAACCTAATCAAAATTGTGGTAAAAAAACAACAAATGGGCCCAACAAAATCTTTTTTGGGCTATCTGCACAACACCGGCCGACAGTAACAATGTTGGGCTCAACCCAGCTTTAAACATGCCAAATTCGTTTTATGACGCAAACGGTTCATCACAATTGGCATGCCACATCAGATTATGTCCAGCGTGGCAAAGATGCAAGAACGAAGTTATGATGTTTTGTAAGGACGATTTTATACACGTCATGAAACTCATGATGCCACGAAATAAGGTCTCGTCATTAATTGCGGTTTGTGAAGCTCGATTAATGACGGAGGGTTTTCGTAACAACCGGCATCATTAATCGCGGTTTATGACGAGAATTGCCCTTTTTGCGTCACTAGTCTTCACATTCCTTGTAGTGTAAGAGAATCTTTAGATACTTGGTACACACTCCTAACCTTGGTTTATGGTATCCCAAGGGCTCCACTTTTGATTTACTTGGTTATTCCGATTCGGACCATGCCGGTTGCAAAGTAGATCAGAAGAGTAATGCCGGGACTTGCCAATTCCTTAGTAGGTCTTTGGTGTCATGGAGTTCTAAGAAACAAAACTTGGTTGCTTTAACCACGGTCGAAGCTGAATATGTGGCGGCCGGTGCTTGTTGTGCACAACTTTTATGGATGAAGCAAACGTTGAGTGACTACAGATGTGAGTTTAGCAAGATTCCACTCTTGTGTGACAATGAGAGTGCCATCAAGCTAGTAAACAATCAGGTGCAACACTCTAGAAAAAAGCACATAGATATTCAACATCATTTCTTAAGGGATCATGAGGCTAAGGGAGATATTGCTTTACGTCATGTGAGCACCGAAAGGCAACTTGCCGATATCTTCACTAAGCCTCTAGATGAGCAAAGGTTTTGTGCTTTGAGAAGTGAACTAAATATCTTGGATTCTCGTAACTTGGCTTGACTTATTGCACATACTTGATTGTTGCCTAGATAAGTTGAAAACGTTTTATTTTCTTTACTCTGTGTGAGTTTTGCAAAAGATTAGATTTTATTATCTTTGGATCAAATCTTGGCTCAAGTGACTATTGTTATGCATGTTGGTTGTGGCTAGTCACTTATGGTTAAGAATCTATTATTTGTCCATAGATATATCCATCAAAATCTCTCTTCAAGTTTTATCTCGAAAGTTCTTTTGGGCTCCTTTCCAGTCTACCGGGTCACCCGACCCATCTGCCGGGTCATCCGGTCGTGGCCGGATCACCCGGGCTCGTGTCCCGGTCCCGCTCGACTCTCTTTCGGGTCATCCGGCCCCCGCACTGGATGATCCGGTCTGCACCGAGTCACCCAGACGTATGTCCCGGTCACTCTCGGCTCTCTTCCAGGTCATCCGGCCCCCCACCGGATGATCTGGTCCGCATCCCGCGCATATATATAACCCGACGACGGTTGCTCAAAACCCTAACCCTCTTTCTCTTATCCGTCGCCGCCCCCTGTCTCACCGCCTACTGCGTGCCTCACGGGCCGCGTGCCCCGCACTACCTGGCCTGCACGCCCTCACGGTTTGCGCCCTCCTGCGTGTCCTGCGGGCCGTCGCCTGGCCAGGCCAGTGCCGCGTCGTCCCGTCGCACGTGTTCCGCACATGGGCAATAGGGGGCCGAGCACGCATCTGTGTGAAGCACGCGTCGCCGCCACCCTTTCTCCAGTGATTCGAGGCTGTGCTAAGGAGCTCGAGTTGCTAAGCTTCATCAATTCGTCTTGAGTTCTCCCCTCTTCGAGCTCTCTGAACTTTGCGCGGGAAAAACGAAGGTACCTCAATTTTAAATCCTTTTCCATGATCTCTCAATGTAGTTAGTTCTAGGCAATTTCCTTTGGGTACAATACTTCATCTAGTACCTTAGAACAAATGCCTATGATTCCATCTCAATTGGTGCACATATTCTCTTGATTCCTAGCTTTTAGGGTACATCCCCCACTGTTCGAATGACCCGGCCTTTGCGCCGGATCACCCGGCCCAGCCAGATCACCAGGCGTCTGCGCCGGATCACCCGACGGTGGTCTGGGTGCCCCTATCAACCTTCTAGCGAGCACCAATTTGATCCATTCCTTTATGTCCTTTTGTCAGATGGGTAGAGAGAAGGTTCAAGGCAAGGGAAAGGAAATTCGAGGCTCCCAATCCTCTGATGATGAAGAGCATCACTTTGAAAGGTGTATTAACCCCAAGAGGACCATGCCTCAGGCCGCTCCAGATCGTGCGAGGGGTCATGTTCGCACTACTCAGCAGCAGCCCTCTAGTGCTCCTAGTCGTGGTGCAAGGACAAAAAGGGCAAGTACTGGCAATGTTGATGACCGCTATGATGATGACATTGACTTATCTCCCTATGAGCATGTTGTGGTTTCTGTCAGACGTCCCACTCATGCACGTAATGACCCTCCTCTCTCGGATCTCAATGCCACCACCATGAAGCCGCTTCACTTCCAAGACCCAAGTAAGCTTAACCGGACTTTTCATGGTGATTCTCACTTTTGGCAATCCTTTCAAGCTGATTGGTATGAGATCATTATCTTTCCTAAGAGTCGTATCACTGCAGAGATGAGATGGGTTAATTGGGATTATTTGAGGCCACTTCCGTCTCCTTGCAAGGAAGTTATGGATGTCGTTTATGATCGTTGCCATGAGATGGGTCTTCTCAATATCATGCATTTCTCTTGTGAGTATAATGAGGAAGTTGTGGCTCAATTTTATGCCACACTCTATGTGGATGATAGGAGGAATGTTATGCACTTCACTCTTGGAGGAAAAAGGTTCTCTATCAAGATGCATGAGTTTGCTTCTCTCTTTCATCTTAGTGGAGTTAAGTAGACTATCTTCAATGGTCGCAGCATTTCGGAGATTGATCGTGATCTTGTTCATTTGCATGATGGCAAGGAACTTGAGGTGAGCAAGATGCACTTCATGTATGACAAGGCCTATGGTAAAATTGTGTTTGGGCATGCCACAGGACTCTCTCCATTCTACAAGATGCTCAACCAACTCTTTAGGTTTACTCTCACACCTAGAGGTGATGATTCCGAGAACATCTCCCATAGGGCCAAGAATTTACTTTATCAAATGGCTCCATCTCAAAGGAGGTTCAGCATATGTGATTTCTTATGGAGAGAGATCGTTATTTGCTCTCATGAGACTTCTAGTTGTCACTATGCTCTGTACACTTTTCACATGATTCAACACGTGACGGTCTCAATATCAAGATTGACAAGGTTCTATTGACGCAAAAAAATGGAATAAAGTTCTTCATGGCAACACATAACGGATCCCCTGGATGTAACAAGGCGTGCCAACCGACCTGACCTATTGATCAGCATGGAAGAGAGTAGGATGTTAAATACGGGTTTTAGACTACCGCCATATCATGTCATTTTGTTCATCCTTGTCTTATTGCATTGCATGTTTTGTTTTGATCTAACTTTTTGTCCAACCAACCTAAACCTTCCTATTGCCCCACCAAAAACCCGTAGCCAACAAGTGTAGGGTTGACTTGTGTCAATTGGCTTGGACCATTCCGGTTGGCCAAGCCCACCTCTATCCCTTGTTCTAACTAAAAACTTTGACTAGCCCTCCTATGAGAAAATCTTTCCTACCCTTAGCCTTCCTAAAACCTTAGGTTTGTTTTTCATAAAAAGACTTTTAACACCTTCATAGATAGAATTTCTATGCTTGACTCCCTCTCTTCAAAATTCTTATTTGAGCCAAAAATATAGGATACCCATAGCCTAACTTTTAAACTTGTTAGTTTGGTTGATTGATTCTTTTCGATGGGTGATTTTCTTGATGACAATGCTTACTTCGTATGAAGTGAAGGCCAAGCTTTGTCCTTTGCTTATTATGGACCTTATCGGAAATCCTTCAAAACCTTTCTAACATTTGCTTGTGCTAACTCTTTGCATTTGCATTTTGCATACACCTCATTTTCATCATCTTAATGATAGCTTGGTCTTTTTGTGAAACTTTGTGATGAATGCTTTGATATCTATGTTAAGTGCTTGGTATAGCATTTTTCCCTTGCGATATTGTGTAAACATGGTGTTTAGACATGATCGGAGACCCACATCATTCAATTTTATATACCTTGCTATCATATTGCATTGGTTGGTTTATAAACTTTGCAATACGCCCTAATTTTCTTGCACTATAAGGAATTACTAATCTTGGGATAAGCATGGTGTTTTGACCTTGGTTAATAAATATTTATGGCAAGGGAAAAGTTCAGCAACCTCTTTGTAAGCATGGAGCTTAGAATTTGGTGTAAACATTGTTTTGTTTTTATACCATCCCATCATTTGCATGCACACTTGCACACACGTACACCCATTAGGTTCTTAATTCTTCTTTCATTAGATTGACTATGCCACAAGTTAAGATCTTAGGGGGTGTCTTTGGTTTGTCGGCATAGAGTGAGTATTTCTGACTGTCACCTCGAGGGTACTTTGTGCTTTAGAATTGTTTTGCAGGTATTGTGAATCACTCCCATAAGTTCATGATAAAACGCTGAAATCAAGATCATCAACACCTCCAAAATCTCGAAAGAAGCGCTGCTGTTTTCATCAAGATTAAGCACACATTCAGAAGTGTACAAAAGAGGAAAATTGGATATTCAGGGGCTCCATTAAGCCTTCTTTCCAACGCATCAAGATTCAACATTTTAGGAGACCCGTGCAAGGAGTTACAACCAAATCTTTGGGTGTCACACGTTCTGAAATCAGCCCGGGACAACTTGCACTCACGGAGTAAAAAGGGCACAACTCTTTTGTTCGAAGTCCGATTGGGATGAATGACCACTCGTTGGAAAGATAATTTCAAGCACTTTGCAATAAAGTAATGGTTCAGTACATGTTCTGTTCTGGAAGTATAAGAAAAATTTGTGGAAGTTGAAGCAGTGATAAAGGACAACATGGAAGGTGGTCAAGATGGTATAAGAAACAATTGGGACCAAGACTTGTGACAAAGGGCGGACGTTGAAGAACAATCAAAGCAACAAAAGTATGACGATGATCTCCACACATGGTGGTAGGACTTCAAGAATTACAAGATGGTTCATCATCTTCCATGCCCAGCAACATGCTAAGCATGGGGGAGGATTTGGTGGACATGAGAACACCATATGCACGGTTGCCACAGGATGCTGATTTTCTTCTTCCATGTTAAGCACAATGCTTAAGCATGGGGGAGGCTGTGCTACACTTCAAGCATCAAAGGACGGTAACAAATCGTTAACCCTCTTTTTGTCCTTGTCTTTCTATATGTCTGTTCATGTATATGCTTCCCACAACCTTAGATGCAACCTTTGTATATCTCTCTATAGAATAACATGGCTACTAGGAGTACAACCTAGATTTGTTTTGTTTTTAATAATAATCACCGTTACCTTGTGCTCGCCATAATGATATCTTGTATGCTCTTGCCTATGGATATATGATGATCGTTGCCACTTTGCTCATTCTTGTGCTTGGTTTGTATATGATTAAGCTAGTGCTCTCTTTAACATGATCTGAAATTTAATTCAATGCTAGCCTAATCTTTTGTGGAGGTTATGATAACTTGAGACCCATGGTATATTTCGTTGCTCTCATTTTTTAATGAATCAAAGATCATTTATTTTTGTTCTTAAAAGATATGCTAACCTTGTCTTTGATACCACTTGCATTTTGCTCAACCTATCCAAAGCCTTATATTCATTGAGTGCAAAAATCGTAGTTTACAAGATTTATTTTTGGGTGCATTGATTCGAGGCTTGATTTCTCTGGTTCGAGACTAAGAAGCTGGTCATTCCATTTTTGCGTATCTATCTTTATGCTAGCCTTTTCTATCCGTGCATTGTGAGTTTCCACATTGGGAATTTCGCAAACTTCGCCGGATATCCACCCACAAACCCAAAATATCTTTTTGTGTATACCTCCTTTACCACAACCCAAAACTTTGAGTATGGATGAACATTTTGAAGAAGATTACAAGGAAGGTGCCGTCAAGTGGAGAAAAATTTTGGGAGACCTCCGTGAAAGGATCCCTAGAAGGTTTCAAGAATCTCTCTTCAAGAAAATACAAGAATTTCAGCACTTGCCTTGGCACAATCATCACCTCTTTGCTCGAGGACAAGCAATGTCTAAGCATGGGGGGTTGCCAAGGAAGTACTAGTGTAGTCTAGAGTTCAAGGGGAGTAAAAAGAAGAAGAAAAAAAAGGAGAAAATGAATGAAATATAATAAAGAAAAAAATATGATGAGAAAAGCAAGAAAAGAAAAAAAGGAGAGAAGAAAAAAATAATAATAAAGCTCCCCGGTTCTCTAGCTACGTTTGGAGATTTCAAAAGGACTTCAAGATCAAGACCCATACTCATCTTTCCAACCATGTGCAATCCGATAACGAGGACTTCGTTTGTGCCTCGGGATCACTCTTTGCCATTTGCACATGTCTACCTATCTCAAAGTGTGTGTATTTTTCTCTCCCCCCTCCTTGTAACATTATTTTTCCAATGACCTTTTTGACGAGTCTCGGTAAGTCCATGAGAAGCTTGTCTTGTTTTGATAATATCTTAACTATAATATCTTGGTAGGACTAAACTTTCCATAGCTCCATATAAAGCCTTCCACCAAATATTTGAGAGAGCAAAGGAGTAGAACAAGTAGGCATGAGAGACAAGATGAGATGAGAGTTCATGAGCAAGATGCAAGGAGGTTTATTATTGATCTTGGTAAAGCAATTTTTCTTTGTCCAACTCTTTATTTTCAAAATTTCTGAGATTTGTTTAAAATTTGAGAGCATGATTAGTTACTTGTGGGAAGAGCTTAAATAATATCTACCCTCCATAGAGATGAAAGCTAGTTACATTATGAAACTTTAACAAATATAAACTTGGAGATCATTATGTTTTCTCATGTATGAACAAGTGCAGGGTATGAACATTGAAGGGCAATACAGATATCCATTGAAGGCTTACTCGAGGACGAGCAAGGTTTAAGCATGGGGGTCTGTTGGCGGTCGATTTCCGTCCACCAAGAGCACTTGTTACACTTTGGTTTGAGCTTTGAATTATAACTAACCTGCCACTGGGCATACTAATGATGTAACAAGTTCACACTTGCATGTGGTTTTTGGAGTATGTTATTTATGCAAGATTTAAGCGCCTAAATGAGGACTTCCGGGTAGAGTTCATCGAGCACTTTATGAGAAGATCACGAAGCTTGGCACAAGTCAAGACACGAAGTGAACATGACTCTAAATGACCCGAGGACCGAAGCATGAAGCCGTGAAACTCCGAGGACCTAAATAGAAGATGCGGGAGTTCGTGCACCAAGTACCCTTATCCAAACCGCGGGGAAAATGACGTCAAGGACCCACATGAAGTTCGGCAAATATTCAAGAAAGTGCAAGAAGCATCGTGGAGGAAGATGGGCCCGAACCGGGCCGAAAAGGGCCTGGGCCGGCCGGCCCATGCCGACCGGCCTAGGGTGTTTCAGGCCCAGTTTGCGATGCCATTTGACCTACACGCTCCTCGGCTCATTTATATCCACTGCCTCCGACGGCTGCCTCATCCATCCATCAGAATTCAGCGGAACCTAGAAGCAACCACCGGAGGGAGACGATGACATCCACGAGTCCTCGAAGTTGTCTAGGAGATGGCCTAGGCCAACCCTAGCCGCCATGGCCACCCTACGTGGTTTTGCCATGGTGGAGTTCCGGAGCTAGTTGAGGTCATCAATGGTATTATGTGATGATCCAAACGCATCTATTATTATGTGAGTAATGTTCATCGTGTTTTCCGATCTATTAGTGATTCCATGTCTCCGTTTATGCTTTTTACTTATTGTGAATGTGATTTGATCCCTAGTCTAATGCATTGGTTAGGCTATATAGCATGCTCTATGTAATCGTGGCGATTAGGTTTAGCATGTCGACCCTTCATGGTTTGTAGACACGTTCATGTTTGAGCGTGCCCCTAGATTCCCCGCTTCATTAAGGGTGCATCGTGATAGGATGATTACCCCGAAAGAGCGGATGTCTTCGGGAGGTAGGCCGGAGGTAGGAGTTTAAGGATGCTAGTAGATGAGATGCTCGATTCGTTGCTCATTTGCCGGAGCTTCAACTAGAAGGCGCTGGGCCTAGTTACCCCTTCGGAGGAGCTTTATCTAAGCCGATGTTCTTGGGTGTGATCAACCTATACACTTCATGAATATCTCTTTAGGTTTACCTCTTTTATGCAATCAATGCTTCATGTTAGGTTAGATTGACTAGACAAGGTAGAGAACCTTAGCGGTTTGCTTCCGATCCTTGGATTGACAAACCTTGGGGACCCTCTGTTGGCAGCTGTTATCCACTCATTTCATACCCGTCAACATGTACATTTTGGCATGAGAAATGTCCACCAACAGTAGAATAGGGTCGAAACTAATCATTTCCACAAGTGTTGGTGATTATGCAAATACAGGTAAGTAGCACTAGAAAGAGGAGCAAAAACACAAGTCTTTGATCCAAGCACTTCAAACTCAGCCAATGAGGGGATGCCACATAGGATTCTCCTGGATCACTGACGTCATCAATCCAAGAGAGGCAAGCCCAACGAATCACGGATCGCCACATGGACATCACAAGGATTCAAGGGCCCACTTATCATGTAAAACCGCCAGGAAACTTGGCATGCACGGGGGAGTGACTTCAGGGCCCACTTGTCAGCCACCAGGAGGAAGCACAGGGTGCCACATGGCCCGGGAGCTTCGGCGAACCGTGGATCGGCCGAACCGACCTTGGTTCGGCTGATCCTGGCCCTCCACGTGGCAGCACTTGATTGGTCCCCTGCTGCTACCCCGGGCGTTTTGGAGCACTTTGAGGCCCGGAGCAAGCCTCCCCCTTGCCTATAAATAGAAGGGGAGGGGCCTTATTCTTGGACACACACTTCTCCTCCTCCTCTTCATTTTGGCCTTGGAGCCTCTCTCTTTAGGAGAGGAGAGCTCTTTGTATAGGATTAGTGCTAGGAAGTGAGGTGGGAGGCTTGGGGCCATGTCATGTTCATGACATCTTCCTCAAGAACGATCCTCAGCGGTGCCTTTGTTCTTCATTTAGACTAAAGTGAGTATTTAGACATTTTCTATTTAGACTAAGGTTTTATGCATGCATAGTTGCTTTGTTCTTGTGTTCTTCGTTCGTTCTTGATTTAGAGGCTTGTGTTCTTCGAACACAACCCTTTCGATCTAGTAGAGCTGGATCATAAGTTTGCATCTTGTTTGTGTGCTCGCTTGTCTATTAGAGTAAAGTTGATGCTCCTGCATGTCTCTATTAGATCAAAGTGCATTCGTGATCTTGTATAAGTGATAGAGCATACCTTGAGCTAGTGCCAGTATCTCCCTTGCGGATTCGTAGTTCTGTATTTATACGGAGTGCTCCAGTCGGGCTATCGGGACGTCAGACAGTGTCCGGCTATAGTAGTAGTCAGTGGTGTAGATGTGGTGTCTGGATCATAGGTTATCCTTCGAATACCAAGTACATTCACGTAATGATAGAGGTAGGCCGTAGTGGTGACAGCCTGTTGGACCCTTTGGAACCCTCTGTGCCTGTATACTGAGTAGGGCCCCGTTGCCAGAACATATTCCTAGCCTTAAACAGCTAGGGTGGGTTGGCGCCCAAGGCGAGTGTTATACCTGAGAGGCCGTGCTAGACTCTGCGCTCGGTCAGGCAGATCCTTTCTACCTATCCTATCAATCAGTGTTGTGTCCTTAGACCACCAGCTAGGTTCGAGCCGAAGCTCATCCGTCCCGTGGATTTGATACCCTGAGGGAATTCTCATTCTCCTAGGGAGAAGTGCTACAACAGTGTATCTGTGTGCTTGCGGATTCGTTCGCACTCGTCAGTGTACCCGGGAGTCTCTTACACGCTCACGCTAACTGGTGCCATAGCGTTGAGGTTAAGAAACACCAACAAGCATTTCTGGCACCGTTGCCGGGGACGGTTGTTGTTTCTATCTTCGAGCCTAGTGGTCTTTGTATCTTTTTATCTTTTCTTTTTATTCAACCTTTACTCCAGTTACCATGGAGCAAACTTCTATCCAAAACCTTTCTGCTCCCAAACCTGAGTTGTTAGAGCCACCACCATCGGAACATCCAATTACCACACCTGGCTATCAACTCAGTACCGATCTCATCTCTTTGATTAAGAAACCGTATTCCTTTTCCGGGGACAATCAAAACCCCTATGAGCATTTGTGAGAATTTGAGCATTTGTGTTCATGCTATGCCTTTGCCGGCATGACACACGATACTGTCCGTTGGAAATTGTTTCCTTTTTCCCTCACGGGAAGTGCGAGACAATGGTACAACGAACACGTAGGCTCTGCTGGCGGCAGATGGTCAGAACTTGTCGGTAATTTCTGCCGACGGTTTTTCCCACCTGCCCGTCTCATCGCCCTACGAAAGGATGTGCTCGGATTTAAGCAAACTGACTAGGAAACTTTGGGTGCGGCGTGGGAAAGACTCTTACGTTTAGAAAATTCAGGTCCCACGCTGTAGATACCCGATCATGTGCTCTATCAGCATTTTTATGCGGGATTGGACGTTAAGTCCACCGGGCACCTTGATGATGCCTCGGGAGGATCCTTTCCAGACAAGACTCCAAGTGAGGGAAGGCAGATTCTTGATCGTATAGCAGCTAATGCCTCCTTCACGGCCGAGTTGGAAGGTCCTCAAGAGGAATGCGTACCTGAAGAAGAGATCACTCCTGAGCCTAAGCCTGAACCTTCATCATCTAAATCCATAAGCCCAGTTCAGGAGGCCACGGCACTAGAGGAAGAGGCAATTTAGCCTCCGAAGTCACTTTCGAAGTTTGAGGATGATATAATTGATGACTTTGGAAATACCTCAAACTACTGTTGTGAGAGAAAACCACCATCTCCCGTTTCTCCCCCAGATCCTATGGAAATTGCCTCCCTTAGAGACAACGTACGGGAGTTAACGACCATCATGACCCAAGAATGGTCTAGAGAATCGGAATCAACGGCTGGAACTTTCCAGCTCCTTCCACCTCGGTCGACCCTCTCTTGTGCTGTGCATGGGAAGGTAGTGAAAGTTCTCTACAACCCCTTGGTAGGAGTCAATATCATGTCCAGTGCCTATGCTCTGAGAAACTTCGTAGACGAACCTTTGACTCCTACCCAGACATCCCTCAGGACTTGTTGACAGTCCATTTCCGTCAACCAAGAGCACTTGTTACACTTTGGTTTGAGCTTTGAATTATAACTAACCCGCCACTAGGCACACTAATGATGTAACAAGTTCACACTTGCATGTGGTTTTTGGAGTATGTTGTTTACGTAGGAATTAAGTACCTAAATGAGGACTTTCGGGAAGAGTTCATCAAGCACTTTATGAGAAGCTCACGAAGCCCGGCACAAGTCAAGACACGAAGTGAACATGACTCCAAATGACCCGAGGACCAAAGCATGAAGCCGTGAAACTCTGAGGACCCGAACGGAAGATGCGGGAGTTTGCGCGCCAAGCACCCTTATCTAAACCATGGGGAAAATGACGTCAAGGACCCACATGGACTTCGGCTAATATTCAAGAAAGTGCGAGAAGCATCTTGGAGGAAGATGGGCCCGAATCGGGCCGAAAAGGGCCTGGGCCGGTCGGCCCATGCCGACCGGCCTGGGGTGTTTCGGGCCCGGTTCAGCCTCCCCTTTGACCTACATGCTCCTCGGCTCATTTATACCCCCTGCTTCTGACGGCCGCCAGATCCATTCATCAGAACTCGGTGAAACCTAGAAGTGAGCACCGGAGGGAGACGACGGCGGCGGAGACCTCGAAATTGTCTTGGGTATGGCCTAGGCCAACCCTAGCTGCCTGGCCACCCTGCGTGGTGGTGCCATGGCGGAGTTCCGGAGCTACGTGTTCATCATCTTAGGTATGATCTCGGTGGTGATGATGTAATACATACTTTCATGTGAGTAATGACAATCATGTTCTCCGATCTTTAAGCGATTCCATGTCTCCGTCTTTACTTTCTACCTATCGTGAATATGATTTGATCCTTAGTCTAATGCTAGTTTAGACTACATAGCATGCTTTATGTAATCATGGTGATTAGATCTAGTATGTTGACCCTTCATGATTGGTAGACTTGTCCATGTATGGGCACGCCCGTGGATCCCCCGCTTCATTAAGGGAGCATCGTGACAGGATGATTTCCCCCGAACGAGCGGATGTCTTCGGGAGGTAGGCCAGAGGTAGGAGTTTAAGGATGCTTTTAGATGAGATGCATGATTTGTTGCTCGTTTGCCGGAGCTACAACTAGAAGGCGCTAGGCTTAGTCGTCCCCTTGGTGGCGCTTTACTTTGCCTATGTTTGTGTACGTGATCAACCTTGTGCCACCACACATACACCCTTAAAGGTTACCTTATATGCAATCTACACTTAATGTTAGGTTAGTTTGGTTAGACGAGGTAGAGATCCTTAGCGGTTTGCTTCCGATCCTTGGATTGACAAACCTTGGGGGACCCTCCTTGGTGAAAAAGGCACCAAGTCACCCGTAGGCTTGCGGTGAACATCAACACGGTTTTGAATCGTCAACAAGCCCTTTTTCTGGCGCCGTTGCCGGTGATCGGCAACTCGAACCCTAGGGTGATCTACCTTTCTTTTTTACTAACCCTAATTTTTATTATTGCATATATGCTTGTTTTCTTGTTTGTGTCCTTGAAAACAGGTGAAAAGCCAGACACAAGACGTTCGATGAGTTCTCTACATACACACCCCAACAAGATGATTGTGACATCAAGATTCGCTCTTTAGTGGTAGGTGCTAACTTTGGTTAGTGGCCCATCATCCACTGTCGAGCCCACACCCTACACAAGAGCATGTGAACAAGGTAAGTCAATGTGTCAATTAAAATTTTAAGACTAATGTTTTGTGGAGATTTGTTTGTTCAAGCAATAGGTATTGGAAGCAATCACGATGCCTCCGAAATCACAAGATCAAGCTCTTCAACATCTTCGAAGTTTCTGTTCGCATCGATTTTTGCACAGTCTCATGGGAAGAACAATAGGGTATCTTTGGATATTTAGAAGCCCCATGAAGTTACGCTTCCAACGAGTCAAGAATCAAATCGATCGGAGGTTCCTACAAGCGGATATGGCCGAATCACCGATGATTGCACGTCCTGAAAATTTCTGGACAGCAAGCAAAGCTGAAGTGAAACAACCATAACTCCCTCATTTGGACTCCGATTAAGATGGATGAGTACCCGTTGGAAAGGTAATTTTATACATTTTTTAATAGAGTTATATTTTGGTATATTTTCTGTTGTGTATACAGGGGGAAATCCAAAGAAGGGGCAGCTGCAATATGATGAGAACAAGCTGGTGAAGGTGAGGACGACAACAACGAAGAGGAGCTTAGGGAATGCTTCCATTAGGCCACTCATGAAGAAATTCAGAGGCTTGGAACAAAACAAAAATCCCTGGAGCATTGGCAAATGAAGACACGAGTTGGCGGCATCCGACGCAAGGAGATGTTTGAAGAAGACCACAATGGACTACACACATAAAACAACATCCAATGGTGTGGATATTTTCGGGCTCTCACATGAAGGATCATGGAACTACATGAAGACATTTAAGACATGTGTGAAGCCCCGCAAATGAAGAATAGGAGTGATCCCACTCAAGGCAACCTTGATAACATGTGGCACAAAGGGAAAATTTGAGAAAAGTCTACGCGAGCCACCTTCGATCATCAAGGATTGTTCGCTTTCAACTCCGGAGGATCACTCACGATGAAAAGCTCGAAGGCTAAGGTACACATTAATCTCTCAAGGTACTTTTGGATATGATATATTTCTTTTGATATATTCGTGTTCTTATCCAATAGTATGATTCGATTCTATGCCTTGCACCTTTAATGATCATGTTGATAGGCTAGAATTTCTTGAGTATGATAAAGAGGCTATGTTGTGCTTGAACACCTTTGATTCACTTGCCTAATGAACCTATGCCTAATGAGAGCCTTAGCACTGAGCAAGAAACTCATGCCACCTTTAATCGCAACATGCTTTGTTCATCCAGTTTAATTTGTGGTTATGGTTGCATATGTTTGTTTTACACTTAGCAAATCTTGGACTTGCTTCATGCTTGGTCGAGCTCGTGACCTTAAACGAGCATATGTCGGGAGAAAACCCGAGTTTCACTAACCATGCAGGTCATTAAACCTTAATAAAGAAAAGAGAAGTCATGCCCTAAAGGAATTGCAAGCTCGTGCATCGCCTCCCCGAGTCTCGAGTACGGACGTTGCTGTTTTCATGAATTTTGAGCACCTGATCAGATATGTAGAAGAAGGGAAAAGTTGAAAATCAGAAGCTCCATCAAGTGCCGATTCCAACGCCTCGAAGATTGATGAATTTGAAGACTAGTAGAAGGATATATGACAAAAACATTAGGTGTTGCACAGTCTGAAATCAGGTTTGGACAGATTGCAGCGTTGGAGTAAAACGAGCATAACTCACTCGTTCGGAGTCCGTTGGGGGCCAACAAAGACTTGATGGAAAGACAATTTCATGCGCCATGCATCAGAGGAATTGTTTGCTACATGGTCTGGTCTGGGCAGAGAGGGAAATTCATGTAAAAGGAAGCAACGACGAAGAGCAAAGGAGGAAGGTTACGATGATGCAAGGAAACGATCGGGCAAGCCTCTCATCAAGTAAAATGATCATGTCAAGCATGGAGAGTAGATCAAAACTGCATGGACATATTCAAATCTTACATGAAGGATCATGGCTTCGTGACTACGAAAAGGTACGTAAGAAAGTCGAGCTCTATGAATTTAAATGAAGCGCTTTGCGGGAGGCAACCCGTTTTCTTTTGTTTATATATATATATATATATATATATATATATATATATATATATATATATATATATATATATATAACTGAACCATCAAATAACATTGTACCATTACTCTAATAAATACCACAACACCATGTTGTTTGATTTAAATGCTATTGAGGGAGCACTTTGTTCTTGATCTTGGAAAACTTGTAGACCTTTTTTTGTGCCTATTAGTGTAGTGTCGTTTTCTTTTGTGTCTTTTTAGCGAGAAATATGAAGTTGGCACCATCCTTTAACTCTAAGCTTGTGGCTAGTTAATTTAGGCTAACTCTTGCATTTGTTTTAGACAACCACCATATCATGTCATTTTGTTCATCCATATTGCATTGCATTGCATGCTTTGTGTCGATCTAACTTTTTGCCCAACCAACCTAAGCCTACCTATAGCCCCACCAAAAACCTGTAACCAACAAGGGTAGGGTTGACTTGTGTTGATTGGCTTGCACTATTCTGGTTGGCCAAGACCACCTCTATCCCTTGCTCTAACTAAAAACTTTAACTAGCCCTCCTATGAGAAAACCTTTCACACCTTTAGCCCTCCTAAAACCATAGGTTTGTTTTTCATAAAAAAGACTTTTTACACCACCTTAGATAGAATTTCTATGCTTGACTCCCTCTCTTCAAAATTCTTATTTGAGCCAAAAATATAGGATACCCATAACCTACCCTTAAAACCTTGTTAGTTTGGTTGTTTGATCTTTTCAACCCTTGCTAACATTTGCTTGTGCTAACTCTTTGCATTTGCATTTTGTATCCCCCTCATTGTCATCTTCTGCTTTATGATAGCTTGGTCTTTTTGTGAAACTTTATGATGAATGCTTTCATATCTATGTTAATGCTTGTCGACATGCGTTACTCATTTTTGCAATCTTGTGTAAACATGGTGTTTAGACATGATTGGAGACCACCATCATTCAGTTTTACATACCTTGCTACCTTGTTGCATTGGTTGGTTTATAAACTTTGCAATGCGCCCTACTTATCTTACACTATAAGGAATTGTTAATCTTGGAATAAGCATGGTGTTTTGACCTTGGTTAATAAATCTTTATGGCAAGGGAGAAGTTTGGAAACCACTTTGTAAGCATGGAGCTTAGAATTTGGTGTAAACATTGTTTTGTCTTTATACCATCCTATCATTTGCATGCACCCTTGCACACACGTACACCCATTAGGTTTTAACTTTCCTTTTACTAGATTAACTATGCCACAAGTTAAGATCTTAGGGTATGTCTTTGGTTTGTCGGCATAGAGTGAGTATTCCCGACCGTCACCTCGGGGGTACTTTGTGCTTTAAAATTGTTTTGCAGGCATTGTGAATCACTCCCATAAATTCGATTGGGACGGAGGCTTCTGACAAAGGGTGAACGTTGGAGGACAATCAAGACAAAGTGAAGAGTGACGATCCACACATGGCGGTAGGACTTCAAGATGGTTCATCATCTTCCATGCCTAGCAACATGCTAAGCATGGGGGAGGATTTGGTGGACATGAGAAGACCGCATGGAGCAAGGATCACGGTTCTTCTTCCATGTTAAGCACAATGCTTATGCATGGGGGAGGCCGCGCTACACTTCAAGCATCAAAGGACGGTAAAAAAAATCCTCAACCCTCTTTTTGTCCTCGTCTTTCTATATGCTTGTACATATGTTTATGCTTTCCACAACCTTAGGTGCAACCTTTGTATATCTCTCTATAGAATAACATGGCTACTAGGAGTACAACCTAGGTTTCTTTTTGTTTTCAACAATAATCACCGTCACCTTGAGCTCACCATGATGATATCTCGTATGCTCTTTGTTATGGATATATGATGATTGTTGCCACTTTGATCTTTCTTGTGCTTGGTTTTTATATGATTAAGCTAGTGCTCTCTCTTTTAATATGAATCTGAAATTTATTTAATGCTAGCCTAATCTTTTGTAGAGGTTATGATAACTTAAGTCCCATAGTTCTTTTTCGTTGCTCTCAACTTTGAATGAATCAAAGAACCTTTTTATTCTCAAAAAGTTATGCTAACCTTGTCATGAGTACCGCTTGCATTTTGCTCTACCCATCCAAAGCCCGAACTTACTTGAGTGCAAAACATTAATATATACAAGATTTATTTTTGGGTGCATTGATTCAAGACTTGATTTCTCTGGCTCGAGACTAAGAAGCTGGTCATTCCGTTTTTGCGTATCTATCTTTATGCTAGCCTTTTCTATCCGAGCATTGTGAGTTTCCACACCGGGAATTTTGCAAACCTCGCCGGATATCCAAATATATCTTTTTTGCGTTCACCTCCTTGACCACAACCCAATATATGAGTATGGATGAATATTTTGAGGAAGATTACAAGGAAGGTGCTTCAAGTGAGTAAGGGAGACTTCCAAAAGGATCCCTAGAAGATTTTTCGAGTATCTCTCTCTAAGAAAATATGAGAGCTTCAATTTCTACCTTGGCGTTCTTATCACCTCTTTTGCCCGAAGACGAGCAAACGTCTAAGCATGGGGGGTTGCCAAGGAAGTGCTAGTATAGTCTAGAGTTCAAGGGGAGCAAATAAAAAAAGAAAAAAGAAAAAAAGAAAGAGAAAAAGTATGATGAAAAAAATGAATGAAAAAAAATGATAAAGAAGAAAAAGTATGATGAGAAAAAGAAAGAAAGAAGAAAGGAAAAAAATATAATAATAATAAAGCTCCCCGGTTCTCTAGCTATGTTTAGTGCTTTTTGAGTTTTCAAGAGGATTCAAGATCAAGACCCATACTCATCTTTCCAACCATGTGCAATCCGATAACGAGGATCTCGTTTGTGCCTCGGGATCACTCTTTGCCATTTGCACATGTCCACCTATCTCAAAGTGTGTGTATTTTTCTCTTCCCCCTCCTTGTAATATTATTTTTCCAATGACCTTTTTGACGAGTCTCGGTAAGTCCATGAGAAACTTGTCTTGTTTTGATAATATCTCGACTATAATATCTTGGTAGGACTAAACTTTCCCATAGCTCCATATAAAGCCTTCCACCAAATATTTGAGAGAGGAAAGGAGTAGAACAAGTAGGCTTGAGAGACAAGATGAGATGAGAGTCATGAGCAAGATGCAAGGAGGTTTATTATTGATCTTGGTAAAGCAAAGTTTTCTTCATACCGCTCTTTATTTTTCAAAATTTCTGAGATTTGTTTAAAATTTGAGAGCATGATTAATTATTTGTGGGAAGAGCTTAAATGATATCTACCCTCCATAGAGATGAAAGCTAGTTACATTATGAAACTATAACATATATAAACTTGGAGAGCATTATGTTTTCTCATGTATGAACAAGTGCAGGGTATGAACATTGAAAGGCAATACTGACATCCATTAAAGTCTTACTCGAGGATGAGCAAGGTTTAAGCATGGGGGTATGTTGACGGTCAATTTCCGTCAACCAAGAGCACTTGTTACACTTTGGTTTGAGCTTTGAATTATAACTAACCTACCACTAGGCACACTAACGATGTAACAAGTTCACACTCACATGTGGTTTTTGGAGTATGTTGTTTACGTAGGAATTAAGTACCTAAATGAGCACTTCCGGGAAGAGTTCATCAAGCAATTTATGAGAAGCTCACGAAGCCTGGCACAAGTCAAGACACGAAGTGAACATGACTCCAAATGACCTGAGGACCAAAGTATGATGTTGTGAAACTCCGAGGACCCAAACAGAAGATGCGAGAGTTTGCGCGCCAAGCACCCTTATCTAAACCGCGGGGAAAACGATGTCAACAACCCACATGGACTTCGGCAAATATTCAAGAAAGTGTGAGAAGCATCGTGGATGAAGATGGGCCCGAACCGGGACGAAAAGGGCCTAGACCGGCCGGCCCATGCCGACCGGCCTGGGGTGTTTCGGGCCCGGTTCGGCCTCCCCTTTGACCTACACTCTCCTCAGCTCATTTATACCCCCCTGCCTCCGACGACCGCCAGATCCATTCATCAAAACTCGGTGAAACCTAGAAGTGAGCACCGGAGGGAGACGACAGCGGCGAAGACCTCGAAGTTTTCTAGGGTATGGCCTAGGCCAACCCTAGCCGCCATGGCCGCCCTGCGTGGTTGTGCCATGGCAGAGTTCCGGAGCTACGTGTTCATCATCTTAGGTATGATCTCGGTGGTGATGATGTAATACATACTTTCATGTGAGTAATGACAATCATGTTCTCCGATCTTTAAGCGATTCCATGTCTCCGTCTTTACTTTCTACCTATCGTGAATATGATTTGATCCTTAGTCTAATGCTAGTTTAGACTACATAGCATGCTTTATGTAATCATGGTGATTAGATCTAGTATGTTGACCCTTCATGATTGGTAGACTTGTCCATGTATGGGCACGCCCGTGGATCCCCCGCTTCATTAAGGGAGCATCGTGACAGGATGATTTCCCCCGAACGAGCGGATGTCTTCGGGAGGTAGGCCGGAGGTAGGAGTTTAAGGATGCTTTTAGATGAGATGCATGATTTGTTGCTCGTTTGCCGGAACTACAACTAGAAGGCGCTAGGCTTAGTCGTCCCCTTGGTGGCGCTTTACTTTGCCTATGTTTGTGTACGTGATCAACCTTGTGCCACCACACATACACCCTTAAAGGTTACCTTATATGCAATCTACACTTAATGTTAGGTTAGTTTGGTTAGACGAGGTAGAGATCCTTAGCGGTTTGCTTCCGATCCTTGGATTGACAAACCTTGGGGGACCCTCCTTGGTGAAAAAGCACCAAGTCACCCGTAGGCTTGCGGTGAACTTCAACACGGTTTTGAACCGTCAACAGGACTCCTGAAGGGGAAGTCCTAGAAGGAGTAGGGATCTTGAAGGCTATCCCTATCATGTATAAAGAGGCCGGCTTTGCCCTTGATTTCCTTACCTATGATGTCCTTTGTTTCGACCTCATGATAGGATTGCCCCTCGAGAAATTTCTCGTAGAGGCCCTTACCCAAGGTAAGCTCAATGTTTGCCTTGGAAAGGAAGTTTTCTCTGTAGAAGTTTCAAGAGCGAAAAATGCAAGAACCTATCCACCCTGATGATCAAAACAAGACCACTTTCACTTGCCCCTATGGAACCTATGCTTATCGTAGAATGTCCTTCAGGTTGTGCAATGCACCCGCGTCATTCCAGAGGTGCATGATGTCTATCTTCTCAGACATGATTGAGCAGATCATGGAGGTTTTCGTGGACAACTTTTCCATCTATGGAAAAACTTTTGATGAGTGTCTTGGGAACCTAGACAAGGTCTTACAAAGATGTCATGAGAAGGACTTAGTCCTCAATTGAGAGAAATGCCATTTCATGGTTAGAGAGGGCATCGTGTTAGGACACCTAGTGTCCGAACGAGGGATAGAATCGGATCGCGCTAAGATTGAAGTAATAGAAAAGCTTCCACCTCCTATTAATGTCAAGGGTATTCGTAGCTTCCTTGGCCATGCTGGGTTCTACCGACGGTTCATTAAAGACTTCTCATAGGTCGCTAGACCCCTCACCAATCTCCTGGCCAAGGATACGCCCTTTGAGTTCACAGAGGAATGCATGAAATCCTTTCTCACCCTTAAGAATGCACTCATCTCTGCCCCAGTCATCCAGCCACCCGACTGGACGCTACCTTTCGAGATCATGTGTGATGCTAGTGATTACGCTGTAGGGGCCGTCTTAGGCCAAACTAAGGATAAGAAACACCATGCTATAGCCTATGCTAGCAAAACCATGACAGGAGCTCAACTAAACTATGCTACTACTGAGAAAGAGCTCCTTGCGGTCATCTTTGCTATGGACAAGTTTAGATCTTACTTAGTGGGAGCCAAGGTAATAGTTTATACTGATCATGCTGCTCTTAAATATCTACTCACTAATAAAGATGCTAAACCCCGTCTGATTAGATGGATTCTGCTCCTTCAAGAATTTGATTTAGAAATAAGAGATTAAAAAGGAGTAGAAAATTTTGTTGCGGACCATTTGTCTCGTGTGCGCACTACTAACTTGCAGAAAGCACCCATCAATGACTCTCTACGAGACGACATGTTATTAAAGGTTATGGATAGCAACCCCTGGTATGTGAATATTGTGAATTATCTGGTGACAGGGTACATACCACCAGGAGCCGATAAGAAGAAGTTGATCCATGAAGCTAAAAGGCACCTGTGAGATGATCCGTACCTGTATAAAGTCTGTGTTGATGGGCTACTGAGAAGATGTGTGCCAAGTGCTGAAGGAATGCAGATTATTGAAAAATGCCATGACGGGCCATATGGTGGCCACTATAGCAATTACCATACACATGCAAAGATATGGCAAAGCGGGTTCTTCTAGCCGACCATGTATGATGACACAAGAAACTTCATCAGAAGATGCAAGGCTTGCCAGAAGCACGAAGGAATTACTACCAGAGATGCAATGCCCCTACATGATAACTTGCAAGTGGAGCTTTTTGATGTATGGGGTATTGATTACATGGGACCATCCCCGAAGTCTAAGGGAGCTGAATATTTCTTGGTGGCAGTTGACTATGTGTCAAAATGGGTGGAAGCTATAGCCTGTAAGTCGGTTGATGCCAAACAGTCCAAAAAGATGTTCAATGAAATGATATTCCCTCGCTTCGGCATTCCAAGGATGGTAATTAGTGATGGGGGATCCCACTTCACTGATACGGGATTCAAAAGATTTCTACAAGGATGTGAGATTCAACACAGCATCGCCACTCCATATCACCCCCAGACTAATGGCCAAGCTGAAACCTCCAATAAACAGATCAAGAACATTCTCCAGAAAACAGTGCAGGAGGCAGGCAGATCTTGGAGGAAGCATCTCCCTAATGCCTTATGGGCCTATCGAACAGCTTACAAAACCCCACTAGGAATGTCTCCGTATCAACTGGTATATGGGAAAACATGTCACCTACCAGTGGAGGTGGAGCATAAAGCTCATTGGGCAATCCGGAGGTTTAATCTGGAATTCCTGAAGTCCGAAAGAAATAGGCACAAACAAATAGCAAAGTTGGAAGAGTGGAGAGAGAAAGCCTATCACAGTGCAAAGATCTATAAAGAAAGAACCAAGAGGTGGCATGATGAGAAAATCAAAAAGAAAGAATTTGCACCTGGTGATAAAGTGCTACTATTCAACTCCCGATTCAAGCTATTCGGAAAAGGGAAACTGCGCAGCAAGTGGGAAGGACCATTCACAGTAGTAGAGGTAGCCCCTCATGGAGCTATCACTCTACAAAATGATGAAGGCGACTGCTTCAAGGTGAATGGCCATCGGTTGAAAATCTTCCTCGAGCCGGACGAGACGGAATATGAAGTGATCAACTTCGTCGAGGACGAGTAAAATGGGCAAGAGCATGCCCAGGCATCAGGTAAGTCCCCCTCTCCCTACTCTCTTTATCTTTTCAATCTTATTTTCATTTGTTAGAAGAAGACAGTGTGGGGGAAATCCCCAACCTACAGAATAAAAGAAGGACCCGAGGTACGCACATTCCCTATCTCGTTCCCCTGTATCTTTGAGTTTGTTTGAATTTCAAGACCAATCTTTTATATCAAACTCAGGAAATAATTTTCCATGCCATGCATGAATCCCAAGGTTGGCTTGCATATGTTTTATTCCCTACTTATCATCTTGATGCTTGTGAACCAGTATCATTTGGGAACTCATGCTTATCTAAGTAGTTGATGTTTGTGATATGGTTTGATGATATGATCTTCGCTCCTTATGTCTGAGTGCTTGGGAATTTTATTTGAAAACTAAAAAACTTTGCAAAGCTCCTCTTTGATATGTCACCATCCTACCAAAGCCATATGATGTTCATAGTTGGAAACCTTATACTCATATGCTGCTTGTATTTGCATTGAGCTCTGTCAAAGTCTGTGACCCTTGTGAGAAATCTTTTTATTACTTTCATGATCAAGATTCATGTGCACACCCATTTTTCCCCTTGCTATGTTTCTACACAGGAAGCTAGCACTGTATCATCACCCATTCCACAAAATAAAGCTCCATATGTGGTATGACATCTCTCTCCAAAAGTTCCTTCGGAAAAAAAGGGACATGGGCTTAAAAAAAGAGAGATACATGCTCAAAGCATGATATAACAATAGCCCATGTCCAAAATAAAGGAAAAATAGGAGAGAGATGAGATCATACATAAAGGAGTTCCATAATCTTGATGATAATAACTAGTATCCATTATGGGGCTAGTGTCCACCTTACCATCAACCAACTCTTATCATATATGTGTGGTAATATCTAGCACCCATTCTGGGCCTAGTATCCACCTTACCACACTCTCCATACCCATACACGTGCACATCTTGATCTGATTGTGAGAATTGATTTTCTCTGTGGATCCAGTCTTTGACTTTGCAAAATATGTGATATAAGTATGCTTTATCCTTATTCCTACCCTAAACTCCACATTTAGCCATCATTAGAAGTAGGATAAAGAAAGGCACTCTAATGCCTTTGTGAGGACATATACACATTTGAGCGATCTGAGAGAATCAAACGAGGAGCTAAGCAAAGTTTGTTTTGAAAACTCATTGCAAAATCCCAAGTTGCTTAACATGATAAGCAGGAGTAATTTGATTCATGACCGTTCCATTCCTCAACTACCCAAGATGGCATGATAGACACTTCATAGAGTTCACAAGTACAAGGTATGGTTTGGAATATCTCTTATGCTCGCTCCATACCTTTGGACATCATGTTCTGCCTTGATCTTGTTCTCCTCTTCACTCGGGATGAGCAAAGGTCGAGTGTGGGGGTATTTGTTGACGGCTGTTATCCACTCATTTCAAACCCGTCAACATGTACATTTTGGCATGAGAAATGTCCACTAACACTAGAATAGGGCTGAAACTAATCATTTCCACAAGTGTTGGTGATTATGCAAATACAGGTAATTAGCAATAGAAAGAGGAGCAAAAGCACAAGTCTTTGATCCAAGCACTTCAAACTCAGCCAATGAGGGGATGCCACATAGGATTCTCCTGGATCACTGACGTCATAAATCCAAGAGAGGCAAGGCCGACGAATCACGGGTCGCCACATGGACATCACAAGGACTCAAGGGCCCACTTATCACCTAAAACCGCCAGGAAACTTGGCATGCATGGGGGAGTGACTTCAGGGCCCACTTGTCAGCCACCAGGAGGAAGCACAGGGTGCCACGTGGCCCGGGAACTTCAGCTGAACCGTGGATCGGCCGAACCGACCTTGGTTCGGCTGATCCCGGCCCTCCACATGGCAGCACTTGATTGGTCCCCTGCTGCTACCGCGGGCGTTTTGGAGCACTTTGAGCCCTGGAGCAAGCCTCCCCCTTGCCTATAAATAGAAGGGGAGGGGCCTTATTCTTGGACACACACTTCTCCTCCTCCTCTTCATTTTGGCCTTGGAGCCTCTCTCTTTAGGAGAGGAGAGCTCTTTGTGTAGGATTAGTGCTAGGAAGTGAGGTGGGAGGTTTGGGGCCATGTCATGTTCATGACATCTTCCTCAAGAACGATCCTCAGCGGTGCCTTTGTTCTTCATTTAGACTAAAGTGAGTATTTAGACATTTTCTATTTAGACTAAGGTTTTATGCATGCATAGTTGCTTTGTTCTTGTGTTCTTCATTCGTTCTTGATTTAGAGGCTTGTGTTCTTCGAACACAACCCTTTTGATCTAGTAGAGCTGGATCATAAGTTTGCATCTTGTTTTTGTGCTAGCTTGTCTATTAGTGTAAAGTTGATGCTCCTGCATGTCTATTAGATCAAAGTGCATTCATGATCTTGTATAAGTGATAGAGCATACCTTGAGCTAGCGCCAGTATCTCCCTCGCGGATTCGTACTTCCGTATTTATACAGAGTGTTGTAGTCGGGCTATCGGGACGTCAGACGGTGTCCGGCTATAGTAGTAGTCAGTGGTGTAGATGTGGTGTCTGGATCATAGGTTATCCATCGAATACCAAGTACATTCGCGTAACGATAGAGGTAGGCCACAGTGGTGACAGCCTGTTGAACCCTTTGGAACCCTATGTGCCTGTGTACCAAGTAGAGCCCCATTGCCAGAACATATTCCTAGCCTTAAACAGCTAGGGTGGGTTGGCACCCAAGGCGAGTGTTATACCTGAGAGACCGTGCTAGACTCTACGCTCGATCTGGCAGATCCTTTCTACCTATCCTATCAATCAGTGTTGTGTCCTTAGACCACCAGCTGGGTTTGAGCCGGAGCTCATCCGTCCCGTGGATTCAATACCCTGAGGGAATTCTCATTCTCCTAGGGAGAAGTGCTACAACAGTGTATTCGTGTGCTTGCGGATTCGTTCACACTCGTCAGTGTACCCAGGAGTCTCTTACACGCTCACGCTAACCGGTGCCATAACGTTGAGGTTAAGAAACGCCAACACCCTCCTTGGTGAAAAAGGCACCAAGTCACTCGTACGCTTGCGGTAAACTTCCACACGATTTTAAACAGTCAACAACTATCTTTGACCCATTGCCAACCAATGTTGACCTGCCTGAGCCTTTTTCTTATCCTTAACGTATTCTTCTTTTGCCGCTTTCTCTCCTTTATATCAGCTGATTCTCTTCTTTGATTGTCGTATGGTCTTGTTGACTTTTCTTGATCGACCGATTTCAGATCGGCTGGTTGCTCCTTCTTTCCTTTCTTCTATCGACTCTATAACCCTTCTGGTGCCTTTTCGCCTCTTACTGACACGTGTCAAAAAACAGTGTCAACACATGCCCCTAGTTTTGGAGTAAATATCTTTTGCACCGAAATTCCTTCGATTTCGGTTTCTTTCTACGAGTCGAACGCAACCAACAGATATATTTCCAAACCAACTTGAGGACCCAAGACCATAAATATCCAGCTCCTTTGGTTGTCTCTCTGCATCCTCTGCCTCTTGCTACAGTTTTTTTCCTTTGCCCTTGCACTCTTCATAGCCGAATAGATCTGAGGCTGATTTTTCCCCTGATGAGTCGATCGCTTTTGTATCAGGTTCCGCTGGCGGTGACTTTCAAGCAGCTACTGCAAGTGCTCTGACGGTGACCCTTGATTCTATCCCTGAGGTATTTTTCAAACTCTTCCTTCTTCGCCGATTTTCGTCTTTGCCGATTTCTTCGTCGTGCCTTAGATTCGAAATATTTCACAGGAGCTTAGGAATCACATCACCATCCCCTTAAGTGATAGTCCTGGAGCCATCTTTTTAGGGCCTATGGGCAATCCGGATCTTTCAGATTTGATTAATCTTGAAACTGGCAGAATTCCTTTCAAACATTCTTCCACGGATTTGGATGATTCGAAGAACGCCTTTAGGACTTGGACTGGCTATACCCCTGGTTGGAAAGGTTGGTACCATAGAATGGTGTCTGAATTGAAAGGCCATTGGGACAAATACAAGATCGGCCAATGCCTCGATCTCTCTTTGTCGAACATGCCGCGTCATGAACCCATGCTTATAGCTGCTTCATATTTTTGGTCTGATGCCTTAAATGCCTTCCTTTTCAGCCATGGGCTGATGTCGCCTACATTGGCCGATGTTCTTTTACTGACAGGGCTGGATATAACTTTTGATGATAAACTTTTTTCTCACCGTACTCAGAAGCCATCTCACCGATTTGAGACCAAGGGTTTAAGTTGGTCAAAGTATGTCCGTGAATATGCGAGGATAGGCACCATTACCAATAGAGAGCATGCTATTTTCATTAACATGTGGCTTGAAAAATTTGTCTTCTGCGGCAAAACTGTTGGTCCAACTTCTAATTATCAGATAGTTGCTGAACTTTTAGCCACCGGCGTTGCAATTCCTTTGGGAAAACATCTCCTTGGTGATGTGTATAATCTCCTTCATCAAGTTGCCGTGAACTTGTCAACTGATAAACCTGTAGGCAGCTTGGGAGGTCCTTGGTAGTTTGTTAATATGTGGCTGAACCTTTACTTTCGTACCACTCTGGAGAAAGGTGTTTTCTCAATGTCTTTTTAAGTAGATGGACCAGAAAATGCACCTCCAGAGACTCGCCAATGCATTAATTTCGATGAAGCAGTTTCTGTCTTTCCGGGCAAAAAACAGGATGGACATCAAGTGTTTGATTTCTTCAGACTTTTTTACATTGGCCCTTCCATGGATACCACTATCACATATGCTTATTTGGATCCTGATAACATCTTTGAGCATCTTTATGATTTTGCCAATCTTGTTGGCGATGATATCAAAGAAGCTTTTGAAGTGATCATGAAACCTGGGATTCTTCCAGCCAACTTCTTTGGAAAGACTCTCCCTGCTTCCTATGAATTTTATAATCCTTGTGTGGCCGCTCATCAGTTGAGATTTGGTCAATTACCAATCGGCCTTTACTTCACTCCCCTTGTTAAATCAAGAGAGGTGCTTTCTAAAGTCTTCCAATATCGTTACCTGAGGGATTTGGCTCCAGATTCTTCTACTATAAATCTTGATTCCTGGGCTCCTGTCTCTTTCACTTCTCCCCTTTTCAAGACTTGGTGGAGGGAGTGGCATGCTCATCTCTTCTATGTGGCTCCAAAAGTGTATTGTGAGCAGTTTGATGATGCCTATGCAGCTCTGCCTGATGAGGTATTTTTTGAAATGCTATTCTTCTCCTTTCCTTTTTCTTGCATGACTTAGCACATTTTCCTTTTGTTTTTCAAGGTGACTTTGTTGATCCTCCGAAAGTTAGTGCTAGCGGGAGGCCGATTAACTACCTTCCTCCTCGGGCTCTTCCATATCTTGGTTACAATGCTCCTCCTATTGCGAGCGTCATGGATGGTGCTACCCGTCTTGCTGCAAAAAGGAAGGCTACTGGGAAAGTAGATCATACATCTAAGAAGGTGGCAACCCGGCGAAAATGTGTGAAAAAGAATATCCAAACTGATGTGTCTGGTTTGATCATTGACGTCCCAATCGGCACATCATATGTTGATCCGAGTCACGCGGCTGGAGTGCTAGTAGATGCTGTAAAGGTAATTATCTCATCTGAATTTTCCTCCTTTAATTTGTATTTTGAAGATTTATTTCCTCACACTTGATCTTTCTCGCAGTCTTCCGGTTTGCTGGACCAATTTATTCAGGAAAAAGCAAGAGCATCATCAGTTGATCAGTGCGAAGGCGAAGGAAACCCAATTTCATCGGTCGATCAATCTGGAGGAAGTCTGCTAGCGATGAAACCAATAGTCGATGAGCCTCAACAACTTGTTGCTGAACCAGTCTTCCTAGTATTGGCTGATCAACCTGATTTGGACCATCAGGAGGAAATGATTAACACTATTCTCCTTGATGAAGAAGAATCAATCATGGCTGAACTAGGATTGCCGAACCCAACTGTAAGTATTTTGGACTTATTGATTTTTATTTTGTACTTGCTTGAAAATGACTTCCTTGCCTCACTTTTCACTCTTAATAGGTTCAAGATGACTTTCCAATCAGCAGCACCTCCCGGGTGTTATCTCTGGGTTCACTCCCTGATGATGTTCAGACATGGCTTCATGACATGCTTCCTCTTCTTGATCAGGATATCAGCCAATTAGTCCAGGAGGCTGAGCTGATCAGAAATATTTATAAACAGATTAGAGGACATCTGCCGACTGAGATCAAGAAGAAATTGCATGTAGTTGCTTTTATAGAAACTTATCAGCCCCGAGTCGAAGATGCACAGAATCGGCTGGAAGAGAGAGTCCATTAGGTGAGATTGATTCAGAATCGGGAGACTCTTGATTCCCAGGTGGACGATTTGGACAGAAAGATTCAGACTTTGTCTTATTCCCATTCTAAAATTGTTGCTAGCATCGATTGGATGAAGAAAAGACGTGCAGAACTTCTTGTAGAGCTAAGGCAACTCGAAATAGATCAACCACTGGAGGAAAAGAAGCTAGCAGACCTTCCGACCACAATCGGCGGCATGGAGCGTATGAAGAATACCATCACTAAGAAAGCCCAAGCCATCCGTCGGGAAGAACGACCGATTCCGGGTTCAGCCGACGCCGATTGTAAAGTGATAGATGAAGTTGATCAGCTTCGCATAGATGCCATCACTGCCATTCATTCACTAGGCATAGTTTGAATGTGTAACTCTGGGACTTGGTTCTTTTGTAGC
This sequence comes from Cenchrus fungigraminus, assembly GCA_036936925.1. Classification (NCBI taxonomy): domain Eukaryota; kingdom Viridiplantae; phylum Streptophyta; class Magnoliopsida; order Poales; family Poaceae; genus Cenchrus; species Cenchrus fungigraminus. Next base: position 41,622,654 of record CM072773.1, read on the forward strand.
TGGCTTTTAAATGTGCTAGCCAACTTCCAGCACTCTGCTTTTATTGTTTTGACTGAATGCTTTGGTCGGCCTATAAATATGAATTATCTTTTGCTTTTTCTCCACCCTTTTCTTTTGCAATGGCTTCCTCTTCCTCTTCCGTGAACCAGGTTGGTTTCCTGTTGCTTTCTTCTTCTCATTTTGAATTCTTGTTGATGCTCTTCCCTTGTTCTCTCTTTAGTCCCCAAATCGTAATGATGTAGAAAGAGTCTTGACGAGCATCAATGCTTTTCGCGCAAACCCACAGTCGCACCCATTAAGGCTAGAACAAGGACTTCACCTCGTAGTCTCAAATGACGAGAAGAAGCTTGAAGCTTTGCAAGTCAGGAGAGATCACCTTCTTCAAGAACTGAATCAAGTGACTGAGGAAATCACTCTAGTCAGGGTAGAATTAGATAGAGCAAAGAATATGTTGAAACCCTGATGTACTGTATCATTGGCCGATGCAACTGGCCTTTTACTTCTATGCAATCAGTAGTAACATCTCCAAAATTAATTTGAGATCTTGTTTTTAATTCTTCTGATACCCTTTGAATGCTTACGATTCTCCTGATGCTGCTTGATATGATGTTTCACCATGTGACTTTGGTTCATCTCATATCCTTTCTCTATTATAAAATGCTTTCTTTTGTCCAAGGGTCTTTCCACAGCATTACCAGAGTCCCAGCAGTTTTAACTGATGATTCGGATCAGTTGTCTTAAATCTTAGGAATGAGAGGCATTCACCCTCCGTAGAGTTTCCAGGAAGAAATAGCCTTCTGTTCCAAATAGCAAGCTTTCACTTAGGATGACTTTGCTCTTTGATGATGCTATGAAGATTGCAGTCTCTATCTGTAACTTTGAGGGAAAACAGCCTCAATGTATGCTCTGTAGTTCGTCGACGTGGAGAATTTCCAAATTTAATGCATTGGCTCCGGCCCCATTTTTGGGAAACGCATCCCTGAATCAATGTCAGCCTTTCGAAGGCCGAGTCATTCACGGGGCGTTTATTCCTCTTTTGACCGGATCTGGCACTTCTGTTTCCATCTTTTCCATTCTCCTTCATCCTTATCTCTTCCTGGTGTTTGGGCTCATAAATAGACCATGTATCCATCGATGAGGAACACATCTCTTAACCATGGCTCAGAATATAAGTTTGATAGGCTACCAACTCCTTCTTTTCGCCTTTCCTCTCTTCTTCTGATCTCTTGACGGCTAGAAGAATTCTTGTGAAATAGTATAGGGCATGCTCCTCTCTCTAGTTTGATTTTGCGAAGCCAGGAGGTCCAACAGCTTGAAGAATCCTTGTGATGCATCTTGGGTTCATCATCTGGTGGAGAAGAGTTTGCATATAGCCCCTTTGGCATCAGGAAGAAGAACAAGCCTATGTCTTGTTCATCGATGAGTTATGAGGGAAGGTCACAGAATAGTGAACCATCTTATCAAATTTGCTCTTCCTTTTGCTTTTTAGTATCTGCTTCCTTGTATACCCCTCCCCTTGGCGACCGTGGATTGCTTAGTGATGATGAACATAATCGGTTGTTCTTCTGATTTGTTTTCCTTATTAGACTTTGTAATATCACCATGTACTGAAATGTGAGAGAAAAAAATATATATTTATATTTTTTTGTTTTAAGGGCGATTGTTACATCGGCCATCATCCGAATCATTGATCGGCTATGAGTGTTCAAAAATACTTCTAATTTTACATTTTTTTCTCCTTAAGGAGATAACTCAGTATCGGCTATTTTACACTTGAGGTGATAATTATGTATCGGCTATCATCCGAAATCTAAATTAGCTAAAAGCCAGAAGTAGTAATCGGCTAAGTATTTAATCTAATGTCTCCAACTTTGCCTTGGCTTTGACGAGTATCGGCCGTGTCTTGTCACAATCTACTCTTTTTGATCGGCTGATGTAGCTCTATGCTTTATCTCTTTATATTTTAGAACCGATCGTCTGAATCGGCTGAAGCTCAAAGTCGGACATCTTGAGGAAATCTATCTCCCACACTTTTCCTGATATGCAGATGACTTTCTCAAAGTTCCATTGTGTATCGGCTGCTGCAATATGGAAAGAGGAATCGGCGTTGACTACCTTTACCGAATCTCCAATCCATTGAATCACACATTGATGCATGGTAGATGGGATACAACAGTTGGCGTGAATCCAATCTCGTCCAAGTAACAGATTGTAGGATCCTTTCTCCTTGATGATGAAAAAGGTAGTTGGAAGAGTCTTGCTGCCGATTGTCAGATCCACGCATATAGCACCAATCGCAGAAGATGTGTTTCCTTCAAAATCAAGCAGCATGATATCAGTTTTGGTTAAATCTTCCTCACTTTTTCCAAATCTCCGGAGCATTGAGTAGGGCATGAGATTGACTGATGCACCGCCATCCACCAGAAGCCTTGTGACTGGTTTCCCATTGACATGTCCTTTGAGAAACAGAGCTTTCATGTGCCGATGCTTCTCTTCTTCTGGTTTTTCAAAACTGACCAACATTGGATCCAAAGCTAACTGGGCCGATCCTAGTTCTTCATCTGAGTCGGACTCAGGAGTCATGATTTCCTTAGGTAGCATGAAGACCATATTAACGCTTGCCATTGGTTGATCGTCCTTCTTATCATCGGCTCTTGGTTCGGGTCACCAAATTTGGGATCAGACCTTCTTCTTATCAAGTGCTTGCTTCTCAATTTCTTATCATTGTTCCAATTGTCACAAGCGCTGGATCCTTTTCTTTTGAGATTTGGTCAACCCTTCTGGGCACCACCTAGGCTGGCGAGGTTCATGTTGACTCTTGTCTTCATATGTAGCATGACTCCTTTCTGGATCTCGAGCCAATACGTCTTCATCAGGAACTCTGCCATCAGCCATATCTTCTAGCTGATTGGGCTAACTGTCTTGACGCCTGCCCCCCAGCCGATCGTATATGCTTGCCTTGCCCCCCAGCCGATCGTATACTGAGATGCGTTGGCTGTGGTGCTCTTATCGATCTTGGTTAGTGGGTTTCTTGTCCCTGTCATCACAACAAAACCTCTTTGATGACTGTCCTTCTGAATAAAAGCCTTCACATTCTGGACAGTTGTCAGACGTCAGAAGTTTGATCCTTTCTTCCCAGCAATATCTGAAGAACGGACATCTCCAGTGTCCTGCATTGCGCCTCGTCCATTCTTCTTTTTCCTTGATCTGCCTTTGTTGGTCTTGGAATTTGCTTAGAAGAACTTGTGATGTGATATGCTGCTTTGAACCCTTTGAGTTGATTCCTTCTTCGAGCAATCCCTTCCCTTTAGCTTCTTCAGTTGTCATCTGAGTTTCAGGATCAATGGTTCCTTTATTTTTAGCCGATTCAGACGTCAACACCTTTGCCTCAGTTATTTCCACCGTGTGGGTAGGAAAAGGGTGTTGATCAATCTTCATTGGCTTTCCTGATTTAGAGGGAGTTTCAAACTTCAGCTTTCCTTGATCTATTGCATTTGGATCTGTTGACGAAACACCTTGCACTCATCAGTATTACGAGATGTGGCATTGTGCCATTTGCAGTAGTTGATCTTCTTTAACTCCTCTGCACTTGGTATGGTATGGTTTTGCGAAAGCCTGATATGCCCTTGCTGGAGAAGAAGATCAAATATCTTGTCATCTTTGGTTGTGTCAAAACTGAATTTCTCAAGTTCCTTTTTGCCGAAGGGACATGCAATCGGCTTCCTGTTTGGTACCCACTCAACCAAGTCAACTTCGGCTTCCTCTTCGTCATCAGAGCAATCTACATAGGACACTCGTTTCTGAAAGTTCCTCGTGGGTTCATATGATCGAGTGCTCACATGACTCAGCCGATGGAGAAGCTGACTAATGTTCTCGAACTCTTGTGATGCATATTTTTCCTTGATGGATGGTAAGAGTCCCTGAAAGGCCAATTCTGCCAACTATTTATCGGTCAGAGATAAGCTCTAGCACTTGTTCCTCATCTCCCTGAACCTCTGAATGAAATTGGGTACTGACTCATCGTTCCTTTGCCTTAAGCTGGTAAGATCGGTAAGTTTCATCTCATGAATCCCCGAGAAGAAGTACCCATGAAACTGCCTTTCCAAATCTTTCCAACTCTGAATTGAATTGGATGGGAGTGACGTAAACCAAGCGAAGGCTAGCCTTGACAGTGAGGATGAGAATAACTGCACTCTCAATGACTCATTTGTCCCTGCCTCTCCACACTGAATGATGAAGCGAGTAACATGCTCAATGGTGGAGGTGTCATCTTGGCTAGTGAACTTGGTGAAGTCGGGCACCTTGAACCTCTGAGGAAACAGGATTTGATCAAAGGATGCAGGGTAGGGTGTCCGGTACATGTGCGTTTGCTGCTTTGGCTTTAACCCGAATTGATTCTGCAGAATATTTGTAACTTCAGCAATCAGGCTTTTCTGATCAATCAGCTGAGAACCTACCGAAGGATATTGTTGTCCTGAAGTTGCCAAAATTGTTCTCGACTGCTCCTAAACAATCGGCTGGATAACCGAAGGATTAGGAGGAGACCAGTACTACTTTGGGATCTTAATAATATGTGATGTTCCTTGAACTGGTTGTCCAGTTGAGAAACCCTGATTTGACTGGCTTGGTTGTGGAGCAATTGGCTGCTATACATGCTGAACATTTGAGAAATCCTGGATAGGTTGCTATTAATGCGGTGTCGAGAACAAAGGAGGATATGTCATTATTTCCAAGAGTGCAGCTTGATATATGGCTTCATTGTATTCCTCTTGGAGTTTAGTAGCATAACTCCTCACTGCAGATGCTTTCATGGCTGGACTCATCTGCTCATGTGCCATCTGGTGACTTACGATCGGCTGACTAGCCAAAAATCCACCTGATGCAGTTGGCCGAGGCATCTCCTGAGTCCTTTGAACTCTCTGAGGAGGAGGTAGTGGTTTAACCATATAAGCATGTCGGGGTGATATTTCATAACTTCACTGACTCTAGGTCTTGGGATTGTAGAATGTGAACGTAACCCCGTCGTCATGCTGAAGAGCAATGCCAACCAAGTTATTGAGCTTCGCTGCATAAGGGCCAATGAATTTGGGCACTGTTGTATTCTCTTGTCCTTGGCTTGACTCTAGTGCAGAACTCGCAGGCATTCTGAATCCTATCAGCTTCCCATCTGCATCTCTTTCTGGTGGAAATCTTGGTATCATAGGAGTAACATATACAAAGCCTTGAGATCCTGCTGGCTAAACTCCCCCACAGTTGTTTATGGTGGCATGGTAGAAGGAGTTGCCGTGACGATGCTGGGAGCAGTAGTTGGAATCGGCTGAGAAACCGGCAGCACTTCATTGAATCTCTTGTTGGAAAAAGTCATGTCTGGTTGATAATACGTTGGTCCCTTGTATGAGCTCATGATCTCTTCCCTGAGGACTTCCTTAACGTTGTTCTGCACCGAATTATTGAAGACAGAAGATTGATCGATCAAAGCTTGATGCATAGCTTCTATCATCATACCTTGTATTTTTCCAGGTTCGGCCTGTACTATGATTTGTGTGGGCCTTAGAAGGGGAACCTTCCTTACCAGTCCTTCTTTGGTGAGGCCGAAGCTGCTCATCAAAAGTCGACCATATTCTGCCATGCAATTCTCATACTCGGCTTTGTTAGCTTCCTTGAGTTGATCTACAGTAATTGGATGTATGTTGTCCACATGGACATCTTCAAGCTTCTTGAGCTCCTTAGTCATCGTACATGATTCTTCGTGTCCCACCGGGCATACCAAGATGTGTTGACACAAAAAACGGAATAAAGTTCTTCACGGCAACACGTAACGGATCCCCGAGATGTAACTAGGCGTGCCAGCCGACCTGGCCTGTTGATCGGCACGGAAGAGAGTAGGATGTTAAATATGGATTGATCGGCTAGAGAACCGATGAGAGTCTTCCACGTGGGCACAACGTAATAGCCTGATCAGTCGATACGTGAGCGGGCGAAATCGGCAAGCCGGTGAGGCAGCCGAAGTGCAAGTATGTTCAGAGCGGCTAGATCAGCCGATCTGGTGACGTCAGCAGTGAGACAGATCTAGATCAGCTATGAGATTGGTACGTCGATGATGCATCAAGAGGTAGCCGATACGATCGAGCCTCGAGCGGGATAAATTGGTGATAAAAGCTAAATAAACAAGAATTGGTATGAGACTTTAGATCTAGCTGATATCGATAAGTTGTGAATAAATCTAGACGAAACCACAGCTATGCGCCCAGAGGTTAAAGCCTAGAAATTACTCGGTAAAGCGGTACTCACAAGCATGCCGGAGATTGATCGATGCAGCCCGGCGAACTCAAAGGACGGTGCTTGAAGAAACAAGAAGAAGAAAACTTTTGGCGAAGTCGCTGACTTGAAAGGTAAATTGCAGGAAAAAGTAAAGGTTTGTGTTTGTTGGTGTGTACAATTCTCTCCGACCATGCAGGGTCACTATTTATGCCCTGAGGGCAACTTGACTCCTAGTCGATTACGACAAGACTTACTTGACTGAAAGAAACTACAACTTCTAAAAATAAATGACTCATGCAAGAGTCGGACTCTCTGACTATCTTTGACCCATTGCCAACCGATGTTGACCCGCCTGAGCCTTTCCTATCCTTGGCATATTCTTCTTTTGCCACATTCTCTCCTTTATATCGGTTGATTCCCTTCTTTAACTGTCGGCTGGTCTTGTTGACTTTTCTTGATCGACCGATTTCGAATCGGTTGGTTCCTCCTTCTTTCCTTTCTTCTATCGACTCTGTAACCCTTCTCGTGCCTTTTCGCCTCTTACTGACACGTGTCAAAAACGGTGTCAATAGGTTCATGACACATACAAGACAAAGAAAGGGAAACTTAAGCAAATGATGAAAATTGCATCTCATTCTACGAGCTTTGCTCCTAAGGGACCCTTTTCGGGTATTTATCCTATTGAAGGACCTTGTGGAGGCCCCAGTGATGCGGGTGCCTCATCCTCTCAAGCACCATCTTCTTCTCATGGTCTATCTCTTGCTCCTCTAAATCCTCATGGTGCCACTCACACTTATGGAGTGCCTAAGGCAAAGAAAGGAAGATTGGATTTTATTGCTCAAGGCATGTTTGCTTGCTTCAACTTAAATCGCCAAACTGCTAGAAGACATGAGGAAACTAGGAAGTGGATGGCCAATGAGATCTACAAGCAAGAGAAGAGGCAAAAAGAAATTTATGCTAAACTTGACATGCCACACTCACCGGTTCATGATCCTAGAGGTTTTGATCCTCCCTCTCCGATTGACAACCCTTGGAACAATCTAGCCTCTTTTGTTCCGGTTGATAAGATTGAAGAAGAGGACCGTGGTGGCTGTGAGTGTGATCATGATGATGATGGTGACACCGAAGAAGATGAAGAAGTAGGTGATGATGATGATGGTGATGATGACAAGGAAGAGGAAGCTGAGGAGGCCACCGAGGAGGATGACGACTAGCTCTCCCTTTTTGGTGCTTGTTGTCAAAGAGGAAGTGGATTTGGGTGTTGGAGGCCCCTTATCTTATCTATCTTGCTTAATGTTTAGTTATGGACATGTAATGAACTATGTGATGTTGTCAAGTGTGGTGTGTGACAAGTGAAAACTTTTATTTATGTAAGACTTATTTGTATGCTAGTGTGTTGTAAGACTTAATTATCTATGTGTGATGACTATGTTTGGTTGGTGAATTGTTATTTCTCACTTTATTATTGTGATATATCTTGTCATATGCATCACGGGCTATTTATCACACTTTTGCACATTGTTGTTGTATGCAAACAAATAGGGGGAGCTTTCACTAAATGTATGTCAAGGCATTTGAGGCCTCCTTTGTTGACAAGGCATGCATTTAGGGGGAGCTTTCTTATATTTTATTGGATACACACATCCTTTTTATCTTAACCAAATTGTGTTATCATCAATCACCAAAAAGGGGGAGATTGAAAGTGCATATAGGCCCTTAATTAATTTTGGTGATAATGTCAATCACAATTTGGGTGGTTTAACTTTTAATGAGATGTGTGCAGGAATTAAGAAAAGAATATTTATTGAGTTTGATCAAAGGAAGTCCCTCATCACATTCTATTCGGTGTTGGAGCTCAAATTGGTGATTTAATTTGAATTTCATTTCAAATTTGAGTTTAGGAATCACCATACTATAAAGAGGGATGCAAATTGTTGGATCAAGGTTGTCACATGTGCCTTACTTGAGATCTAACTACCCATGAGAGACACAAAAATCACTCACGAACACTTTCCAGGGTGGATCCGGATGATCCGGCTTTTGGGTCGGATGACCCAGCCATCACCGGGTGATCCAAGTGGATCTTCCGGTCGCTCTTGGGTGCCGGCCGGATGATCCGACCTAAAGTTCGGATCATCCGGGCAGGGCGCGGAGGGAACCCTAACATCTAGTTTTGGGGGTTGGGTATTTATACCCCTTCACCCCCTCCTTCATTTGGTTCTGCCCCCACTGAGTTCTAACACCTCCAAAGCTTGTTTCCCTCTCTCCCAACTCCCTTCCGAGCATTCATAGCAAGGATTCACCTAGGGTTTGGGTGTGAGAGCCTTTCAGGTGTGAGTTTGAGCCCCTATGAGTGAGTTCATCGCTTGTTCATCTCAAGAAGCACTTGTGGCGGCCAAGATTCATCAATTCACATTTGTTACTCTTGAAGCTTGGTTCTAGATGGTTAGGTGTTGATGTTGACATTTCTTAACGTAACCACCTAAGAACGGGTTTAGAATCTGTCCCGGCAATAGCGCAAGAAATGCTTGTTGGCGTTTCTCAACGTCACTACTAACGACGCCGAGTTAGAGCGAGCGTCAAGACTTGCCAAAGGTGAATCTAATGATCGTGAACGAATCTGCAAGTGCACAGATAAACCATTGTAGCATTTCCCCAGGGAAGTGAGTGTTCCAAGGGTATCGTATCCGTGGAAGGCAATGGCGGATATCAAGACTTATGCTTTTGCACTGAGTGTAACCATGAGATAGAGATAGAAGACAACAACTCAAATACAGGGGTAAGATAAATGATTGGATAAGGGTAGTGTGACACACACTCTGATCTATCTCTACACAAGCACACTACGGTGTAGGGGGGACCATACGGAGCTAGCTCTAGGTTCTAAGGTACTATACATACAAGAGTTAGATGACACAAGAGAGAGAGGCACAATGCATTGCATGATTGGAGGTTTAGCACCCACGTACAAACAGGGAGATAGCCCACGACGACCAGCACTCTACGAAACTATCCTTTAGACTCTTACAGCAATACCCCAGCGCGGAGGGTTTCAAAGGGTCCAACTGTTGTCACCACTGCGGCCTACCTCCATCATTACGGGGGCAAGCTCATAACAAACGAAGCTACACAACCCAAGCACCATGCCTGCGTTGCTGCTAGACTTCACCCGGCCCAGGCTATTGTGACCCAGGGTGAAGCCACCAGATAACTGGCCAACTTAGACCAAGTACCGTACCTTAAACACAACCCTCATGCAACACAACAATGCCATCAATCTAGATCACACTAGGGCTAGTCATACGAACAGATATGAACTCTCTTATGTCTAATTAACAAGATCAAAGGGTCGTGTTCATGAAGAACACGAGCCTCTAACTTATGAACAAACACATAAGGAATGTGAAAATCATCCTTCAACTAGATCGAAAGGTAGTGTTCATGAAGAACACAAGCCTCTAAATGATGAACAATGGATGAACTCAAGAACATATCAATCACATGAGCTACCGTAACTTTATATGAATAGCTGAATAACTGAAGTAGATCAAAGTCATACAAAGAAATAAAGATACAAGAGAACTCATACCTAGATCCCACAGTAGACTTGGAACCTGAATAAGAGCTACTCTAGCCTACCCCCTAGCCTTGGAAACTAAAAGTGAGAGGAGAGTCAAGAGAGATGTGTGTGAGAAATGGGAGCCCCTCCCCTTCTATTTATAGGCAAGGACCAGACTTGCTTCGGGCACCAAATGTCTCCAAAACACCCCGGGATGCAGCAATTGACCAATGAGGAGACACCACGTGGAAGGCCACGATGAAAGGTCCCTAGGTGGGTTCGGTCGATCCTAGGATCAGCCGACCATCTAGGGTGGCCCCACCTGGTGTGCTTCCTCGTGGTGGCTTCCAGGTGGGCCCTCTGAGCTTTCCCCGGTGCATGGCTTGTTTGGAATCCTAGGTGGGCCCATGGATCCTTGTGAAGTCCATGTGTCACTCTCTGATTCGTCGGTGAGTGCCTTCCTTGGATCAGTGACGTGGATGCCACCTAGAATTAGTGTGGCAGCCACCTCATTAGCCGAGTTGGCATGGATCATTCCATCGAAGGTGGGTTTCCATCTCTTTTCATGCTTAAATCACCTACATTCAAATAATCTCCAAGGACAAGTAGAACTGCATTATTCATACCAAAATGCGAGTAATAAGTGCATATGCCTCTATTTATGTGAGAATATTGACAACTAAAAGTGGTACTTAACAGCCGTCAACAGTCGCCTGTTGAGCGCCCTCCTTGTGTGGAGCGTCCGGGAAGTTTGTATTACCCTCTCCATTGTGGAGATTTCTTAGTGAGCACCAATCTTCCTTTGTGGAGATTGGGTGAGGCAAGTAGCTCTTCGTGATAGCCCTCCCTTTGTGGGAACCTCAACGGAGAAGTAGCTTCATTGGTGGAAGTGAACTTCAGATTAAATCGCATGTCTCTTGCTCTTTGAGTTCATCTCCCTCTTCTAACCCTAGTTGCTTGTTTTGAATCGATCTCTATATTGCAGTTGATTGACTAATAACCTCTTGCAGGAAGCTCTTAGTATCTTTGTAAAGCATTTACTTCAAGTAGAATTGTTAGTTCAAGTTTTAACATTAAACTTCGCTTATTATTTGTCCTGTTGTCGGATTACCCGACCCTGATTTCGGGTGACCCGGTCCCAACCGGGTCATCCGAACTTTAGGTCAGATCATCCGGTCTCTAATCTGCTACCAAGTTTTTCAGGAAAATTTTAAGTGATCCTATTCAAACCCCCCCCCTCTAGGCATCACAAGATCCTTTCAGCTAGGCCTCTCTGCCGATGAGATGGCCCCCATCGAGGAGGCGCTGCGCGAGTTCATCACCATGTTCCACGGCCCACTGCCAACCCAGATCGTCACTATCATGACAGCAATCCTCAACCTCGATGTCAACGACTCTGACCCACTAGACGAGTCCCTCCTCCAGCATGCCGGGACAGTGGTGGTGAACTTGGCTCCCCTTAACGAGGAGGCTTGATGCTACCAGCATCTCTAGAGAAGGAAGATGGTGACCACGCAATATCTACTTGTGGATTGCCGACACATACGACGCTTATGGAGTGAGATGGCTGGTTGGTTCAGTGGAACGTCCTCACAACTCTTCACTGATAGAATGGTGTGTGTTTTCTACATCCAGATAGAGAGAAATTGTCACGTTCTTGTCCGCAGGGAGTCATTCGAACAATCGATTGTAATTAAGTTTTAGTGTGAGTGCCCACTTTGCTTTAGGGGGGATCCAAGAGCTTGGTGAACCAGAGCACGTGAGTTTATTTATGACTTCTAGACTTGTCCAGCTAGCCGGCTGTATTTCTCTTCTTTTATCAATGAAATAGGCACTGTCTTGTGCCCGTTCATTTAAAAAAGAAACACTTATTGATCCGTTGGTTAAGTATGCATCTGCGATGCACTAAAATTGAAGATCGACCTTACATTCTCCCCCTTGATCTCACCATATACTTTTAACCTCTTTTCTTGTTTCATTACAGATTAGTGCATAAAGCATGTTTTATCATCACGGTCAATCTCGATTCATGTCAATTCCTGATAGATTTAACAGCTACAACACACATCTCTGTTCTGAAACATATTCTTTAGCCTTGGGCCCTTTATCATCTGAAATCATAAACTATACCATAAACCCAAGTCGCATATATGTTCTCTAAGCGTACTGGGTGGTAAGCTTTTCATAACAGGATCCTCAAGCACTTGCTTGTCTCTTATATGCGCAATATTTTTAATGTGATTCCGGACTTACTCCTTTCAACATATAACTTTGTGTCAATGTGTTTGGCAGCACACTTGACTCGTTGTCATAGGAGTGAACTACCTCAATGGTTATTGCTGTTGTCAACCATTATCAACTCCGGGTACAGGTTCCATTAACCATTTTGCATGTCCCTCAGCCTCGTATCATGTTATACCATGTTTTTGCATCATATTGATGACAATTGTATTACCCTTTGGAGTTTTTCCACACAAAAACTCCAAGTGTGAAAGTTAGCGACAATTGTGGATTTCGCTACACATTTCACAAATTCTATCTTTGTACTCACAACCTTTTGAGAGCACTTGATCTTTCTAACTTAGCGTGAGGCTGATGCACTTGACTCCATTCCAGTGATCTATATCTGGACTGGACATTGCCAAAACAACCCGGATATATGAACTATGTCAGGGTAAGTTCTATCTTTTGCATGCACTGAGCTCCCAACAGCTGAAGCATATGGTACCATATTCTTTTAATCCATTTCATATTGACTCTTGGAACATAAAAGCTCCCAAATCCATTACCCTTGATGATAGGAACAGGCGTAGGTCTACTCGCATGCATACTATATTTCTTTGCATCTTTTCTAAGTATGCCTCTTGCGATAGTTCCAATACCCCTTTTCTTTTATCTCGGTGAATCTCGATCCTTATAGTGAAAGACATTCACGGAGAACTTCCTTTTGAACATTGAGGACAAGGACTTCTTAGTCTTCTTTTATGAAGATTAGAAAATGAATTTCCCATTCTGTAACTTTGTACAAATGTTGTCCTCTTATTCTCTTTTAAACCCAAAATTAATAACCAATTCTTTTATCTTTGAATGTTATCATTCATAAATGATTTCTTTAGGCAATATTCCTTATCTTCTTTTACTTTTATAGCAAAAACCCTTAGGTTGTGCCATGTAATACTTTCATCTGATGTAACTCAGATCATGATGTGCTAGTAGATTCATTGTATTCTCTTTGCACAAAACTTTTGATTAAAGATGTGCTTTGCTTATTCACATATTCCCTTTGGAGCCACGTAACGACTTGTAGACCCATTATAGCCTACTGTTCTGGCTCCATTGAGAATTACTTCTGAGTCCCAAGCTTCCTCGGGATTCATCAGTTTCAATTTTCAATGAACAAGCGCTTCTTATGGTTTTCACATATGAGGTGGAATAAACATCCATGTGAACTTTTCTGTATTACAAACTTTGCAATCATCATTAATATTTGAACTTTTGACTCTTTGAGACCTACTAGGGGCCTCAACCTCTAGCACGTTCTGTACCTCAACTTTTGGAATACCTTCCATATGGGGATGCAATAGCTCTCCCATGTACAACAATGTGTTCCAACGGCCCCTGAAAGACAAGTTCCATATCTTCACTCATTGTTGCCACAAGTGTTGAGATAAGTGGCTCGTGAATCATCGAAGTGGGCACATATACCTGCTTCTCCTCGGAGTCAATTTCTCGAGCCTCCATGCTCCCCTGATTGCTCTCATATCCCAAGACGACAATATGTCTCGTTAGAAATGGAAAAACTTTTCTTTTATCTGGATGGCCAACAAAATGACTCCCCTAAATTTTTCCATCTATTATAAAGATAGTGTATCTTTAAACTTTCCTTTTTCTTTCATCTGGATTGCCAACAAATTGGCTCCCCCAGATCTTCCTATCTATAAATATGGAGAATCTTTAAACTTTTTCATTTGGGTTTGTTCTGTCACCGTCTTGGTCACATCGCTATCCTCCTATCGGACCCGTGAAAGTCTAGGATTTTAGCTATTTCTTTTCTTTAGGGTATCATTATTATGATCGTCGTACTCCGCCAGACAATCGCATTTATCTTTTATAGATCACTCTGGATGCATAGTATGCATCACATTTCTCACCTTTCTCCCCCTCGAAATGTGGCATGAACTTTTTCTGCCACAATTTCGACACTTTGAGAAAAACTTTCATTACTTCCTTTATCTGCATGAATATATCACACGAGACAAAGTTGTTTCTTAATTCATATGGGAGTACACTTTTCCTCATTTCACTTTAAGAACTCACAAGAGTCCTTTATATCAGTACTTTTGTAAAACAAGTTTGCATATCATTCTTTATCTTTAGGTTCGCATATTACTTTCTATTCTCTTTAAACTCACTGAGTGCTTAACAACTATAATACGATATGTACGATCGGTACTAGGATAGCATAGTAGCTACTCCAAACCTTCTCTCCCCAGTGTGGGATATACCATAAGCACATGAGTCATTATATCTTTCTCCCGCCATGCAGGATGAGTCTTTGCCAAAACTTTTCCCGCCAAGTGGGATTGTCTAACACAAGCATTATGCCAACTTTACCCCATCATGCGGATATTTTCTCAGAACTTTCCCACCATGCGGGTATTATTACAAACTTTTTCCCGCTATGCGAGATAACTCTCTCGAGGGGACATACAAGACAAGATTGGATCTCTCGTCCGTATATTCAATCATCAAAATTCAGAAATAGATCTGAATAAACTGTAACACACACATGCTTAATCCAACATTGGTCCAATTAAACATACATATGACTTATTGCAACTTTATCATGATGACTGAACTGGAAATAAAATCCTCTTCATAATGAGTACAAGAAAAAAATATTTTTCAAGACTCTCAATGATCTATCTCTTTTCTTGAATTAATATCCATGAATCTTTTCATTTGAAGCCATTCTCTGAAGAGAACATAGTCCCTCATGCTATGGTCTTCTTTCTTTGTCATCTTTTGAGTCACAAGTACTCAGCTCACTTTTCTTAATGCTTTCATGAATGAAAGCAGAAAGGTCTTTTGTCTGAGAAAATATCTGATAATAATCCAAACTTTAAACTTATGGAACTTTGAAACTTTACGTTCTATTCTATATCACTGTTGGGCAGAAAATAGAATAAAACATCATTCATTTACATTAATTTCAAATCAACAATCACAAAAATAGAATTAATGCATCATATCATAACATTGCCATCATCAACGTTGGTCAGAAAATGATAACATCATGAAACTTTAAATTTAGAATTAATACTTATCAAAAGTATTTCTAAAAATATTCTTTATTCCCTGAACAAATCTTCCCTTTTGGTTCAAAATTGAGAAGAGATATCAAACTTTGTACAAAAATTGGCAAAACCAAAACCAATGTAACAACTTTATCTTGAACTTAATACAACGGAAGCTGACTTTAACTTTAATGTGGATATAACCCACAGGGAAAACTTTTCAAAACTGTTCTTTCAATTAAATCTTCTCGTTGGTTCCAATTTAATTGAAAGATAAACACCATAATAGCAGCATAAACAAGAAAACAACATTTCTTGATCTTTATTTATTCTCTAAGAATTGATCACTATGATGCATAAATTATCAGAGACTTTAACTGTAAACATAAGACTCATAAAATTATAATATTGTTATCATCAACGTTGGTCAGAAAATAACAATACCACAATTAACTTTAAATAAATATCTTTCTACTCTACAAATTAAATTTTCCAGTTGGATTCAATTTAATTACAGGATGAAACTTTTACTTTGCAGCGGAAAACTTTTCTGTTGTTTCAGAAGCAATCACACTTCCAAACATTTCTTTACACTTGATTAACTCTCTAAACAATTCATCCCGTTGGTTCAAAATTGAGTAGAGGTTAAAACCTTAACAAACTTGCCAAACTTTGACGAACTTGCCAAAACTCTGTCTTAAAATTAATACTCCATCAGAAGTATTTTTCCTTTTTACATTACTTTTCTCTAATCAACCTTTTTCTTTAATTTGATCTTTGAATTAAATTAAAGGAACAACAAGTTAAACTTTTGCAGCAGAAAACATGAATAAAATTCATGAAATAACATACTATTCAGAAGCAATTCTGTCACTTTTCTAATCTCTAAACAAATATCTCATTGGTTCAATTTGAGTAGAGATCAAAATTATACATGATTCATCAAAATTCATTCAAATATGCTTCTGAAAAACAAGTGAAATAATTCTCAAATGATATTGTGCATCACTGTTCTTTTGATCCATGGGAGAAAACGGCCCACGGCCATTTCCCACGCGCACGCCTGGGCCAGCGGCCCAGCAATCAACGAATGGGCTGCGAAACTGGCCCAGCTCCAGCGCCATCTCGGGCTCAATCCGTCCTGCGAGACACCGGCGAGGCCCATCTGGCCCACGGCCGGTGCTCCCCTAGGGTTGTAGCAGCCAGGCGCGATCTCAACTGTGCGTCACGATGGACGGCTCTCCTTTCATTTCGGAGGAACAAAACCCCCTCCTAGTCAGCCGCCCCCTGTAACCCTAACTCTATTTTTGTCTCCCCCGCGTCTCTCGCCTGCAAGCGACGACGGAGTGACCCGTGGCCGGCTCATTCGCCGGTGATGGTGAGGGATGATGCCGCCGGAGTGGGTCTCCGGCCATCTCCCCATCCTTCTTTTCTCTTTACCCTTTCATCTTTATCCACCCGCATATTTCGCAGCGCACCGGCGGTGGCGGGTACGGTCTTGTCCTTGTCCGGCGTGCCCACCGGTGACGGCGAGGGCGTGCTCTGCCGCCCCAAGGCCGCGATGGGCTCCACTTCTTCCGTTCCTTTCTCTGCTACCATTCCTTTCCCCCTATCCCTAATCTTCGTGAGATCCAGAGAGATAAAGGTCATGGAGGCCCGGAGGAAGGTGGCGGTGCCACCGCTGGCCCCCTCGCCGGCGCGTGTGTCCACCCAAGGGTGAGCGTGCCGCCGTCGAGTGGCCCAGTGACGGTGCCCTTTGCCCCCCGCATCCGCTCGTCGACGGCGCACAGTGGCTCTGGTTCTCTCCGCTCGGCGGCGGGTACTCTCCCGCACGATGGCGGTGGTTGCAATGGTGAGTTAGTCCCCACAAGTAAGTTCTTGCTCCTATTCACCTTTGCTTGTTCAGATCTAGGGTTAGGGTTTCAGGAAAATTCCTTTTGCCTTTTCTGATTCAATTCGACTTTGGTTTCATTCTTTCCCAACTTAATCTACTCACTAGACAAGGCTCTTGATACCATTGATAGAAATATCGGATCAACTAGGAGTAGATCAAGCAGGTATAAACTGTAATCAGTTGTTTACCCTTTGCCACACCAGACTTCGCTGGTTCTGTGACGAAGATCTGTGCACGGGCAGCGACGGTCGGTGTAGAGGTTGTAGCGATGTCCTGCGCGGCGGAGCTGCTGGTGGTGCTTCCCGTCGCCTCAACGCGTCCCTCATGATCGGACTAGGGTTAGGAGTAGGGTACAGTGGCAGTGGCGGCGAACCTCGTGTCTAGAGCCCGTGGCCCCCACTCCCTCTTATAGCGTTGCGACAGGGGGCCACCAACCTTCTAATGGGCTGGGCGCCCCGACCAGGACGTGAGTCAAGGGCCCAATGGATCGTTGGGTCCTTTGGTGGAGAGATCAACCTAACACTCTTCACTGATAGAATGGTGTGTGTTTTCTACATCCAGATAGGGAGAAATTGCCGTGTTCTTGTCCGCAGGGAGTCATTCGTAACCATCGATTGTAATTAAGTTTTAGTGTGAGCACTTTTAGTGTGAGTGCTCGCTTTGCTTTAGGGGGAATCCAAGAGCTTGGCGAACCTGAGCGCACGAGTTTATTTATTACTTCTAAACTTGTCCAGCTAGCCGGCTGTATTTCTTTTCTTTTATCAATGAAATAGGCACTGTCTTGTGCCCGTTCGTTTAAAAAAAGAAACACTTATTGATCCGCTGGTTAAGTATGCATCTGTGATGCACTAAAATTGAAGAATCAAGATGCAATACTTGTTCCGATGCTCAAGACGAAGACCCCATCAGAGTAAGCATATTCTTCAGAGAATTTCTGGAGAGGTTTTGAAAAGGAAGAGTGCGCACCAGATGATACGGTGCACCAACGGACAATGCACCAGATAAGTGGATGCATTAGGCTGGTGCCATTTTCTGTGGATATTTTTAGTGATTCACAACTAATTGTTGTCAACAAGTTTTGCTCGGGGTTCGTCCCTAGTTTTTGCACATAGCTTCATGCCTTCAAATTATTAATGGAAATATTTCTTACAAATTCAGCGAAATAAGTGCCACTATGAGCTTTCTTCCTTCAACATGTTTAGTTGAAACATGTGATTAGTTGCATCCCAAAATTTCAAGGCTTGAACTATGAATGTCTATATGGTTTTACATCTCTTAGAGGAAAATGACTTGCATACATAATAAATAAATAAAAATAATGTAGAAGCCAAATATGTTAGCAGTTTTAGTAAAAAAATGTAACTAGCCAGCATATTTAATAAAAAAATACGGTAATGCTACAACTCGAGCCTCCAATTGGACATCTCCCTTAGTGTGGAGACATGGCACAAGACATCCACATGATCACATAAGACAGTGGCGAAGCCAGACTCAGCGGCTAGGGGGCTCTCTTCCTCCTTTCTTCCTCTTCCTTCCCCTTTCTCCTCTTCTTCTCAAAAATGAAGGAGGGGCTCCATGGAGCAACCAGCAATAGGGGGCTTCAGTCCCGGTGTCAGGGGGTGAGACCTGGACAGATCCGCTAGGGGGTTACCCTAGAGGTTTGCAGGTTAATGGAGGACCGGGACCTAAGAGCGTAGGTGGTTATGCACAGAATGCACACGAAACTAGGCGAGTATGGCGGCGAGGAACAGGGAGACAAGGGTTTATACTGGTTCGGGCCTCCAGAGAGTAAAACCCTACGTCCAGTTGTGGTGGATTATGCGGGAGGTTGAAGATGAGTTGTCCCTGTGCACGGAGCCCTAGGCCGCCTTATATGGAGAGGACGGGCTAGGGTTTGCATGCCAGGTCGGTTGACCCATGTCGGGGTCGGTTACAACTGCGGGAGGCTTATCTCCCAGATTACAAGGAGTATCCCATGATACTCAGAGCTACAGGCGGCGGCGCGCCAGGTCCTAGTGTCTTGACTTGCACGCCAAGCATCGCTGGCCTTCCGAGGTCTTGATCAGGTCGCCCGCGATCATCAGAGGTGCGGATAAGGGCGCTAGGCCCATTTGGCAGGTCGGCGGGTCTTCTGGGAGGTCGGGTCCACTTGTCAGGGGCCCCTAGGACCCTGGTCGGTAGGGACCCAAGGGTACCCATGTCTCTCAAGCCCCTAATCGACGTGTAGGCGTAGCGGTCGAGGCGAGGTTGTGTCGAAGAGTAGCGAAGGCGCAGCACCATCGAGGTCGTGAAGGGTGCACGGGGATCAAAAAGAAAAACCCCTCCGATGCACGCACGAAGTTGAACGCCGGGCTTGTAGGTCGAAGGACCATAAGGTCGAAGTGAAGACGAGGCGTAGATCTTGTAGAGCCGCCGACCTGACCTGAATCAGGTGCAATGTAGTAGCTGCCGCGACCTTCGGAAAGGTCGCCATGCCTACCAAGGGTAGGTCGAGCGGAGATGTGATGGAAGCAGGCTTCCATTAGGTCAACGCGACCTGAAGAAAATAGGGTGTCGAAAGACGCACTAGTGTTGTAGCCCCCGAGCAGTAAAGCGACCAAGATGGTCGGTTTGATGCTCCGTAGAAGAAAAAGAAAGAAATAACCCAAACCTACGACCTTCTACGCAGGAAATAGATGCTCTTGTGGTGTCAATGCAAGAGGACCCTTCTTGCAGAGATCATCAGGTGCCAGGGCTGACACAGCCAGAGTCACAGGTGCACTGTACGGTCACGGGCTGGCTTGCAGACGTAGCACAGGTCGTTGTCGGCCGCAAAAGACAAAAGCGCTCCAGGATGCAGTCAGGTAGGGGATAGGCGCGCCGATGCCTCCCACGGGCGAACAGTGACCCCGTGTTCCATGAGGGTACAGCGATCTTGAGGATAAGGACGCCACGCAAGCTGGCTTGCGGATAACACCAAATGGCAGGTGCTGGGGTATAAATAGGCACCCATACCTCGAAGCAAAGTGCGCAATCTCCCGAGGAAAGCCACGATGATCCAGTGTAGTAATATTTCCACACCATGGATGTGTGTCCGTCCACCAGAGCATAAGATTGATGTAGTTCAGGCTTGGAGCTAGAAGAATGCTTGCGAGGCTCGAACAACTCGATTGACCTCTTCTCCCAATCCCGCTGAGGAACCCAGGAGGAGTATGAAGCAGCAGTTGCATCATCGGCCCTGACACTGTCAGGCCTGATGTGATACTGGTGAACGCTACGCTCCACCCGGCGAGGTTGTTGTTGAAGCTCGCTCCTTCTGTAATCTTGCGGGGAAGCTCAGACTTAACGCTGGGCGCCGCAGGAGACCGGTTGGTGCACGAGTAGAGGTGGTTGTGTGGCAGCTGCCTCTACAGTGGCTGTAGAGGTCGTTGAGTAGGTCCTGATGTTAGAAGAAAGCTTGCGACAAGCCTTATTAGTGTAGATTGAGTCGTAAGCACTTTGGAAGGTAATTCAGGGCCTTTGATATCTTTGTATCTTGTAATTGGCCAAGGGTCAAACTCCTTGTAGCTTATGAAGCTGTAAATATAGTTTTGCATGAGAAATATCATGGTTTCAGTAGTTGTAAGGGCGCCCGGGCTGCAATGGTATGGCTACCAAGGTCCCGGCGGGGTTGATATAGCACGTCGACCTTCAGGAGGCCTTTCGTAGAGACGGGGAGCCCGTGTCAACCTGAATCGACACGGCTGTTGTGCAGTGACACAACGCAGGTAGTCAGCCTGTGAAAATCTAGGTCTATACGACCTAGAAGGCAGCAGGGCCTTAGCGACCTCAGGGAGGTGCTACTTGACCAAGAGGTCGCCAACGGGCAGCTGAGCCATTAAGTGCGGAGCCGTTGGTATAAACCAGCCATATAGGCTAAAGCAATCCAGTAGGTAGCAGGACCTAGGAGCTGGGGTGTGAACCCGCTATTGAAAGCTTAGGCGACCTACCAAGAGGTAGTACCTGTCGACCTTGTGAAGGTGATGTCATGGACCCAGAGGTCGTCAGAGGCCAGTAGACCTTGAAGAAAATGTTGGGAACGGGGCTTGAAGTAGGGCATAACGAGTCCATGGACACCAGGCCGTTGGGCAGAAGGCCAACGAGCATGGATTCCCGCACGGCGCAAGCCATTACTGCCTGTGACCGTTAGGCCGAAAGAACTGTTGGGCGATGTAGCCGTTGGGTCGCCGAGAATATCGCCGGACCTGAAGTGACGTTCGGGGCGCCGCGGCCCACCGCACTGATGCGGCCCAGTTATAAAAGGCCAAGTGAGGGGTCGGGGATCCCACTCGCTTCCATTCCCCCGCAACAGCTAGGGTTTCCGATCTGCCGCCAAGACCCTTCGTGTGCAGGTTAGCCAGTGCTGCTGTGCGTAGATCCACCGCGCCCAGCACTGCCGTATGCGCAAGAAGTCCTTAGAAGTGTTTAGAGCTAGATCCACCGGGTTTGTCGAAGAAGAAATGGCCCCAGAGCATGCGCCAGCCCTGGAGAGTGTTTGGGAGCACTCGACGGTGATGGAGGCGCAGCTCCAAGGTCTGGTGGAGCGCAGGCTGCTGAAGCCCAGAGAGCAGGTGGGATGGAGGCCAGCCGCCGGTGAAGCCTTCCTCTCCGAGGGAACCGGGGAGACCGTCGCCTTCATCGCGTACGTCGAGCGCGGATTTGGAGTCCCGGCGGGTGATTTCTTCCGCGGGCTGCTTCACTTCTGCAGGATCGACCTGGTACATCTCATCCCCAGTGCCGTCACCACTGTTTCCTCGTTCATCCATCTGTGTGAGGCGTACTTGGGGATACCGCCACACTTCGACCTGTGGCGGTACTTCTTCGAGGTGAAGAAGACAGGAAAGAATGGCGTCGTTGGATCCGTCAGCTTCATGCTATGCCGTCACTTGAAGACAGTGTACATCGACATGGAGCTGCCTGACAACACCCAGGGCTGGAGGCGAGGGTGGTTCTACATCGACAACCCGAAGCCGGCGCTGGCGATTAGGTCGGGACTTGCACCGGTCCCGGTGCCGGAGTGGACCAACCAACTGACGTCGCGGGAGATGGACACCATCAAGCCGCTGCTGGAGGACCTCCAGACGCTGAAGGCAGGAGGGCTGACGGGAAGCGTGGTGGCCATCAGTTTCAGCCGGAGGTTGCTGCAACCGATCCAAGATCGAGTGCATCCGGCCTACGAGTATTGGGGCCAGACCGACCCGACCCGCGTGGCGCAGCGCAAGGTCTCCAAGCAGGAGATGGTGGCGCGGGTGAGGGAGCTCTTCGATGGGGTGATCCAGAACCGGACGTGCCCCAAGGCATTTTCCCTCAAACGGCCCACCGAAGTGGTAAGTCGCCTGATCGACCTTGATTCTTGGTGTGTTGAATTTGCTCTCCCTGATCTAAGATGAAGGTCGCTTGTTGCAGGGTCGTGAGGGCTTGTTCTGGAGCCCAGCTCCCCTCGCTGACGAGGGTGAGCACAGCTTCAAGGTCCGCGCGGCGGAGGACGTGTAGGCTCCACCGCAAGAGTACTTCGACAACTACCTCTCCGACTCATCGGTGGGAGGTAGTGATGATGAGGATCCTCCCACGGTGAGTTCTGCACCAATGACCTGGTGTACGTGGCAGGTCGCTGGCAAGATCCCGGCGCATAAGGGCGTCAAGATCGTCTCCGCCACCATCGAGGCGGAGAAGAAGAAGAGGAAGAGGAGGGACACTACTACGTCGTCGGAGACGGCGTCAGCCAGCGTTGAGGTTATCGTTGATGAGGACGATGACGCGGGGTCGCGTGACATCGCCACAGGGTCGGGCAACACAGCAACCACAGGAAGAGACGATGTCCCGCTCGGGGTTATAAGCGAGCAACAGCTGAAGCCGAGCGCGGAGGGTGTGAGCGACCAAGGGTCGCAGAAGAAGCCGAGGCGGGCACCACCCAGACCGGTGTCGCTTCGATTGAAGACTGGCAGCGGGTACGTTATTGAGCTTGATTTCATGCTTTGCTTGATCTTCGCGACTTGTTGAGTACGTCGTGCTGACAAATTTGTGCACCTTGGGCAGGGGGACTCCTGCTGCATCGGGTACCAGCAAGAACACCTCAGGCCAAGAGGCCTTTGGGCGGAAGCTTAAGAAGTTGTCAGCGGGGCAGTCGCCGGCGACGTCGGGAGGTGATGTCACCAGCCAGGTCCCTGAGACCATAGGGGCGACATCGTCGGCGGCGGCCAAGGGGCGGAGACCGGAGGAGGAGGGACGACCAACGACCTGAACCGGTGCCTCTATACCGGCACCCCGTGGGAGGATGACGTCCTTGCCGACGGCTGGGACCTTGACGACTTCAAGGCGGCGCAGGCGACGATCAAGGAGGCGGCGAAAACAACCGGCAGGACACTCATGGTGAGTCTCGGTTCCTTTGGAGATAGGTCTTCAATTTCTCCTGGATGCTTTGATTTGACGATCTTTTTGCGGTGTGTGGTTGCAGTCTCTCACCAAGCGAGCGCAAGGCAGGGCGAACCTGCTGACGGAGGGCGCCAAGCTTCACGCGAAGCTGACCACGGCGCGGGAGGCCGGGCTACAGGCCAGTATTGAGGCCGTAGGAGAGATAAAGCGCCTCAAGGACGAAACGAACTTGAAGGACAAGGCGATGGAAGCCTTGAAGCAGGAGCTTGAATCCGCCAAGCTGAAGACGAAGGGGGTGGAGGACGAGCTGAAGGTCGCCGCTGCAGGTACGTCTGGGGGACCCTCATGCTTGATGCTTGAATTTTAAGTCACGATGAACCGATCCTGATCTTGTTGATTTGCAGAGGCCAAGAAGAAGGAGTCCGCCTTGAGGAAGGACCTCAAGGAGTCGAAGGACCAGGTGAAGGTCCTCAAGGAGAAGAACAAGGAGGTCGTCACCAGTGAGTATTACTATACCCGGAAGGCTACATATGAATTTGGTGTCCACAGGGATCTGGAGATCGACCTGGGTCGGGCAATGCAAACCCTTATTGATCATCAAGAGATGACTGCAGATCTTCAGAAGGAGCTGGATGACCTCAAGGAGGCCGTCGAGTACCTTGTGGACGTGTACATCCCCAAGGTCGAAGGTGGACCGCAGGAGCTCGTCGCGCGACTGGAGGAAGCGGAGGGTCACATGAAGACCCTGCTGATGGACAGCAGCAAGCTCGCCGCTGCCGCCGCGCTGGCCACGGTGAGGCACCATGTGCCGACGTTCGACCTTGAGAAGGTCAAGGAGGAGCTCGACCTGAGCCGGTTGGTGGGCGTTGAAGATATCCAGGCCGCCGCGGAGGAGATCGTGAAGGAGATAGACCTGTAGAGTGTAACTTAGGACGTAGCAAACTGTTAGTGCCAACGGGTCGTGAACCCTTTTGATGTAAGATAAACCTTGCATAAATCAAAAAGGCATGTTAATTAATTTGATGTGTTCCCTTATTTTGACTCATATACACCTTATAAGGATGCAAAAGTAATGGAGCTGCAAGAACCCTTTCCCCCCGCTGACCCAACTCAGTGGAGGAACGGCTTACCGACTACACGACTCGGCGTGGAGGCTTATGTGCAGCCGACGCGCGGAGGGGGGTCCGGGACCCAAGGCCGAGCAGCCCCACGACCTAGGAATACTTGTAAGGTGTACAAAAAGTTGTTGTAAGGGAACACGGTCAAAAAGAAATGTAGAAACCCCTAGGTCGAGCGACCCTTAGGTTGGCAAAGCCAAGCCCCCGAGCGTGAAGGGCCGAGCTTAACACCAAGCCCCCGAGCGTGTCGAGGGGGAGGGGTGAACAGAAAACAAGTAGGTCGAAAGGTAATCTTTATATATATCGAATTACAAAGGATAGAGTACATAGCTTTTATTGTGAAACAAGGCTCCTAAGGATAGAAGCGACGCAGGTGCTCAATGTTCCAAGGGTTCGGGACGCCCTGGCTGTCGACCCATTGGAGGCGATAGGTCGCCGGCCCAATGACCTCCTTAACTATGAAGGGACCTTCCCAAGGTGCAGAGAGCTTGTGCATGTCCTTGGTGTTCTGGATCCGCCGCAGGACTAGGTCGCCAATGTTGAAGGAACGTTCCTGCACGTTGCGGTCATGGTAGCGACGTAGCTGTTGTTCATGGCGGGTGTGGTGCATGAGTGCAGCCACACGATGTTCCTCAACGTTGTCGAGGTCGAGCCTGCGTGTTTGCTCCACTTCTCCTTCATCGAAGTTCTGGATGTGAGGAGCCCCGAAGGCAACGTCGGTGGGGAGGGTGGCCTCTGACCCGTAAACCAGGAAGAAGGGTGAGTACCCTGTAGCCGAGCTGACCTGGGTCCTGAGACCCCAGAGGACGTGAGGGAGCTCTGAGAGCCACCTGGTTGCATAAGGCGCTGAGCCGTCGAAGATGAGATCGACTGTGCGAGTGGCGGGTCGATGAAGACGCGGCGGATTTAGAGGCCGCGCTCTTCTCTTCCACCAGGGCTTGGCAACCCGGAGGTACGTGAGGGCCTGCTCAGCATCAGGCGTCATCTGGGCTTGCTGGAGCCAGGTTATGACCGCGCCCAGGTTGGCCTGCGGGATGTTGAAGGTCGGGATCCCAGCTTCCTCGAACTCTAGGCGCAGGTCTCAAGCGCAAGGCAAGACCGCGCACTGCTACTCCTCCGCACGTCGCTGGGCGCGGCGGGCGTTGGCTTGGATGCGAGCTGCTTCCTCGGAGTTGGTTGCGCCCGCGCAGGGTGGCTCGTTCTCGGAGATCACGAGCACTTGGCAAAAGACGATGTCCGAATCGTTGGGGGAGATTCGAACATGGACCTTCTGGAACTCCCCGCAGTCCGGGGACTCGGTAGGTCGTTTAGCTCGACGAGGGAGCTCTTGGTCGATCTTCTTCTGCAGGCGGCACCCGCGGAGGGTGTGCTTCGCACCCTTGTGATAGGTGCAGGGCACGTCGAGAGGGTCGCGCCGAGCGCGCGGTGCCGGCCTTAGGTCACCAGAAGGTCGCCGCCCAGATTGGATCTGGGGAGGCGTGGAGAGCTGGCTGAGGCGAAGGCCAGGCGCAGACATCAGGCCGAAGGGGAACGTGTCGTGGCGCAGCGCTGTCTGCGCCGAGCGTTGAGCTCGTTCGCAGATCTTCAAGGTTTCTCTCATCGAGCCGATGACGCTCTCCATCCCCTGGACAAGGTCACAGGGTCTGGGTGGGTGGGTCTCCGATACTAGATCGGGAACGGGGGTGGCGACGGACGCCGTGACGACCTGCTCCGGGGTCACTGGAAGAGCTGCAGCTGCCGGAGCAGGGGAGGTCGACGTGAACGATCCAAAGCAGATCTCCACGGGGTTGGCGAGGAAGGCCGCCATGCTCACCGGGAAGACGACGTCAGATTGGGCCACCATGCTGCACAGCAAGTTCCCGATCGCCCCTACCTAGCGCGCCAACTGTCAGGGGGTGAGACCTGGACAGATCCGCTAGGGGGTTAGCCTAGAGGTTTGCAGGTTAATGGAGGACCGGGACCTAAGAGCGTAGGTGATTATGCACGGGATGCACACGGAACTAGGCGAGTATGGCGGCGAGGAACAGGGAGACAAGGGTTTATACTGGTTCGGGCCTCCGGAGAGTAAAACCCTACGTCCAGTTGTGGTGGATTATGCGGGAGGTTGAAGATGAGTTGTCCCTGTGCATGGAGCCCTAGGCCGCCTTATATGGAGAGGACGGGCTAGGGTTTGCATGCCAGGTCGGTTGACCCGTGTCGGGGTCGGTTACAACTGCGGGAGGCTTATCTCCCGGATTACAAGGAGTATCCCGTGATACTCGGAGCTACAGGCGGTGGCGCGCCGGGTCCTAGTGTCTTGACTTGCACGCCAAGCATCGCGGGTCTTCCGGGGTCTTGACCAGGTCGCCCGCGGTCATCGGAGGTGCGGATAAGGGCGCTGGGCCCATTTGGCAGGTCGGCGGGTCTTATGGGAGGTCGGGTCCACTTGTCAGGGGCCCTTAGGACCCTGGCCGGTGGGGACCCATGGGTACCCATGTCTCTCACCCGGCAACCCCCGCTAACATAAGACGTCGTTGGTAAATAAAATGACGTTCGATCCAACTCCTTTAGTCTCAGATGATTTTGGACGGGACTAAAATCCTTTAGTCCCGGTTGGAAACAATGACCACCAACAGCCACCCGTGATGAGAGCTTTAGTCTCGACCTTTAGTCCCGGTTCGAATTACAAACTGAGACTACGAGTGAGGCTGACACCCAGTGATATGATTCCATTTATGTGGTATTTAGATTTTACTGATTTATTAGTGAACCAAATTTTTTTTGTTGCACCTCAAGTTGGCTATGTCAGTATCCCTGTACTTCGTATCCATTAGTCTATTGAATATTTGAGAGGTAGGTAATTTTTCAAGTGCCACCATGCTGTCAAAATTTTGACAAATTTATCAATTACACTTATTTTAATAGAATGCTATTTGTTGGCAAATTTCTTCTCAATAACCATGTTGTCTAAATATTTTATGTCAAACATGAGTAAAATCACTAAGTTCTAAAAAAAGTAAGTATATTTGCAAGGGCAAACACGTCTTCTTTCTTTCAATTCATCTGACATCGTTATGTGCTGTTTACCGAAAAGGGATAAAATCATATAGTGAAAAAACGAAGGTAAAATCATAATTTGGAGTTCGAAATAGGGGTAAGATACAATAATCGGCTAGCTACTATACATCGCGTGCGACACTATCGCCTACAGGGATGGTGACTTCGGGAATCTCCAGATCTGTCGGTGCTCAGTCCTTCGGAGGTGCTCATAGGGGTAGGGTTTGCGTACGTGTGTTCATAGGGGTGAGTGTGCGTGCATGTTGTGAGCGTCTGCGTTGTACTGTGTAATTCTAAAAAACGCTTGGTGGGTGATTGCCTGCAGTAGAGAACATATTTGATGACATCACCTCACATGAAAGAAATTTTCATCTAAAAAATTTGTAGATCTTAAACCATTCATCTAAATTAAATTTTGATTCCACCAATAGGAGTGAATATTGTAACACACCGTGCTTTTAATCAAGTGTTAGTTAGCGCTAATCACCCTCCTAATCAAGTCAATGTCATTAGTGCTTAAGCCCTTGGTCAAAGATAGGGTCAAACCCCTAGTCAAACCCATGGACCCTAATACCTTGCCTAGAACTTTTGCCACGTTCTCCAAATTTCACCTAAACACTTCAAATTCTCTCAAAATAAAAGTTGTCCAATTTTGCAAGGGACACAACTTTGCTTTTGAGTGGCATGTCAAATTTGAAGTGGAAATTGGTGCAAAACCCTGGTCAACGTCAGAATCCACTGTTTGCTGGCGCCGAGAAAATCCTCATGTTGGCATGTTGTTTATGCACGATCTATTGATCAAACCACCCATCCGCCTTTGTGAAAGTTGTAGAGGGTTAACTGATCTCCAACTTTGCTAATTAGGCTTTGGATCGGTTCTGTTACAAATTTTGGAGTTTGAGCCGGTCAAACAGGAACACTTCGAAACAAAGCAGAGCCGGGAACGCGCCCTCGCACGATGCCGTCGCGCGCGCCACGTCGGCTTTGCCGCCGTACGCCCGGGCACGCACGCCGAGGCACCGGAATACCCCCCGGTCCGAAGCCGTCGCCGTGGACACTGTGCTTTACGAGTAGGTGACGCGGCTAGCGGCGTAGGCCGGTGCCACGCGGCGTGTCCGCATACGCTGGCGCGCACACGCCGAGGCCGCCATTGGCCGGCGCCTAGCCGCACGTCGCCACCAACCCAGCGCCCACGCCTGGACTCCTGTGGACGACGAAGGTCGAGCGAAACTGCCTCTACGCGCTGCGCTCGCTATAAAACCCCCTCTCCTTTCTCCCTGCGCGAGCACATACCGCCGCCGTCCGCCACTGCCGCCGCCGCCGGTGAACCTCTCCCTCCGCTCACGCCCGTGACCAACCAATACCTCAGAGCTCATCCCTAGCCTCCACACAAGCTTCCACAGCCACACATGGAGTAGCTCCGCCCCGCATTTCGCCGGAATCCGAGCCGAGGCGGGCGCGCCACCGCCGGCCATAGCCGGAGGCTCCTCCGACCGAACCACCGCCACCACTCGAGCTCAGGTGAGCATCCAAGCCACCCTGTGCCATTTGTTGGCCAAGTCCGGCCGGCTATCGCCGCCGGCGAGCTCCCCCTGCGGCGGAAGGGTACCCTTGTGAAGATCAAAATCTTTGTGAGGGCCTTTGTGCAAACCAGGGGTATATCTGTGAGACTTTTAAATGTTCTAGGGTCCGCTCTGTAAATAGATTCTTCATCTTTTATCCCTTTGGTCCAGTGACTTGGAAAATTCCAAGAAAATCGTAGAAAAAACAGAAAAATACAAAATCAATTTTGTTGGTTTCCTTATGAACAGACCTACATCTTTTAGAAAGGTTGTCTATACTTTTGATGAGTAGTTTTTGAACTAAATTCAAACTGAGTTTGAATGTGTTTGTTCATAACTTGAGATGTACTCCTGTGCTGAGCTTGATTTTTGGATATATTGTTAGTCATGACTAGTATAGTCTAGCTCTAAGTTTTTACACAAAGTTACTGAGTGAATCTTTAGTTATGATTTATTTTGTATTTATGCTAGATCTATATATATTTTTTGTATAGCTTCATGTGAATGCTTTCTGTGGCTTATCTTGTGGATATCATCTTGCTAGGCTTAGATGTGCCTCTGGTTATTTTATCATGTATTTAGGAATTGACCATATATATGTTTCTAAGTTATGCTTGTGCATAGGTTTAATTTCATAGTTCATGTTCTGATGATCCAGTGATGCTTATCTTTGTGCTAGATGATGTTTGTGCCATCTTTATTCTGTAGGAGAAAATTGGACTACAGATTAGTTATGTATATCCCTATATTAATTCTTCATGCATGGCTAGGCTTAAAATTGTTATTTTTGTATAGCCTGATAGAAATAGTTTCTGGGGCTAAATTTTGGTGTGTAGCCTAGTTATAGTCCAGAGAGTCTCTGGGTTAAATTTGAGCTCCATTGAACCAGTAGTTTTCTCTGTAATAATAGTTCTTGCTTTTACTAGTAATAACTTGTCGTATTTTTCATGCTTAGAATATGGCTCTGTTTGCTATGAATTTTTGGCAGTAGCTCTATTGTTACACTATGTGCTTGTACAAAACTTCTCACTGTGATATCTTGCATGGTTTAAACAGAATGATTTTTGGAAGAAACTAAGGGTTATAAAAAGAGAAATAAAGAAATCACTCTTTTAAGGACTTATGTGTGTTTAATCTTAAGTTACACCCCTGTTGGATCACTAAAAACTAACTTGATTATTTTGTGAAGTAATTCTATTTTTTATTCGTATAGATATGCACACAATCACCATCAAAGTAAATATTAATAAATGGTTACTTAAATTATCTTTATGGAAGAGTATGCTGAATATATTCTTGTTTTGGTGAATGGGTCAACTTTGCACCCTATGCTTGTCATGTGATGTTTGTGTTTACTTAATTCACATTCACCAACTAATTCCTGCATATGCATTCTCCATGTAGAAATTCCTGACGGTAGCTACACGCTCGTGCCGGCTGACGAGGATGAGGGAGCAAGAGGAGACGTACACTTCATGACCGTAGATCAAGACCCAGACCAAAGTCCGGAAGATTGTCTGCCTGCTGGAGCTGCCAAAGGCAAGCCCCGGTTTATCATTCACCTATGTGTTTCTTTTTAACTTCTGAAATTATGTTTGGTTATCTATGTGCATTTACGTTCAGGAGTTGATTTGAAACCCTAGTTGCATGATCCCTAAGTACCTATGATCTTTTACTAGTATGCTAGGTCGCTAGTTGCTATGCACTAAGGACCCGATACAAGTCGAGTGATGTACTTCACTCGCAAGAATAGGTTCTTATGTTGGAATCATAAGATTGTTAAATTGGATTGCTCACGTGGTAAGAGCATGGGATTTTGGGCTCCGGTCCAGTGATTAAGAAATTAAGCATTTGAACGTACTAAACATTTGTCGGAACTGGGTACAGTAAGCCTAGTACCTAAATGATGCGGTGCAGGAACTTTAGGCTACTAATCTTGGGTTGTGACCCCAGTCTTGCAAACTGTGGTGCATGTGTGATGCTGTACGCTAGTGTGAGGCGTGCCAAATAGCCTTGTACCTAGGACTGTGGCATCATATCCCAATCCGAGGAATGACGGGAACCGCCTGGTTGAATGAACTCTTTTCGAGGGCATTTCTCCCGTATGTTTAGGTCCACCTTGCAAGGTTATTAATCGATCGATCGCCGACCTCTCACTGTTATCCGAGAGTGCTTAATTCTCTGGCCATGATAATCCCTTTATGATGGAATTTGATAAACTTGATGTTTGTTTAATTGTTTGCACAACTCATGCTTGCAATAGTTGCTTATCTAGTAATGAATTAATCTACTAGAAACTTGAACTAAAATATTGAAAGTAAGGATTAACTCCTTAGTAGCTTTTTGGCCAAACAAACCCACTAGCCAAAAGCCTTGCATGATTAGAGGTTAAGTCTTTTATTTTAGACGGGTAAGCCTTGTTGAGTATTAGTATACTCAGCCTTGCTATAAATGTTGTTTTCAGGTGATAATGTTTGGCCTGGTGAAATCCCACCCGGTTGGGAGCTGAAATGGGTGGATGACGAGGAGTAATGGTGTTATGGGTGGCCTCCCATGATGCCAAGTTATCGTTTAGTTTAATTCCGCTGTCTTTAAAACTTTGAACCATTTACTTACATGTCAAGAACAATGGTTGTAATAATTTGACACTACGAGGAAATTTGAATTAATTTGTAAGGTACTCTGGACTCTTCTTCGTGGGAGTTTTAATGTGTGCGTGTTCGATCCTCTGTGTGTTATACAAGTGATTTACCGGGCTTTGACCCGGCAACACTCAACGGGATGACTCTTTATTATCACTTAATGACCAAATGGATTGGTTTAGGTGATAGTACGGAATTATCTCGAGTGGGTTGTCACAAATATTTTTCGAACCCAGTGAATATTTATTCGTCCTTTGTAAATATTTGTTGCACTTATACGTGTGCGTGTCTCATCGAAAATATGCAACTTGATTAAAAATAAAATAAAAAATCATCCAAAAGTGGGGCATTATTGTGAAGTTTTTATTGTCACAAATTTAAGTATACAATCGGAATTTAATTGTAATGTTCAGTGTAGAATTTGTAGTTTTTTTAAATTTAAAAGTGTTTTGTATGTGGAATGTCATCAAAACTTCTATTTTCTCTTCTCCCCCGATTAGAAGGTGACAAACACAATTGTCGCTTTCAGCGATGTCTCTAATCACGCACGTATCTCTTAATTTTTTGTTTCTTTTTTAGAATTACTTAATTTTTTGTTTCTTTTTTTAGCACACCACCACTTTTATTAACTAAACCAGTGGTGCATGATTACAAATTCCTGCTGGGGATCTAACAACCAAACATTCCTCCCAGTATCAAAAGAAAATGACGATCTAGCTAAATTATGTGCATCGACATTAGATGTT
Organism: Cenchrus fungigraminus; assembly: GCA_036936925.1. Lineage (NCBI taxonomy): Eukaryota > Viridiplantae > Streptophyta > Magnoliopsida > Poales > Poaceae > Cenchrus > Cenchrus fungigraminus. The sequence continues at coordinate 41,655,159 of CM072773.1, forward strand.
TTACCTTCATGAACAAACTCACAGAGTTCAAATGCTCGTGAACGGGACCTAATCTCCTGTTTGGCCATAGGGACCCATGCCCATCCCAAGAATGTTCCTCACAACATTGTTGATGTCTGAGGCCACCTTGATCCTCCGCAGAGCGAGATCGCTGGCCAAAGCCAGTTCTTCCCGACAGGCTATAGCTTCCATTACCTCTGGTTCGGTATAGCCTTCAACTATTAGAACTGAAGCCCCAACAAAAGAATCGTCCCCATTCCTAGCAACCGCTGCTGCTGATGCTCTTCTTGAATTTTTCGAGATGGCAGCATCAACATTTATCTTAATCGACCCCTCCGGTGGTGGAATCCATCTTCGGTTTGCCCTTGGTCCTGTGCTCGGCACGGCTTTCTCTGGCTTCAACTGATCGAGTTCAGCTATAAACCTGTCCACAAAGCAATGAGTAGACAATGGACTCTAGAATGAGTTCTCATGAATTGCCTTCCTTCGCACATACCAGATAGCCCACAAGATTACTGCCACTTTTGCGAAATCTGCATCCGACAGCGTCTCCCGCGCCATCGCCAGCCAGCCTCGAGCATGCGTTTCTTGAATGCTGCTCACCTCCACAAGAAAACACTAATCTTTGAAGCAATATTAAGTTTCCACAAAGCAAGCCACTCCTTCTCTTCTGCCCTCAGATCAGACCTCCCAGCCATATTTTCCATATAAGCTGTCGCCCTTTCCTTATTAATCACCAACATCCGATACGCTGATCTGACCGAGTAAACTCCCGTTTTCTCATGATGCCAAGCCCAAAAATCAGCCTGTCTGCGAGAACAAATAGGAATATTCAGGATAGCCTCTCTATCTAACAGAGCAAAATAGGTATGCAGTTTCTGCTGATCCCACGAAGCAATAGTAGAGTCTATCAATTCGCATACCCGTTGAGGAGCCCCGGCGACTATACTCCTCACAGGCCTGCGCCGACCATCACGAGGCAGCCAGTTCGATTTCCAAATATCTGTAGTTTCCCCATCGCCTATCCTTCTGATCAGACATCGTTCCAAAACATCACGACCATCCAGAATGGCACGCCAGATACGAGATGGCGCTGATCCTAGCCTAGCCTCCATGAACTCAGTCTGCGGAAAATACACCGCTTTAAGCACGCGGGCACTCAATGAACTCCTGTAGAGCTGTATCCACCAGGCTTGCTTGCCAAGCAGAGCTAAATTGAACAACTCGATGTCGCGGAAGCCAAGACCCCCAAAGAATTTTGGTTTCACCATGTCGTCCCAGGCTACCCAACACGTCTTCATCTTGCCTTCCTTGCTTCCCCACCAGAAATTACGTAGAAGGTCATTAATGTGCTGGCACAGGCCTCTCGGCAGCCTGAAACACGACATTGAGTACGTCGGAATTGCTTGTGCCACGGATTTTTTTTTGAGATTACACAGTACAACACAGACGCTCACAACACGCACGCATACTCATCCCTATGAATACACGTACGCAAACCCTACCCCTATGAGCACCTCTGAAGGACTGAGCACCGGCAGATCTGGAGATTCTCGAAGTCACCACTGGCGCCTCGTCGTCGACGGGAACGTCGCTTACCACTTAATGCATAACGCCGGAAAATCCCGAAATAAATCCAGGAAAAGGTGCGAGCACCAGGATTTGAACCCTGGTGGGTAGCGTCCCACTAGACCGTCCTACCATTGGACTACAAGCACATTCGCTTGTGCCACGGATTTAATTGACACTTCCTTTCCTCCAGCTGATAAACAGAGCCCCAGCCAGCCCTGAACCTGTTTCCACACTCGGTCCTTTAAATATTTGAAAGCCCATTAACCGAGTGTGGAAAAAAAAAGGAAACAAGATACGGCCCATCTCAGACCAGCCTTAGCCCAACCCCCTTCTTGTGGGCTACGTAAAGAATAACCTAGGATGGAGCTGGCCCACGAATGCTCCACCACATACGTCTTGCGCCGCCGCCTCCACACCTCTCCCCTCTGCTCATCTCATCCTCGGATCAGGAGGCGGCTCAGTCCCAGACCAAGGTACACGACCTCTTCCTCCTTCGCTTTCCTCCCTCGCTTCGATTAATCTCCCGGTTCGTGTACGGGCTGCTGATTGACGCATCCCTTGTTCGGGCGATTTGTTCCCTGAGTCCTACTCGATCCTGTCCAGTATGCATTCCTTTGCGTGAGGTGTAGAGAATTGGCTTCGATTGTGAGGTTCCTGATCTTGAGGTTGGTTAAGTTTTGAGATAGATTTGTTGTAGCGCCATGCGTGCTTGCGTCGGTTGCTATAGGTCTACTCGATTCCTGTTTAATGCTTTAGCTCTGCACTTCACTCTAAATAATTTGATGTTTCCTCTGCCTTAATCACTTCGGTTTCCGTATCAGCCAATCTGTTTTGGTCATTAGGACTTAGCAGAACCTGTGGTTACTAGATCTATCGTTTCTGTGTGGTGTCGTGGGCTTGTGGCCTCTATGGCTCTTGTACGTTCTGTCTCCAAGGATGTGGTTTTGCGTTTTCCAATGTTCAGTCAGTTGGCTGGCTAAAATGCTCACCTTTTATCGCACAAACTAAAAGAAATGCTCTTCTTGTGATCCATAAATTATCATATACATTATTACCTTATACAATTCCTGATATGTCTGCAGTGATGTTCTTTAGCTTAGTTCACACTTCTGCTTGGTTGGGTTCTAACTATGTTTTCTTTTTTCTTGCGAAGCAGAAATTTGGAAATTTAGATTTGTAGTGTGATATCCAAAGGCAGGCAAAATGGTGAAGTTCACAGCGGAAGAGCTCCGTGCCATCATGGATAAGAAGAATAACATTCGTAACATGTCTGTCATTGCTCATGTGGACCATGGTATGTACTGAAGATCCATCATTAAAACAGTTGGTGCTAAAGCTTGATAATAATGTGTATGCTGCTAATTTAATTTGCTATATATCTGTTTGGACTTAAGTATTCATTGTATGTTTCTATTTCCCAACTATGTCTATGTTCTGTTGTTTAAGTACAAATCTATTTTTCATCCGAATAAACACCACATATTTCATTGGCACACTTTACTTGATTACTGACTGTCGTATGGTTGTTGTTTACTTGGATGAAGTAAAATTTTGATTCGGCAACTTCTTATTCTTTTTGAACTATGTATTTTGTAATGCTAGGATTGAAAAACTAAATACTGCTGACCTTGTTCATTAAAAAAAAAACCTGCTGACCTTATGCCAGAAACCATTTAATCAAGCAAGCTTTCATATTATGTTGTATATGCTTACTTGTCCATGCCTATATACTGGTCTTGTATTTGTGGAATTGATTTTTTTTCATGTTACGAATTATTAGTCCTTTTAATTGTCAAACTTGGGCATGATATTGCTGCCTGTTATATGTTTGCCATTTACATGGATGAAGTAAAATGTGTAATCATAGGATTGGCTAATGCTGTTCAAGTATATTTTACAAACCTAATGCTACTGTCCCTAATAATCTTGATAGCCAATTTTAGAGTATACATTTGTACATCACTACTTTAACTTTATGCTTTTCTGCTTGTAGACTTTGCTATTTGTTATAATTTTTTTATTGAATGCATGGTATCCTCCATCTTGTCAATAATATGTGCATTCATTCACGGCTATTGACAACTTGTTAGTTTTAACACTTTTGTGACATTGTAATGACCTGTATTTCTTGTTTCCCAGAAGAGTTTACTAACTTTAGGTGTTATTTACTCTTTGCAGGCAAGTCTACCCTTACAGATTCCCTTGTGGCAGCTGCTGGGATCATCGCCCAGGAAGTTGCTGGAGATGTTCGCATGACTGATACCCGTGCAGATGAAGCTGAACGTGGTATCACAATCAAGTCCGCTGGTATCTCGCTTTACTATGAGATGACTGAAGAATCACTCAAGTCGTACAAGGGTGAGAGAGATGGGAATGAATACTTGATCAACCTTATTGATTCACCCGGGCACGTTGATTTTTCCTCAGAAGTCACAGCTGCTCTCCGTATCACTGATGGTGCTTTGGTGGTTGTTGACTGCATTGAGGGTGTCTGTGTGCAAACTGAAACTGTCCTCCGACAAGCCCTTGGTGAGAGGATCAGGCCTGTCCTCACTGTGAACAAGATGGACAGATGTTTCCTTGAGCTTCAAGTTGAAGGTGAGGAAGCCTACCAGACTTTCTCCCGTGTCATTGAGAATGCCAATGTCATCATGGCAACATACGAAGATAAGCTCCTTGGTGACGTTCAAGTTTACCCAGAGAAGGGCACTGTTGCTTTCTCGGCTGGTTTGCATGGCTGGGCCTTTACCCTCACTAGCTTCGCAAAAATGTATGCCTCCAAGTTTGGTGTTGATGAGACCAAGGTGATGGAGAGGCTCTGGGGTGAGAACTTCTTTGACCCAGCCACAAAGAAATGGACCACCAAGAACACTGGTTCTCCTACATGCAAGCGAGGTTTTGTTCAATTCTGCTATGAGCCAATCAAGCAAATCATCAACACCTGCATGAATGATCAGAAGGATAAGTTGTGGCCTATGCTGCAAAAGCTCAATGTGACAATGAAGGCTGATGAGAAGGAGCTGATTGGAAAGGCTCTCATGAAGCGTGTGATGCAGAATTGGCTTCCTGCTAGTACTGCCCTGCTTGAGATGATGATATTCCACCTTCCGTCCCCGTCGAAGGCACAGAAATATCGTGTGGAGAACTTGTATGAGGGTCCACTTGATGATGTCTAGGCAACTGCTATCAGAAACTGCGATCCAGAAGGCCCCCTCATGCTTTATGTTTCTAAGATGATACCAGCATCTGACAAGGGCAGATTCTTTGCCTTTGGTCGTGTCTTCTCAGGCAAGGTTTCAACTGGGATGAAGGTCCGGATCATGGGTCCCAACTATGTCCCTGGCCAGAAGAAGGATTTGTACGTGAAGAGTGTCCAGCGGACTGTTATCTGGATGGGAAAGAAACAAGAGTCTGTAGAGGATGTTCCTTGTGGTAACACTGTTGCTATGGTTGGTCTGGATCAGTTCATCACTAAGAATGCTACACTGACCAATGAGAAGGAGGTGGATGCCTGTCCAATCAGGGCAATGAAGTTTTCTGTGTCCCCTGTTGTGCGTGTTGCTGTTCAGTGCAAGGTTGCCTCTGATCTTCCAAAGCTAGTTGAAGGTTTGAAGCGTTTGGCTAAGTCAGATCCCATGGTTCTCTGTACCATGGAGGAATCTGGTGAGCACATCATTGCTGGAGCTGGAGAGCTTCACCTTGAAATTTGTCTGAAGGATCTGCAGGAAGACTTCATGGGTGGTGCTGAAATCATTGTTTCTCCTCCTGTTGTCTCCTTCCGTGAGACTGTCCTTGAGAAGTCCTGCCGTACTGTTATGAGCAAGTCCCCAAACAAGCACAACCGTCTCTACATGGAAGCTCGCCCATTGGAAGAGGGTCTTCCAGAGGCCATTGATGAGGGCCGCATTGGCCCGTGTGATGATCCTAAGGTGCGCTCCAAGATCCTGTCTGAGGAGTTTGGCTGGGACAAGGATCTCGCTAAGAAGATTTGGTGCTTTGGTCCTGAGACGACAGGCCCAAACATGGTTGTTGATATGTGTAAGGGAGTACAGTACCTTAATGAAATCAAGGATTCAGTTGTGGCTGGTTTTCAGTGGGCATCAAAAGAAGGAGCTTTGGCTGAGGAGAACATGCGTGGCATTTGCTTTGAGGTCTGTGATGTTGTCCTTCATGCTGATGCTATTCACAGGGGTGGTGGTCAGGTTATCCCAACTGCCAGGAGGGTCATGCGTCTCAGCTCACTGCGAAGCCAAGGCTGCTTGAGCCTGTCTACCTGGTGGAGATTCAGGCCCCTGAGAATGCTCTTGGTGGCATCTATGGTGTTCTGAACCAGAAGAGAGGTCATGTGTTTGAGGAGATGCAGAGTTCTGGTACCCCGCTGTACAACATCAAGGCTTACCTCCCTGTCATTGAATCCTTTGGGTTCTCAAGCCAGCTCAGGGCTGCAACCTCAGGTCAGGCCTTCCCTCAGTGTGTCTTTGATCACTGGGACATGATGACTTCCGATCCGTTGGAAGCTGGCTCCCAGGCAGCTCAGCTGGTGTTGGATATCCGCAAGAGGAAGGGTCTGAAGGAGCAGATGACCCCTCTATCTGAGTTCGAGGACAAGCTCTAAATCTACTGCGTGGGTTTTGCTTTTGGCCTTTTATGGCCGAGTGAACTATCTTTTTTTTTTCATTTTTCTGAGGTGTCAAAACACATGGGTTCTCAGGTCTAATTTGTATATGCTTGGCCCGATAAAAAAATTGAATCTTCAGAGTCACTAAACTAAATTGAATACCTTGGCATGATAACGTTTTTGAGGGTGAACAGCAATCTGTAATCTGAATTGCAAGGATGATTAGCTTTATCTCAAAATGCTTGGCCTTTGTTGTGCTGTACTCTTGCTTCTCTTTGCAAACATTATCCTCTATTCTCATGGAATTTTGATGCTTTCTCAACCATTTTCATTCAGTCGAACGACCTTGCCAAAGCGAGGCAAGTACAGAGACAATTTTTGGCAAGCATGGCGCCCATTGTACAGAACGGTGAGCGGCGGAGGTGGACGAAGAAGAGGCAAGCATGGCGCCCATTGTATAATCACCACGGTCCATGGTGGTGGTGGTGCCATATTCTGTAGAGTATCCCTTAAATACTTAAAAATTGCTTAGTGAGTTCTTGCAAGCGAAATTGATTTTCATGAGATTGCTTGCCTGCAGATTATGTGATTAATCAAAGCTGTTCAATTTCTAGATTTCTCTGAAAGCTGATTTATTTGAGTAACCAGTTATTCACCACGGTCCATGGTGGTGGTGGTGCCATATTCTGTAGAGTATCCCTTAAATACTTAAAAATTGCTTAGTGAGTTCTTGCAAGCGAAATTGATTTTCATGAGATTGCTTGCCTGCAGATTATGTGATTAATCAAAGCTGTTCAATTTCTAGATTTCTCTGAAAGCTGATTTATTTGAGTAACCAGTTATTCTTCCGGTTGTGTAATGTGGCCGGACCAATGGAGGCTGCCTCCCTTAATTTTCACATTATCGTTGTTCAGACTTCCTATGCTCCAAGTTATTACACGCTAACTTGTTCCAATTATTGTTGATTTTGGAGCGGTTGATTCGTTGCTAACTATCGTCTCGTCTGCACGCTGCCTCTGCAAGATTTTTCCTGTTTTGATGTGGGATTATACAACTGATTGTTGTGTTGCTTCATTAGCTTCCAGGTAGATATACATTACATGAATGCACATTTGACCAAAAGTAACAGGGCATGTGCTGCCGTCGCCAAAGCCTTCCTCCAATTATCATTTTTGGAGTTTCAGTTGGTATATTCCGTAAGAAAGAAAAAAAAAATTAACTAACAAAATTTGAAGCAAAAAAAGGTGACAGGGATGCATCAATTTGCAATTTTCTATCTAAAAGTTATACCGATCTCGTGCCATTCAGAATCGTAGCGATATCTATCCCAAGTCATACCTGTTGCTTTTTTCTCTCCTGGAAAGCAACGTCAACTAAAGTGTATACTCTTCCATTTGGCCGAAAAAGAAACTCTTGCAGGTGTAAGGCAATCGAAAGGACTGAACACCGAATGTCACCCATCGAAAAGAAACTAATTCCTAACCGCCTAACTGATCGAGGAGGTACTGATCTTGATCTCTTTTTTTCAGTAAGATCCTAGCATATATGCAGAGATCTTATTTTTGGTTAAAGAAGAGAGATCATGTGAAGATATAATTCTGACAAATATTTTAGCTTGTACAATGAATCAAATGATTGGGCAGCTTTTGTGATCAAATGTTTGAGCTACCTTTGAGTTTTAAAACTGGGATCCAACAAGACTACAAGAGGAAGGGTCTATCTATCTATCTAAAGGCAAGCGAAGGCACATGCCAATCATCTATCTGAGCCCAACTAATCATGTGAAGGTACTTGTGCCTTTGGGCCCATGTACCAAGTTAGATGTGCGCGCCCCATTATTACTTTCCTTAATCTATACTATATCTCCTCTCTTTTAATCATTAGAAGGTTCGTCTATTTGCATCAGAGAGCAATCATAAGAAGCCTTGAAAGGTGCGTGATTGCATGATATACATAGATCACTCACTCTATGACCTTTCCACCAACACGCGCACTCCAATCGATCAATACGAACGCAAAAATAAACTTAGATTTTGTTGCAATGCATTGCAGGGAAAGTATAGTAGATCTGCCGTTCCTTCATCGCCTGTCATGCCATGCTCATGCATACTCCCTCATGGCTCCATCCCAAAAAAAAGAATGACTTTCTGAAAATTTTCAGATAGATTAGAGGTGAATCAAAAGGACGCGTGTACCTTTAGTTAGTTCAGTTTGCATATATAAAATGGAGAAAATATGTTTCATTTAATCATGCATGCACGAGATGATGATTATATCATTCTTTTCTAGGCAGAGAGAGGATGTTCGTGTTAACTGATATGATGATGTATATACCTCGCATGTTGCAGTGAGAAAAATGCTTAGAAAAACTGAACATAACTGATATGATGATGATATATACCTCGCATATTGAACTAAATGACATATATTGTTTAGGAGGTAAACTAAATCAAGGAATACTTTAGAGGGCTATCTAGACTTTGGTTATACTTGAGGGAAGTAATTTGGACTGTTTCCCTTTCAAATAATACATAGTATTCTTTTTTTAAAGGTAATAGATCTCTACAGATACTTTTAGTGAAAGTGGTATATATATATATATAAGAGACCACATCCGATGTTACAATGGACTCATTTGTGATTAGAGGGAGTCCATCTAGCCAAGAAGAAGATACTTATTAAGATCATGAGTTAGCTATCCTGCAAGGAGATTGCTAAAAAACTGCAGGGCAACGTTTCTTTTTAAACACGGCAGTGTTTTTTCCGCTGAAGGACTGCAGTTGATAGCACTACAGCTAGGGGGTTAATCAGTTTTTATATTAGAAAAAGGTAGGCAAAGCCCCAATTTATACATCACATTGGCTCGGCCCGAGGAAGTGATTGGCTCGACGGACTCTTTCCCCTCGCGTCGTTTCCTCTGAGGTGACTCGAGAGGCGCTGTCACATCCCGAATTTTCTAGGTTCTAAAATTTGATCCTTAAAAATTTCTTTAAAACCTAAAGCACCAAAATGCAATATATTTGCATTTTACAAATAAGTCATTCCCTTTTTCGTCACACATCTCACAAATATTTCCTTAAGGATTTTCTAGTTCAAAGTCTTAGTTTGAAACTTCTCAAATTTGAATTCAAATCCAATTCCAAAGTCTACCCCACCACCCTCTACTTCGCTCCCCAGCACAGCCCACCACGTCCCACTCCGCTTCGCCACAACCCAGCGCGGCCCAGCGGCCCAGCACAGCCCGCGCGGACGCGTGACGACGTCACCGTCGTCCTCCACGCGCCGCGCCGCAATTCTCCTCCCCGCCGCGCTCGCCGCCGTACATCACCCCTCCCCGCCACCTTTCCTTGCACGCGAGCACGCGCGCTAGGCCGCCCATGCCGCCTGCTCCATTTTCCCCAAGACGGAAAAGCGGATTGCTTTTCCGCCCCACGCCGCCATCTCTTACTGCCGCGCCATGGCAGAGCACCGCCGCTGGCATACCACGCGCGCAGCACCTCCACGCCCTCCGCCGCCCTACTTGCGCGAGTGCCGCAACCACCCGCACCACCGCAGCACGCCCTGGCCGCTTGCCCTCCCGGCCGTACAGCACGTGCGCCACGGCGTAGCGCTACGCCGCGCCCAGAGCTCCGTCGCAGGCCGCTGCGCTTGATCAACCTCCCTGCTGTTGCGCCAGCCCGCCTGACACGCGCGCGGCAGGCGCCTGCACCTGCACCCGCTCTGCCCTTATCCCTGCCTCTTCCCCCTCTCCGCGACCTTATCCGCCGGAGCACCAAATGACGACGCCATGGCCACCGCCGCACCCCAGCCGAGCTCCCCTCCCCGACCTATAAATAGGACCCAGGGCTTCCCAAGCTCTTCACCACTCCACACAGCACTTCCACAAACCACACCACCACCTCTCCAGTCCTCTCTCGGCGAAGTTCTGCTCCGCCGGCAAGCCACCCTCCGCCACCGAGCGCCACCGCCGCTCCTCTCGCCTCCGGCGATCTTCCGCCGCTTCACAGCAACAGTGAGAACCATTATGCTGCCCGAGTGACCTCCTTTCCCTAGCCGTAGCACAGTAGGCACCCTGCGTCGCTGCCGCACCTCCGCCAGGGCTTTCGCACGCCGCCGGCACACCTCCGGTGAGCCGTCGTGCTCACTAGGCACACACACGCACACACGCACGCTTATAGGGCATGAAACCGCCTCCAGGCGTGTTTCCGTCTGTGGCCGCACCTCTGTCAAACTCCGGCGAGCCGCTGCGCCACCGCCGGTCACCGCCGTCGACCACACGTGCTACTCCTAGGTTCGTCCTGCCTGCTGCACCTCCATGGCGAGTTTTCACCCCCGCCGGTGAGCCACCGCGCCGAGAATCGCCGATTCCGGCGAGGCCGCCCCTGTTTTGCAGCGGTCCAGTGACTCAGCTGGGCGGCACCGTTCCCCTTGCCCCACTTTGTGCACCCCGTCCACATACACCGCACGCACATACCGCCCACGCCAGCAGCCACGCCAGCATCGGCGCACCACGCGGCTGCCACGTGCATGCCACGTGCGCCCACGCCAGCCCCTGCACCGCGTCAGCCCCTGGCCCACGCGTTAGTCTTTCTCTCCCCTTATTTCTGCTAAGTACACTTGGCCAAATGCACACACAAGTCTAGTTAGCCATCTTAAAAATTCCCAAAAATTCCCAAAAATTCACCATAAATATCAGAGTATATTCATGTCTTTTGCACCCAAATCTCACATGTCTAGCTCCTAGAATAATTTCCGACATCTTTTCCTATTTACCGGGCTATATTTCATGTACCCGAAAATTAGGGTTTTCCTCCGTATCGATCCCAAAACCCTAGGAACCCCATCCATTATTTCTTAACCCATGTTTGATGAATTGTTATGCTTGAATTGCTAGATTTACAATTTTCTGTATAACTACGCTTTATAGAGGACGATACGTATTTCGAGAATCTGATCGACAACCTGGATTATGAGGAAGAAGCCCTGAACGACCAAGACTTCGAAGAAGGCAAGTTCCACAGCAATCCTTGACTTCTACCATCCAGATAACTTCCCACCTTTATTTCATGCTTTCCTGCTTAAATACTACCGAATTCTACATTTTGTATTTACTTTTCATATGCTTAGAAGTAGAATATGGTAGTTGCATGAATTAGACTAAAGTAATAGAACCTCTAAGGATGGACGTGGGAGTATGGGAGCAACCTCAGTAGAGGATATTGCCCATGCTTACTCTAGTCGTATAAGGTCCGGTTCATAGAAAAGTCTTTCTAGTGTTATGTACGGCCGCACGGGGCAAAAAGGCATAGCCTTCGGGAATGCCTATTCAAGTGAGGACTTGATCCACACCCCGCTACTGCACCTAGTAGACCACCCCAAGGGGCCGTGGTAGGCAACGGATATGCTAGAGCAGGACCTTCGCATAGTCCCAGGTCTGGTCGGCATGGGTCATCGGGTATGTTTTGGCGTCAGGGGACACGGTGGTATTGAATGCCACATTTTATTGATGCATCTTTTTCCAAGAAAACTGGATCCGTGTAGCGGATGGTGCTGGAATGACCTCTGTTTAGACCCCAGTATAGATGTGGGTGGAGCTAGGGAATGTAGTCTAGGATTGGACGATAATGTAGTCCATGAATAGACGCTGGCGGGTACGGGTTTCGTAGGTCAGTTCGCCCCCGTACAGGGTATGGGCTGATCGACCGTGCGGGTAAAGCGTACCCCTCTGGCCAGAGTTATGAATCTATTCGAATAGCCGAGGCTCGCGGTTATGAGCCCTCTTGGTAAAAGCTCCCACTGATTAGAATACACCTTAGGAAACTTGAGATACTTTTGGTTAAGGTAAACTTGATCTTGAGTCGGGTTGTCCTTGAATGGAGCCCGAGTATGGCTTAAGGCTAGATCGGGAATGTCCTTGATGGAATCCTGGATAGACTCTTTATAATCAGGGGACTGGTAGGAAAGAAATGACCTCCAGGACCAAAACTACTTTATAATGCTGCATTACATACTTATCTCTTTCGCACTTAAATTCCGTACTTTACATTCAGTACCCTGGGTGTGTGCTTAGGCCCACTAGTGGCCGAATATCCTCCGCATTGGTCTTGTCCGCTGTGGAATTTGTTGAGTACCCTACCCGGTACTCACTCTTGCTTCTCTTATCCCTTCTACCAGATGAAGAACCAGAAGCTTATGACGAAGAGGACCCCCTGGGTCCGAGCTAGAGAGTCAAGATGCCTAAGGTGTGAGTCCGCTACGTAGTATGCCGCTGCTAGAATAAGGTTGAGGCTACGGCCCCTCTTTTATAGAGTGTGTTTTCTCTTTTCAACCTTATGTAAAATACCAGAAAAATAAACGAAGTACTGTTGTGATACTTTTTGTGTAAGTGCTCATATCATCTAATGATCCAGGGAATGATACGTAAAGGCATTCGGGCCCACCCCTATAGGGCGGTCCCCACAGGCGCCCAGCCTCCACCGCCGGACTCCCCGTCGCGCACTCCCATCGACCTCTGCCACCCCCACCGGCGGCGGCCGCCACCAGCGGTGGCGTCGCACAACCACCGCCATCGTGTCTATCCTCCTTCATCTCTCCCCTTCTCCCTCCTTCGATCATTTCCTCCCCATCTCTCCCCTTCTCCCTCCTTCCTCTCCTTCCCACACCACCACCGCTTGAGGTCGTTCCCCTGGGTCGTCAGCGGAGACGCGCCCTCCCCGGTGACAGCTCCGGTCTCCCCAGTGCGAATCCGTGTCGCCGGCAGCGCTCTCCTTCTCGCTCCGTCCTCCCTCGTCGACCGCCGCCTCGGGGCCGTAACCCTTTATTTGGGTTAGGTGGCCCGGCGGCGCTGGCCTCTCCCTCCGCGTTGTAACCGCCGACGTCCTACCCTTGATCTGGGCCCGGGCCGCCGCCGCTCCTCTCCCCGGGACCCGGGCTCCGGCGGCGCTGTGGCCATGGCGGGCGTCGGCGCGGCCCCCGGCACCGCCTCTCCCCCGCCGGCGGCGCGGGTGCTCCGTGGAGGACCTTGTTGCCCTAGATCTGGGTTGGGTGGGCCCGGCGGTGTCGGCCTCTCTCTCCGCGTTGTCACCGCCGGCGTCCTTTGCCAACCCTATATCTGGGCCCGGGACGCCACCGCCCCACTCCCCGACGGCCGCAGCTACCTCTCCACTGTCAGCTACCGCGGTCGTGGCCTCTCCTCGACGACACCTCGACGATGACGCCCCCTCCTCCTCCTCGCCGACTGCACCCCCGTGCTCGTGGCCACAGCCCCTCCGTCGGAGTCCCTCCTCGCCGACAGCTACGGACGCAGCCCCTCCTCCCCGCCGGTGGCCGCGGCTCCTCCTCGTCGACGGTGACCCCGCCGGCCCGACTGCAACGGCGCCGTCCTACTCGGCGGTCCTCACCCGATGGCGCCCCTCCTCCCCGGCCTCCGGCGTGCCGCCGCTTTAGAAGTTAGTTTATTAAAAAAATGGTCATTACCAAACGAAAATATACTACCTACCTATTTAATTCATTTTTATTAAGCATTTCTTGTTTTTATTTAGAATACATTTAGGCATTCATTTTTATTAAGTATTTATGCAATCGACAGATATCCGAGTCGTGTTGCGTCCGCTGCGTCGGCCGGTCTAACTCCCACACCGCGCTAGTGACCGGTCTCCCGGCCCCTTCGACGTCCCCCCCACGACGCCTCCGCCCACGACGTCTCCGCGCACGACGCCTCCGCCCACGACGCCTCTGCCCTTCGACGTCTCCGCCCACGACGTCTCCGCCCACGACGCCTCCGCCCACGACGCGTTGTCATTCTCCGACCCCGTCGCCCCTTTGGTAGGCGCCGTCGCAGAAATTCATAGAAATTCTTAGTTATTCATAGAAATTCTTAGTTATTCTCATAAATTCATAGAAATTCTTAGTTATTCATAGAAATTCTTAGTTATTCTCAGAAATTCATAGATATTTATAGAATTTCTTATTTATTCTCCAAAATTCAGGAAATTCATAGAAATTCTTGTATATTCATAGAAAATCATGTTTAGCTTCAGAAATTCAGGAAATTTATAGAAATTTATGAAAATTCTTGTTTGTTCTCAGAAATTAATAGAAATTCTCTGAAATTGTTGTATATTCATAGAAATTCATGTTTACCCTCAGAAATTCAGGAAATTCATAGATATTTATAGAAAATCGTAGAAATTGTTGTATATTCACTCAATTCTTGTTTAGCCTCAGAAGTTCAGGAAATTCATAGCCATTTATAAAAATTCTTGTTTATTCTCATAAATTCATAGAGATTGTTGTTTATTGAAAAAAAATTCGTACCCATTTTAGAAATTTATAGAAATTCAGAGTTATGGATAATAATGACGAAGAGGCGCGAATGATGGAGAACCTTATTGCTTGCGGTTCAAATACCGAGATCCCAACCTTCACCGAGGAGAAGCGAAGCCAGGCAGACGGGTTCCTCAACATAACTGAGGACATCGACACCCGCACCACGGACATCGACACCCGCGCCGAGGACAATAATGAAGACGTTCTCATTGTTAAAGCAGAAGGTTCCAACGAGGTATATATATCTTGCATTAAGTTCATCATGCATTCATTCTCGAACCCCGCATTAATAACGAATCCGCAACTTGTAGGCTTCAACCTCGACAACCAAAAAGACAAAGAGATGGCGTACAAAAGTAATCATCGATGACGTGAAGTTTCATATCATGGAAGTCAACGAGCTTGGCCAGCCATGGGAACCAAAGAAGGTCAGGGACAAGTACCTGTCCCAATGCAGTGCTATTGTGAGGGACAACGTGCCCATATCGTATAGAGAATGGAAGGGAAAGGAAGATAATCCATGGGTGGTTCCGGATGCACTAAAAATATGTTATGGAATGATATCCTAAAACACTTCACACTTCCACCGGGAGTCAACACAAACTTTGTGAAGAAGTGGACTCTATCGAAGATGGCAGAACAATTGCAGAGTTTCAAGAAGCAGCTACACAAAAATTATATCAAGAAGAATCGAACTCCAAATTGGGATGATTATCCCAAGCTAAAGGGTCACTGGGAGTCCTTTGTGGATTACAAGAGAACTGAAGAATTCGCCAAGAAGAGTGCACAAGCTCATAAAAGTGCTAGTAAGAGGACCGAATACAACCATCATCTTGGTCGAGGTGGTTACGCGGTTGCAGCACCCAAGTGGCGGAAGATTGAAGAAGACCTAGTCAATAAAGGTATCGTACCAGCGGTCTTTGACTGGTCCGAACGATTGTTGACGGCTGTTAAGTGCTACTTTTACACTGTCAATACCTGCATAATATAATGGTAAAAGGATCATCAACACTAGAATAGGGCTTGATACTGAAGATTTCCACAAGTGTTGGTGTTTCTAGCTTTTGTTGCAGGATGCACCGAAATGCGTGTCAAACGGTACAATTGAGAGCAAGTGATCCGATGGCTTATATAGGATGTCATCATAAACAACCTCAAATGCCAATTTGGACTGCACCATTGTGACGGGCTCGTCAAGGCGATCAAAATAGACATATTATATGCCTACATCGGAGTTTGTATGAAGGAGATACACAAAAGACAGGATAGCTGACGTCACCCGGGACCCACAATAGATCAGGCGACGTGCACATGTGCGCCACGTGGTGACACGGCATTGGCCACTGCCTCTACATGCGAATCAGCATAGGCGCACGTGCATGCACCGGCCGCTTGCCATGTGGCACCACTGGGTTGGCCAGCAGCCGCAGCCGCGGATCGTTCCGCTGGCAAGGCGCTGGACCGCCAGGGCCCGTCCACACGACAGCATCAGGACGGCCAGCCGCGGCCCGCTGATCGGGCGCGGGAGCCGAGCACGGGAAGCGCCCCGGCCGGGCCACGCGTCGCGATGCTATACGTGCGGGCGAAGGCGGTTTGGCGGCTTCCAGCGGAAGGTGGCCGAGGGGGACACACGTCGGGCGAGGAACGTGCGTGGGAGGGCGGTTCCGCAGTTGGCGGCCGGTTGGCTCGGTCGGTCCGCCGGTTCAGCCCCGGTTCACAACCTTTAGTGCCGGTTTTCGCCCCAGGAAGCATAGGATGCTCTAGTTCTTCGCGGTTCTCACCCAGTTCTCGATGGACACGTGTCACACACGCATTGTATGCGCCCAGGAGCTGCTACACACTTCACCCCTCCTCTCCAAACTCTCTAGCCTATAAATAGAGAGGGAGGGGGTAAAGAAAGACACATCCCATTCCTCCCTCTCTCTCTCTTTAGAAACACTTGTTTCTCCTCTCATTTGATCTCTCATGGATCAAATGAGTTGAGGGGATGGCTATGTAGATGGTGATGTGGGTGAGATCCCAACTTGTTCTTCATTTAGAGCAAAGTGAGTATTCTTGTATTTGCCAATTAGACTAAAGTGATGTTCATGCATGAGTGACATGTTCTTGAGTTCTTCGTTTGTTCATCATTTAGAGGCTCGTGTTCTTCATGAACGCGCTTCCTCGATCTAGTTGACGAACATTTACTCACGCTTTTGTGTTTGTTCATAAGTTAGAGGCTCGTGTTCTTCATTAACACGACCCTTGACCTTTTGTATAAGCGCATAAGTTTGCATTCCGTTTGTGTGAATTATCCCATTAGATCTTGTTGGGATACATGAATCGGTGACTAGTCGTTCTTCCTCACGCCAATCGATTCAATGACGAGTAAGGTCTAGCTCAACCTCGCGGGTTCGTCACTCCGTATTTATACAGAGTGCTATAGTGTTTCTATAGGATATCAGACGTAGTCGTGCTATAGTAGTAATCGGTGGTGTAGACGTGGTGTCTAGACTACAGGTTATCCTTCGAATGCCCTGTATCCCACGGTTTGTCTTGGGGTAGGCCGCGGTAGTGACAGCCGTTGGACCCTCTGAAATCCCCCACATTCGGATACAGCGTGTAGGCAACCATTTGTTGTGAACCAACTGTTATAGCCAGGAGGGGCCAGTGTCCGAAGCGAGATTCTTATCCGAGCTTGTTCCCCTCTAGAATCGAGTACCTACAGGAAGCACCCCATCAACTCCCTACCATAGCTGGGGCTTGGTGTCCTTGGACCGTTCATCTAGGATAGAAGGTAGTGCACATCGTTTCTTGGATTCGATACCCTTTGGAATACTCCTGAGGTGAAGTGCTACAGCGGTATTTCCATGCGCTTGCAGATTCTTTCGTACCCATCGGTATACCCAGGTGGATCTTACGCTCACACTAGGGGCGTAACTAGTGGTGACGTTAAGAAATACCAACAACGATCGAAGAATTGGTATTATGCCCGCGGTGGAAGATTGAACCCTGATGATGGTTCCCTTGAATTCCCACCCACGTTACGGAAGGCGGCACTTGAGATTATGAGAAAGGTTGAAGATATCAAAGCAGGAAGATTGATTGTTGACAGAGAGAACGATGAGCTCACTTTGGCGCTCGGGAATCCGGAACACCCAGGACGTTGCAGGGGGTACGGGGTTGTACCGTGGAAGTATGCTTTCAAGGGATACGAAGACACCTATAGAAGCCACAAAAGAAGAAAAGAGCGTGAACTGGCGCAGTGGCGCGAGACGATGGAGGATAAATTTAAACAACATGAAGAATGTATGAATGCAGAGATTGAACGACGAGTGGCCACCGCGGTAGCTGAGACCATCCATTCTGGAGCACTGCCCCAAGCACCGATGGATCCCATCATTAGCCCTTCCGCTCGCAAAAGCAGATGTGCTTCCACAGAGGCCCCCGAAGAACAAAGGGCAAACCAAGAAGAAGTTCAAGTAGAGGACAACGAACGGTACCCAGTGGATGAACTTTGTCAGTGCACCACATGTGAGCTGCACAAGCCGATCGGCAACATCACAATGAAGGTATAAATATGATTATACATGCAATTGTATCTCAACCTTTGATGCATGTCTAAGGCATTTAATAACTTCATCATTTTCTCTACCTTTGATATATAGGTGGCGTACGGAAGTGCTTTTGCACATCTCCCAGGACGTACAAGCCACGACATGCAGATTCCACCTGGCTACGCCTCAGTTGGTGTGGAGGAGATTGCTGACCCACGGTTTAACGACATGGAGCTAGACATCCCAGGAGGTGACGGGGAAAGGACACTGCAGGATGCTCTTCACGGTATCATATTGTGGCCCAAACGTTACATCATAATACCTAAGATGTCGCCACCGATACTCGAGAGTGCTGCCGAGGAACAGCCACCATCTCCCCGGCCGTCACCGAGATCGCCACTGAGTCCTCATCGCTCACCGTCTCCACAACCTGCGAATTCTGCTGGTGCGAGCGATAATGACAATGACCTCTCTCGTCATGAATCACCACCGAAGGAACCTTCACCAGAGCAATCTTCCCCGAAGCAGGCTCCCAAGAGGTCCCGGTCACAATCTAGCAAGTCTATGCCCCCGCCAAATCCGAAGCCCCCGACGAAGAAAGGGAAAAAGCAGCCTGTTAAAAGAAAGCTACCATATGACATGACGGAATCTGAAAATGAGGTGGAGTGCCAAAAACAAGTAAAGGATTTTTTTCATAAAACAACTATGGAAGGTAGACAGAAGCGACTGGAAGAAAAGAATAAAGTAGATCTGGTGAAACTCAGAGCTTTCATACAGTGGCAGGAAAATGAAAAGAAATGGGTAAAGTTGAAAACTGATTATGACCGCTCCCTAGAGAAGTCCCTACAGAAGAAGAGACGGGGAGGGTCACCAAATAGTTATATCGACCAAGTACCGGGGTCGACGATGCCACAGGATTATAGGAAGAAGAAGAAGCCAACACAAGCGTCGACGTCGGTGAAAGAGCCTTCAACGAAGAAGGCAACACAAGCGTCGACGTCGGGAGTACAGTCTTACGTCACCTCTGGCCTCACTGCACCTGAACGAGCTCTTGCACTTGTGCCTGCAGAACAAGTAGTGCATGTCATTCAAATGCAAGAAGCAACATGGCTCCCACTAGAAACTGTTCTTGGCCAGGAATCACCTCCTCGGGACAAAAACTTCGTACCTAGATGGCACTACGAGCATGGGAAATCTCTTGTCAGGTCAGAGTTGGTGAAGAAACTGCCTACTCAGATACGCAGATTTCATGACTTTTACATGAAGACATCTAAAGAGGGCCCGGAGATGATTGGCATGCTTATTAGACCGGATGATTTTGCTGGTGAAGGTGAGAAGTTGGTCTGGCTGGAATTCAAGGATATTTATGAAATTTACCATCTTGACTCCCTGAATACCGATCTTATCATCGCCTGGTGCCTGTAAGTGACGGTGCAATTCATGTGCTAATTAATAAATTAATACATCTGCTAATTAACTTTGTCTTTCATTTTCTGTAGTCTGGAACTTACTACGATGAGAAAGCAGGGTTATCACCGAATAGGTTTCATGGACCCATCATTAGTTTGTCAAACCCAAGTAAGGCTCCAACCAAAAATAGCATTCACAACAATCCTTAGGACCTTGAATCGACTGCATTTCAAGGATTTGATACTACTACCTTACAACTTCGAGTATGTGCGATTACCATCTTATTAAGGGTTTGCATTTCTAATTATCCTAGTTATTATTATTTAGTTCTCATCTTTTCACCATGCATGTATATACAGCTTCCACTGGATTCTTCTAATAATTCAAGTCGACAAGAGCAACGTCATGGTCTTTGATTCGTTGAAAAGAAACCCTGACAAATACCAAGACCTTCAAGATATGTTTCAAGAGTAATAATTCTATCCAATATGTTTACTTTTATGCAACAGTATTCTTTTACTAACACTAGCTCTAACTTTCATTATTGTCCGCCAGAGTTTGGGAAAAATTCACTACTACGAACCCTAGACAATGGAAACCTAAACTTAGATTCTATACCGATTTTTCGGTACGTAAACCAAAAAATAACTTCAGCTTGAGCAAATTATAAATGGAATAACACTAATATTTCATAATTGTTTTCTCTAATTTAGTGTATGAGACAGGAACAAGGGACCAATTTATGTGCATACTATGTGTGTGAGTTCATCCACAATTTTTGCACTGCAGACCCGGGAGATTATACTGTAAGTATTATGGTAAACCTATTAATAAGACATCATTTTCTAACCGCTTATATATTTAATTCTTGGGTGTTATATATTAACATATTTGCACATTACATAACTCTATGATTAGGGACGCAATCATTGAGAAGGATCGTCTCTTGGAGATTCAAGAAAGTCTCGTGGGATTCTTGATGGACAAGGTGATTAGCTCAAAGGGAAGACATTTTTATGACGGTCATCCAATTCAGAAATGTTAATTAGCACCTCCGGTAGAACTTGAGGCTAGAATTAGAATGAAACGATATTTTGATGTATATATACTAGTTTCAGAAAATACAATCTCTCCTTTCGATGTAATATATATATATATATATATAGTGTGTGTATTTATTTATAAGTTTATTCTCTTGATATCGTACGTATATATAGTAGACATGTATAATTAGTGCAAACATTTATACGTACACGTAAAATACACCCATATACGTGAGAATACATGCATATAATATTATTAAAACAACTGGAATTGAAAAACAGAAAAAATAACCGCGAAGTCTTTAGACCCGAGTGGTATTACCACCCGAGACTAAAGGGTGGGCGCACAGGCGCCGGCCTGCCCCCCTTTTTTTCCCGGCGGAGCTACCACCCGAGACTAAAGGGTGAGCGCACAGGCGCTGGCCTGCCCCCTCCCCCCTTTTGTCCCGGGCGGGGCTACAACCCGGGAATAAAGGCCCCCCTTTATTCCCGGTTGCCCACCAGGGACAAAAGGTGGGGGCCTTTTGTCTCTCACCTTTCGTCCCGGTTGGGCCTTAGGGAGATTACGCCCTTCCCAACCGGGACGAAAGGCCTCGTCTCCACCAGTGCGGGTGTCCTTTCGTGCAGGCTAGGCTTCGTCTTTTAGTTCTTGTTTGGTGTGGTGGTGGTGTAGGATTTCCTCTTCTCTTTCAGTTTCTTTCTTGGTCCCTGTTCTCTACATTTTTGAGTTTCTACTAAAACTACTTCGTTGTAACTCTTTCTCTTCTCTTAATGAAAATGTGTTTTGCACGTCTTAAAAAAAACAAAGCTCCAATTTGTTCGGCAAGCATCTTGCACTGGCTAGAGCTAGCGCATGACATTATTATATGCCTGCTCATTTTATTTGATTTAAAAACGTATAGTGTTGATGTGAATCATGTGAGTGTGAAAGTGCTATCTCAAACCGACCGGACGAGGTACCATTGATTGTACACCAAATTTTTAATAGAAAATGGGTATAGGTAGATCACACATAGTACGCTATATAGCTATATATATACATGCATATCGTGATCGAATTTTTTCTAGTGTAGTCAATCGAAGGAACAACACAATAAAACAATTATATTAGGTGTTAGGAGCATGTGAAGTTCCGGTGCTTGTACCCTAAACTCTGGCCCCTACAACTTTGACCTTGACTTGGACTGTGAAATCATGCTAGGTATCAGGGACAAAACAGATCAAAGAGAGATTCTGTAACTTGTCGTTGTTAGTATAACGAGAGCCACAGTTTGGTCGGTTTGGATCTTGTTGTGCAATATTAATTAAGCGCAAACTAACCAATCTCATGTTGAAGGCCATATAATAAACAATGTAAATGCATCTGCGTTCTATGGACAGATCACACGTATAAATAGACAAGATCCACCATCCAAAACCGCCTTCTTGGATCACATCAAGCCATCAACCATCAGATAGAGTAGTCGTTTACGTGTTGTTAGATGAAATTACACCCTCAAAACTAGAAACATGTTCTGCCCTCTCACAAGTCTTGATTGAAACACGGAACCCTAAATTATTAGTTGTGATATTATGGTATACTTATTTGTGTTTTGAATAAAAAACTATTTTTCGACGGAAACTAAAGGTGATGGTGGTTCACTTGCTCAATTTCACAGCCAGATGAACTCTTTGTACTAAAGCAATTTTAACCATAAATCATGCAATGTCCCTAATTTCCATTTGCCCTTAATACTCTGCAACCATTTTAGTGAGCAGATCTTACGTATTTCACGACTACCTCCTTATTGACATCAAGAGTAAATAGCCATTGCAAACCTCCCCTCCAATGGAATTGTGAAAACCCAACTGTAGATTGTCGGTTCTAAAATGTACGTTGGCCTCAACAAATATTCTACCCCATCCTCCTCAAAGTCATCATCTTCGGAACCGTACCGTTGTTTGCTTCTTACTACTCAAAATTAAAAGTACCATTGTTGAAATGATCATTCGCAATAGCCAAGCCAAAAGAACTGGGGGATACCATCCCAACGATGCAAGAATCGATTCCCTACACTTTTCTCATCTCAAATCATCGAATTTGTGGGAGATTGGGGGTAGGGGGCGACTACGAGCAAAGGGAGGAGTACCAGGCTGGGTTGGAGGAGGAGGGAGAGAGGAGGAAGGGCCGAGCGCTGCCGTGCTAGTGCATGTGGCGTGTCAACACCTCAGCTATCTAGTTAGTGCCTCACTAGTGCGGCTAGCCAGGGCACACCACCATGGCAGCCTTGTCATGCCACATGCAGTGGGAGTGGCGTGGCAGAAGCTAATTGTTGCGCCACGGCCCATGGTACACGACCGTGGAAATAAAGTTGGGGAGGAGTTATTTTAAAGATAAAAAAACTCTAGCTTTCGTATACTTGAAATACTAAGTTCAAAAAGGCACCAATTTGAAAGTTCCAATCGCATTTGCACCTCAATGAAAACACAAGAAGCTCAGTTTGGAGATGTCTTTGCTACGAAAGTCTAAGAACTAGCTAGTTCCTTAATTTGGTTGGTTGGAGAATCAGTGGTAGATGGTGAGAGATTGAGAGAGCACGCTCTGGACGGATGCAACTTGGGAGGGGCCGGGGAGGAGGTCGGTCGTCACGTTGATCCCATCATGCGTCGTGCAGTCACCCAGCCCATGCCACCACCGGTCCAAATCATTGGTTGACCACTTTTGCCGCCCCCACACCACACCAACGAATTGAATCGAATTTTGTGGGTCCCACGCATCCATGCCTACCATCACTCCTGCTAATCATTCTAAGATTGGCCATTAGCACCTTGCCATTTGTTTAATTCTTGTATTTGCTTTCTCGTCACTATATATACTCCTCCATGCAACCGCCCCATGCACCCCCAAGCAGCAACCACCTGCTTCAGCGTCTCTCTATCTCAACACCAACGACCACAACTAACTCTCTCTTAGCTTGTGTGTGTGAGCAACAGAGCAAGCATGGACTTCTCCTACTTCTTCTCGTCGTCGTCCTCGGAGAAGAAGTCCTCCAAGCGCCGGCAGCAGCAGCAACAGCAGCAGCAGGAAAGTGGCAACGAGACGAGGTACCTCGGGGTGAGGCGGCGGCCGTGGGGCCGGTACGCGGCGGAGATCCGGGACCCGGCCACCAAGGAGCGGCACTGGCTCGGTACGTTCGACACGGCGGAGGAGGCCGCCATCGCCTACGATCGCGCCGCCCGCAACCTCCGTGGAGCGAGCGCCCGCACCAACTTCGCCTACCCGGACCTGCCGCCGGGCTCCTCCGTCACCCCCTACCTCTCCCCCGACCTCTCCGCCGACCAGCTCCAGGGCTACTACGCCGCCGGCCCTGTCGTCCCCACCGCTCATCAGCCAACGCCGCCGGCCCGCGATCAGGCGGCTCAGACCTACTCTAATGGCGGCGCCGGCAGCGAGGCCTACCACCAGTACCACGTGCCGGCGGCAGAGATGCCGTCGTACGGGGCGCTCGACGCCTCCATGGCCTACGGCGGGAACGCTCATGAGACGATGGATATGTACTTCGACGGCGGCAACGGCGGCGGCGCCGGTGGCGGCGGCAGCAGGGCGTGGTGCGACGCGGCGGAGCTGGACTTCGGTGGCTACAACGATGCGGCGGCCACCAGCGGCTCGCACGGCATGTACTTCGAGGAAGGGTATGTGCACAGCCCGTTGTTCTCGCCGATGCCAGCCGCAGACGAGGTCGACGGGTTCCAGCTCGGCGGCTCGTCGTCCTCGTACTATTACTGATATGTGTTGTCGGCGGTGGCGGTGGCGGCGGCTCTCGGCGCCCGCTGGAGGGGACTGATGCATATATATATATATACCTCCGGCGTGGTGAGTTGCATTGTTTGTTTAATTTGTGTGTGTGTGCTTCGTGCTTAACTAGCTGTTTGACTTTCACTGTATTTTAATCACCATCAGTGTTCGGCGTGTCAGTGGGCCCGATCTTTATGTTTTGGTGATAGGGGCCTGCAGTTTGTATCTGCTTGTTTTATCTGGTTATCTATCAGTTGTATTCTGTGTAAAGTTCAGTCGGCATGTATTCTATTTCTGTCTCTCTTATTGCTGGCGTTTCAGCGCAATCTCTTTGTGTGCTTCGATGCCCCACGGTTTTTTTTGTTTGTTTTGTTTTGCAAACAGGGAGGTGGGTAATTTACAGCCCGTTGTAAATAAGCATATATCGTACAGCTACCTTTTTTTAACGAACCAGAACTACTATCTGTCCACTCTACTACCTAACACTACTGCAACTCCACCCTTACGATTCAAAAAAAAAAAACAAAGGTTACTAGATTAAAAAAATGTATCTCTCCAACCAAGAATAAAACTAAAATCTGATTGCACCAAATTAGTCTCAGCAAAAACTTCAAAATAAGTGTCTATTTGGTAGAGCTCTATCTGATTATGATTCTTTATGTGAGTTGAATCTCTCTTAGAGAAGTGATTCTATGGAGGAAAGCAATTCTCTTTGATTCTCTAACTTAAACTCTTAAGATCAGAATGGAGAATCACTTCACAGAATCGAAAGAAGCTACTTTTTAGCTTCCAACCTCTTAAGGAGTGTTTGGCACAGCTCCCAGAGCCAATTATTCGCCAATTCCAGCAGGAGCTCCGCCAAACAATTTTTCAGAGAGAAGTGATTCTTGCTTATTCCATGGAGTGATTCTCCGAAATGAATTAAGAGGCTAGGAGTTGAAAAGTAGCTTATCCTAATTCTGTGGAGTGATTCTCCATCCTAATTTAAAGATTTTATACTATAGAATCAAAGAGAATCACTTTCAGCTACAAAATCAGTTCTCCCAGAGAATCAACTTTCATAGAGAATTAGAATCAGATGGAGTTCTACCAGATGCATCCTTAGTTCATTTCAGAGAATCACTTTTCTCTGAAAAACCATCTAGTAGAGCTCCTGTCGAAATCAACAAAGAATCAGCTCTGAGAACTCAGCCAAATGCACCTTTTAATCCTATTTTCAGACTATATAGTACTAGTTAAAAGCTAACGTATACTACAATAAACTCAAAAGTAATATATAACAAATGTATAAGCAAATTAACATCATTCAAAAAACATCATAATTTCTTCACTAAAATGGGAATATCCGAGATGAGATCCCTTCAAATGTAGCAACCTACCTGCACGTAGTACAAAAGTTGCTTATTGGAAACCATATTATTACTTATGTAGAATATTATGATTGACTAATCAGATCCATGTTATTGCCTACATCGTGAGATTGTGAGAATGATCATGGAGAAAACTCACAAAAAAACTATTATCGTAACCACTCGAAAAGAGCCAGGTGAAGAAGATTTGGGAGACGGAGAGAGAGGAAGAGTGAGGAAAATAAGGTATTGTTTAGTTTCAAAATAATCTACTCACATCCTGTAATACACTAATTAGGAATATTAAATGTGAATTAATGACAAAAATCATTCCATAACTCTCGGGTAAAATCGTGAGACGAATCTAATGAGTCTAATTATGTTATGATTAGACAATATCATGCTACAGTAAATAATCTCTTATGATGGATTATTTAGTCTTAATACATTTGTCTTGTGATTTCCTGTCCATCAGTGTAATTAGTTTTATAATTCATCTATCTCTAATACTCCTAATAGACATTGTAAATGTTATTCAAAAAAATTTGGCAACTACACAAGGCCTAAGATTGTCTCTGTTGGGATGAAGGAATGGTAGAGATAATGTCATGTTCTGGGTCCACCAGGGTTTACATATATAGCATCGTCTCTCAAATTCCAGAACTTCAACAAACATGGAACCCTGAAACGCTGCCCACAAAGTACTATTTAACCGCTAACTCTGTCAACACCAACACGCTACTTATCACACGCAAAGTAGCAAACCCATAGAAGTAATTGCACAAGGGATCGAAAATGAAGAGGAGAAAAAAATAAAGAAAAATTGGTAGTTACATCTAGCTAGCAACCGGTGATTCGGTGAAGATGGGCTCATCAACAAATGCAAACCGAACGCACTCTTAGCGTTGGATGCTACCCTTTTAGGTAGGCACCACAGACAAACAGTATAGCATACACCAGCCATAATAAGCATGCAGATCATTGATCTAATCTTGCATATATATAAATATAGTTAGGCTGCATATGCATCATTTCTGTACATGATAAGAGGCTACTAATATTACAGGTCAAGGCCGAGTCCAACTGCTCTCTGTATGTGCACCATAGCAGAGATAATAAAATGGCAGACTGCAGTTAACAACTAAAACATCAGTTCATGTTCCTAGTATTTAATCCCGTATATTTACTGCCATAACTTTAGCAAGGATAATAATCGACATTTGAAGCAATGATTCGGGATAGACTAGACAGAGTGTTTGTAACAGTTTGAGCCTTTGAGGGGGCTTAGTTTTGATGTGCCTTCATTTCCACCTGACAAATCACCAACGTTTTGAGGCTTAGTTACAATCTTTTTTGATAATTATACAGCGAAAAGGAATCTGATAACAAGTGATTAAAAAAAATCCAAACAATCCATACATGCTTCTTTTAAAGGCCACAATCGATAATATTTTATCTCAAAACAATTACAATCCGAGTATTACCTTCATTGGTTGGAACAATGCACATCATAGTGCTGCAAACACAACTGAGAAATCCAGTAAACTTAGAGTTCACTATCTCAGTTTGTATCATTGAAATGTGCAAACTTTGCTACATCTTTTACACTTGCAAAGTGCAGAGATTAAAATCAGAACTTTTTTTAGAGTTTAGGGACGCCCTTTTTTTTAAGACGTGCAGAGCATGTTTTTCATTAAGAGAGGAGAAAAAAGTTTTCCGGTTTAGGTTACATACAGGCACAAAGCCAAACGAAAAGAAAGCAAAGGTTGAACGGGGGGTTACACCACCCTCACCGGGCGAACACCTAACAGCCGAGCAAGCGGAAGAAAAACCGCACACGCCCAAGACCTAGCCTCATCTAGAATCGCCGGCACAAGCGCCACCCGTATGAGAGCTTCCTTGTCGTGGACGCGCATGTTCCGCTCTCTCCACAACGACCAAGCGACCAGCCAGATAAAGGTGTCGAAGCCTTTCCTTCGTACCTTAGCGACCTGTTTCCTAGCGGAGCACTACCAATCCGCGAACTTCACAGGGCAGTCCGGAGCTAGGTTCTGGAGGAGAATGTGCCTGAGTGCCGAGAACCAGGTCTCTCGGCTGAAGACACAGTCCACAATTAGGTAATCCAGCGTTTCAGACTCCTGTGCGCAGAGCGCGCAGACATCCAAATCCCTGAGTCCGTGACGGTGAAGCCCATCTGAAGTCCAGCAACAGCCATACAGGACCAGCCAAGCGAAGAACTTGCACTTCCCCGGCATATGAACCTTCCAGATCTGGCGTGCTCTGAGGATCTCAACGCGACCAAGAAAGAGGGCGGAGTAGGCCGAAACCGAATTGTAAACCCCGCTAGGCGACCACTTCCAAATGAATCTGTCAGGCTCCGACGTGAGCCTAACCTGCTGCACCAGGTCCCAGACGGTAAGGTACTACAGAAGCACCTGCACTGTCCGGGCGTGGGTGATGTCCGTGACCCAGGGTACCCCTGCCGCCCCCACCTGCAGGCCCTCTCTGACCGTGCGGGACTGCCTGACCCTCGGCGAAACCGCGGCCCAAAGGTTGGGGGCCAAGGATTTGATGGAGCACCCGGAGACCCAGTTGTCCTCCCAGAACAGCGCGCGGGCACCGTCTCCCACCTCCACAGAGATGGAGGCGTCAAAGAATGCCTGGGAGGCCCGGTCAACTGGGAAGCGGAACGCCTCCCACGTCCGGTCCGGGTCCGTCCGCGCAAGCCAAAGCCAACGCAGGCGCAGCGCCGTACCAAAGGCGCGGAGGTTGGGCTGTCCAAGATCCCCGCAGCGCGTAGGGCAGGTGACATTCACCCAAGTGGCCAGACAGCGACCGCCCGAGGCCACCTCTGTGCCAGACCAGAGGAAGCCGCGGATGAGAGTTTCGATCGCGCGCAGCACCCAGGAAGAGATAGAGATCGCCATTGAGATATGCATCGAGATGGCAGAGAGGGTGGATTTGACGAGGACGAGACGACCACTGTGGCTCAACAGTCTGCCCTGCCAGGGAGGCAGGCGCCTGGGGACCTTGTCGTCCAGTGGCTGCAAGGCTGCTTTGGGTAGCCTCCTAATAGATAGAGGTACCCCAAGGTAGGTGCATGGGAAGTTGGCGATGGTGCAGGATAGGATAGAGCGGACCAAGGACAGGTGGTCCTCGGAGCAGTTGATGGAGTAGACCTGCTCTTGGAGTAATTGGCCGCCAAGCCGGATGCGCTCTTGAAGAGTGACAGCACTGCCTTGACGACCCTTAGGTCCAGCTCGACCGGAGAGAAGAAAACGACCACATCATCTGCATAGAGAGAGGCACGAAAGCGGATGTTCCTCCCTAGGCCTAGAAGGAGACCACAGGATTCCACTTTGCAGAAAAGGGCATGGAAGCATTCCATGACCAGCACGAAAAGCATGGGGGAGAGAGGGTCACCCTGGCGCAGGCCCCGACCATGGCAGATCCGCTGCCCAGGGACACCATTCAGTAGAACCTTGGTGCTAGCAGTGGACAGAATGATCGAGATCCAGTTAGTCCACGTGCGTAGGCAGCCGACTGCAGAGAGGAGCTCAAGAAGAAAGAACCACCCGACCGAGTCGAAAGCTTTAGCTAGATCAATCTTGAACATGATTCTAGGAAGCTTCCGACTAGAGAGCGTTCTGGCCGTGCCAAGAACGTAGCGGAAGTTATCGTGGATGAGGCGACCTTTGATAAAAGCACTTTGGTTTGGCGAGATTAGGGAAGGCAGGTGAGGGGCGAATCGGTTGGCTGCTGCTTTGGAGAAAAACTTCCCGAAGCTATGAATTAGGCTTATGGGGCGATAATCTGAGAGAGCGACCGGGTCGGGTTTTTTGGGTATGAGCATGAGGAGAGCATCATTCAGGTGGTGGAAGCTGAGAAGTCCAGGTCAGAGAGAGCGTTGAACGCCCGCGGCACATCACCCCTGATGATCGACCAGCAAGACCTGTAGAAGCAATCAGTGAATCCATCCGGGCCGGGGGCCTTGTCCAGAGGAAGATCCTTGACAACCTCCCAGACCTGAGCCTCGAAGAAGGAAAGGGCGAGGTCCCCCAGGTCCAGCCGCGGAAGGCCCAGCTCCTCGAAGTCGAGCACATAGGAACGCTCGTGGTTGGTGCCAAGGATGCGATCAAAATAAGCAAAGGCTGCTACGGCCTTTTCCTCTTCACGAAAGACAGGGCGACCATCGACCAGAAGGGAGGGGATGAAATTCTTTTTTCTACGGTGGTTGACGTGGAGGTGGAAAAGCTTAGTATTGGCATCCCCCTCACGGAGCCACCTAAGGCTAGACTTTTGCCGAGCGAGTTAGACCTAGGTAGCGGAACTTGAGGAAACGCCACAGAGAAAGCTCCTCAGGAGAGAGCGACCGTGAATCCTATGCGACCTCGAGATGGAAGATGACCTCCTTGGCCACCTGGATCCGCAAGTGAATGCTACCAACCGCCTTGGAGCTCCATTTAACCAGCGCCTTCACCGTCTCACGAAGGAGGTGATCCATCAGCCGTAAGGGGTCCGCATCAGGACGCGGCCCCGACCAAACCGCCTTGACAGTGTCGGGGTTTGTTACCGCCGGCAAGTAAATTTATACGAGGGGGCGTGTTCTGATCCGCACGGTAGCACAGGAGACACTCGAAATTATAATGGTTCGGGCCTCCGGAGAGTAATACCCTACGTCCAGTCTGAGAAGGGGTGTTCCTAATGCTCAGGGGTTTGCAACAGGGAGTACAAACAGGTCAGGAGAGGGTGTAGAGCCCAAGTCCCTGGTGTGCGAGTGGTTCAAGTAGCAGAAGTCTGCGTACGTGAGTGTGTGAGTGCTTGCGGTGTTTGTATGAGATGGGATATTGATGCTAAGTGCGTGTGGGGGTGAAAGCGAACCTCTCTTGAGAGTGCCTCTGCCCCTCCCTTTTATAGTCGCAAGGGAGATGTCCAGGGCGGTTACATTGAGCGTATATGAGCTAATCTACAGTGCAAGACGTCCTTCTCTGCTCCGGGTTGCCAGACGACAGAAGCGGCGAAGCACTGTTACGGGGCCTTGGGTGACGGTGTGGATCCCGTGCATCCCAAGCATCCGCCCCGGGGCCCCCCGTGCCCTCCTCCGAGTAGTTAGTCGGGTACGGGAGGCAGTGTACGTGCTCTGACCCTGTCAGTGGATCAGGGGCTTGTCTTTTCTTGATGTCGTAGGGACGGAGTAGCCTGCACCATGGATAGGTGACGGCTTGCACTGTACCATTGGTGGCACAGCGTTTCCCGTGCCCTCCGTGGTACGATGCGTACCACCTCAGCTGCGGGCGGCAGGAGGATCCGTCCCCTGACACAGGATCGACCTGGTCAGGGCGGACCCGTGCCGGAAAGCTAACATGTGGCGGACCGCGTACCGGGGTTTCACGGGACGCCAACGGGGCCTGTGTACTAGTGGCCTTGACGGCCAAGTCTTGGACTGGTCAGAGACGGGAAACTACTCGAGTGAGTAGGCGGTCTACACCGCGTCTCCCAATGCTTAGGGCGTAGTGTGTACTATACCGTACGCTACTCAGCATCCATTACACCCTCCACGGTACGCTGGCCACTGTGCCGTTGGTGGCAGGGTTTGACGAACTCGTTCCCTGACACCGAATCGATCTGGCCCGGGCGGACCGCTGTGGCGGGGCGGACACGTGGCGGTGCACGGGGGAGCGTGCGCGGAGGTCCCGGGATCTCGATCCGAGGGGCCCGCGTGCCCCATGCCTTCTCCGCGAAGCCCGCTCGAGCGGGTGACGGAAACTCCTCGTGCGAACGAGTAGTCACGACGGCGGGACGGAGACTACTCGTGCGAGCGAGTTTCCGCGACCGTGAGGCGGAAACTACTCGTACGAGTCGAGTAGTCGGGAGCGAAGGCAGAAACTTGTCGTACAGGCCGCCACGTACTCAGGGAAGAGGTACGGGAGGCCGTGGGCCGCCTGTCTTCTGGCCCATGGCGGAAACTAGTCGTACGGGACCTCACGTACTCGGGCAGCGTAACACTCATCGTGTTAGCCGCCGGAGCGAGCCGTACATGGGCCTGTGCTGCGTTTTTCAAGGGTCTTGGTGGGCCCTGGTCCATGACCTCGTCAGTAGCCCTCGAGCCTGGTGAGGGAGTCGGAGACTCGCTCCCAGGATCAACTGTCACAGAGACGAGGAGATTTTGTTGTGTTTTCTCTGGTGGGGACGCGCGAGCGGACCCGCGGGTAGTTGCCCCCGAGCCCACGGGCAAGTCGGAGACTTGTGCGTGGGGTTAAATATTGGAGTCTTGAACAAGTCGGAGACTGGTGTCTTGCCACGTGGCGCGAGTCATGGGGTGTCTGGCGGAGATCTCGCGCCGGTTGCGAGATTGCCGGGTCCCACTTTGGGTGATGTGGCGGCTCGGTCGTGGGCGGCGGGTAGGAGTGGGGTGCGCCTTTTGAGGGGTGACGCTTCGATGGACAGAGGACGTGGCCCGAGGCGACGCGGTCATTAACTGCGGGGTGGATGTAACCATTCCCCCGTTTATATACCGCGGGCGCCGGCCAGATTTTTCCCCTTCTGCTTCCTTGTGTTTTCCGCCGCCGCCGTCTCTTGCCTTCGTCTTCGCACTCGCCGCGTACACCACAGAGTTCGCCCCGCCTTCTTTCGCAAGCCAGGGTCGCCCACCGTCGCCACCATAGCCGACGTGATGTCGAATTGGGCATCTTCGATGGTGACCTGATCCGAGCTTGACCGCCTCGCCTCCGACGGCATGCTACCACTGCTGACTGCGGCGGGGGAGTGGAAGGTTCCTGGGCTGGAGAGCAGCCCTCAGCCCCCGGTGGGGTGCGTGGTCTCGTTCGTGCTGTTCCACGAACAAGGCTTCTTCGTCCCGACGGGAAGGTTCATCCGCGCCGTGCTCCAGGGGTACGGCTTGGAGCTTCAGAACCTCAACCCGAACGGCATCCAGCAGATGGCGGCGTTCGAGGCCTTGTGTGAAGGTTACCTGGAGCAGGGAGCCCATTGGGACCTGTTCCGGTACTTTTACAAGTTCGTCGTCGTCAAGGACCACAACAGCGCGGCGGCCATCGGGTGCGCCGGGCTACACGAGAAGCGGGGGAGGATGGATGAGTACATCCCCACCTACCTGACTTCCTCCAACAGCGGGTGGCACCGAGGGTGGTTCTACCTCAAGAATGACCCTGAGAACCCGCTGCCGGAATACACCAACCGTTGGTACGACCGGGCGCCGGCGAGGTGGAGCTATGGGCCGGAGAAGAAAGATCGCCCCCGGTTCCTCGACAGCACCCTCGCCGCCCTCACAAGGCTCCGCGACAACGGGGTGAACTTCATCACCTTGATCGGCGGCTACCACACCCGGGGGGTCGTCCCGCTCCGTCGCCGCGCGCTGCGCCTCTGGGAGATGACGGACGACCGCGCTCCCTTCGAGGGGACCGTGACCGCCCGCTCCCTGCCCTCACTGGACGAGGTCCAGCGCCGGGTGTCTCAGGCCACCGGGGTCGCCTGGATGTTCTGGGCGTCGCCAGGTGTGTTGGAGATGCTTCCCTCTCCAGCCACCGTGGAGCTGGTATGTCTTCTCTCGACCTCTTTTTGATTTGTCTTCTGCAGGCGCAGGTGGTAATTGCTCTTGTGCTTGCACAGATGAGGGATGTGCGCATCCTTGCCTCTCATCCTCCGCTGGAGGAGGACCGGGCGATCACCCGGGAGACCACCGCGCGGCAGTAGCGGCGAGGGGAACGCAAGAGAGCGTACCAGCAGAGGGAGATCGCGAGGAGGGAGAGAAATGACAAGCGCGCCTCGCGTCAGCGCAATGGGGAGAGGGACGTCTCTGATGACGACGATACCTCGTCGGCGCCATCGGACACGGACGAGGACGAGTCCCCGTTCGAGTGGACTGATGAGGAGACGGCGCCGTCCTCACAGCCATGCGGTGGATCGATGCCCGCCTCGACCGCAGCCGGCGGGCGCCCCCTCCTCTTCTCGGGCTGATCAGCCCGGAACGAGCGGCCGCGCCTCCCGGCGGGACCGCCGTGAGAGGGACAGGAGCTCTCCGCGACGCGGCTACTCCAGCCGCCATGAGTCATGGCGCGATGGCTCGCGCCGCCACTCCTCGCGCCGGCGGTCTCACTCGCCCTCCGCGCGCCCATCGCGGGAGCCGCGGAGCGTGCCGGCGGCCTCCCCGCCACCAGCGACTCAGAGCGGGGGACCGCCGCCGACCCAACAGCGCCTCGCTTCGACCGTTGTCGCCAGGGGCGGACCGACCTCTTCCCCGGCGTCGGCTCCGACGGCGGGGGGCAAGACGGCGGCGTCCCCGTGCAACCCCGCGATTGGCTCCAAACGGCCCCGTCGCGTCGCAGAAGGGTGAGCTCCGAGTTGCGGTTTTCTAGCTCTTGTTTCATGTTTTTTCTTATCGTCGTGATGTTGCTTCTTGGTTCAGGGCGCCCGACCGCCGCACCATGAGGCCGGCGCCTGTCAAGGCATTGCGCCGCCCTGCTCAAGCGGCCGGAGACACACTGACGGCGAGCAACCCGCCGCCCTCCCTCCAGTCGGGGGCGGCGGTAGAAGAAACGAGCGGGTCTGGGACCCAAGTGAAGACCGTCCCCTCGCAGGGGGCTGCGAGTCCGGCTCGCAGCGACCTGTCGATGGGTATGCTGGGTTTGGGGGGCGAAGCCCCCACTGAAGAGGCACTCTCGGCCCATGCGGCCGAGTTGGCGAGGTGCCTGTCCGGCGCCCCAGAGCAGGACCAGGAGGACCCTGCTCCCGAGGCGCGGGCGGGCGATGACGGACAGCCAGCCCCCGAGTCGTTGACGGGGGCGGGTGATGATGCAGACGCCGAGCGGCCGGCCCCCGGGTCACTGGAGCGGACGCCCGCTGCCACCGCGGGCCCCGAGGTCCCAGCCCCCGAGTCGTTGAGGGGGGCGGGGAGCGACATGGCGGAGATGGAGATGGAGATGGAGCCCCGAGCCCCCGAGTCGGCGAGGGGTTCGGGGAACACTGTGGAGATGGTGGTGGAGGCGGGCGACCGCGCCTCCGCGGACGTCTCCGCCGCGGCGGCGATCGTGGTGACCGAGGGGGTCGTCCCCATTTCGTCGGTCGCCGCGCCGGACGTCGCCCCTGCGGAGGTGATCGTCATCCCGGCGTCGCCTTCGCCGGCCGCCTCTCCTGCTGAGGTGGCGGGCGAGCAACTGCCTCCCTCGATCATCGAGGTTGGGGAGAGCTCGAGGGAGCGACGCCCGGCCACTTTGGCGGCGGAGGAGGAGGAGGAGACGCAGACCCCGCCGCTCTGGCTGGTGACCGTGTCGCTGGTTCAGGCCTCAGTAGGCCCGGACTTCGACTGCGACGCCGAGGTGCCGGCCCGCCGCCGCCTGGAGCGCGGCCTGCGTCTGATCGAGATCACGCGGCGCCAGTCGGAGCGGGCGATCAAGGACCTGGTCCCTGCCTCGAGGGTGAGTCCTCTTTCTTCCTCTTCCTCTATCATGCTTGTTTTCCCTTTGTTCTTAGCCGTGTGACTTGTATGTGATTCAGGAGCTCGTCGGGTGCTCTGAGGACAGGGCGCAGGCTTTTGAGGCGCTCCACGCTGAGAAAGTTCAGTTGGAGACGCAGCTGGCTGTGGCCCGCCTTGTGGCGGCGGATGGCGAGGCCAGCCGGGCAACGGAGCGCGCGTCCCTTGAGGCGAGGACGAAAGCCGCTGAGGACCGCGCGACCTCGGCGCAGGCGGAAAGGGCCTCCCTGGAGGAGAAGCTGGCCGCGGCGGAGCAGGCGGCAGCGGTGCTTCGTTCCAATGTTGAGGTAGCTGCCCGCACTGCCCGCCAAGAGAGGACGGAGCTCGAGACCAGAGCGGGCCGGGCCGAGTCCGACCTCCAGGTGGCTCGCGAGCGAGTGACGATGCTCGAGGCCCAAGTTGGCACCATTATTGCCGAGAAGGGCCGTCTGGAGGAGGTTGCTCAAAAGCGAGAGAATGAGATCCTTGGTGAGTACCCTACGACCTGCTATCTCTGCTTCTTGCTTCTGTGCGATTTCTTGATTCGAGGCGGCGCCTTTCTTCTGGGTGTACAGCTCTCCGCGTGGAGCGGACCGACTTGCAGAAACAGGTCGCGGAGCACAGGAGCGCCGCGACCACCCGCCTCGTCGAGAACCAGAAGTTGGTGGAGCTGGTCAAGGAGGCCAACGAGAAGCTCAACAGTAAGAGCTGCATCCTCTTCATCTTTCGCCTTCCTTGGACTGGCTTATTTTTTGCTGACATTGGTCTCCTTGCTTCTCTTCAGAGGCCGTGACCGGGCTCGAGCAGGAACGGAAGTCGCTCAGGGAGGCCCAAGCCGAGATCAAGCAGCAGGAGACAATCCTCAATAGGATGGGTGCGGCCATCATCAAGGTGTGTGACGAGATCGGTGTTCCTCCCGGCCAATTGAGAGAACGCTTGGAGTTGGCTCCCGCGATAGCTCGTCAACGGTCGATAGATACGGCTGGCGATGCTGTCCGCAAGGTGGTGGCCATCTTCTTGTCGCATTACCCAGACCTGGACAGGAGGCTGCTTGGCCAGGGATGGTGCCCGGGCTACACCAACGAGCAGTATGACAAGATCGAAGAAGACGCCGTCGACTTCGCGAAAGCCATGCTGAGTCACGCCCTTTACGACCTGGGCCTGTAAAGAAAACCAAGTTGCCTCGCTGAGGCTTTTTAATCATGCTTGTAAAAAACTTGTGGGCCGGATGTTTGTGGCAAACTCGAGGGTTAAGAACCCGTCTTTGTTTCAAGTTTTAAGCATTTTGATTGTGTGTTGCCCTTTTCTCGAGTAGTTAGAGGACTTGTGCACCGAGTAGTGTCACTTAAAACTTCGCTGACGGTGTCTTGCTCCGTAGCCGCGGAGGCGTAGGAACTAGGCGACTCGACCGAGCTTAGTTTAGGAGTGTTACCACTCGAGCGGGCAGCCCCCGAGTACCTCGAAGAAAGATAGGCGCGTGTATATGTTTTTGCAAACAAGAAAACTCTTGAGAGTTTGAAATGGTTACTCGGAGTCCCTTTGAAGGGGCGAGTGATCGATAACTTGAGATCACAAACTTTGCTTGTGGGTCTTTATACCGTAGCCGCGGGGGCGTAAGTACTCGGGGCCCGGACGAGCGCAGGTTCGTGACCGCTGGAGTCATCGTTCATCTCCCTTTAAGGAAAGTGAGTGTACCGCGGCGATCATACGAGAAACCATGGATGGTTTTTGATCGAAAAAAGGTTTCGCAACGATCAGGGGAGGGGGGCCGTAGCCCCCGGGTAGAGTTTGAAACGGTTACTCGGAGTCCCTTTGAAGGGGCGAGTGATCGATAACTTGAGATCACAAACTTTGCTTGTGGGTCTTTATACCGTAGCCGCGGGGGCGTAAGTACTCGGGGCCCGGACGAGCGCAGGTTCGTGACCGCTGGAGTCATCATTCATCTCCCTTTAAGGAAAGTGAGTGTATCGCGGCGATCATACGAGAAACCATGGATGGTTTTTGATCGAAAAAAGGTTTCGCAACGATCAGGGGAGGGGGGGCCGTAGCCCACGAGTAGCCCCCGAGCCCATGGACAAGTCGGAGACTTGCCCATGGGGTGAGACAAGCATAGAGACATTTTACTCAAGTAAAAGATGTAAGCTTGCGAAAAGAGATCATTTCATGAAAGGAAAAGTAGCTCAGAGCTCTTGCATTGTCATAAAATGAGAACATAATAAATACTTAGGGGTAAAAACGGCGTAACTGCTCTATGTTCCAGGCGTTGGAGATGACCCTGCCGTCCTCGTGCTTGAGCTTGAAGGTTCCCGGACGGAGTACTTGGTCGACAATGAACGGCCCCTCCCATGGAGGCGAGAGCTTGTGTCGCCCTTCATTGCTCTGAACTCGTCGGAGGACGAGGTCGCCGACTTGGAACTCACGCTCCTGTATGTTGCGTAGAGCTTGCTGGTATTGCGCTGAGTGGAGGAGGGCGATGCTGCGCGCCTCATCCAACTAGTCGATGGCGTCCTCGAGGGCGAGCTGGTTGCCCTCTTCCGTGTAGGCCTGAACCCGTGGGCTGCCGTAGTCGATGTCCGTTGGGAGGATCGCTTCCGACCCGTGGACGAGAAAGAAAGGCATACAGCCAGTAGCCCGACTTGGCGTGGTGCGCAGGCTCCACAAGACGGACGGGAGCTCTGCGGCCCACGTCGCTCGAAACTTCTCGAGACGCTTGAATATCCGCGGCTTCAGACCCTGCAGGATCATGCCGTTGGCCCTCTCGACTTGCCCATTGGTTCTCGGATGGCTGACGGCGGCCCAATCCACACGGATGTGGTTGTCATCGCAGAACTTGAGGAATTTCTTGCCGGTGAACTGCGTGCCGTTGTCGGTGATGATGGAGTTCGGGATCCCGAACCGATAGATGATGTCGGTGAAGAACGCGACGGCTTCCTCGGAACGGACATTCGTTATGGGCTTGGCCTCGATCCATTTCGAGAACTTGTCGATGGCGACGAGCACGTGGGTGTAGCCCCCGGGTGCTTTCCTCAGCGGCCCGACCATGTCCAGCCCCCAGACCGCAAATGGCCAGGTGATGGGAATGGTCTGCAAAGCCTGCGCCGGGAGATGGGTTTGTCGTGCATAGAACTGGCAGCCTTCGCAACTGCGCACGATCCGAGTTGCGTCGGCAACCGCGGTGGGCCAGTAGAAACCTTGTCGGAAAGCCTTTCCGACAATGGTTTTTGGGCCGGCGTGATGTCCGCAAGTGCCCGCATGGATTTCCTGCAGCAGCTCCTTGCCCTAGTCGGCCAGGATGCACCGCATGAACATGCCTTTGGCACCCTTTCGACGAAGCTCACCGTCGACCAGTTTGTACGACTTGGCCATGCGGGCGATGCGTCGAGCCGTCTCTTTGTCGGGTGGCAATTTTCCTTCCACCATCCACTTGAGGATCGGAATCCTCCAGTCAGGGTCTTCCAGGTTCGGCTCTTGCGCCCCATCGATCTCCATGACCTCTTGTGTCGGCGGCTTTGGCCGCTTGTCCTCCTCGGAACGAACAGATGGTTCGTGCTGGTCGCTGGCGAAGACCCCGTGTGGAACGGGTTTTCGATTTGACACCGCTTTTGCGAGGGTGTCGGCCGCCTTGTTGTACTCGTGCAGTACATGATTGAGCTCGAGCCCGTGGAACTTGTCCTCCAATTCGCGCACTGCCCGGCAGTAAGCGGCCATCTTCGGACTTATGCAATTCTTCTCTTTCATAACCTATCCCACGACCAGGTCGGAATCCCCCCTGACGTCGAGGTGTCGAATTCCCAGCTCGAGGGCGATCCGGAGACCGTTGATGAGCGCCTCGTACTCTGCGATGTTGTTGGAGGCCGCAAAATGTAGTCGGACCATGTATTCCATTCGCACGCCCAGAGGCGAGATGAACACAAGTCCGACCCCGGCTCCTTCCTTCATGAGGGATCCGTCGAAGTACATAAGCCACGTCTCGTGCTCAATGGGAGCAAGAGGGGTTTGGATCTCCGTCCATTCAGTGATGAAGTCAACCAGCGCTTGCGACTTGATGGCAGTGCGAGGCGCATACTCGATGTTTTGCCCCATCAGCTCGAGGGCCCACTTGGCGATTCTGCCTTCCGCCTCCGGGCTCTGTATGATTTCGCCGAGCGGGAACTTGGACACCACCGTGATGCGGTGTGAGTCGAAGTAATGCCGGAGCTTCCGCTTAGTGATGAGAACAGCGTAGATCAGCTTCTGTATCTGGGGATATCATGTCTTCGAGTCGGAGAGGACTTCGCTCACGAAGTAGACTGGGCGCTGTACTTTCTGCGTCTTGCCGGGCTCGTCTCGCTCAACTACCAGCGCTGCGCTCACGACCTGGGTCGTTGCAGCGATGTACAGAAGCATCGGCTCTTCCTCGGCCGGTGCGGTGAGCACCGGCGGGCTTTCGAGCAGCTTCTTGAGCGAGTCGAGCGCTTCCTGTGCTTCTGGCGTCCACTGAAAGTGCTCCGACTTCTTCATGAGCTGGTACAGCGGCAGGCTGCGCTCTCCTAGTCGGGCGATGAACCTGCTGAGAGCAGCGAGGCATCCGGTGACACGCTGAACCCCCTTCAGATTCTTGATGGGCCCCATGCCCGTAATCGCAGAGATCTTGTCGGGGTTTGCCTCGATGCCGCGCTCCGATACGACGAACCCGAGTAGCATGCCCCTGGGGACCCCGAAGACACACTTCTCGGGGTTCAGCTTCACGCCATGCTCCCTCAGCTTCTCGAAGACCGCGGTAAGGTCGGGTATCAGGTCACCCACCTTCTTTGACTTGACCACGATATCATCGACGTAGGCCTCGATCAGCCGTCCGATGAGATCTCTGAAGACGCGACGCATGCATCTCTGGAATGTAGCCCCTGCATTCTTCAACCCGAAGGGCATGGAAACGTAACAGTACGTGCCAAACGGGGTGATGAACGAGGTGGCGAGCTGGTCGATCAGATCCATCGCGATCTGATGATATCCTGAATAAGCGTCGAGAAAACATAGGGTTTCGCACCCGGTCGTCGAGTCGACTACCTGATCTATACGCGGTAAGGGGAAAGGATCTTTCAGACACGCCTTGTTCAGGCTCGTGTAATCAACGCACATCCTCCATTTTCCATTCTTCTTCTTAACGAGTACAGGGTTTGCTAGCCACTCGGGGTGGTAGACTTCACGGATGAACCCTGCACTAATAAGCTTCTTGATTTCTTCTCCGATAGCCTTGCACTTGTCTGAGTTGAAGCGGCGCAGACGCTGCTTGATTGGCTTCGAGCCGGGCTTAATGTTAAGCTTGTGCTCGGCGACTTCCCTTGGAATCCCCGGCATGTCGGAGGGCTTCCATGCAAACACATCGAGGTTCGCGCGGAGAAAGTCGACGAGCGCGCTTTCCTAGTCGGAACCGAGCACCGTCCCGATACGGAGTGTGCGGCTGTCGTCGGAGACGGGCACTTCCTTGGCGTCCTTGGCGGGCTCGAAAGAGCAGGCCGCACGCTTGGACGTCTCGGGGATTTCTTGGTCCTCGGAGGGTGGCTCGGCAGCGAGCTTCTCAGACCGGATCAGTGCTTCAGCGAACTGGAAGCACTCAGCATCGCATTCGTATGCATACTGGAAAGTTGTACCAGCTGTGATGATGCCTTTCGGGCCGGGCATCTTCAGCTTAAGGTACGTGTAGTTGGGGACGGCCATGAACTTAGCGTAAGCTGGCCTTCCGAGTATCGCGTGATAAGTCCGCGGGAACCCCACCACCTCGAAGGTGAGGGTTTCCGTTTGGAAGTTGTTCGGAGCTCCGAACGTGACGGGCAGATCGATCTGCCCGAGTGGGACCGCCTCCATCCCGGGTACGACCCCGTGGAAAGGCGCCTTAGACGGCCGCAGTCGGGACCGCGGGATCCCCATGTCGTCCAGAGTCGACATGTAGATGACGTTGAGGCCGCTGCCTCCGTCCATCAGAACCTTGTGCACACGCTTGGTGCCGAACAAGGGTGACACGACAAGCGGGTAGCTACCCGGTCGTGGTATGTGATCAGGATGATCGTGTCGGTCAAATGTGACCGGCATCTCCGACCACTTCAGGTAGGTCGGAGTTGCATGCTCGAGCTGGTAGACCTCTCGGCGGACCACCTTCTCCTGACGCCTGGGCAGCCGCGCCTCCGAACCTCCGAAGATCATCATCACGGCTCTGTCCTCCCAGGGGTAGGCGGCGTCGTCGTTGCCCTTGTCCTTCCCTCCGTCGCCGGTTGGAGCATCGCTCCGCTTCTTCAGCGTGCCGGTGAGGTAGGCCTTCATCAAGTTGCAATCCTTGAAGGCGTGTTTGACCGGGCCCTCGTGGTTGGGGCACGGGGCACCCAGCAGCCTCTCGAAGTGGCCTGACGGAGGGTTGGCTCTCGGTTTCGCTGTCTTTCGGTCGACAACGGCCACCAAGGTATCCTCACGGTACCTCTTATCTTTGTTTTTCTTTTTCTTGATGGAGGCGGACGGACCGTCGCCAGCTTCGGCTGGCTGCTTCCCTTTGCTTGCGACCGCGCTTAGCGTCGCGGCTACGGCTTCCTCCCCGTTGGCGTGGTCGGTCGCGATGTCGAGCAGCTCTCGAGTAGATCGCGGCTTCCGCCGTCCGATCTGATGGATCAGCGTGGCACACGTGGTGCTGTTCTGGAAGGTCGAGATGACATCCGTGTCGGTGGTGTTGGGCAACTCGGTGCACCGTTTGGAGAAGCGTCGGATGTAGTCGCGCAGGCTCTCGCCCTTCATCTGCTT
This sequence comes from Cenchrus fungigraminus, assembly GCA_036936925.1. Taxonomy (NCBI): domain Eukaryota; kingdom Viridiplantae; phylum Streptophyta; class Magnoliopsida; order Poales; family Poaceae; genus Cenchrus; species Cenchrus fungigraminus. The sequence continues at coordinate 41,697,021 of CM072773.1, forward strand.
GCAGTTGCGTAGATCCCAGGGGTTTCCTGGTCGGGCGTAAGTGCCTTGGAAGTTACCGATGAAGGCGTCGCGTAGTTGCGACCAGCTATCGATCTTGCCCCGCGGCAAGTGCTCGAGCCACGTGCGGGCCGAGTCCGCGAGATGCAGCAGCAGGTTCTTGATGATGAACAAGTCATCCCGCGCTCCGCCGGCGTGGCATGCCAGTCGGTAGTCCTCCAACCAGACGCTGGGGTTGGTCTCGCCGTCGTACTTGGACACGGAGGTCGGGGCCCTGAAGCGCAAAGGGAAGCGGGCGCTACGCACACTTTTCCCGAAGGCACGAGGCCCTTGGGCGTCGGGTGAACTGCTCCTGCTCCGGTCCTCGTCGCTGTCGCACCGGCCTCCGCGTCGCCGGTTGTACTCCTTACGAGGTTGCTCCTCGTAGTCATCGTGCTGACCCGCGTCAACCCTCCACCGCGCCTTGATGGTGTCGCGTGCGTCGCGGTGGGGACCCAGTCGGCTTTTGACTGGTACGTTGACCTCCTCGGACCGTCGTGGCTGCTGCGACGGTGTCGCGGGTTGTCGCGGCTCGGAGTGCCCGCGACCTTGCGAGCCCCGCTGTCGAGAAGCGGAGCTTTCTGCCTGCTGTACGGCGGCAGTCTCGAGGAGTGTCTTGATTTGCATATGCATCTCCTTCTCTTGAGGCGTGACGGGCTCTGGTACCTTCCGGAGAAGGATCGCAGCCGCCGCCAAGTTCTGCGACGCCCTTTTGAAGACGGGCGTGCCGTCGACGACGTCTCGGTCATCGTTGATGATGCGCTGCTGAACGTCCCTTGCCTGTGCACGAGCGGGAGTCGGGTTCAGGTCTTGCCCGAGTTGCTGGTGGAGCCGTGCCCGCTCGTCGTCGAGCTGTCGCTGCGCGTCCTCCAGCTCGTCCAGCCGAGCGCGTTGTGCGGCGGGGTTAGGAGGAACCTGGGCCTCAGCCGCACTGTCCGCCGTCGAACTGTGGGCGGAGTGAAGTGCCCCATCCGGGATGTGGGTCGGAGCTGGCGCCACTGGGGCGTTGCCAATGACGAAACACTCATGTGAGGGGTCGTAACCTCCGTCGTCGGAGTCGTCGGAGAAACCGAAACAATAGTCGGCCACTGTCTGGAAATGACGGAAGGCGTCAGCGTCACGAAGCCCGGAGTAATCCCACTCCGGACCTGAGATGTCATCAGTACCGTCGGTCACGAGGTACTGCTCGTCGAACGAGGTCGCAGCAAGCCCCATGTTGCAGCAGAGGCGATGGCTGGGGTGGTTCTCGTACATAGCCCAGTCCGTGCTCGATGAAGAGGAACATGCTGCCGCTGCGTAGGACCTTCCTCTATGAAGAGGTGGTAACGGGGCGCCCTCCCTGGCGATGCGTTCCGTTGAGTCTGACGGCAGGGAGTCTTCTGCTGCGCCAGCGGGCTGTGGTGTACCAACTTCAACCCGCGCAGGGGAGCTAGCACGTGCTGCCCTGCGGCGCTCCGCCTTGGCACGCTTCGAGCGCTTGCCTGAGCGCCTCTTGCATCGGGGTGAGCGTGGCGGGGTGGTCGGAGCGGGAGTTGGGGCAGATGTGTTGGTGACCTCGTTGACGAGGCGCATGTCGTAGCCGTCTCCGGTCGCTCGGAAGTTCAGGCTTCCGAACCGGAGCTCAAGCCCAGCCACAAGCGACTCCGATGATCCCACGGGGGAATCCATCAGCAACGGCTCGGTGGAGGCTTTCGTCGAAGCGGATGATGAGAGGGTCGTGCGAACCCTAAAAAGAATGTCGAAAACACGCGAAGACCCCTACCTGGCGCGCCAACTGTCAGGGTTTGTTACCGCCGGTAAGTAAATTTATACGAGGGGGCATGTTCTGATCCGCACGGTAGCACAGGAGACACTCGGAATTATACTGGTTCGGGCCTCCGGAGAGTAATACCCTACGTCCAGTCTGAGAAGGGGTGTTCCTTATGCTCAGGGGTTTGCAACAGGGAGTACAAACAGGTCGGGAGAGGGTGTAGAGCCCAAGTCCCTGGTGTGCGAGTGGTTCAAGTAGCAGAAGTCTGCGTACGTGAGTGTGTGAGTGCTTGCGGTGTTTGTATGAGATGGGATATCGATGCTAAGTGCGTGTGGGGGTGAAAGCGAACCTCTCTTGAGAGTGCCTCTACCCCTCCCTTTTATAGTCGCAAGGGAGATGTCCAGGGCGGTTACATTGAGCGTATATGAGCTAATCTACAGTGCAAGACGTCCTTCTCTGCTCCGGGTTGCCAGACGACAGAAGCGGCGAAGCACTGTTACGGGGCCTTGGGTGACGGTGTGGATCCCGTGCATCCCAAGCATCCGTCCCGGGGCCCCGTGCCCTCCTCCGAGTAGTTAGTTAGGTACGGGAGGCAGTGTACGTGCTCTGACCCCGTCAGTGGATCAGGGGCTTGTCTTTTCTTGATGTCGTAGGGACGGAGTAGCCTGCACCATGGATAGGTGACGGCTTGCACTGTGCCGTTGGTGGCACAGCGTTTCCCGTGCCCTCCGTGGTACGATGCGTACCGCCTCAGCTGGGGGGCGGCAGGAGGATCCGTCCCCTGACACAGGATCGACCTGGTCAGGGCGGACCCGTGCAGGAAAGCTAACACGTGGCGGACCGCGTACCGGGGTATCACGGGACGCCAACGGGGCCTGTGTACCAGTGGCCTTGACGGCCAAGTCTTGGACTGGTCGGAGACGGGAAACTACTCGAGTGAGTAGGCGGTCTACACCGCGTCTCCCAATGCTTAGGGCGTAGTGTGTACTGTACCGTACGCTGCTCAGCATCCATTACGCCCTCCACGGTACGCTGGCCACTGTGCCGTTGGTGGCAGGGTTTGACGAACTCGTTCCCTGACACCGAATCGGCCTGGCCCGGGCGGACCGCTGTGGCGGGGCGGACACGTGGCGGTGCGCGGGGGAGCGTGCGTGGAGTTCCCGGGATCCCGATCTGAGGGGCCCGCGTGCCCCATGCCTTCTCCGCGAAGCCCGCTCGAGCGGGTGACGGAAACTACTCGTGCGAACGAGTAGTCGCGACGGCGGGACGGAGACTACTCGTGCGAGCGAGTTTCCGCGACCGTGAGGCGGAAACTACTCGTACGAGTCGAGTAGTCGGGAGCGAAGGCGGAAACTTGTCGTACGGGCCGCCGCGTACTCGGGGAAGAGGTACGGGAGGCCGTGGGCCGCCTGTCTTCTGGCCCATGGCAGAAACTAGTCGTACGGGACCTCACGTACTCGGGCAGCGTAACACTCGTCGTGTTAGCCGCCGGAGCGAGCCGTACGTGGGCCCGTGCTGCGTTTTTCAAGGGTCTTGGTGGGCCCTGGTCCATGACCTCGTCACTTGCAGACATAGAAGAGAGACACGCTCAGAAGTTACCAACTCGCGGACCGCCGAACGTCTAGCATCATGCATTTCAACAGGGCATTAACAGTTTCACACAGTGTCTCAAGTCCATAGCAATTCAAACACAGCACCGAGCGACTCTGCTCATCACTACCAGCAAAAACTTACAAAAACTGAAACTCCAGAAACGAAACAACACTCGGGAAGTGCCTTAGCTACCAAATGCATGCCTTACACGCAGACATCCCGAGCAAAAGAAACAGCAACAGCTGAGACGAGAGGCGCTCGTGGGCTGTGTATCTTCTCACCAGTGGGCCATTGGGCCGACTAATATTGAGGTGGTGGCCGCCAGAGTGAGTGAGTGGCCATCAATCAAAATCAACAACACGCATGCCATCGGTTTTAATTTCTTCATCTTAGCCCAGCCATTGACCATACTAACTAAAAGTACTAACTAAAAGAGACGATGTTTTTAGAGGAAAAAATTGTTTTGTTAGCAACAGAAACTCGTAGCTCTAGCAGTTAGGATGTCCGTGGGACGAGAAAAGGTTTGATATTCGGCCTAAAAGCCTATATGTTTGTGTGAAGGATATTCAAAATTTCAATTTGAATCAGGAAGACCTCCCAACTAATGGACAAAATGACATTTGAACATATATATATGGGGATCAGCTATCTTTTCATCAACTAAGGTTTAGGGCACTCCCAACCCAAAATCTATGGTAGAGTCCATAGTTATTAAATACACTGTCATGTAGGTAATTTGCTGATGTGGCAAGCAATTTAATGAAGAAAGAGAGGTGAAAACATAGAAACCAAGTCTAAATAAGGGTGTGTTTAGATCCCAAAAAATTTGCAAAAAACATCCCATCATCTATCACATCATCTCACATCACCTCTCACTATTCATCTGCATTTACACCAATTCTTTCCTAATTCTTTCTCAATTCAATCAATTCATCTGGATCTAAACACACCCTAAGACTCCAAGTCTACACACAAAACGAGGCCCGTGCGGATCCCGTGTGGCTGCCCACATGTTCGATGTGTCCGCTTATTTAATAAAACGGGAGCAGAAGATCCGAGTGAAATATTATGAAGACTCCATAATACAAAATCTGCATTGGAGACTATAGTTTCTTGTGATGAAGTCTTCGACATATAGACTCTATGGGTAGAGTCTGGGTTGTGAGTGCCCTAAGCATCCCGTTGGTTTTAGACAGGTGCATCCCAGCTTTAAATAGATTTGGAAGTCTTCGGTAAAAAAAAAAGCATAAAGTCTTTTGACTTCTTTTGAAAAACCTGTTATAAATGATGGCGAATAATCGACAAAAAGTAAGAGAATCAAACCGCAAAGGAGACACGGGATTTAACGTGGAAAACCCTCTCAACACGAGAGGGAAAAACCACAGACGCCAGCCAGCAAAAACTTCACTATGATACATAACCAGTAGGGGATCCCCTCCTGTCTCCTCTAAAATTTTTTTTGAATTGGGAAGGTCCAATTTCACCTTTTCCACTGCCCAGTTCCATCTATTTAAAACTGGTAAATCAACCCTCGGATGAACTTATTTATTTTCTTCTACCCCGGTGATAACAGAGGCATTTACAGTTAAAAGAGAAGATAGCTCTATTCACAACATTTCAGCACAGTCCATGCATGTACGGATATCACGGGCACTTTACAGACACAAGGCATGGACAGGTCGCCATGCCATTTCCACATATTACACGACAAAAGATTACATAGAAACCCCCAGTAATTAGCAGGCACTAGATTGATCATTAAGTGGATGGTTTTGCCCAAACCTGCAAACCGAGGGGCTCAGGCAACAGGCATACACATTTTGACAATGTGCAGCTGTTACTGGACAGACAACACTTGCAGGTACTGGAGACTCATCACTAACTGCGAAGTTCTAAATGAGTGATTAGGGTATCTGAACTTTTTGTTTAATCTTCTGAAGTTCTTGCCATGTTTGCAGTTGAAGGTGGGGGAGGCTGCTGACCAGCTGCGTTCATCAGTTATCCAGTACAGCAGCAGCTGCAGCTGCAGCATCGTTTGTTCATCAGCACAGCGCCACCGCGCCGTCCGAGGTCGCCTGCAGCATCATGTACATGCCGGCCTGGTCGGTTAGCTCCGGCGTGGCCGCCGCCGCCGCTGCGGCCACCGGCTCGATCACCGATAGCCGCTCCAGCAGCGCGGTGAGCGCCTCCCGCATCCAGTCGTACCGGCAGAGCTGGTAGGCTTCGGCGGGAGAGACCTGTTCCAGAATTCAGATAACGATCGTCAGTCAGCATAAGCGTGTGTCACTTGTGTTTCGGATGAAATTTGAGATGCAGAGCCGGCGTCCGCTCTGACAGAGTGGCTACTCACCCATCGCCGGCTGTGGGTGTCCTGCTCCGGCCATGAGTCGAGCTCCTCGGTGACCTCCATGGCGAAGATGTAACCCTTGCAGGCTCCCAATGAGCTGTTGCTGTTCTGTCTGCTCTTGCTCTTGAACACCCAGTGTCCCAATGCAGCTCTCTGGTGTTCAGCATCAACAACAAAGCAGATGGAAATAATCGTCAGTCATCTGAATATTGCAAGTTGCATGAGCATGACCCATAAGCATTTGTCAGTTAGTTATGAAAACAATTTCATAGTTGAATCGAGGAACAGAACCATAATGGTATAAATGCAGAAACCAAATGCAGGACTGAATCGATGGGTGCAGGGGGTCACTGTAGGGCATACAGGAAACACACCACATGCATAGTGGTTGGGGACAATGCAATGCATGGACCGAGGATAAAAATAGCAGCATATTGACTCGGATCCGGGACGAAATCAATCCCCAACGGCGAGCCGAGCCAACTGACGAAGTACGCAAGAAATAGGGGGGCGGACAATAATAGACTTTACGCCGAGATCTTGTCAACTAGAAAATCATAATGATTTAGGGGGATATCGCGTTATAAAAATCCGGCTAACGACATGATTTATCACAATATTATAGATTGGTTGCAAACCACCAAGCAAGTGAGGTGATGCTGCTGCTGCTGCTAATGCTAATGCTAACGCTAATGCTGTCGCTAGAGAATGCTATGCAATGGGCCAATGCCTGGGGTCTGAACAGAAACTTCCCTGTCCCTTTCCCTGTCGTGCATCATGGTCGCTGTCAGCCTATGGAGCTGTCATTGAGGCTGTGTGCTAGGGGCTAAATGAGCTTCTCTGATTGGGCCTTGGGGATGTTAACCTCACCCTAAATTACTAGTACCAGTCAGGATCATTTGTTTAATGGGGACGCTAAAGGATTAGAATCTACTGGCCGTAAGAACGTTGGAGTTCAAAGGCAGGAACTGTGAATGACAGTGCATATGGGAGGTGAATTAGCAGAGGTGAAGGGGGAGGAGGAGGCATCATTGGTGGCGTACGTTGACGACGCCCTTGACGCCGGCCTCCTCCATGGCCTCGCGACACGCCGCCTGGTACACGTCCTCGTCGTCCTCCCACCCTCCCTGCGCCAAGAACAGAACAAGCTGTGAGCGGCCGAGCGCCTTGGCCTGAAGCGAATCGATCAATGGTCGCGGGCGGCGGCGGCCACGTACCTTGGGGAAGACCATGTCGGCCCGGTTAGGCGTGGAGATCATGAGCACCTCCACCTCCGCCGGATCGCCGCCGGGGCTGCTGCACGGGTTGCCCTCGTCGCCGCCCTTCGTCTTCACCCGGTAAGGCACGCACCTGACCGATCGATGCCAACAATTTTTCAGCAACGTCGGAGCAAGGAAAGAAATGGGCGCGCGCGCGAAACAGATTAACGGACGATTTCGTTAATTGCATTTCCCGCGCATATGTTCCAATTCAGTGACAATCCTGAATAATATCCATGAGAGGCAAGCAGAGAGGGCACTGCACTGACCCGGCGACGAGGCGGAACTCGTTGTCGTAGCGCTGCTTGAGACGGCCCTTCCTGGCCGCCGCCACCGCGTCGGAGGACATGGCCGCCGCTCCGCAGTCGTCGCAGGGAACGCCGGACATGTCAGGGATTGTTTCACGCACGCCGGAAGGCCCACGAGAAGAAAGGGAGGAGATAGAGCACGGCAGGCCGGAGAAGAAGAGGACAAAGCCGTAGCGACGGGAAGGGAAGGGAGCCTTATAAATAGCGCGCGGGCGATCAACAGGGACAGGACAAGCGGGGAGGGGGAGGAAGGCGACGCTGTTGCCGGTGGCAGCAAAGCCCCGCGAGGGCGGGCGGGTGGTGATGGCGGCAATGACGCCACGATCTTATCCCCACCCGAGAAAAGGGAAAAGCTGCGAGGAACAAAGCTGCTGACGCGAGGGGGGGAGAGACAAGGTGCCCAGAGAGGCCAGGCTTGGAGAAGAGGAGAAGGGGCTGTGGCGATGCGCGCCTATAAATGGCGCGCTCTGCGTTCGCGCCCGATTTATGGGCGCCCAGGGCCAGGACCCAGGAGGATATGAGAAGCAAGAGGGGGAGCGGGAAGTCAGCGTGAGCCGGCTGCCTTCGCCGTCGCCGCTGGCATTGCCTTCGCCACCACCGACCGCCCGCGACCGTCTCCCAGCCCGACACGGGCAGCCGAAATTGCGCACCGTTTTTCACTTTTTTTCTCTATATATACAGATTCAGGTTTTATTTGGGAACACAATTAATCCAGTCCGATGTTCACGTGGTGCAAAAAATCTACTCGTCCATTCTAAAATATAAGGGATTCCATATTTATACTAACTCAAACTATTCTAAATGTGAACCAAATTTATAGGTTGAACGATAACATACTTCTTCCGACCCAAAAATAATGATTTAAAAAAATTCAGACAGATTAAAGGTGAAGAAAAAGATGCATGTACTCTAGTTAGTTCGGTCTATTATAGAGAAAATATGTTTCAAATTAGTCATGCATGCAAGAGGTCAGAGTGCCAAATTATCCGGTGGAAGTACCAGGTAGTACCTAAAGGAAAGTACCACGAAGCACCAATTTGGCGGAACAAGTATCAAAATTGTGGGACCAATAACTAATTTTATTTATTTATTTCTTAACTTTTCTTTGAATCAGCTGGTTGAAAAATCATAATATAAGATACTTCCAAGTACCTTTCGATACTTTAGAAGTAATGTAACAAAGCTCAATATTTAAATCCTAAACATCATGGTTCTTAGGATAAATTTTGAATGTCAAAACATCATTCTTTTTACACGGAGCTGGATGTACATGATATCAGATGAGCATACTAATTACATTTAATATGAAACAATATACATCATAGTTTCCTTCTTTAATATGATATGCAATAATATTGTTTCTCTATAAACTCGATTCAAAGTTTAAAATAGTTTGACTTAAGGAAAAGTCATAATCTCTTATGTTTCAAGATGGAGGAAGTATTTTCCACTCCATTTCATATCCATACATAGAGAATTATTTTATGCAAAGAGTGTGAAATGGGAATATAGAAATATCAAGTCCAGCAAATCTCTTTCCCATTCTTTCCCCCCTGATTATTATATGGAATCCTCCTTCACATAATCAAATATAGGAGATGAGTGCTGCACCAAATTCTTTTTTCCCCTTTATCACTTCTAACATACCGGACACACCTTGTCGGGGTTTGTTACCGCCGGCAAGTAAATTTATAAGAACGCGTGTACGGATCCGCACGGTTGCACAATAGACACTCGAGGTTATACTGGTTCGGGCCTCCAGAGAGTAATACCCTACGTCCAGTCAGAGAGGGGGTGTTTTTTATGCTCAGAAGTTTGTAGTAGGGGGTACAAACAGATCAGGAGAGGGTTTTGAGCCCAAGTCCCTGGTGTGCGAGGGGTTCTTGTAGCAGAATTCTGCGTACACGAGTGTGAGTGTGTCTACGGGGGAATATGAGATGAGATATCGATATTGAGTGTGTGTGGGGGGTGGTAACGAACGTGTCTTGCAAGTGTCCCACTCCTCCCCTTTTATAGTCACAAGGGAGAGGTCCATGGGGGTTACATCGAGGGTGTAAACTAGGTTACAGTGTAGGACGTCCTCCTCCCGCGTCGGGCTGTCAGGGCGGTGCGGCGAAGAACTGTTACGGAGCCACAGGTGACGGTGTAGGTCTTTCTGGAATCATGCGTCCCAAGTAGCTGCTTCTGGGGCTTCTCGTTCCCTTCTCCGAGTAGCTAGTCGGGAGCAGGGCATAGGATTCGTATCCTATCCCTATCAGTAGAACAGGGGCGTGTCTTTTCCGGGCACTGTGGAGATGGAGTTGTCTATACCATAGCGTTTTGAGGGCTAGGGGGTGGCGTACACTGTGCCGTTCGTGGCACAACGTTTCCCGTGCCGCCCGTGGTACGACGCGCACTGCCCCGTCCGTGGAGCAGCAGACGGATCCGCCTTCTGACACCAGATCGACCTGGTCAGGGCGGATCGGCGCGGAGGGGCCGGCACGTGGCGGGGCACGGGTTAACGTGCCCGGATATCACGGGATATCGACGGGGCCCGTGTACCCGCAGTCTTGGTGGTGAAGTCTTGAACTGGTCGGAGGCGGAAAACTACTCGTGCGAGCAGGTAGTCTACATCGCGCCTTCCGATGCATAGGGTGTAGCGTGCACTGTGCCGTTCGTGGCTCAGTACACCCTGCTCCGTTCGTGGTACGGTAGGCACTGTGCCGTTCGTGGCAGGGCGGACGGATTCGTCCTCTGATACCGAATCAGCCAGGCCGGGGCGGGCCGTCGCGGTGGAGCGGACGCGTGGGAGAATGCGCGTGGAGATCCTGGGATCTCAACGGGGGGCTCACGCCACCTTTTCCTTCTGCGCGAAGCCTGCGTCGGTCGATGACGGGAACTACTCGTGCGAACGAGTAGTCGGGGAAGGAGGCGGTAACTACTCGTACGAGCGAGTAGCCGGAGACGGAGGTGAGGACTTGTCGTGTGGGCCGTCATGTACTCGGAGTAAGGGGCGCTGGTGGCCGTGGGCCGTCCGGCCCCTGGCCCATGACGGAAACAGGTCGTACGGACTTCCAGGTACTCGGGGGCTTAATACTCGCTGTATTAGCCGCTAAGTATGCTGCGTGTTGGTCTGTACTGCGTTTTTTAGAGGTCCTGGTGAGCCCTTGGTCCATGGCCTTGTCACACCTATCAATGGGTAATCCTGAGATAGAAACAAAATTACATTATGCCCTTACACCTCTTGAAAACTTATATCAGTAACTTCAAGATAGAAACAAAATTTATTTTATATCTTTTCACCTCTTCTGCTACGGAACGGATGCGCCGCGGATAAGAGCACGCATATATGCGCGCGGCGAGGGGAGGGATGCCAAGTTGCTATTGATGCTAAATTGTTTTGCCAAACTGTTGGAGACTAATTTTTCATATTTTACCGAAATTAGATAGATGTCAAACTAAGATAACAAACTGTTGGAGTTGCTCTAACATACCAGACACACCTGTCAATGGGTAATCTATTTCCTTTAATTTTTCTTGTTCTTTCATTTCCATCTTTCTCTTTTCTCTCTCTCACCACTTCTTCACATGCGCAGAGCGGCTGGGCTCACCTGCCCGAGCACAATGCTAGCAGTGGAAGTGGGGCCATGACAGCAGGGTTGGACATTAGGGGCAAGCTAGACAGACATCGTAATTAGGGTGCAACATTTACGGTGGAATCTGTCCATCAATACTCGAGTCATCAACTCAGTACTTGTGCTTATAATTTCTGAATTTATTGGTTGTATATATCCACCACGTGTATATAGAGGCTAAATTTTATCTTTCATGTACAAATTCCTGGATTTATTCCAAAAATTTATCTGACACTATTCTTTTTTAAGTGGAATCTGGCATTATTCTTTTAGTTGTAGGTGATGTGGCCATATATAATGAAGCAACTGGTGACTTCGTCAGCCTTAAGAATTTGTCTGCTCAATCTTTCGAATGTGTAAAAAAAGGCATGCCAGAATCTCAACCGTGGCAAGCAATAGAAACATGAGACCAATTTCATCAATTTTTCAGCCACATGATCACCTGCAGTTTTGTACATGCCGACTTTTCCAAACAAAATTTGTGGCTTTCATCATCAGATCGTTTTCTCTCTAAAGTAAAGGCACAAAACAATGACCGTCCTGAATCGCAACAAAGATGGGCATCATCGAAAAACACTACTCCCCGTGATAGAGACAAGGAAACCAGGCACGCACGTGGCTTGCGACCTGATCAAACCTTGAAATATAATGATTTCGTCGTTGCCTAGTCACTTTTGTATATGCCTATCCGGCACAGATAGATAGTGATTAGTGATGACCATGCACACGCCACATAGATAGGTACTATTACACCTTTCAAGCAAAATTTGTCTAAACTTCAAGAAGATGGTATCAAATTTTGTTCACTACCAAAGTTAACGAGACCTCGACAAATTTTGGTTCAATACCAAGTTAATAACGAGTTTTCGGCAAATTTTGGTTCACTACCAAATTAAAGTTAACGAGATTTCGACAAGTTTGCAAACCCACACCATACACGAGTTGCATGCGTACTTAGATGCGTTATTTAATTTGGGGCATTATTGCAGGATGATACAATGGCGTGTAATGGTAATGCTGAATAATATGGAGAAGGGCCATATTTTTTAAGATGGAGTGCTGACTGGCCAAGCTGATTTCTGCTTACGAGAGGAAGACCAGATAATTGGAAGAGTTCAGGAGCGGAGACATAGTCCAAACCTAGATTTCTTAGATATACTACTATATCTCAGCTGATGTTGAAATGTGTGTCCTGCTTACCAGTTACCACTAGTAGCGTCCATCCGACTCAGCTAGCTAGCTTCAGAAAGCTTAACAGAACGGCTGATAGATATACTCACTCTAGACACTACGCATGGATAGGAATATAAAAGTATGATAGCAGCAGAACATATGAAATTATTGGTGAACAGCAAAATGAAATGAGTCCTTTGATTGATGTATTAACATTTGTGCGGACCCAATAACGGTAAAAACAAAGATCATTCTCGACATTCCTTCTGAAGGAAACGGCTAGGATAGCGCATAGTTTGCCGACAATAGTTTTTAAGCATGTAAGGAGAGAGCAAAATAGGATTGCTCATGAACTAGCTCAGCTCGCTAGAAGACTGAACCATAGTGTTGTTTGGCGCAATAGGGTTCCGGTGTGTGTTGAGCATCTAGTTGCTCGAGATTGTAACTCTGTGTTGAATTCATCGTAAAGCTCTCCTTTTTCGCAAAAAAAAACACTAATGTTACTCCGCTGCTGCAAATCTGCTGAGTTTTCCACCCACCTTTCCTCCAATTATTAAGGCAATAGTCTCTTAGAGTTCCCATAATCTCTTCCTATTCCTTGGTTTTTAGCAAGATGAGAAAAACCTCTCTCTACCAATTCCTAATCCATCCTCCAGTCCTCCTAATCTTTTAGAACTTGGAAAAAAATGACCATGTTTCATGTAAAGTTATGTGCTTCGGGCCTTCGGTCTCGTTCGTATCTTTTCTCTCCGTGCGTGTTTGCGGCCAATCTAAAGGTGGAAGGTGTGAAAAGAATAAAAAATAGAAAATGGTTTCTGATGGGGGTGAAGAAACAGATCATCATGTTGTGATTCAATGTCCTCATGCAAGAGATTTGCGTCTAGCAATGCGCGGGAGATGGGGACTCCCTCAGAGAAGGACCTCAAGTATGATGGGCATGATTGGTTACTCAGATTGATTGATAATGCTAGTGCGGAGAATGCGGGGCACCTGGTGCTAATCTTTTGGAGGGCTTGGTTTGTCCGGAATGAATTGACGCATTCGACATGCAAACTTTCCATAGTAAAGTTAGTTGGCTTTCTACTGGATTATTGGGCAATCATTTGGAGTATCCAGCAGGGTGTTACATCTGACAGTAAAGGGAAGCGACCCATGTTTGCTGATCAAGTGCCAACTCCCATCCAGGGCCGAAAGCATGTTAACTGGAACCCTCCTCGCCTTGGTTGGATCAAGATCAATGTAGACTGTGCCTTCACGGAGCAAGGGGAAGCTGCTATTGGAATGGTGATCCGGGATGAGGCAGGGTCGGTGCTACTATCAGCATGGCAGGTCATAAGCAGTGCTTCTAATGCTGAGGAAGTGGAGATCATCGCTTGCAAAGAAGGTATCAGTCTAGCGGTGGAATGTCAGAAACCAGTAGAGCTGGAATCCGACTGCCTCACAGCTATTAACCTGCTACAAAGTTCTGGTGGCCAAAGATCATCCTCGATATTCCTTCTGAAAGAAACGGCCAGGACAGCTCATAGTTTGCTGATAATAGTTTTTAAGCATGTAAGGAGAGAGCAAAATGGGATCGCTCATGAACTAGCTCAGCTCGCTAGAAGACTGAACCATAGTGCTGTTTGGCGCCACAGCGTTCCGGTGTGTGTTGAGCATCTAGTTGCTCGAGATTGTAACTCTGTGTTGAATTCATAATAAAGCTCTCTTTTTTCGCAAAAAAAAAACACTAATGTTACTCCGCTGCTGCAAATCTGTTGAGTTTTCCACCCACCTTTCCGCCAATTATTAAGACAATAGTCTCTCAGAGTTCCCAGAATCTCTTCCTATTTCTTGGTTTTTTTAGCAGGATGAGAAAAACCTCTCTCTACCAATTCCTAATCCATCCTCCTAATCTTTTAGAACTTGGAAAAAAAATGACCATGTTTCGTATAAAGTTATTATGTGCTTCGGGCCTTCGGTCTCGTTCGTATCTTTTCTCTCCGTGCGTGTTTGCGGCCAATCTAAAGGTGGAAGGTGTGGAAAGAATAAAAAGTAGAAAATGGTTTCTGATGCAAATGATGTACCAGAGAGAATATATAAAAGTGGTTTGAATAATTTAGAAATAGTACAAGATTCTAATATAAAATTACCTTTTATATATTTTAGGATTGGATTATTAGAAACTTTTGGAGATGATTTTTTTATTTTCAAATATTCTTTTAGGAATTGTAAAATTTCATATTTTTAGAAAGGAAATATTGGGTACTCTTGGAGATGCTAAGACCCTCCCTAGCCTCCTAGGAGATGCATATATACCCAAAAAAGGCATATAATTTCGTGGTTCCTCGTGAGACCTCCCAAGGACCAAAATCAGCCTAAGATACATGTTAGGATTTGCTTGTACTCTGAAAAATAATTGTTCTTCCTTGAATCAAACCTAAGTCTTGAAGCTTATTTTTAGACAAAGGATAGCAATCCGGCTTTTTTGCAGCGTTGAAGGCATACATCCATTTTGGTTTAATTACTGCATCTACATATTTCATTATGTCCCAATAAACAAAGGAGCACATGAATTCTTAGCTACACACCAAGTTTTCCAAAAGATTTACTGTCATTGTCAATATTGCAATAAATAAATTAAAGTGATATTATCATATATTATAGTTTAAGCACTATATATTGAAATTGAAACCTTTGTGATGTGAACTTTTTAAAGATTCTGCTCTAATGGGATTAACTAATGACTCGCTCTTAAAAAGTTTGACAGAAAAACAAAAATGATTATGGAAGGCAATGGAAAACGGAAGCATGATCTAGCTCAAAATATAAGGAAAACAATATGAACCTTAGTCGCAAACTAGACCAAACTAAACTAAATGCAGGCAGAATAATCTGTGAGGTATAAATAAGCAAAACCTGTTAAAATGTAGTAGTATGATGCAGAAGGTACTCTAAGAACAAATGGAAATTTTGCTGACAGATTTATACTCCCTCTGTTCAAAATTGTAAGTCGTTTTGGCTTTATTAGATTCATAAATGATGTTGTACATTTAGATGTACACTATGTCTAGATGCATACTAATATTTATGAATCTAGAAAACTCAAAACGACTTATAATTTGGAACGGAGGGAGTAGTAATTTATGAGGTTTTCTTCGGTACACAATACGACGACCAGTTGGAAAAGGACTCGTATGTAACAGAAAAGGACCTATATGTAAGGATCGGACGGTTGAGATTAATTCTATACGACCGGTTTTGTAGCTGTCGTACGGTAGTATTCAAAGGTCGTACTGATAGTTAAAGGGTATTATCGGAAATGTAAAATGTCATTTTTGTAATATATAAAAACGGAGAGAGGAGGTGTGCACGGGTGGACCGGTGGGTAGCGGGAAATTTTTTTTTCTAAAACATATATCAACCAAATTACCATTTTACCCTTAAAGAAAAAACCGAAGAAACCGACAATACGACCGTACGACCGTTGGAACGTATTGTGTACCGAAGAAAACCTCTAATTTATAGACTTTATATCATGTACACGTGGATTTATGGCCGGGATCAGAGAGATAAAATTTCAAATCTATTTTGCTTTCACTTCTCCATGTCATCATTGACAAGTGGCGACGTACAATACGAGTAAATGCGAATCACACCTATGCTCTATTTTATGGCTTCTTAAAATAGTAATAAGAAACTTCGTCTGAGGATCACGAATGTGTTGGTAATATCATTGGTGACTTAAGAATTAATAAACTTGTACTTGGATTCTTATTAGCTTTTTATTCAACACAATTTGGCAGGAATCTCATCCTCCCCTGATCAGTCGAGGGAATCTTCTCAAGATTGAAAGGTAGGTGATGGTTGGGTTCCAAGAAGTGTACATCCTGAGAGAAAAAACACAGAAACTATGCCTGGTGCAAATCAGCAAGTATTCCTATTTTAATATACAATTAATACTAAGTATGTCACTGTAAGTCCTAGTTTAAATTTATTGACATAAATCACTAAAAAGCAAGTTCGTACCATAATATCATGAATAGAACCGAAAAAGTCTTATATATCAGCTTAGAATATGATCAATTGTTCAAAATGATTCACTGAGAAGGAAAAAATAGAGGTAGGGGTCTCTCCTGCTGATTCCCGTAAAAAAAACAATGTGTTAGGTCAAACTCTTCTTCACTTTCATTTTAAAATAACTGAATCAACATAATTGACGCGCTATAGTCGATCAGTAGGCGCCAATACAACCTTTTCCAATTCAACTGATACCCATTTTCAGAAAAATGGAAGCGGTCATGATTGCTTTAGGTGCCAACCAAAGTAGTTCAAATTTGTTTAAGTTCACTGAAAACGGGCATGTGCGAGTAGCATCCTTTTGCTGTCCCGTATTACACTTAATATATTGGTTAATGCATATAATAGATGTAGCTAGAAAATGTGTTATGTGCTGTTATCATTTCTAGCTACCTGCTGCACTATTCATTTTATTGAATTTCTTGAGAAGAAAAACAGTGTTGTACCTTCAACTAGTTCATTCTTGATTCTGTAGATAATATACATGTTGCAGTACACTAACTAGGCTTTGATTTTTGTTTATATGTATTATATCAGTTCGTTCCAGATCTTAGGTTTTGGCACCAAGTGGTCCAGCACATCTCATTTGATACCATGTCTTCAGGTAGATGTATGCTCTGACATGGCGCTGCACAATCAGAAGTCTTCTCTGACGAACTTCCCATTCTCACATGGGTATTCATTAAATCTTCAGCGGCTCATCACATGCATCGTTCCTCAATTTCCCATGTTGACGCCAAACCACCATCACCACAATAAATCAAAATTCTTTAGTCATAAACGCTTTCCACGAAGCCTACTGCTCGAGTGTTTTCCATTTTTTTTAAAAAAAACAAGATCGGTGGAGTAAAACCGTTCTACAAGTTTTTATTAACTCCCGAGTTAGAAAATCTCGAACCCCGGATTCACCAGCGAGAGAATTTTTTTAAACCGGTCATGAAAATTCGCATTCGTGAGGATTTGAACCCGATCTGCTAGTTATGACCATACCTCAACCCCTCTAACCAAGTAGGCTAATAAAGATTAATAAATTAATATTAAGAGATCGATATATATTGGCTTCTCAGTTTCCAACACCTAATTTTTCTTTTGAAACGAAATTTCCAACACCCAATGAGCTAGGAGTAGCAGCAAAGGTTCACAACACACAGCATCAACGTATGCCCTGCATCACAGAGGCACATGCTTTAAAGGAAGTAGTTCCAAATCGAGGTGCAATATAAGCAGTCCACATCAGTACAGATTTTGACAACTCAATAAATTTATAGCAAACAGATCCAAGCAAAGCATGGACAACCAGTGAACTATTTGGCTGTCTCACTTGCATCATCTTGTTTTGTGCTTTGTTTTTACCCTTCAACTCCCAAATAGGATATGTAGCAGTAGTTTCGAAAGCGATGTTGCAATTAAACTGCAGTAAGAGTAAATTAAAGCACATCGAGTCGCCACCTATCAATTTCCTGGGAATTGTTTCGTGTGCCATCTATATCCGGACCGAAAACAAGGTCGTACGTGTAGTCATCACTGATTGCATAAGCATTACTGCATTCGAATTGAGGATGGGGCTGCAGTGCGGGCAGAGCAGTAGTGAGGCCGGTGTCGTCCGTCCTGCCTCCTGCATCTTCATGCCGACATGCCGCCATCAAAGTAAATGCAAGGCCCTTCGTCAACTCCATTCTTCGGTCGATCGCCGTCGTCGGCTCGCTCCTCAGCTCTCCAAAGACCACAGCCACACAAGTCTCTGCACTCTGCAGCGTGCCTGCATGCTGCGTCCATCTGGAATACTCTGAACGCGGTAGGCGGCACGCCCAGGCAAACCCCATCGATCGTAGCCAGTGGCGGAGCCAGAAAAAAATTAGTTTGGACGACACCTAATGACGGACCAAACCAAAATGAAACACACACCAATTCACACATCTATATGCTGCAGTTGCACAAATTTTAGCGGAAATTTTCAAAATGTAGTCTTAAATTTGAAGAACAAATACACAAATTAGCAAGTACTAAGGTCCTATGAGTCATGACCCCATCTAGAAATACTACCGAAGCTTAAAAATATCGTCAGAGAAGAAGAAACATAGTCAAGTTAGAACAGATTAGCTGAGGCGGCTGCCCCAGCTGGCCCAATGTGGCTACGCCACTTATCGTAGCCAAAAACGGAGCCTACGATCGCGCGCGGAAGCAAATAAGCCAAGGGGCGGGCGATGTCAAACCGGCCGCGCCAAACCTTAACTCGCCGATTCAGAACGGGAGGCGCACGTCGCCACAGCAGCGCGTGCGATTTGGTCGTCGTGTCAAGCACTGCCTGCCCCGGTCGCTGGGACCTGCTGAAGAAGCTTCCCCGCCACCAGCTGGCCGGCGCGACGTCGGCTAGCACTGGAACGGTTCGTGGCCGGGTCTCTAGCTAGCTAGCTAGCTAGGATCGCCGGACCGACTCGTTCAAAAGCGTGTGATTTCGATCAGTATCAGCACACCAGTGCTTTGCTTCACTATCGATCGTGCAGTACACGTTCCGAGGACGATGGATCGATGTGTCCGCCCCGCCCGACCGTCGCATGCTTGTCACCATCCATGCAGAGATATTGCATGGGCAGAGACGGCGACCCGTCGATCGGCGTGCCCGCCAGACACGCTGCGCCTGCGGCCTGCCGACGTACCCACCGGCCAACGGTAGGGCGGTAAGAGCAAAATCGATCGGCTCACCGCGTACTGCGTCATTTCCTTCTCGCCGGCGTCCTTCTCCACCGCGCCATCCTCCCGTCCTCCGTACGATGCTGCCCACCCAGGCAGGCCGTTGGTGCCTCGTTGGCCTGTCTTGGTCTCCTCCACTGGACACACGAGGTGGGCAGGATCGAGCGGGGTCTTCTATGTGCTCGATTAGCAATTAGATTCAACATTTCAGAAATTAACTTTCAACATTCAGAAATACTGGGAGCTCGTGACGCTCCCCCGCCGTCCCCCGAGCGGCCGCCGGAAGTCCGGTCGGCCGCCAGGAAGGCAGCGGCGAGGCAACCTACGCAGCCAGCGCTCGCTCCTCCCCTCCACCACAACCCAGGCGTCAGCGAACCCTAGATCTGATGTCGTCGCCACCACCTCCGGCACCGCCCCCTCCTCGGTCTCCTTCGTCGGCGACCAAACTATGCCGCTCCCTCCCCTTCGCTTGACGCCGCCACCACAACCCAGGTGCTGGCGAAACCCTAGATCTGCCGCCGGTGCCGCCACCGTCGGCGCTGCCCTCCTCCGTCTCATGCGCCGGCGACGGACTGTGCCACCCCTACGCACGGCGCCGCCGCTCCCTCCCCTTCGCCAGAGCCCGCCCGTCGGCAGCCATGCGTCCGCGTGCAGGGCATGCCAGAGCCGGAGGAGGGCCTCTAGGCCCTGGATCTGTCCGTCGTCCTGCCATGGCTGGCGCCACCCAGGGGGTTCTGCTCGCGCCGCTCCCCGGGTTCTGGCCGCGCCGCTCCGTGGGGACGGCGGCTCGCGCTCACACCTCCCCACTCTTCCCCGCCGTCTGAGGTTGGTGATGTTTGTGATGACAGGTTTACACCGGCGAAAGTTATGTTGGCATTAGTCAGCACGCCGGCGGCGATGCCCTTAGGTGCCGCTTCCCTCCATGGAGGCGTAGGTTTTGGTGTAGCCTCCCTCCACAATCTCAAGTGCCATCCTTGTGCTGCCACTCCATCGTGGTTCTCCACTCATCATCCTGTCGTTGCTCCACCTAGGGTGCTGCTTATTTCATCTCTCTTTGGCTCATGTTTCCTCTCTCTGGTCACTGCTCCAATTGCTCTGGTTGTTCCAGTCAGTAGCTGGCAAACTCTTTGGCTCAACGTCTTGCTTCTTCTTTATCCTCTTTGCTTGATGGTTGTTGGCTGCATTCGTTGGTGACCTCCCCCTTTGGGGCTTCCTTCCCCCACAGGGCGTTAGAGGGAGCTTAACATTTTGGCAATTTGAGAAGCCAGCCCTGTTCTGGCTTGGTGCGGGCAGCCTCGTCGGGATACTAGTGTTCACTCAGTGGAGCGCAGCAGAAGGCCGCAGGCTGACAAACTTTAGTGTCTTCGTGCAACCGTTTCGTGGATGGGGTGTTTTTGTGTTCGAAAAAGTGCACACTCTTTTGGTCTTCTCTCTTGTCCGAAGCCGGGTTAGCGAGGACAGGGACTCGTTCTTTTTGAGGTGATACTCCCCCCTTCAAGCTCTCACCTTTCTCCTCGAAGGGCGTCGGAGAGCATCGAGGGAAGTGGCGACCAGACGGCCAGGGTGGGTTCTTACCCCTGCCTTGGTTAGATGAAGGCCGGAGGTGAAGTTCAGATGTGGTCGGCACGGATTTCGGTAAGTAAGTTGCTTGGAAATTGGGCAAACCGGTGATCGGCGGTTACTATCTAGATGTTACTTGGAGGTGTACTTGACCTTTTTTCTTTCTTTGCTGTTTTGTAATTTTGTAATTTTCTCCTTACGGTTTTGCCGATCTCATGTTGTTCTCCTCGGTTTTGCCGAGATAATCCTTTGTATGTTCATTGTAACTACCCCTCCTCGAGGTTCCTTCGATCAATGAAAAGTAGGTGGGGATCTCTCCCCCCGAATTTGTTCGAAAAAAATTCATTCACAAATACTTGGTTCAACATTCAACATTTTATACAATATTTAATACTTTTATCATATATTTCAACATTTAAGCAAACAATATTGAACATTAGAGCATACCAGATTCAACATTTAGACAACAAAAGATGAACGTTAGTGAGCTGGTCCACGATGATGATACTTCTCGATTTCTTTCTCTTTTTTCTTTTCTTTCTGAGTTTGGACTTTAGGGGACTGGATGATCCATTCACAGAAGAAGTGGAGAAGTTGATAAAGGATTTACCGACAGACAAGGCACCGGGGCCAGATGGCTTCACGGGGCTATTCTTGAAGATGGCCTGGCCCATTAATAAGCTGATGTGATGAGGGCATTTCAGGCCTTCTCGGAGATGGATACGAGAAGTTTCTACCTCATCAATGGCGCCCTGATGATCCTCATCCCAAAGACGAGAGACGCCAAATCCATCAAGGATTTCTGGCCGATCAGCTTGATACATTGCTTGGGTAAACTCTTCTCCAAAGCCCTCGCTAGTCAGTTGGCCACAAGGATGGATGCACTGGTGAAGCCGAATCAGAGTGCATTCATTAGAAACAGGAACATCCAGGACAATTTCAGATTGGTCCGAGGGGCAGCCAAGCTTCTGCATGTCCGGAAGAAACCAGCGGTTCTGCTTAAGATCGACATAACCAAAGCGTTTGACTTGGTTTCATGCCCCTACCTGCTGGAGCTGTTGTGGCACTTGGGCTTCCCTCTGCGATGGACAAATTGGGTTTCAGTGCTCCTGTCCACGGCCAGCAGCAAGATCGCCATCAGTGGGCTCCATGGTCAGCGCATTTGCCATGTGCGGGGGCTCTGGCAGGGAGATCCCCTCTCCCCGCTGCTTTTTGTCATCGCCATGGAAGCCTTGAATGTCATGTTTTGCAAAGCGAATGAGAGGGGATTGCTGACACCTTTGGATCTCGGGGCGGTGCCATATAGAGTTTCACTATATACTGATGACGTGGTGGCCTTCCTGCAACCGTGCGTGAGAGAGCTCTCAGCGGCCAGAGCCATTCTATAGTGCTTCGAGGGTGCTACTGGACTTGCTACCAACCTCAGAAAATGCTCCTTGACCCCGATCAGATGTTCTGAGGAACAAGTCCAGGAAGCCATTACCTGCTTCCCATGTACGGTCTCCAATTTTATGTGCAGATACCTGGGTGTGCCTCTCTCCATCTATAAGATGACCAAGGCAGAAGAACAACCAATTGTCGATCGGGTCGCTGATCGACTACCCACCTGGATGGCTCGATGGCTCACTCGCGCGGGTAGGTTGGTGCTTACTAAAGTCACTTTGACCTCTATGGTGATCTATCCTGCAATTGCTCTGCCACTCTCTCCGTGGGCAATCCGTGCAACCGACAAATTGCGCAAAGCATTCCTCTGGAGGGGTACGGCGGTGGTCTCGGGTGGTGTGCCGGCCAGAGCAGTTTGGGGGGACTTGGGATCATCATTCATCAACTTGCAGTTCATGGGCATTGCTTTGTAAATGAGATGGATGCAGTTGAATAGAGTCGAACCAGATAGGCCGGGCTCCAGAATGCCTCTCGCGACCAACAGTTGGATGGAGGCTCTGTTTCATGCTTCCATTGCGGTGGAAGTTAATGATGGCCGCTCAGTGCTCTTCTGGAGGGACCGATGGATTGAGGGGCAATCAATTGAGGAGCTTGCACCCAATCTGTTTGAAACCGTGTCGCGGAGAACAAGAAACTCTAGAACGGTTTGTGAAGCGCTAACAGGGAGGAGATGGGTGAAAGACATCAAGGCCGGCCTCACAGTACAGGTGCTCCTGGAGTACCTGCAGCTCTGGGATTTGCTGGATGGCCGCACCCTCAATGATCAGCTAGATATCTTCATATGGCGTTGGTCGAGTTCGGGTCAGTACTCTGCCTCTTCCACCTACCGGGCCTTGTTCTTGGGATTGACAGAGCAATTAGGGCCCAAGCAGCTGTGGAAAATCAAAGCGCCCAACAAATGCCGCTTCTTCCTCTTGCTTGTGCTCCATGGTAGGTGTTAGACATCTGACCGTCTCCAGCGTCACAGCCTACCCAACCACGGAAATTGTGCACTGTGTGATCAAGAGAGCGAAACCCTAGATCACCTGCTCATGGGCTGCATCTATAGTCGTGAAGTCTGGTTCAGACTATTCAGAAGGCGTGGCTGGCAGACTCTGGTGCCGACAGGACATGATATGACAATTGAGTGGTGGCTGGCGCCGAGAAAGCGTGTACACAAGTCCTCCAGAGCTATGTTCGACTCGCTGTTTGCACTCATCACCTCGCGCCTTTGGAATGAGAGAAACGAACGTGTCTTTGGCAATTGTAAACCTTTGTATTCCTGTGTAAACTGTGGGTTGCGCTCCCCTTCTCTCAATGAAATACACGCGTTGCGCATTCTCGAAAAAGAAAAGTCCTGATTTCATTTTGTGTTGTGCAGAGTAGTTACAGTATGTATACTTGGTACTGCCTCCGATTCAATATATTTGACATTCCAGACACCTCTTTGGCATGCTACTAGTTCTTTTTGCTTGCAGGAAACGTAAAATAAAAAGAATCGAAGGTAGTATTTGCTAGATGTACTCTGCTACTTCTTGCTTTGCCTGAAGCTACTATGTCAGCGTGACTTAGTAGCCCCAACTAAGCAAAATTAAAAAAACTAGACCGGTGGGGGAGACCTCCCAAGATTTTTCATTAAGAAGAAGGAATCGGCTCCGGTTTAGAAAAACCTCCGAACCCCGGCTAACCGGCAAGGGGAGTTTTTTTTTTGAGAAAACCCCCGATGAGACACCCGCGCCGACGGGATTCGAATGCGGGTGGGCGACCTGCCGACCGCAGGGAACGACCAACTGAGCTACGCGCACTTCTCCCAACTAAGCAAAATTGGCGACGTCCATGTACACATCGTGAGTTCTTTTTTGAAATGAAAGCCCTCATGAGTTTGATGACTACCCAAACTTTAGCGAAGACCTGTTTAGTTTGTTGGAAAATTTTGGAGAAAATTTTTGGGGTTTCCTTCCAAGATCTATTAAGAGTATTAAGTGTAGACTAATTATAAAACTAACTACACTGATGGACTAGAAATCGCGAGATGAATCCATTAAGCCTAATTAATCTGTCATTAGAGATTGGTTACTGTAGCACAATGTTGTCTAATCATGTCATAATTAGGCTCATTAGATTCGTCTCGAAAATTAAGGTAGAGGTTGTGGAATGGATTTTGTCATTAATTCACATTTAATACGTCTAGAGATTGATGTGACGGGTAGTTAGTGAAATTTTTGCGAACTAAACAGGGAACTTTTGTCTAAACGTGTCAGCAACAGGCACTATATTAGTATCTCAGAACAAGCGGGTTGAGTGCCTTTTCTGTAAACAACCTGGATCGATTTTCTTTTTTTTTAAGAAAAAGCACTGCAACCAATAGCGAACAACGGACGTTTCGCTCTGGATTTTGGTACAATGCATTCTACCACATTTGTCCTAGTGTCGCCCGTTTTGGTGAAAAACATAAATAAGAAGATGCACATGTATTTCAGGTTTATGTTATAACTCTGGATTTTGGTACAATGCATTCTACCACATTTGTCCTAGTGTCGCCCGTGCTGGTGAAAAACATAAATAAAAAGATGTACATGTATTTCAGGTTTGGTACAATGCATTCTACCACATTTGTCCTAGTGTCGCCCGTTTTGGTGAAAAACATAAATAAGAAGACGCACATGTATTTCAGGTTTATGTTATAACTCTGGATTTTTGGTACAATGCATTCTACCACATTTGTCCTAGTGTCGCCCGTGCTGGTGAAATAAAAAGATGCACATGTATTTCAGGTTTATGTTATAACGATAATGACACAAGTTATTCCATATAAAAGGATATAAATAGCAGAGTAAAAGGAAAAATAAAAATAAATGTGACGAGAGTGGGATTTGAACCCACGCCCTTTCGGACCAGAACCTTAATCTGGCGCCTTAGACCAACTCGGCCATCTCGTCTTTTATGCACTTTGTGGTAAATACTTTAAATATTTACTTGAAAATCTAGTGGTCACACATCCCTCGTGATTGCGGGCCTGTCCATCACCCGTATCGTGTGGGCGCGCGTGCGCAGAAAAGCAACACCAGCACACACCAAAAACGCGATCCCCCAAGCTTAAGCCCCTCTATAATGCTCTTCCTATATAAACCCTCCGAACAACACGTTAACACATACAAAACCACACCGATCAAGATCATCGTCGTCACTCGACGAAGCACGCACACGGCGATCAAGGCCACATCGACGATGGCCGGCGGCGGCTCGCTCCTCTTGCTCCTCCTCTTCGTGGCGCTGGCCGGCGCCGCCGCAGGTGGAGGAGCTAGCGCCACCACCACCGTCCTCGCGTCCAGCGGCAACGACGACGGCAGCATCAGCAGCAGCAGCAACGCGGCGGCGCTTCTGACGCCGAGGCCGCCGTCCCCGGGGGAGGTGAACGGCTTCTTGCAGTGCCTGATGGGGTGCTTCACGCAGGTGTTCGGCTGCTCGTTCGGGTGCATGGGCAAGCAAGGCCCCGACCTGCCGCTCTGCATCATCAGCTGCGACCAGAAGAGCGTCGTCTGCATGATCCGCTGCGGCCTGTCGCCGACACCGTCGCCGCCCAAGCCCTCGCCACCAGCGCCCAAGCCGCCGTCGCCCAAGCCACCCAAGCCGCCCACGCCCACGCCCACGCCGCCCGCGCCCAAGCCACCGACGCCCGCGCCCGCGCCACCCTACACCCCGCCGTACGCCGTCACCGGACGCAAGACCGCGGCATCCGCCTAATTAACTATGCCACGCCCTATACAACCGATCCATCGTACAAGTAAATATACTCGATGACACTATCACATATGTTATAATAAGCATTAAGGGAAGAAAATACTGATCTCATGCTACCAAGAGATCTAGCTTACCACAATCGTTTATGCAGCTGGAATGTGCTACAGTGTTAGTAATCCCAGAATGCACAGGCCATATTGAAGGGTCAAGGCTAATGATCCATATGTAAAATGAGTAGATTATATACCCAAAGAATGATCAATGTACTTTGGTCTTTCAATATTCAAATGTAACACGCATCTGTAAGTATGAAAATTTATGCAAGAATTTATGTTTCTATATATACGTAATCATGAACGCGCGCATCCCTCTCCATCATCTCTCCAAACTTGGAAGTCGACCTTCTGTTGAGAAGGCTTACTGCACAAAATCAGCCCAAGGGAAATAGTTAGTTCCAGTTCCGGCGACCATTGCCGTCATCTTGCACCTATATGTCGCTGCCGGTACAAACCGTGGCAACAGTTTTCCAAGTGCCCAGTTTACCTGTGAATCTGCCGTGACCAATCAAGGCAACCTGCATCTGTGTAGAGAACAGCAGGAACTTCAGAGGTGAAGTGATTCTTCAGCAAGAAATGGACTAATGAACTTTAAGCTGAAGGAGCAAAGGTCAGCCTCAAGCACTTCCATTTATATATGGCCCAACAACTGTCCTGACCGGAACAACGTATATATCAAAATGTAACTTAATTAACCAGCAATCTGTTGTTTTGTTTACTAGCCATGTTTACTCCAATCACTTGCAGAGGTATATACTACAGAGTATACACACTCTGGAGTCTGTAACATGCACACATTTGCCAACATCTTAGGCGAACAAACTTTCCACAAGAACACACGCATTCCATTTCTTTAACCATTTCATTTGTACAATTACAAAGTTACAATCTGGTCCACAGAATCAGCATTCAGATTTCAGTGGCACCAAAGAACTATAACACACTTGGTAATTGGTATATATATATAACAGCTTATTCTATGGAACTCCTCCACTGCTCCATGTAGAAGTCAGAACTTCACAGTATAATTATCAGGGAAAGACTAGTCTTGCAGTAAAGCTTTCCTGCTACCATTTCTTCAGATCCCCAACAGGCCCCGCGGTCCAGTTGAGGTGCTTCTCTCCTGGTTGCAAGTATACACTCCGCGTGTGTGGCAGCTTGCGAGCAAGGCCGTTTAGGATTTGATGGAATGCGTCCCTAGGTTGGGCTGGTTGTGGGAACAACATGGCCTTCTTCATAGATGGATTGGCGAGCAATCTTTGCTTCCTTAGAATGTCTTCGATTGGAATGGAAGTGAGGATTGAATCTAGCTTCGGAACATCATCCTCATCGACAAAAACACCAATCTCCTCCCATGGGATCGCATCAGCGAATGGTAGGACGATGTCATCAGCTATGATGACTGGAATGCAGCCGAAAACCACGGCCTCCACCAACCTTGGGCTCCATGGTGCCCATCCCAATGGGCATAGGCAGAAGACAGCGCGCTGCATATCTTCATAGTAAGTGGCAGGGTGATCAGTGGAGATATCAAAGAGAGGATTGTTCTTGAAGTTCTCCCACAGTGACGCTCGGGCACCTCTGCATAACATCACAACAAAATAAGTAATTAGGATCCAGACATCATTTTTTATGTGTAAAACATCAAAATTTCTACACACACTATTACCTAGCGTAGTACCCACCCTCAGGGTCATTGCCGTTGTCATAGAACAGGCCCCTGAAGTAAACAAAGATTGAACGAGGAGTGTCTGGCGGAATCAAGTGAGCCTGCATTTTCTGTGGAGGTGCATATGGTGGTATAATGATGGAACCCTCCTTCAGGCAGACATGGTTTTTCTGTCCAAATGTTTGGACCAATGTAGCACGACGGAGCACTGGAAGAATTCCACATTCAATAGCCTTTTCTTCCTATAAAGACAGATAAAACATCAGAGTTATGGCCCTAAAGGCAGGAACTTTCCTGAAAAGCGACAGACAGAACTCCTACTTCTTGGAGAACTGAAATACTTCTTCCGGTTGGAATTAGTAGGCATAAGGATTTTGAAAACTCACTCTTCATAGATTTTGACCAACAGTTAGTACGAACACTTAGTGTATACTAGAAGTTATATGAATAGATTTGTGTTTCAAAAACCCTTTGATAAACATTAGATTGATAGCAATTGATGAATACTGTAATAGAAATTGATAGTCAAAGTATACATTCTTTAAACCTTGTTAAATCCTAATACACCTAAAAAATTGAATGAATGAAGTAGTGGGGCAGTGGGCAGTGATGAGGTACAGCAAGTAGAAGTGAAAATAATCATGTCCTCACCTGATAGTGAAAGCATGCACCAAAATCATGCGGAACGACAAAGAAGTGGTCAGCTCCATCAGTTTTATTCCAGAAAGGCCACTTGTGTGAAATAAATTGGATTGCACTTCTCATCATTCTTGGGGACTTGAATGGCAGTGGAAGTCCAGCTGGAGTAAGATCACAAGTAGTGTAAACTGGTGCATAGAACCAATCAGCCTCTTCTGGGTTGAGCGTTCGCACCGCACTAGAGAGCAAGAAACGGTGCATGAATATCTCAGCGGCAAACATGTGACTGAGGCATCGTGGATCCTTGGTGACAATCCTCTTGTTGTACTTGCTTGGCAAGTCATAGACGAAAACCTTCAACCTTCCAACAGGGTTGTCTTCTAGCACATCACCAGCACTTCCTGCAGGTGAATACTCTTGGATTAGTAACAGCTAATGAGTAGAAAAATATCCTCCATATGAAGCAAGTACACATAAAGCTAACGAACAGATCCTAAAGTAAGCCGACATACAGCAATGTTAAGCCGAACATAGTACTCAAGTATATCTAGCAAGTTAAAGAGGGGGAAAAGTATCAGCACAAGATTGGTTTAGAAAGTCCAAATTTCTGACAAGTCACTGGAGAAGAACTGATTTATCCCAAATTCATGATGCCGTGCATCTTTTGCAATGTTTTTCCGTGCTGATCTGGTCATTTCTTTTAGATACATTCAGAATGTATAGGTTGACTGTCTGTCCTACAACTGCTCCTTAGTTGCAGGCACATAATAGCACGGGTATCACTAGGCTTAGTTTCAATGTCTCAAGTCATGGTAGTTGCAGCCTTGCAGGCAGGTATGGTTGGCTAAACTACCTTGTAGCACTTGGAAAAGGAGAAGCAAAAAAGTTTTCTGATGGTAACTCCATATTTTTCACCAATGATTTAGTCAAGATTATATGCTAAAAAAATATATCCATACTTGATCCATGGACCAATTGAAGGGCAGTATAATACTGGCACAAACTTTGATCGGAGCATCCTTCGTTAAAAAGGGGGTCAATGCGGTTCAAAGATCGAATTTTGCACATTATCAGGAACCTCTAGCAAGTGAGTATCTGTAATAAGGTTCTAGGAAGCAGGTCAAATAAACCACCAGTCGATGATGGATCTATGAAATGCTACAGGGGATGATTCCAACTAAGCAATTACAGAACGATGGCAATAGTTTAGAAATGAGTCACTAATAATATTATCGTATCAAAATCCTAACCTAATAAAAACACCAATCTCGACTCGAAGGAAGGACGCAAAAGGTTTCAACTTGGGCACTTTTACGGTGGACCATACCACCAAGTGGTGGTATGCAGTATGGATCTATTTTTAGTAAGGGAACAGGTAATTAGATAATTATTACAAATTTACTCATTTTGGTAACCTCCTAATTCCACCCCACCGCCCCCCACCAGCCTCCCCGACCCGATCCCGCGCATACCTGGTACGGGTGCAAGTTGTGATGGTATACAATTAATCTGAACCGTCATATCGTTTCATACTGATCTTTTTGGAACAGTGTTACAGGGTGGTATGGTCCACCGTAAAAGTGCCCTTCAACTTTTATATGAATCCACTGCTACTGAATTCAAACAGCCAATGCATCAAATCACAAAAGCTGGCCTCGCTCACGATTCCAATAGACAAACCTGAATTAGTACCACTACTCACAATCCGCAAGCAATCGATGAGACAAATAACCAGAAATTCCTCCAAGTAATTACATTAAGCCTGTTTAGTTCCCAAACAAAAATATTTGGAGTTCCCAAACAAAAATATTTGGAGTTCCTTTGGAGGTCTATTAGGAGGATTAAATATAGACTAATTACAAAACTAATTACTTGAATGGACGGGAAATCGCGAGACGAATCCATTAAGGCTAATTAATCCGTTATTAGAGATTGTTTACTGTAGCATGGCGTTGTCTAATCATGACATAATTAGGCTCGTTAGATTCGTATCGAAAAATTAGGTAGTGGTTATGGAATGTGTTTTGTCATTAATCCACATTTAATACTCATAATCAGTGTCCGAAGATTGATGTGACAGGTAGTTGGGAAAAAAATTGGGAACTAAACAAGCCCTAAACGAGGATGCCAGGAGCACCAGACAGAGCAAGAAAGGGGGTCACCTGCGATGCGCTCGATGTTCCGATGAACCGCCCCGCCGGCCACTTCTGCTCCCGCGGCAGCGGAAGCCCCCGGCGTCGAGAAGAGGAGACTGGAGAGGCAAGCGACGGCAAGGAGGACTACCGCACCCGCCCCCTCCATGGCCGCCACGTCCTACCAACGAACTAGGCGAAGAGATTCAGCCGAGATGGCGGGAGGCAAGAGCGAGGGCGGGGATCGCGCGGAAGCTTCTGGAAGAAATGAGGTGTGATCAGAGAGGAGTTTGAAGGAGAAGTAAGAGATTAATCAGCAACAGTATGTGACAACTGACAAGGAGCCAAACAGGGGTTTTGTTGCTTGTGAGGACAACTGGACAAGCTTGCAGAGAGGAGGGAGGCGAATGGGTCAAGAAAGCAGGGAAACATTGACCAGGATTAGTAATCAAGGTTACGCTATTGACATGAGCATATTTTGTATTTGTATTTTGAATCTGGATGTTTTTTAAGACGTGCAAATTATGTTTTTTATTAAGGGAAGAGAGTTTTACAAAACACAACTTAAAAAACATCTAAAACGTGAGAACACAAGAGTAACAACTCAAACAAGAAACAAAGAAGACAACGAGAGGAAACAAAGAAGGGCACCACACCACCACCACTACAGAAGAAACAATCTAAGACGACAGGCGTCTGCAAGGAAGAAACACTAAGGAGTAAGGAGACACGCACATCATCACTCGCCAAACATCCCGGAAGCCGTGGAGGTAGCGAAGAGGTCTTGCAAGACAACACCCTCAAGAAGGAAGCGACGCCGCTGTCGTCTGCCTACCCACGAAGGAGCAGGCCAGGTCTTCATCTGGCAGACCAGAGGGGGCTTGGAGGTCGCAACAACACCCCAGCAGGGTAAGTTACGAAAGAAGCGCAACCGTTGTCAGCAGTAGCAAACGCTAGGCAAAGCTTTCGCCATTGACCACCAAGACCCAAACCACATAGCTGACCGCCACAGGCGAAATGAGAGCCGAAATGATGAAAATCGCAGCGAGACTCCAAAGTGATGGCAACAAGGGCAACTTCACGCACCGTCAAGGTGGGGCCTGCAGCTCGGAGCAGCAGCCGCGACCGCCGACGTGGGGGAGGGACAACGGCCGCCGACTGGAGGGAGGGAGCCGCGACCACCGACGTGGAGGAGGGGTCGCAGCCGCCGATTGGGGGAAGAGAGCCGCGGCCGCCGGTGCAGAGGAGGGCCCACGGCCACCGGCTGGGTGAAGGGTGCCACGATCGCCAGCACAGAGGAGGGGCTGCGGCCGTCGACGGGGTAGGGGCCTGCAGGGGCGCCGTCCAGAAGGCCGACGGGGGCCGACAGGGGCGCTGTCGAGGATGTCAGCGGTGACGCTATCGAGGAGGCTAGAGGGGACTGCTATGGCGAGGCGGAGGTCGCGCGGGAGGGGCAACCTTCACCGCCGGGAGGGAGACCGCCGGTTGAGGAGGAGGCGGAGGAGGGGATCGACGAGGCGGAGCACCGAGAAGTCCGCGGGCACCGGCAGCGGGGCGGAGGAAGTCGGGAGCCGCGACCGTCAGCAGGAGGGGGGCCGCGGCCGCCGGCATGAGGAGGGATCCGCGGTCGACGGCGAGGTGGAGCTCCGGGAAGACGCGAGGTCGGGACGCCGCAATCGGGGACGGGTCGTTGCCGGCGGGGAGGGGGAGGGGACATCATCGAGGAGAGGCCGCGGCCTCCGGAAGGTAGGGAGGGGCCGAGGCCGCCACAACCGCCGCCGGAAGGCAGCCGTGTCAGCCGGCACGACGGAGTGGAACATCCTCCCCGCCGCGGCGGAGGAAGGTAGCGGGGGGAGCAGCCAAGCAGCGACCGGTTTCACGACCGTGTGGTGCATGATGTGGTGAGAGGAGTTTGAATCTTGGTGTGGAAAAGGTAAAAACAATCGGTACTGTACTTTGGTAGGTGAGCACCTTGATTTGTGATGAGTTTTGTTTCTGATGGTGGTTGGTCCGGGAACAGTGAAGTGATTTTGTCAGATTGTGTGGCTTAAGCTCCCATTGATCAGGTTCTTGATAAACCTTTCATTGGTTTTGTCAGAAGAAAAAAAAACGAAACTAACAATGTTTGGTGAGTGCACAACATGATCCCAACCGAGCTGATCAACTACCAGTACCAGGGAACCTACCACCAGATGCGTTCGTGTCCTGTCCATCAATCTGCTTCCAGCATGTACTTGGATATGCAAAGCACCTCTCGTCGCAGTCGCTCAACAAAGTCCAAATAAAAGGCAACACGCGAAAGAGACTTGTCCCGCGAGGGCGGTGGGCGGAAATCGGCTGTCACTAGTGTAGTTAGTGGTTGCAGCTCTCACTAGTACTCCGTAGATTACAGAGGATCAAGGTATGCCCCCCATTCGTGGCCCTCTATGCTCCATCTGTAACGCATGAATTCAGTACAACCTCGTGAGAATTGCACCGGTTGTAGTCGTAAAATTCTGGAACGAAATGGCAAGTCATGGTTGCAATCTTGCAGAGCTTCAGAGACCAAACGGCGTGCGCACTCGGTGTCTTTGGCAAATGCCTACCGGTGCAGCCAGGTGAGTCGTGCGCGAGCATGGGCACAACGAGTGTGCGCGTGGCGCGCACGTCCGGAGTGTTTCGCTAGTCCACAACCGGGGCAAAAGGAGAAAAAGAACCCATGGCTACTGGCCTACTGCACACCACCGACTATTTGTCTATTTATAATAACGCTGCAATTATCTGGGAGTGCCTCTCAACACATCACCACAACCAACAAAAAGCAAGCTAACAGGACTTCATGGTCAGGTAAGTTGCAGAGCTCCACAAATGTGCTTTCACAGTCAGGTAGCACTCTGATCGCTTTGGATCACCTATAGTTGTTAGTCCGTTCATCAATCATCTGTGGAGATGTTTGAAAAAGGATAAAAAGAGAGATGTGAAGACTTGTACTACTCCAGAAGTTGAAACATAACATCACAGAGCTCCATCGCAAAGCTTCAAGAATTTACAACCATTATAACATATAACATCAGGTGATTCCGTTTTCACTTGATTATTCAACATAATTCCAGAAAACATGATAGCTACAACACGTTCTTTTTGGACCCCAAGTAACACCACAAAGAGTTCCTAACAAAGGCGGGACCGAATAAAATGGACTATAACAGCTAAAGGTGTTACATGAACAAGACCCTTCCTCTTGAGATCAGGAAACAGTGACCCAAAACTAAACAATTAACAGCATCCTTTAAGTAGCAGCAGGTTATTCATTACTGTCAGGTGCTAGCAACAACACTGCACTCGGATAGACAACAGTCCACCAACCCAGGCAACAAAAAAGGTAATTGTCGATCAAACACAAAACGACAGCGCCAGTAGTCTCAGCCGATGAGGAGCTTGTTCTCTTCCAAGAAGCTGTATGTCGGAACCTCCAGGTTGAAAGGTGCTGGGCCCTTGCGGATCCTACCAGAGATGTCGTAGTGCGAGCCGTGGCATGGGCAGAACCAGCCGCCAAAGTCTCCTGCATTGGGCAGTGGGATGCAGCCCAGGTGGGTGCAGACACCGATGACGACCAGCCACTCCGGGTTCTTGACACGCTCTGCATCCTGCTGCGGGTGGCGGAGGGATGCAACATCAACACTGTTGGCCAGCTTGATGTCATCCTCTGTCCTTCGCCTAATGAAGACTGGCTTGCCTCGCCACTTAACGGTCACTGTGGTGCCTGGCTCGATGCTTGAGAGGTCAACCTCAAGGGAGGCAAGCGCAAGGACATCCTTACTTGCTGACATGCTCAGGACGAATTTCAAGATGAGCAGACGCAACAGGGAGGCATAAATGAATCTCCCACCACTGAGCACAAAGTAGGCAAATGCACGCTTGCTGGGGTCTCCAGGGGGGTAGCGCTCATGGTTATACTCATCATAGACAATTTTTGCACTGGGATTCTTCACAGCTGCCACAGTTGCTGGGAGCTCAGCTAAGCCTACATCCTGGTTTCTTGGAACAAGAGTTTCAGCCGAAAACCCTGTAAATAAGAGCCATTAGCCCACATAAGAAATAGAATAACAGAAGCACCGCCAAGATAAAGCATTAGCACTATAATGTCAGAATAAGGTGGCGTCTTAACATTAGAAAGTCAAACATGAAAAACTATAAATGGAAGATCGAACTAGTCAGCAGGCCAACTATGCACAGAAGCAAGACTTGGCAACTACTAGATGATGCATTTGAACGATACAACTGCAAAATACAAAAGAATATGGAGCCAATGCGTGGTTAACTATGTCTTCTGGTGGCAAGTATTCAATATTTCTTGTTGCCAATTCTGTATTCTTATCACTGCTCACTAGCTATATGCTTGTAAGTATGGGACCCGACTTCAGTTTCTTTTTGTTGTACCTCATGCCAATCTAGCATTCCAAAGAAGGAACAATGTGTCATGCCTTCTACCTAGGTTACCATTAGCATCCGAAGACTATAATTTCTTTGCACTAAGTCACAAGTTAGGCTACTCGGGACCGTTGTCCAGAACACACAACTAATACTCTACTCAGATTGGAACTATCAATTCCATCATATAAACAAAAAAATACGGAAGTATCTAAACCAAAAACAACAATCTCTAAGAAAGCTAACATGTTTTTGATGGTTAAAGATCTATGCCACCTAGTGGAGAGAATCAAATAACAGCAAACAAGAACCATCTAACATGTTAATCTGAAAAAACACTGGACAAAATTGAAGTGCACACGTGTTAACCAACAAATAAGCCATGATATAGTAGTAATAATACAAGTAGATAATCATACATAAGTATGAAATTTCAAATAATTTACAGAAATTAACCAGTCGATAAAGAAAGCACATGTTTGCCTTGATGGCAGATTTGAGCATCATGGTACTTCTGGTCGTAAAACAGTTACTTCATGACACAATTTTTACATGAAAACTAGGTATGATACTAAATCAGAATACTAGATATCACTACCAACTTTTTCAGATGGAACTAATCTGAAAATATTAGCTACAAGTTATACTGAACATTTCAGCAGAAGAAACTAAAGCCCTCAAAGAACATTTAACAAACATAAATTTTCTTCAACTATTTCTGAGATGCCAGGGAACCTCAGTTTGCAAGACTGATATAACCAAACAAAACAGTATCATTAGATATTAGCTTAAGAGTAGGGATGCAAGCGGGGCGGGCTTTGCCGCAAGCCCGCTGGGCAAACCCGCCCCGCAAGCCCGTTGGACGACTGGAATTGAGCCCGCATAGCGATGTGGCTTATGCGGGCTGACCAACGGGGCCCAGCGGCGCCGCGTGCCCGCATTCGAAGGGGATCGGAGACAGAGGAGAGGCCGTCCACCAGCAGTCCAGCACCAGGAGTCCAGGATCGGAAAGAGAAGGGGCGCCGACGCACCGCCATCCTCGCATGCGCTGCTCCCATGGCGTCACCTTCTCATACACCTCCACCACTTCTTCTCCCCTCATCATTGTCCGGTCCCTTAACCTCATCCTCAAGAACACCAAGGAATCAGTGGCCCAAACAGCAGCGATGTTGTGCGCCCAAGTGTAGGATCTTCGTTCCTTCTCCCGGGGCCTGCAGCATCAACAAAAGTGCCTCCTCCCCAAGATCTACTGGAAATTGTCGGTCATGATTGAGCTGATATCTTAGATTGGGTGGATGGCTTGCGTTGATGAATTGATTGGTGAACTGGACAAGAATAGCTAATGCTTGTTGCTTGCACTCCCAATTTCGTAGATATACAGTCATCTCTTGTACACAGATTCAGATTAACTCTATCTACCATTTTTTAATCCTACCGGAGAAGAACTGATCGAATGGGTGGTTGAAGTTTAGAACAGCTTACCTGCAGGCTGAAATTTTTTGAAGAAGGCCTGAAAAGCTGAAATGAATGGATAGCATCCTGTTTTTCATTTGCTGCATGTCTAATCCATTTCAATTATTTCAGATACTATCACGCATGATGACATAGCTGGATGTTTATTTATTAGTGCAAAATTGTCAGGCAAGATTACCGACAGTTCATTTTTACGATCCTTGGCAAGGATGCAAGGTTACTAAACAGTTCAGAAAGCTCATGTTGCATTATGTTTGTTTTAATATAATTTGTTGCTATTGTAATCAACAAATATAAATTTGTGATTGGTAATATTTTTAACTGCTGCACCGGCTGGCAGCATGTTTAATCCTGAAGCTCATGTTGCACTTCATCTAATTAGCTGCAGCGCCTGACAGCAACCGCGTGCGTCCTTTGAGCAGGCGCTAGCGGCTAACCCGTGCGAACCAGGCGGCCACGCGCATGCGGTGATGCAAAACCCGCACGTGCTTTTGGTGCCGGGGTCCAGGGTTTTGCGGCGTCAAGCGGGCTGCCGCAACGCCCGCAAAGATAATGCGCGCGGAACGCGGGTAGCTGCATCGGCCCGCAAAGAAGCACGCGGCTCGTGCGGCCGCGGGGCGGGCAGCCGCAACCCGCCCCGCTTGCAACCATACTTAAGAGATCCAAATTAAGGTTGGAATTATCACCATGTTGATACCATGAGAAAAACGACCATTGGCTACAGTTTTGTTATTGTTTGGAATCCGCTACCACATCAATATTTCAACATGCTGCTGTGTATCTGCTATTTACATGAAAAAAATCAAAGAGTAGTTCAGATAAAATGAGGAATTGCAAGTCAAGGTAAGAGCACTAACATTGTAATTAGAATTACGAGTAACTAGAGAACAATTAGCTTGCAGAAACCAATTGCAAAATTCTGGCACGTGTTACCTAACAATAACATTTCATGATCCAGACTGAGCAATCCAAACACCATGTCCTCCATTCCATGGAGGATCCAGTCCCACCAGAGATGACGAGGAAGAAACAAAGCAAACTGATGCTAAATGATCGATCAGGAAGAACCTCTATATATAGGCACAACGATCCTAATCAGGTAGTTTTAATGAGATCCAACGATCCTAATCAAGTAGTTTTAATGCGCGATCTAAGATCACATCAGGCATGCGGGGGAAATACACAGATCAACGAGCACCGAAGCAAACCCGCACGACCCCAAGATCAGATACTCATAATCAAACACCCGCAGGTGCCGCGACCTACGAAACCCTAGGAGCAGGGTCCGGATAGGATCCCGCCCGAATCTAGCCGTGAATCGACGGGAGCGCAGATCAGAGCGAGAGGATAAGAAGGACGACCGCAGCACGTACCTCTAGCGGCGGTGAAGAAGGGGGAGTCGATGGCGAAGCGCGCCCTGCGGTCGCGCGTGTCATCGTCGTCGCGGCCGGGTAGGGCGCCGGCGAGGGGACCCCGGGTGCCCGCTGCTGCGGCGGCGGCGGGGCGCCAGGCCAGGGCGGACGAGAGCCGCCTGCCCGCGACCCTGAGCATGGTGGATGGGTGGTGGGACGGCCGGGTTCGCTCGCCGCCGGCTACGGCTTCCGGGGGGATCGGGTGCTCCGGTTTGGTGGGGGAGATCGATTCGAGGCCAAGAGGGAAGGAGACGCGGTGGCCCCGTGTGGCAGGCAGGAGCAGAAGGAAGCGAAACAGGAGACTACGCTGCACGGAAGCTGGCCTAGTTTTAGTTTCTGGGCCTTTTTTTCTTTTCTTTGGAAAAGTCCTTTCAGCATCCCTCAACTATTACCTTAGTCTGACTTTAATCCCTCATGTGCAAAACCAGGTATTATATCAGTCCCTCAACTTTAAATACTGTTTGTTTTTGTCCCTTAGTAGTTTTGATAGTGGCTTTGCATAATGTGACGATAAATCCAAATGTAAGTGACTTTCTTCTCATCCTCTTCCTTGCTCCTTTCTACCCATAAATGGCTCGCTCCCTAAGGCTATCAATGTTCAAGTCAGTCAATCGGCACCTG
Organism: Cenchrus fungigraminus; assembly: GCA_036936925.1. Taxonomy (NCBI): domain Eukaryota; kingdom Viridiplantae; phylum Streptophyta; class Magnoliopsida; order Poales; family Poaceae; genus Cenchrus; species Cenchrus fungigraminus. The sequence goes on from CM072773.1 coordinate 41,734,983, forward strand.
TTTAGCCTGCTTTTGCACCTATCGTCACACCCGATCAGGAGCGTAGTCAGGATTTGAGCATAAGGGGGGCCGAGATTGTTGATTGAGCGTTCATAATAAAAAATCATATAACATGAAAATAGAGATGAGTAGTTTAGTGGCACAAAAATTTTCAACAAAACATTTAGATAATTAAGATATTCATTTTGGTATGATAAATAAAGAACTGCAAATTAGAACATTTTATGCCATCTAATGCCCTACTGCTCTAGCCCTCCCCACCCTATCAATCTCGCCAAAATTGCAAACTTGAAATTGGATTGGAGGGTTAGCTTGCTGCCTTGGATGTTGCAGCAGCAGCAATGGGAGGCAGGACGCATGCGTCCTTGCAGGCTGGGAGAGGTCGGCGCCTCGCACATTGGTGGCATCGCAAGCGAAGGTGAAAGTACAGATCACTGGTATGGTTTTGACTTTTGATGGGCTATGGGCTGGTGATTCTTTGAGCTAATTGTAAGGCTTTCTTAATGGGGGCTCTAAATACTATAATTAACAAAAATTAATTAGGGACTAATGTAGGGATGTCACGCCATTAGGGGGGGCAGGCCCTGTGCACCCCCCTTGGCTCCGCCCCTGGATCCGATCTTAAGCTAACTAGCAATTCTTTTAAAAAATAAAAACATAATGTACATTTTTTTGATAAAACAGAAATATTACATTGAATAGTTCAATTAAGTGCTGAGTGTTTTGAATATTATGTAATCTTGGATAAACAAAACATTATGGACAAGTTGTTGGACAAGGAAAAGTGAGATTTCTATTTAGATTGAGATCAAAAGTTTGAAAATGTAGAATGTGTCGGAGCACTATGTAAAAACCGAATGGTTGTTGCCATTGAAGTCTGAAAAACTGTTGCATATGGGTATCCTTGACTCAAGGTTTTGAGTAAGTTTACATTACGCTTTGGACAATATTATGCAAAATGAAATCTCAAATCTGGTTAAACAATTTGAGTAGCCCTTCGACAAGGAAAAGTGATTTTCCATATTTAAGTTTGGGTTTAAAGATTGAAGTATGTACTGTTTTGGTTCTCGATGTCAGCTAAGGAAGCCTTCCGTCGTAAGCAACGCTCCTCCCGACTCCAACGGTGATCTAGCCTAGCATGTGGTTGCCGTACAAGCAGAATACGTCATAGCAGAGTCAAAACATGGGCATTTGAAATCACCGAGGTCATCGTCGTCATCTTCATCAAAATACTCAGTCCTCAAATTGTTGCAGGAGGCACCCATAGGAATCAATAAAATCGGTCAGAAACAGTGTGATCAGATGCCAATGGACTGCAATAAATGACTAATTCTGAGTTGCAAACTGGTCATGGAGGTTAGCATTGGAATCGCTGAACAGTGCTCGAAATTATTTATTTTATCCAATCGATTTTATCTTGCATTGGCTTTGTTGTCGAATTTGTCTACCATCTGTTTACGATCCAGTTGATCATACACAATTCAGAATACCTACAACAAAAAATAGAGAGAACTTGTTGTGAGAAAGCATGCCGGGTTAAAATCGAACAATAGAAACTTTGAACTCAATGGAAGTGTCAAGTTCGAACACAGATCAAAATAGTGTTTTTCCACGTAATTAAGACGATTTCGCTACAAATTCATCTTGATGTCGACAAAAAATAATATTGTGAGCACGCAACATAAGTACATTGTATGTTCTCTGCTGGTGTTGTTCTCGTGCATGGGTTATATTGCTGAATTTTCAGAAAAAAAACACACCAGCAGGAGAGAGAGTCAAAAATAGCAAGAAAGCAAATAAAGCAACAATAACGCTATGCATCGATGGATCAGAATATGAGACTTGGTGCGATCAGAGGCGTCAAGGATGTAGGCAACATCGGTGATGCCGGGGAAAGAGACATCAGATGAGGAGGCGATTGAGGGGTATGACACGTCGATCTCCTCGACGTCCGACGGCGTTGCTGGTGCCGACGCCGCCGTCACGGTAGCCTTGCTCTTCCTCCTCGTGCCCCTGCCCCGCGCCACGAGCCCGCCGCAGGTGGCCAGCAACTCCTGGGTGCCCGACGGTGTTGTTGGCGCCGACATTGCCGTCAAAGCCGCCCCGCTGTGTGCTTGCGCACTGTATTAACTTGCACCGGTGGTGCCTGTAGAGGAGGGCAACAAGCAATGTGGGAGAGGCGGCAAGTCCCCCAAGTCCCAACTGTCGACCATATACCCCTGGGTGCCCATACAAGGAAGAATACGAACTCATATCATAAATCCTTGTAATCCTACTAGGACTCGTACTATGTAATCCTACTAGGACTCCTATCTTGTAACCGACTAGGAACCCGTCCCCTGGACTATATAAAGGAGGGTCGGGTACCTAGGAGGGAGGCCAACACCTCGATCCCCCAACTCCTCCGGGGATCACCCAAGCACAGGGCGCCATACATGATACTCCAAACAGGACGCAGGGTCTGCTACTCCGGCGGCCCGAACCTGTATAAATCTGTGTCTCGTGTCCTCGCGCATACCTTTGAGTTCCAGGTCTCGCGATCCTCCACCGCACAATCTACTACCTCGGGTACCCCTTGGTAGGCTCAGTGGCCAAAACACTCACAGCTGACGCGCCAGGTAGGGGTGATCGTCAAGATCATCGGGCGAATTTGAAGGACCTCATCAGCAAAATCAATCTACTCGAAGCAGATTGTCGGATTCAAATTAAATCATCCTGAAGGGTCTCTCGGCGACTCGACATTCGGCATGTTTGCTATTCTACAAGTCCGAACCGTTTTCGTTTACAAATGAAAATTGGTCTCTGCAAAAGTCCAACACGCCGCATCAACGCGCCGTCTCGGCGGGGTGTTGGCTCGTTCCAATCTGCAGTGGATTACTATTCGGTGATTTTGTCTTCTACACCAACAAATTGAATTTACGCTGGGAATCGATTTCTAATCAGAGTCTGAGGCGCGGGTTGCACTGCTCAGTTGCCGAGTCTGAAGCAAAATCAATTTCCCCAAGTCCGAAGAAAAATCGATCTCCCCAAAACCGAAGCAAAGTCAATCTCCTGCGAGCTGCTGTCCGATCGACAGATTGCCATATTCTGTTCATCTACCATAGCATTAAATTGTTTGCATCGAATCCAAGTATTTGTGGAGCAAAGCAAATTGGTGAAGATAACTATACGCACACAGAAGGCTACCAGGAGGTTCATCAAGGCCTGTGCGGCCAGAAATTCAACCTTCTGAAGTTCCGTTACGTGCACATGCATGCATAAGCAACCAAGTTGGGATATTGCTACTCGCACACGCAAGGGCAACCAACAAGCTTCAAGATCAATGCTTGATGCACGCGAGCATCGTACCCGAGTACAACTACATCAACGCTTGGCAACCTCAACTCACTGTTAACTACTTCAACTACTCGAGTACAACTACATCGCGGCTCGACTACTCGTCGTCCGGTTGCACCGGCTCTACTGCGTCTATGCCGTGCATCCGGACGCGCCGCCTTACCGCTCGACTTCTCATCGGTCGGTCGCACCGGCTCTCTCCGTGTGCTCGGTCACTTCGTCTCGCGGCTTGACTACTTGTCGTCCGATTGCACCAGCTCTACTGCGCCTATGGCGTGCATCCGGACGCGTCGCCTCGCCACTCGACTTCTCATCGGTCGATCGCACTGGCTCTCGCTGTGCGCCCGGTCACTCCGTCTTACGACTCGACTACTCATCGTCTGGTTGCACCGGCTCTACTTCGACTACGCCGTGCACCGCCTCGACATCGTCTTGCGGCCACACCAACTCATCATGGACTACTTCGGCTACTTTTCTCGACTAGTTTCTACTAGAAAACTAGTCGAGAATGGCTTCTACGCCCCCCACAACTAGTCAGGTCCGCCTCCGACTAGTCGACTTCGTCAACACTCGTCCACGAGTTCATTCAAAACCCGCTCCGGCGATACAAGCCGACTTCGGTCGCATCTTCAGACCGCTCCTGCAGTATCAGTAAGTCATTTATTTCAATGATTACTTTTTTCTTCTTCTTTGACTTGTTTTGCGCATGTAGGACAACACGCCAAGAATTACTTATTGGTGTACGCTTCTCAACGGATTTTTCCACGAGAGCTACACTATGCCGACTACTCTTGGGACATATCAATAAGTCACCACGAGCTCACTCCATCAACTCGGGGGCTATCCCAAGGAGGCAACTTCTAAAGTCCGCTCCGCGCGGCAATCTAAAGTCGACTTACTCAAGTCGCATCTCCAAGCCGACTACTCTAGTCGCATCATAAAGTTGATTTCTAAAATTGCATTTTCAAAGTCCGTCCCGCGCGGCACAAAGTCGACTTACTCAAGTCACATTCTTAAAGTCTACTCCGCGTGGCAATCTAAAATCGACTTCGGTCACACCTTCACCCGACGGCATACTGCGTGTGTAAGCTTCGATGAAACCTAGCTGTAAGTGGCCCTCGCGTCCTGGCAATGATGGTACCTAGCTGCACGCGGTCTTCACGCTTTGTACTATGAGTCCGAAATGCATGGCCGTACTCTAGCTCTGCCCACTTAACCTGGGTCTCCCTGTTACCGTACCGATCCATACTCTAGGTCTCCCTATTACCATCCAATCCTTACTCCGGGTTCCTCCTTCTATGCTGATCTTAGGCTGTAAGCGATTCTCAGGTCCAGGCGACTACCTAGTTGTAAACGGTTTTCGGATCCAGGCGACTACTGAGCTGTAAGCAGCTTTCGGGCCTGAGCTACACCCTCTCCAAGCAGCTACGGTTGCAACAACTTGTAGGGGATCATGATAAATCCTCTCCAGGTAGTTTCGGCTGCGACTACTCATAGGGGATCACGACAATCCTCTCCAGATGGCTTCGGCTGTTATTACTCGTAGGGGATCACGATAATCCTCTCCAGGCAGTCTCATTCTGCGACAACTCGTAGGGAGTCATGACAACTCTCTCCAGACGACTCCGTGTCGTATAGAGCAATAAGTGACACATGCTGTCCATGTTTCTATTTTCAATAAGAGGCTGCGACCTAGAGTAACACCTTTCATAGTAGGGTCTCAGTGGAACTCTCACTCAAGTTGCTGCTACAGCAAGGATGAGTTCATCACACTGTCTCCTACTGTCTTACTCGTTCTTCGGAACATTCTTGCGAGTACTCTCTCACTAGGCTCATAGCCTCAGAGGTACTTAAGGCACTATTACTCAATAGTGTATCCAGACATTGTAAACTCAATACAATGTGCTTGCGAGTACTCTCTCACTAGGCTCATAGCCTCAGAGGTACTTAAGGCACTATTACTTAATAGTGTATCCAGACATTGTAAACTCAATACAATGTGCCTGCGAGTACTCTCTCACTAGGCTCGTAGCCTCAGAGGTACTTAAGACACTATTACTCAATAGTGTATCTAGACATTGTACTCGATGCAATGTATTTTTTTCCAGACGTCTCCGGAGGCAAAACAATTCATTTTTCTGTTTTTTAATTCGCTTTTTTGCCTGCTTTTTTACCTTCTGGAACGTGCTTTTCATTCTTGGCTTTTCAGCTTTGTGTTTTAGGTTTCATTCTTGGCTCGAAGTACTCAAAGTCTGCTCCACGCAGCATAAAGTCGACTTACTCAAGTTGCCTTTAAAGTCTGCTCCGTGCGGCATAAAGTCGACTTACTCAAGTCGCATTTAAAGTCCGCTACACGCGGCAATCTAAAGTCGACTTACTCAAGTCGCATCTCCAAAGTCGACTTACTCAAGTCGCATTCAAAGTCCGCTCCACGTGGCAATTTAAAGTCGACTTACTCAAGTCGCATCTCAAAGTCAACTACTCTAGTCGCATCACAAAGTCAACTACTCTAGTCGCATTCTAAAGTCCACTCCGCGTGGCAATTTAAAAGTCGACCCCGGTCGCATCTAAAGTCCGCTCTGACGGCAACATTACTACTCGAAGACGACTCGAGTAGTCTACGCTACTTCTCAAGTTCAACGGCTTCACGCCAAATTACTACTCAACAACAACTTCAGCATGCTCTATTAGTTCTTTAGCTCGGGGGCTAAACTCCAATTACTACTCGACGTGGCTCATATAGCTCACTTGGCTCATAATCTCGGGGGCTGGACGCTACAAGAGTACTCGGATGATGGCTTTTGCAAACTGAAGACTCTTGGATTGATCATCTAATCACTTCAAGGCTCAGGGGCTACTATGCTACAACCATCAACCTCTTTTTTCAAGACGGAAGATGTAGATTCAAGATTGACCCTCAGCTTGATTCTTCTATTCAAACTCAGGCTCGGGGGCTACACTCCATATGGAGTGCGATTTTTGCAAATCGCACCTCCATATAGATCAAGACTTCAAGACAAGATGGATATTTTTTGGAGACTTCCTGGGTTAGAACTCGGGGACGCCTGGGAACTACTCGGGGATGATTCAAAAGTACTCATAGATGAACTAGAGCACATTCCACTCTTTCAGAAATTCAAGTACTATTGAAGACTTCGGCTAGCAGTACTCGAGACAATCAGAAACCACTCGACGAAGCTTCAAGACTACTCGAACTCACTGCTCAAGACTACAAAGTGCTCGAGGGCTTGTCAACCATATACCCCTGGGTACCCATACAAGGAAGAATACGAACTCATATCATAAATCCTTGTAATCCTACTAGGACTCGTACTATGTAATCCTACTAGGACTCCTATCTTGTAACCGACTAGGAACCCGCCCCCTGGACTATATAAAGGAGGGTCGGGTACCTAGGAGGGAGGCCAACACCTCGATCCCCCAACTCCTCCGGGGATCACCCAAGCGCAGGGCGCCATACATGAAACTCCGAACAGGACGTAGGGTCTGCTACTCCGGCGGCCTGAACCTGTATAAATCTGTGTCCCGTGTCCTCACGCATACCTTCGAGTTCCAGGTCTCGCGATCCTCTACCGCACAATCTACTACCTCGGGTACCCCCTTGGTAGGCTCAGTGGCCAAAACACTGACACCAACTACGATGATTGAGGCGAGTACCAATATCGGGAGTGATGGAGTGTGTGTAGTGAAGCGAGTGCGCGTTGTGTGTGTGCTTGCCTGTCTCTGTGCAGGGGCGTCTGTCTCTCCCTTTTATAGATCAAGGGAGGGCAGTTACAGTGGAACGACATAGTGATTGGTATAGTGGCCTCGCACGGGCAGGTATGGTGCTAGGGGTCTTGTCCTCGCACGTTCTTGCTCCTGGTGCGAGTAGGTGTTGAATTCCGGCCTTACCGGACGGTACGGCCGCTCCTGTTGCTTGTCCGGGCACGACTTCGAGGGTGTGTTCATGCCGATTCGAGGGTCCGGACGCCGGGGAGAGGATGGGAGTTGGTGGTACAGTGCTGCGGATCATCACCGGCCTGTCCGCACAGTGTGGTGCAGTCCACCGCACATTGCCAGGGATGGCGGCACAGCGCCGGGGAAGGCGGCACAGGGCTGGGGATGGTCGCATGACGTCGGAGTTGGCGGAAGAGACGCGGCGCACGCCGTCCATGCGACGACTCCGGTTAGCACGCACACCTGCACGTCACCCATACACCTTTCGAGGGTGCTCCCGTGCCCGTTCGAGGGCCTCACTGCTGGGAGAGGACGGGAGCAGGTAGCACAGTGGCGTGGAATGACGCCAGCCTGTCCGCACAGTGCCCCGTAGTGCCCGCACAGGGCCAGGAGTGGCCGCACAATGGCGGGTTAGGTTGCACAGTGGCATTGTCAAGCGGCGTGGAGGAGGATTCGTCTTTGACCTTGGCGCCCCGCCGGGGATCCGGGCATTAAATATCGTTGTCAGAAAGAGCGGCGAGGCGGGATGCTGCTGGTCGAGGGATGACCTTGAGCGAGTCGGGAACGGTTGTCCGCTCAAGGGGGGGGTCGAGCCCCTCGAGCGAGGCGAAGACCCGCTCGAGGGGCCGGGACCCTCGAGCGAGGCAGAGACCTGCTCGAGGGGTCGGGACCCTCGAGTGAGGCGGAAGATGGGGCGCACGCGTGGGCCTTCTTGATGAGGGCCGCTGCTGGGCCGCGGCAGCCATGGTGTTGACAGTCGATTTCCGTCAACCAAAAGCACTTGTTACACTTTGGTTTAAGCTTTGAATTATAACTAACCTGCCACTAGGCATACTAATGATGTAACAAGTTCACACTTGCATGTGGTTTTTGGAGTATGTTGTTTACGCAGAATTTAAGTGTCTAAATAAGGACTTCCGGGTAGAGTTCATTGAGCAATTTATGAGAAGATCACGAAGCTCGACACAAGTCAAGACACGAAGTGAACATGACTCCAAATGACCTGAGGACCAAATCATGAAGTCGTGAAACTCCGAGGACCTAAACAGAAGATGCGGGAGTTCATGCGACAAGACCTCTTATCATGATCGCGGAGATAATGACATCTAAAGCCATGTGCGAAGATGCAAAATGTCAAAATTGCAAGAAAAGTCACGTGAAGGATGCCGGGCTTGAAGTGGGACAGAGGGCCCAGGCCCTTGAGACTTGGAGGTTTACCCACGAGATCAACTCAGCCCAACAAATATTCACGCAGCCGAGAACAACATGATCTTTCGGTGCAGATTCGGAGACTTAAACGGCCTCTAATGGCAAAAGTTTGAATACCAAAATTGTGGGCTCGACGAGAGCTTCGATTTAGACATATGTAAGGTCTAATTCGGGTCAAGGAGCTAGGAGATATGGCCCCCGAAATACCTGCTGCGCAGATAAGTCCGAAATCAGACACATTATCTTCTGAGGCCGTTTTGGGGATCTTACCTCTGTTTCCAAGGAAAGCAATGAATTCCAAAGTTTGAGATAATTTCGTAGCACACAATCTAGACACCGTATTTGCATTATTTGGAGTCTGTACGTGGGAGATATGGTGCCGGAAAGGAAGAGCTGCGAATCAGAAAAATCTGGGCGAGGCTGATTTTATGAAAATCAAGTTTGCTTAACTCCTAAGCAAGATCTCGTGCAAGGCAAGGGGAGCACGCCCCAAGGCTCCCCAAGGGGATAAATACAACCCCTTGGACGTCCAAGTGAGGGGTTGGATTCGATCCAATCACCAGAACTCGACAAAATTTAGAAGTGAGCACCGGAGGGAGACGACGGGGGCGGAGTCCTCGAAGTTGTCTAAGGGATGGCCTAGGCCAACCCTAGCCGCCGTGGCCGCCCTGCATGGTTGTGCCATGGCGGAGTTCCGGAGCTACGTGTTCATCATCTTAGGTATGATCTCAGTGGTGATGGTGCAACACATACTTTCATGTGAGTAATGATAATCTTGTCATCCGATCTATTAGCGATTCCATGTCTCCGTTTATACCTTTTACTTATTGTGAATGTGATTTGATCCCTAGTCTAATGCATCGGCTAGGCTATATAGCATGCTCTATGTAATCGTGACGATTAGGTTTAGCATGTCGACCCTTCATGGTTTGTAGACACGTTCATGTTTGGACGTGCCCCCTAGATCCCCCGCTTCATTAAGGGAGCATCGTGACAGGGTGATTTCCCCCGAAAGAGCGGATGTCTTCGGGAGGTAGGCCGGAGGTAGGAGTTTAAGGATGTTAGTAGATGAGATGCTCGATTCGTTGCTTGTTTGTTGGAGCTTCAACTAGAAGGCGTTAGGCCTAGCTACCCCTTCAGTGGAGCTTTACCTTAGCCGTTATTCAAGGATGTGATCAACCTTGTATTATCACTCATATATATCAAGGTTATCCTTTATATGCAATCAACGCTTAATGTTAGGTTAGTTTGGCTAGACAAGGTAGAGAACCTTAGCGGTTTGCTTCTGATCCTTGGATTGACAATCCTTGGGGAACCCTCCTTGGTGAAAAAGGCACCAAGTCACCTGTACGCTTGCGGTGAACTTCAACACGGTTTTAAACCGTCAACACATGGGCCTGCGGCGTCCCGCACTTCCTTTTTGGGTTTGTAGGGATTAGGTCGTATGTGATTTCGTTTCACGAGGGTGATTATCCCCTTAGTTAGGGAACCCCTAATGACCGTCCTCGACAGTAGCCCCCGAGCCTTTGCGGGAATGGGAACCACTCCGGCAAAGGATGCAGGTCCTGGGGCGATGCCCGAGATGCTACATGTGGGGTTTTCCCTTTGATCATGTGTGTGTGTTTTTTCATGGGGGCGTGCTAGCGCACCCACAGGTGTAAGCCCCTGAAGCCCTGTACGAGTGCGTGCACTTGCGCAGGGGTTAAAAGCGTCGAGTGACGATCTTGTCTCGCGTTTGTTTCAGTCGGCCTCGGCAGTATTTCAGCCGGCATCGGCAATCTATGCAGTCAGGGCAGTGTCGATGTTGCCCGAAGCGCCCTTAGACGGGTTTATTTGCTTGTTTCGGGGCTTAACCCTCCACAGATCAGCACGGCTGATCGAGGTGATCATCGGGATTGTCGTGGTGCGAGGAGCCCCCGAGCCCTGGCCCTTTCAGGGACGATCAGGTAAAGTCCTCGGCTTCGTGTTACGACCCTCGTCGCCCTTCCGCAGGGAGGAGGGGTGAGGCAGTCCATGCTTTCCTCGAGCGGCCAGCGTGCACGGACGTCTCGGTGAGCAATTAGCGGATAGTTCAAGTGGGCGTCCGTGCCCCGTTCGATAGGGGTCGGCTCGTGGTCCGGAGACACGTCCATATGAGCGCTCGCAAAGGTTTGCTAAGCAGGGCTCGGTCCCATTCGATAGGGGCCGAGGGCATGGAAGCACTCCCTCAATGGGATCCCTCAATTAGCTGCCCTTGTCTTGGCCTTGAACACGATATATGGGGCGCCCCTGAACTTCACGTTTGGGGACAGGCTTGATCGCGCGCGCCCTGATCGTTCCTGACTCGCCTGTTTGAACCCTTCGAGGGTGAGGCTTCGTACCTCTGATCAGTAGGTCTTTTTGCGGGGAGCGCCGTGCGTCCCCGTCTTAGCGAATCTGTGGCCCCTGTCGAACCCTTGCTGGGCCAAGCTTCAAACCACTGATCAGTAAATCCTTGCATCAAGGCGCATCTGCGGCACCCGTCGTACCCTCAGCGGGCCGGGCCTCGAGCCACTAATCAGTAACGTCCTGGGGAGCGAGCATCGAGCGCCCCTCGAATCCTGACTTCGAGGGGCCGAGTCTCGAACCCCTGGTCGAGTGGGCTCAAGGGGTCATCCTTACGCAGGAAGAAACCCCTTGGCATTCGAAATACAGTCGTGGGTTGGTTGGTCGCCGTGCTCGCTCGGTTGTGGCCGACGTGGCACGGGACATGCGGAGTGGGCACGCCTTTTCAGGCGGTATGGCGTGGGCGGCGGGCGGATGTGAAACGACGTGGTGCAGTACGCCCTAAATTATCATGCGGTGATAACCACGCCTGCGCACGCATGTGGCGATGTGTGTGACAGAACCGCCCAAAATAAATCCGGATTATCACCTAAGCCGGTCCACTTGGCTCATAAGCGATAACCAGGAGCTATTTTGTCGCCTCTGCCAGGTCATGCCCGGTGAATCACTAATACATGATCGAGAATATGCGCAAAGCCCACACGAAGGTAGGACCAGAGTACAAGTTTACATTACATAAAAGTCCATAAGTACTTAATATTACAAACCATGTTTTAAGTACATAAAAGTGAATATTGTTCAGAGTTTAAACAGCGGAAAGTAAACTAAACGCGGGATACACAAGGGAGGCCATCCAAGTATATCACTCCTCATCATCATTCTCCAATTCAATTTCCCATTCATCTGGAATAGCACCATGCCAGATGGGGTTACCTGAAAACAACAAATTAAGCAAGGCTGAGTATACTAATACTCAGCAAGACTGACCCGTCAAAATAAAAGACACAGCTAGACATGCAAGGCTTTTTGGCTAGTGGGTTTGTTTTGCCAAAAGCAACTAAGAGTTGATCCTTACTTTCAAGTTTTAGCTCAAGTTCTAGTATGTTAACCATTCTAGGTAAGCACCTAGCTAAACAAGCATGGTTGTGCAAACAAGATTAATCAATCAACAATATTAATCCAAAATGTTCCATAAATAAACATGGGGTAGCCAGTGGTCAAGCCGACTCAGATAACGGCGAGTGACCGACGATCGATCAATTTATATGCTTGCAAGGTAAACCCAAGATACACGGAAGAAGGTAGACCCCAAAGAATCCAAAGAAAAACAAATGCGGGGTCTACCCCGACCAGGCGGTTCCCGTCACTCCCCAGATTAGGGACAGGTGCCACAGTTCTAAGTACAAGGTTATTGGAACGCCCTCACACGGCACGTCCAGACTCACACTTGCACTACCGGAATCAAACCGGGAGACGCATCTCAAGATTAGTAGCGATAAAGTCCCCGCACTGGTTCATTAGGTACTAGGCTTACCGGTCCCATTCCCGACAAGCACTTGGTACGTTCAATAGCTTAGACCAGCACCATGCTACTCGGTCGAGACCGAACCCATTGCTCTTACCACATGAGCGAGTCAATTTAACCAACTTATGATTCCAACGTAAGCATCCTATATCTCGCGAGTAATGAGTCATTACTCGAATTGTGCCGTATCCTTAGAGCATGGCACTAGAGTTCCCAACATACTAGTAAAAGAGCATAGGAGTCCTAAGGATCATGCATCTAGGTTTCAAAGCAACTCCTGAAACTTAAATGCACAAAGTAACTATAAATGCTGAAAAGTAAAGGTGTGAGTTTAGAAAAAGGTTTGATGACTCCGGTGCTTGCCTTCCTCTGACTCAAAACAAGCCTTGGGCTCTTCTGGACTTTGGTCCAGGTCTTGCTGCCCACTCACTTGATTCAGCTCACCACTAGCGGATCCCTCCTCCTCCTATGTGAGCGTGTACGTCCCGTCAGGTAGATCTACACGTTTATGCACATGCATTAGTTACAGGGTGAAGGTGAGAGATTTTATCATTAACCCAACTCTTGTGGCCACATTCATCACAACAACAATAAAACTCACAAAAGTATTGGGGGTGTGGTGAGGGTGAACTAACATCTATTTTGATGGTGATTGTGTGCACATCTAAGCAAATTAAATTATTAAACTTCATTAAAATTAAGGGGTGGATGATGATGGACTAACTATGCCTTTGATGGTGATTGTGTGCATATATAAAAAAATTAAACTAATAAACTTCACCATCAGCATGGGGGGTGTGCTTAAATTCATTTTAAACAGCAATTGAACTTAAACACCTCCTATTCAAATTAAAGGATAAAATAAATTTATTTATTCCATTATAACTAGCCATTCATCCCTAATTTATAATAATTAAAATAAGACTTCAACTGGCATGAAAATTTAACCACAGTAGCATATGACCAAAATAAAGTTAAATATAAATTTTCAGCTCAAGATCATTTATACATTATTTTAAATGAAAAAGACAAAGTTCAGCTTAGATAAACTTCATTAATTCATAAAAAAGATTCACTAGTCCTTTTGACCCCAAATTTTTCCTACAGTTCCAATATGTTAAAACTAAGCTCCTGACCGACACATTCAAGTGGATTCATCATATTTTTCAAGTTATGAATTTAACATCCTTCGCAAACATAAATACCAAACACCATTCACACATGCTCCTAAAATCACCATTATTTTTCTAGAGGTTCTTAACATCATGACAAAGGCCTAGGGTGCATTAGTTCTTGAAGAAGTTATTTCTTGAGGGGACTATAAAAAGCATCAAGCTTAAACTAACATTAATCTTCCAAAAATCACAACTATAATTCTACACAACAAAAATGTGTGAAACTTGGTCACAGATCTGAAAATGGCTCACAAAACAACATATCCAAATTTCATTACATTTGCATGAATACATTGTGAATTATAATAAAAATGCCTCAAACTGAGTTTGAATTTACATTTGAAAACTACTCAGAAAAACTCTATATAACTTTTGTAAAAGTTGTAGATATGTTCACAAAGAATCCAAAACAATTGGATTTACATTTTTCCGATTTTTGTACCATTTTTCACGGATTTTTGTAGTTACAGCCGAAACCCTAATACACATTTACAGGGGAACCCTTGAAAGAAAACTCAGAATTTACAAAGGGGTCCCTGGTTTGCCGAAAACACCCTAGAACGAAATAACTTGTCGTAATTGGGTCCCTGGGCCGGGAGGCCTCGCCGACGGCGGAAATTGACGGCCGACGACGGCCGGACCTGGCCGGGGAGGTAGCCCCGGGCTATACTGACCTTGCTAGGGTGGTGGCTGGGCTCGGCCGGGCTGGGGAGGGTGGCGCCCGTGGCCCGCGGTGGGAGGCCCCTGCGTGCTCGCTGCGGCACGCCGCCGGCCGGCGACGGCGCGGCCTGTCGGTCCGGTGTTGGCCTGGCCGGGTCGAGGGAGGAGCAAGGAAGGTGTGAGTGCTTGAAGGGATCGAGGAGGCGCGGCACTGCCTGGGACGAGTAGCGGCCGGCGGCGTCGATGCCAGGTCCGGCGGTGCATGGGAAAAATGAAAGATGGCCGGCTCGGCTTCGCTAAAAGGAAAGGGCGACGCGAACGACCGAAACGAGGACGACGCACGGTCTTGAATGCCAGAGGGACGCTAGCGAGGCATGCTGCATGAGGGTGCACCGCGCGGTGCTCCTGCGCTTGGGCGCATGGCCCTGACTGACGCGTCGAACGAGCTAGGCTCGGTGCACGGGAAAGATGCGCGAGCGGAGGGACCACGGTCTCGAGCGGGTCCACAACGGCGTTTCCACGACCTCCGTACACCGGCGCATGCGCGACTCGACACGTGGTAGGACGGCCGCTGGCGCGCGCGCTCTGGCGCGGCGTCGACGTCGCCCAGCTCTGTTTCAATTCCGCGTACCGGTTTTCAAAATTCCGTGACTCCACAAATTGCCAACTAAGTTGGAAATCTCCAAAAATAAAAATTGTAGAGGAGTTATAGACCTAAAACTTTCACAAAGGGCATCCTATGTTTTGGTGCATAAATTTGTGGGAAAAACGTGATGAAAATCCAGGATAACTCGGCCCCGTAAAACTGTGCGCAGAAACTTCGTCTCAAATTGAAGCGCCTTTGCAACCAAAATTTGAATGTCTGCCAATTATGAAAAATGTGTTCCCGGAAATAAGGAACAACTTTTATATTGGTCGATTTTGAACTCCTATAGTGAAATGTGGAGAACGCGCAAGAAAACCAAATCAGCCTTTTTGGATCTATAGAGGTTTGACCTAGAATTTGAACTTTGACCAAGGTCTTTTGTGCAAATGTGTGCATAATCATGTCAAACATGCTTAGGAGCTAATTAATCTTGATTAACACAACTAATTGAGGTATTTATCGTTTATAAACACCTGGGGTGTTACAGTGCGGGGGCCCTACTGTCAACGTCAGGTGGCACCTACCGCGTTGATTGCGGATGCCCGCCACGCCATCGGGTGATCCGTCCCCTCCTACCCTATAAAAGTAGGAGATGGGGGAGAAGGGATTGTTACCTTAGCTATTTGCAAGCGCTGCTCCCACTTCGCCATCTCTGCCACCGCGAGCTCCGCCGCTTCGAATCCGTGTCCGTGCGCACCCACTCCATTCCGCTTCCAGCACTCATCTCCTCCGCCCGCCCGACGCCATGATTAGGATCCTGGAGGCCCCGGTCGTCGGTGGACCAACAGACCATGGAGCGGCTCATTCTCGGTGGCCAGCTGGCGCCAGCCGGCGACGAGGTGAACCTAGCGTGGATGATCCCACCGGCGTCGCACCGGGAGCCGTCCCCACCGCCGGGCTACGTCGTAAGCTTCGTGCGGCTACACGAGCGTGGATTCAACGCCCCGCAAGCAAGTTCATGCGGGGGTTGTGCTACCACTACGGGGTAGATCTCCACAACTTCACCCCCAACGCCATCTCGCAGGCGGCATCCTTCGTCGCCATCTGTGAGGTGTTCCTGGGGATCGAGGTGCACTGGGACCTGTGGGTTCATCTCTTCCGAGGTGAACTCCATACGGTCGCCACCGCGGGGAGGAAGACGTGCAGGGCCGTCCGTGTCGGTGGCCTCATGTTCACGGTGCGCGAGTCCAGGAGGCATCTCTACCCGCCCTGCACGATGACATCGAACAACGCCGACTGGGAGAAGAGGTGGTTCTACCTGCGCAATGACGGCGCCGGGCTTCCGTCGTACACCGGGAAGGTGCTGACGATGAAGCCAGATACGTGGTCGCACGGGGTGTCGCCTCAGGCAAGGCAGAGGAAGCTCGAGCCCCTCACTGACGCCCTCAGCAAGCTGGTCGACGCCGGGTTGACCGTGGCGGCGGCCATCGCCAACTTCCACCACCGGCGGGTGATCCCCCTTATGGAGAGGGCGCTCCCTATCTTCGCGATGAGGGGCGACGCCAACGCCGGGGCCCTGGCAAGCTCGTGGCTGCTGGAGGAGCCTCTCGCCAAGGCGTATACAGCCACCAGGGCGAGGCGCGCGGTGAATCTGAAGGTGGTGGCTCATAGCAACGACGACTTGTGGTCGTTCGCAATGTGCCTCGACCCGGACCGTCGCGAGTTGGTAAGATTTGATTTCTTGCCCCGTTTGCTTCGTTCTAGTGCTTGATTCAATTGTGCTTGTGGTGCCAGGGAGTGCGCCTCGACGTCCCCACATCGGATCCTCCAACTCCCAGGTCCCATGCCACCAATCATGCCTGGCAGCAGAGGCAAAAGGACAAGGCAGGCCGGGTGAGGGCGAGGAAGACGAGGAGGCAGGAGTGCATTAACGCGTACAACGACGAGTACCGGTGGCAGGAGTAGCGGGGCCTCTCCCCCCGCTGGAACCGATAAACTCGGATTCGGACGAGGACGGCAGCGACGGGGAGCGAACCGTCTCAGACCGGGAGGGGGGAGCACCGGCCTCGACGTCAGGTGGCGAGGGGGCCCTCGCTACGTCCGCTTCCGCGGCGGGCCCGGGGTCCCTCGACGAAGGCGCGTTGTCGAGGGTGCCTGTTGATTCGGGGGACGTGCCCCCTGACGTCCCGAAGAAACGCAAGCGGCGTGTCTCCGAGCTGCGGTGAGTCGCGTTTCGCTCTCCGTGTTCTTGATATCGTAGATTGGTTCGTTAACCTTTCCTTTCTAATTTTGCCAGCCGGGGGCCCGCCGTTCCGAGGCTCGCGCCCACCAAGGCACTCAAGGTGGGGGCATCGGATGTGCCACGTACGACAAGGCCTCGTTCAGCGAGGACGTCACGGTCGGCGGCGGCGGCCATGGCGACAAGGAGGACGTCGGGATCGGAGGCGGCGGTTATAGGATCGTTGCGGCGGGAAGAGGCGGCGATGGAGGCCCTTCGCGCGGTGATGGTTCGAGGGACCTGGCGGGGGCGGGAGCAGGCTCGCGCCGCCGGCAGGGAAGCAGAGAGTCGTGGGAAGGACGCAGCTCCTGCTGATGGTGATTCGTCCCCCGCCGGGGGTCAGGTGATGGTGGCAGCTGCACCAGCCCCCGGGCCCGTGCCCGAGGTGTTGCTGGTGCGGCCCGATGGCTGTGTGGTGGCGCTGACGACTGGTGTCGGGGCGTCGACGTCTGGTGTCGGGGCAGCGCACAGAACGGACATAACGAAGCTGTGCCGGCCCAACCATATTGAGGGCTACTGCCCGTGGGAGTTGAAGCTTGACTTCCCCGGAGTTCCACCGAGCTTGGTGGAAGAGGCGAAGTCGGAGAAGGATCTGTGGCAGGAGTTCAACAACCTCGGCTCCTCCCTGTAGAATACCCTTAATGCCACCCTCCAGATTCATGGGGGCAGGTCGCTCCAGGTCTTCCGGGTAAGTGCGCTTGCGCGAGTGTCGCTCAGCTCTTTTCCTTTTGTTTGTGTGAGTTTCATTCGGCTCCTTTTCCTTTTTCTTTTTTCCCCCTCCCCCCATCTGCCGGAGCTACAGATGCAGGCAGGTGACAAGATCACTCACATTGCTGAGCTGTGCTCCGAGGTCGACTGGCTCCGGACATAGAACGAAAGCCTAGACGCGATGGTGGAGGCGCTGCGGACGGACAACGGCTGGTTCGAGTACGACCTGATTCGTGTGGAAGAGGAGCATGATGTCCAGCGGACCGCGGTGGTGCACAAGGCCAGGGATGCCGAGGCGCTGAGCGCCACGCTCCAGGGGAAGGAGGAGGCGTTGGCGGCAGCGAACGAAGAGCTTCGGAAGGCAAGCGCGGCGCATGCCGAGGTACAGTCCCTGCTCACGCAGAGGGAAATGACCCTCACCGAGGCGCAGGCTCAACTCCAGCAGGACCGCGCAACCCTCGAGGGAGCGAGGTCCTGACAGACTCAAGCTGAGCAAAAGACCCAAGAGGTCGAACGGCTGGGCGCTGCTCTGTGGGAGAAGAGCGAGGCGCTTACGGGGGTCGAGGGCCAGCTCCAGCAGGAGCACGCGGCGCGTGAGGAGGTGCTGACCCAGCTTCAACAAGAGCGCGCAACGCTTGAGTAGGCCAGGTCCATGCTCCGGCAGGAGCGCGCGGCGCGCGAGGAGGCGCAGTCCTAGCTTCAGCAAGAGCACGTGGTGCTTGAGGAGGCCAGGTTTGTGCTCCAACAGCGGAACGCGGAGGTGGCGGCAGCGAACACCTAGGTCCAGCTCCGGCAAGTGGCAGCCGAGCTGCTCACTCGGGCTCTGGTTCGGGAGTGTGCTACCACCGACGCCCTTCAGGCCGCCGTTGAGAAGGACGTCTCGATCCTGCAGCTGCAGCAAGGGGCTGGAGCCGTGCGTGCGGAGCTCGAGACATTGAAGAGGCAGACCGAGGGTAAGTCATAGCCCCTGAGTCTTTAGTTGTCTTAAGTTCATCGAGATCCGCTCTTGACACACCCTTCCTTGTTTCAGGGCTGCGGAAGGCCCTGGGGGAGTCGTTGGCGCAGGCAGAGGCTCTCCAGGTCACCTGCACCTCAGCTCAGCGGGAGCTCGAGGCCCTGGAGCAAGCGGCCCTCTAAGTGTGCCAGGACATCGAGGGGGGCGTCGGCTCGTCGGGGAGCTCGTTGGCGAGCCGTCTCAGGGCTCTGGGCAACCACATCATTGAGCGCGTAAAGGGCGCCCTTCGACTCGACGTCCAGAAGACCCTAGGCGTGGTGTCGATGCATTATATCATTGACCACACGGCTTTGGCAACAGACTACATCGTGGCGGACGACCTTGATGACGACGGGGTGGACACCGCCATGGATCAAGGTGATGCCGCCGCCACGGATGCTGCCGCTGAGCTTGCCGATATGTTCGAGGAGGACCTCTTCCCTGGCGTTGCTGAGGGCGGGGATGCCGCCGCCGCAAGCCCCCGTGCACCCTGAAAGAAGCCGGGCGCGGAAGCCCTTAAGTATGTGAACTTATGTACGATTTGTTAGTGTGTGCTATTGTGCTTTCCTCATGGCTTAGAGAAATTTCGGTCGGGAACGATCGCTCTCGCGAGTAGCTTAGGGGTAGAGTGGTGAGAGGGAAGCCATATCCTGCTGGAGGCGTAGGCGGTCCCAGACTCGGCCGGCCGTAACCTTAGTTACTTGCACCCTGCCTCCACCTTTCTAAGTGTTCGAGGCCTAACCCGTTTAGTATTTTCAAAAGAAAAGGTATTTGCGAAAAGATAGGATCGTTTAGGGGGGAGGGTGTGGCCCCCATAGTAGCCCCCGAGGGGGACCTGGTTTTCAAAAGAAAGCCGGGTCTCCCTAGCTTTTAATCACAACATTGGTGTATCTACAACTAACTTGGGCGTCAGATATGTACAAAACGACT
Source organism: Cenchrus fungigraminus (assembly GCA_036936925.1). Lineage (NCBI taxonomy): Eukaryota > Viridiplantae > Streptophyta > Magnoliopsida > Poales > Poaceae > Cenchrus > Cenchrus fungigraminus. The sequence goes on from CM072773.1 coordinate 41,754,645, forward strand.
TGGAATTTCAAGGGTAGAAGCAACGTAGCTGTTGGATGTTCCAAGAGTTGGTGAAGATTTCGCCCTTCTCGTTGGCGAGCTTGTACGTGTTGGGCTTAAGGATTTCAGCAATGATGTATGGCCCTTCCCACGGCGGCATGAGCTTGTGACGGCCTTCGTTCTTCTGCCGAAGCCTGAGCACCAGGTCTCCCTTGCTGAGGTCTCGAGGCCAGATCCTTCGTGCTTGATAACACTACAGGGATTGCTGGTACTTTTCTGAGCGTAAGATCGCCACGTCCCGGGCCTCGTCAATGCAGTCCAGTGAGTCTTCACGATCTTGCTGGTTCTGTGCCTCTTGGTAGGCTTTGACCCACGGGGATCCGTAATCCAAGTCTGTGGGGATGACGGCCTCGGCGTCGTAGACAAGGAAGAACGGGGTGAAACCCGTGGCTCTGCTCGGGGTGTTCCGGAGACTCCAAACAACAGACGGCAGCTCCTGAATCCATCTCTGGCCGAATTGATTGAGCTTGTTGAAGATTCTTAGCTTTAGGCCTTGTAAAATCATGCTGTTGGCGTGTTCAACTTGGTCGTTTGCATGTGGGTGAGCTACGGCTGACCAATCCACGCGGATGTGGTAGCTGTCACAGAATTCCAGGAATTTCTTGCCGGTGAACTGGGTGCCGTTGTCTGTTATGATGGAGTTAGGTACCCCGAAGCAGTGGACGATGTCCGTGAACAACAGCACAGCCTGTTCGGACCGAAGGCTGCTGATGGGGTGAACCTCGATCCATTTGGAGAACTTGTCGATGGCCACCAAAATGTGGGTGAAGCCCCCGGCACCTTTCGTAAGGGCCCGACCATGTACAGCCCCCATACGGCGAAAGGCCATGTGATCGGGATGGTTTGCAGCGCGTTGTTGACAGCTGTTAAGTATCATATTTATAACCATCAACTCCTGCATTTTGACATGAGAAATATACATTCACAATAGAATAGGGCCTTATACTGACAATTTCCACACGTTGCGGTGTATATTCAAATGCAGGCAATCAGCACAAGAGACAGAGCAAAAGCACACCTTATCCATCCACCTCACCAATCCAAGCAATCCAGGCTCAGCCAATGAGGGGCTGCCATGCAAGCACCCCCTGGATCCATGACGTCACCAATCCAAGGGAGGAAGCCTCGGCGAATCAAAAGTCGCCACGCGTGTATCACATGGATCCCATGGCCCACAAGAGCGCCTAAACCATCTCCAAACCACGTGGACACCTAGAACTTCCATTAGGACCCACCTGATAGCCACCACGAGAAAGCACAAGACGAGGTGGGCCACTAGGGGGTCGGCCGAACCCTTGGTTCGGCCGAACCGACCTTGCGTCGGGTCATCTCGGCCTTCCACGTGGTGTCTCCTGATTGGTCCCTAAGCCCATTCCGGGGGTGCACGGGGTGTCCTCGCGCCGATGTCTGAGCCTATAAATAGAAGTAGAGGGGTTAGAGAATAGGACACACACTTCTTCTCCTCCTTCTCACTTTTGCCTTTTGGCTTCTCTCATTCGGAGAGGAGAGCTCTTTGCATAGGATTAGTGCTGGCTTGCTAGTGCTTCAGAGATTAGAAGGAAGGTGAGGTGGTGTCTTGGGGTTGTGCCATGGTGTTTGGCACATTCCCTCAAGAACGATCCTCTACGGATGCTTCTGTTCTTCATTTAGAATAAAGTGAGTATTTCGACATTCTCAATTAGACTAAAGTGGCATTCATACTGTGTTCTTGTGTTCTTCGTTCATTCATCATTTAGAGGCTCGTGTTCTTCACGAACACGCTTCCTCGATCTAGTTGACGAGCGAGTTTCTCATACTTTTGTGTTTGTTCATAAGTTAGAGGCTCGTGTTCTTCACGAACACGACCCTTGATCTTCTGTTATAAACACCTAAGTCTATATCCTGTTTGTATGCCTGCTAGTTTAATCAGAGTTAAGTGGATGCTCCTATATCCTAATCTAGATCAAATTCATCTGTGATCCCTTGCATGAGATAGCATATACTTGAGTGAGTTCGGGTCTCTCTCTCGTGGGTTCGTCGCTCCGTCTTCGTACGGAGTGCTATAGTGTTGTTACGGGTCGACAGACGTAACCGTGCTATAGTAGTAATCGGTGGTGTAGACGTAGTGTCTAGACTTCGGGTTATCCTTCGTTTGCCCTATATCTCACGGTTTGTCTTGGGGTAGGCCGCGGTAGTGATAGCCGTTGGACCCTCTGAAATCCCCCACGTCCGGATACAGCGTGTAGGCAACCATTTGCCGTGAACCAACTGTTATAGCCAGGAGGGTCCGGTGTCCGAAACGAGAAGTCCCTAATCAAGAGGCTGTTCTCAACTCTGCACGCTATCAGTAGGATCCTTTCCATCTTCATCTCGACCTATAGAGTTGTGTCCTTAGATCATCAGTCTAGGATAGAAGGTAGTACACATCGTTCCTTGGATTCGATACCCTTTGGAATACTTCTTTGGGGAAGTGCTACATCGGTATTTCTGTGTGCTTGCGGACTCTTTCTTACCCGGTGGTATACCCCGGTCTATCTTACGCTCACGCTAGGTGTACAACTAGTGGTGAGGTTAAGAAATACCAACAAGCATTTCTGGCACCGTTGCCGGGGAACGGTTGCTGTATCTATCTTCGAACCTAGTGGTCCTCGTATCTTTTGTTTTTCCTTTTTGTACTATCTTTACCCCCGTTACCCATGGAGAAGCTTTCTTGTAATAGCATCTCTGCCCCTAGGGGCGAGTTCGTCTTAGAGCAACCATCAACTTCTTCATCTAGCTGCGAGCTTCGTCCCGGCTTTATAGCCATGGTTCGGAATTGACCTTTCTCTGGTGCCATCAGTGATGATCCCCATGATCATTTAAAGGAGTTCGAAGAACTGTGTTCGTGCTTGGTAATCCCAGGTATGACATAGGAAACTTTGAGGTGTAAGTTGTTCCCTTTCTCTCTCGTAGACAGAGCGGAGCAGTGGTACACCCGCACGATAGAGAGTGTAGACAATGGGAAGAACTACGAGATGACTTTTGTTACTCGTTCTCCCCTTTTGAATACTTAGATTCGCTACCGTGTGAATTCTGTGAATTTGAGCAACTAGAGTGTGAGTCTATAGGTGCAGCTTGAGCTAGGTTCTCACACCTGTTGGAGCTTAACTCAGACTTGTCTATACCCGATAATGTATCTTTGAGCATCTTTCACGAGATGATAGGTATGGAATCTGCATTTGAGCTCGACCTTGTAGCTGGAGGTTCATTCAGAACCCAAACTCCAATGGAAAGAAGAGAGATCCTAGAATACTTCTTAGAAACCCCTTCTTCCTATCCCAGATACAATGAACTCCACCAAGAATCAGAGTCAATCCAAGAGTCTCCTGATAGATGAATTTTAGCTTTCACCTTGCACATCTAATGATTCGTCTAGAGAGCCTTCTCCCGAACCACGAACACCAAAGGGAGAAGAAATTCAACCTTCGGAATTCTCTTCTTGATTTGAGGGTGATCCTTCTCGGAACATCATAAATACCTCAAATTGTTCTTGGCACGAGAAGCCTACAACATCGTTGGACTTTGATGAGGTTCTCGATGAAGTTTGGAATCATGGGACAATAGTGGATTGGTCGCCTCGGAAATCAAAGCCTGTTTCCGAAGTAATTCGGGTCAGCTCGACTTCCACGACCATCTATTGCTCCATGAGGGGAAACACCGTAGATGCTGTTCATGACCCTGCTGCTGGAGCTTGCATCATATTGGAGTACCTATTGGACACTCTGGTGGGTGACATGCCCCTCACCCCGACTGATAGATATTTCCGAAGTCCTAGGTGGAAAGAATACATTTTCCCATGTCGAGGGATTGCTAGGGACGTGCCAATCATCATAGACAACATCGAGGTGCACTTAGATTTTCACATCTATGACATCATGGATTTCGATCTTCTCCTGGGCTTCCCATTGGATGAACTTTTTGATAAATCTCAAGAAAGCCTAGATGTAAAGCTTAGGAAAGCCACTTCTACCACGTCCGTCTCTTGTCATAAACATTCCATGGTAGAACCTCTTCCCGAGCAAAACCCGTTCGAGAAGATAATGCACGTATCTCTATTCACATCATCCGAGCCTGTTCCGATTGAGGTTGTAGACTTCTCTACTCCTCAAGAGAATGACTCGGGAGATTCTCTTCACCTCTGTGGAGGCGAACGATCATCATCTATCTCGACCGAGTTTCAGCCTCTTCCCGCTGGCCCGTATTATGTTGCTTTCGATTATGATCGAGAGTCAACATCTTGCCTCCATGATGCATCTCTTGAGATAGAGAACTCATGAGCGATGGAACCTTGTGAGGTGTCGACTCTGGGATTCATAGGCAAAGGTTCCACAGACGAGCATGATAGTTTTGTTCTTGATACACTGCATGAACCATGCCTGCATCATGCCTATCCAGAGCCGGCCATGCTGAGTGCACTTTGCACATACGAGGGTTGCAACCACCTTCTAGTCCTCCATTGCAGAATGTCTAGAAGGCAGATTGTGGATGCATATGTCTATCATAAACATATCAGATTTCGTGTGTGCATTGTGGCACTAACCTTGCAGCTGAAGCTTCACTGATACATCAAGGATTGGTGGTGAGACGGGAATGGCACCACCAACGATAGCTGCAAGACGAAGTTCCCATGGTCGAGCTTATGACCAATAAATAAACAAAGCACTACCAGGAGATAGCCTGGATTAGCATAGGTTTCATTTCCCTTTCGAATAAAAGCAAGAACATGTTTTTAGGATAAGTCGTCCTTCATGTATTTTTGGTCACTAACCTTCCAGGTGGAGATTGAAAAGAAAGATGAACAGGTGATGCCTACGAACATGTGAGCCACATCAGCTGCAACACCTAGATAAGCTTTGGTGAGGGAACATTTACAAAAGGAAGCTTGATCACCACACACTTGAGTTTCGTTGCCTAGCAATGCAAACTTCAAGTGTGGGGGAGGTATGTGAGCATCCTGATAAAGTTCCTCCTCTACCAAATCTTACCCTGGTGCGGAGATGATGTCAGCTTTTGCATCTTGCCGATTAGCTAGGAAAGTCCTGCTTTTGACATTAAACAAAGCCCTTCCGGGAGGTTGCCCGTGGTTCACCATCTTTGCTCATGCTTATGTCCCTTTTGAAAATAGCTTGATCATGCTTATGTGCTTCCTTTACCTTCGTTCATGTGCTCTGGTTTGAATGTGTGAGCAATTGCATACATTCATAGACTGTTTTAAATTAAGTGTGGTGCTTAGGTTAAAACTGTTTTCTTCAATCAAAACAAGACATGGTGTAGAATTTTGATTGATGAACCTTAGAGTTATGCTTCCTTGGATCTTGGTTGCATGTATGCAGACTAACCCTTGCAGGAAATCATCAATTCCAAATGGGTAAGTCATTAAGCTAGATTCATATGGGAAGGTAAGTTAAGGTGTCAGATTTATGTTGCACAACATACAAAGGAGGGACATATGACCTCACAAAAGGTCCAAGGTAAGTATATTATCCTTTGTTTATGAAGTGCAGTATTGGTCTAACCCTGCTTGAGTAAATGTTGTGGTGACAATAAAAAAAATCAAGAAAATATTTGCTTTTGAATAAAGGCTTTATGGTTCTCGAACCAGTAGAGTCCATCTTTTGTTTCCACTTTTGCTTGAAGAACAACACCAGTACAAGTACCAGTGTGGGGGAGTTCTCTCAAGCTCATCATCAATGTATCCATTTGAGAACTCCCACACAAAGGGATATAAGACATTGACTATGCCTTCATGACATGGACAAGGTAAACTAGAGTGAGCTGGCTACCCCACGGGTCAACCGAATCACCACTAGTCTTCCCTATTCCTCATATCCTTCAGGAGCGATGGTACGTGCACCCTTCATCTCACTCTCTACCTATAAGTTTGAATGATCTTCAATTCTTATCCAATAAATCAAACTCAAATAATGGTGCTCTGCTTACTCTACATGATTCCTATGGTTGGCTTGCATAAGTTTTATTCCTTACTTATCATCTTGACGCTTGTGAACAAATATCATTAGGGAACTCATGCTTATCTAAGTAGTTGGTGTTTGTGATATGGTTTGATGATATGATCTTCGCTCTTAATGTTTGAGTGCTTGGGAGTTTTATTTAAAAAAAAATCTTAAAAACCCATTGCAAAGCTCCTCTTTGATATGCCACAGTCCTACCAAAGCCATATGATGCTACCAGTTGAAAACCTTATACTCATATGCTGCTTGTCATTGCATTGACCTTTGTCAAATTCTGTGACCCTTGCGAGAAGTCTTTTTATGCTTTCATGATCAAGATTCATGTGCACTCCACCATTTTCCCCTTGCTATGCTTCTACCCTGGAAGTTAGCATTGTCTCATTCATCCATTCCACAAAATAAAGCTCCATGCATTGTTCCATGATTTATCCCTCTCCAAATATCTCTAAAAGAGATTGGGCTATAAAAAAAGAGAGAGAGAGAAAGACATGCTCAAAAAGCATGATTTAAAAAAAAAAGAAAAGAGAGATAGCCCATATCTCAAAAATTTCAAAAAGGAGAGCGGAGAAAATCATGCAAAAAGGAGTTCCATAACTTAGATGGTAATAACTAGTACCTATTCCGGGGCTAGTGTCCACCTTACCATCAACCAACATCCATCATATATGTATGGTAATATCTAGCACCCACTTCGGGCCTAGTATACACCTTACCATACCTTTCATATTCATACACGAGCGCATCTTGATCTGATAAGTATGAATTGCTTTTCTTTTGGATCCAGTCTTTGACTTTGCAATATATGTGATGCAAGTATGCCTTACCATTCATACCTACCTTGAGCTCCACATAAGCTATCATTATAAATAGGATGAATAAAGGCATTCAATGCCTTGGTGAGGATATATATACATTGAGTGATCTGAGAGAATCAAATGAGGAAGCTAAGAAAGGCTCGTTTTGAAAATCATTGCAAAACCCCAAGTTACTTGACATGATGAGCAGGAGTGACTTGATTCATGACCGTTCCATTCCTTAACTACCCAAGATGGCATGGTAGACACTCCACAAAGTTCACAAGTGCAAGGTATGATTTGGAATATCTCTTACGCTCGCTTCACACCTTTGGATATCATGTTCCACTTGATCTATTCTCCCTTTCCTCGGGACGAGCAAAGGTCAAGTGTGGGGGAGTTGTTGACGGCTGTTAAGTACCCTATTTATAACCGTCAACTCCTACATTTTGACATGAGAAATATACATTCACAATAGAATAGGGTCTTATACTGACAATTTCCACAAGTTGCGGTGTATATTCAAATGCAGGCAATCAGCACAAGAGAGAGAGAGCAAAAGCATACCTTATCCATCCACCTCACCAATCCAAGCAATCCAGGCTCAGCCAATGAGGGGCTGACATGCAAGCACCCCCTGGATCCATGACGTCACCAATCCAAGGGAGGAAGCCTCGGCGAATCAGAAGTCGCCACGAGTGTATCACATGGATCCCATGGCCCACCAGAGCGCCTAAACCGTCTCCAAACCACGTGGACACGTAGAACCGCCATAAGGACACACCTGACAGCCACCACGAGAAAGCACAAGACGAGGTGGGCCACGAGGCGGTCGGCCGAACCCTTGGTTTGGCCGAACCGACCTTGCGTCAGGTGATCTCGGCCTTCCACGTGGTGTCTCCTGATTGGTCCCTAAGCCCATTCCGGGGGTGCACGGGGTGTCCTCGCGCCGGTGTCCGAGCCTATAAATAGAAGTGGAGGGGTTAGAGAATAGGACACACACTTCTTCTCCTCCTTCTCACTTTTGCCTTTTGGCTTCTCTCATTAGGAGAGGAGAGCTCTTTGCATAGGATTAGTGCTGGCTTGCTAGTGCTTTAGAGATTAGAAGGAAGGTGAGGTGGTGTCTTGGGGTTGTGCCATGGTGTTTGGCACATTCCCTCAAGAACGATCCTCTACGGATGCTTCTGTTCTTCATTTAGAATAAAGTGAGTATTTCGACATTCTCAATTAGACTAAAGTGGCATTCATACTGTGTTCTTGTGTTCTTCGTTCGTTCATCATTTAGAGGCTCGTGTTCTTCACGAACACGCTTCCTCGATCTAGTTGACGAGCGAGTTTCTCATACTTTTGTGTATGTTTATAAGTTAGAGGCTCGTGTTCTTCACAAACACGTCCCTTGATCTTCTGTTATAAACACCTAAGTCTGTATCTTGTTTGTATGCCTGCTAGTTTAATCAGAGTTAAGTGGATGCTCCTATATCCTAATCTAGATCAAATTCATCTGTGATCCCTTGCATGAGATAGCGTATACTTGAGTGAGTTCGGGTCTCTCTCGTGGGTTCGTCACTCCGTCTTCATACGGAGTGCTATAGTGTTGTTACGGGTCGACAGACGTAATCGTGCTATAGTAGTAATCGGTGGTGTAGATGTGGTGTTTAGACTTCGGGTTATCCTTCGTTTGCCCTGTATCCCACGGTTTGTCTTGGGGTAGGCCCCGGTAGTGACAGCCGTTGGACCCTTTGAAATGCCTCACGTTTGGATACAGCGTCTAGGCAACCATTTGCCATGAACCAACTGTTATAGCCAGGAGGGGCCGTGTCCGAAACGAGAAGTCCCTAATCGAGAGGTTGTTCTCAACTCTGCACGCTATCAGCAGGATCCTTTCCATCTTCATCTCGACCTATAGAGTTGTGTCCTTGGATCATCAGTCTAGGATAGAAGGTAGTACACATCGTTCCTTGGATTCGATACCCTTTGGAATACTTCTTTGGGGAAGTGCTACAGCGGTATTTTCGTGCACTTGCGGACTCTTTCGTACCCGGCGGTATACCTCGGTGGATCTTACGCTCACGCTAGGTGTACAACTAGTGGTGAGGTTAAGAAATACCAACACGCGTGAGCTAGGAGGTGAGTCTTGCGGGCGTAGTACTAGCACCCTTCGTAGGTGCGTACGACCTCGTCGACGTCGGCGACCGCCGTCGGCCAGTAGAAGTGCTGGCGGAACGCCTAGCCCACGAGGGTGCGTGGTGCGACGTGGTGGCCGCACTCGCCAGCTTGGACGTCTTGAATCAACTCTCGTCCTTCGAGGATGGAGATGCACCGCTGCATGATCCCCGAGGTGCTGCACTTGTATAGCTCGCCGTCAATGACGACGAAGGACTTAGCCTTCTTGGCGATTCATCTCGCTTCAGTTCGATCTTGGGGCAGCTCCCCCCCGTCGAGCCAAGCGAGATATTCGTCGTGCCAGTCCCGTGGAGGGGGCGGGAGCTCGTCGATCTCCATCGCCTCGGCTTCGTCCGCCTGGGACCCTTCGAGGTCCGAGGTCTCGAGTTCCCCCTTCGAGGGGTCCTCGTCCATGGGCTCGACGCCTGTGGCCCTCGAGGGGCCGGCCCCCGAGGCCTTGCCAGAAACCTTGGCGGGTTTATTGAGGTCGATGGAGGGTTCGGTGAGGTCGCGGGCGAAGACGTTCGGGGGAATGGTGATTCGACCAGACGCAATCTTGGCCAGCTCGTCCGCCTCCTCGTTGTACTTGCACGCGATGTGGTTGAGTTCGAAGCCAAAGAACTTGTCCTCGAGCTTACGTACCGCAGCGCAGTATGCCTCCATCTTCTCGTCGTGGCAGCTTGCGTCCTTCATCACCTAGTCAATGACCAGTTGAGAGTCTCCCCGGATGTCAAGGCGCTTGATGCCGAGCTCAATGGCGATGCGAAGGCCGCTGAGAAGGGCCTCGTACTCCGCCATGTTGTTCGATGCGGGGAAGTACAAGCACACCAAGTATCGCATGTGTTCTCCGAGGGGTGAAACAAAGAGCAGGCCCGCACCTGCGCCCGATTTCATCACCGAACCGTCGAAGTACATAGTCCAGCACTCAGCCTGGATCTGGGGTGTGGGCAGCTGGACGTCGGTCCACTTTGCCACGAAATCCGCCAAGACTTGCGACTTTATCGCCTTGCGCGGCGCGTAGGTGAGAGCTTCACCCATGAGTTCCACTGACCACTTCGCTATCCTACCCGAGACGTCCTGGTTGTGGACTATCTCTCCCAGGGGAAAAGACGAGACCACGGTGACAGGGTGGGCCTCGAAGTAGTGCCGCAGCTTGCGCCGCGCGAGCACCACCGCGTAGAGCAGCTTCTGGATCTGTGGATATCGCATCTTGGTCTCGGACAACACTTCACTAATGTAGTACACCGGCCTCTGGACAGGCAAGGCGTGCCCCTACTCCGTTCTCTCCACGACGATGACCGCGCTGACCACCTGGGTTGTCGCAGCTACGTAGAGAAAAAGGGGCTCACCCTCCTGGGGCGGCGTCAGTACCGGAGCGTGGGCGAGTGTCGTCTTTAGCTTGTCGAGAGCCTCCTGGGCCTCGGTGGTCCAGGAGAAGTGCTCGTTCTTCTTCAGGAGTCTATACAGAGGTAAACCCTTCTCACCGAGGCGTGAGATGAAGCGACTCAGAGCTGCGAGGCAGCCCAGGACCCTCTGCACCCCCTTCAGATCGCGGATCGGCCCCATTCGCTCGAGGGCTGATACTTTCTCTGGGTTGGGTTCAATGCCTCGCTGGGAGACAATGAAACCTAAGAGCATGCCACGCGGCACCCCAAAGACGCATTTTTCGAGATTTAACTTCACCCTGTTCGCCCGGAGGCAATCAAACGCAACGCGCAAATCGTTCATCAGGTCGTCCACCTTCCTGGATTTCACTACGATATCATCGACATATGCCTCAACGGTCCGCCCGATGTGATCCCTAAAGACGTGGAGCATACACCGCTGGTATGTTGCCCCGGCGTTTCGGAGACCAAATGGCATTGTTATGTACCAAAACATACCAAATGGTGTGATAAAAGAGGTCGCGAGCTAGTCGGACTCTTTCATCTTGATTTGGTGATAACCGGAGTAAGCATCAAGGAAGCATAATAATTCACACCCCGCGATGGAATCTACTATTTGATCGATACGTGGCAAAGGAAAAGGAACTTTGGGACATGCTTTATTTAAACCAGTGTAATCTATGCACATCCTCCACTTCCCATTCTTTTTCTTAACTAGTACAGGATTAGCTAGCCACGTGGGATGGAATACCTCCTTGATGAATCCGGCCTCGAAGAGCTTGCGCAGCTCCTCTCCGATCGCCCGACGCTTCTCCTCGTCAAATCGTCGCAGACGTTGAGACACTGGCTTGGAGTTGGGCAGGATATCAAGTGAGTGCTCGGCGACCTCCCTCGGAATGCCCGGTATGTCCGCGGGACTCCACACAAAGATGTCAGCATTGGCGCGGAGAAAGTCGACGAGCACCACTTCCTATTTCGGGTCGAGGGTGGAGCTAACCCTTAGCACCTTGCCCTCGGGGGCACTGGGGTCGAGGGCTGCGGCCATGGTGTGCTCCGCAGCCTCGAAGTTGCCGACGTGCTTGTTGGGGGAGTCGAGGGCCTCGTTGGCCATCTTCTCCAAGTCCGCCACCAGTGCCTCATCGTGTGCGAGTGCCTCGGCGCGCTCAACACATTCGACGTCGCACTCGAAAGCGTGCTCGAACGATGGGCCCACCGTGATGACGCCCTTCGGCCCGGGCATCTTGAGCTTGAGGTAGGTGTAATTCGGGACCGCCATGAACTTGGCGTAGCATGGCTGGCCAAGGATGGCGTGGTACGCTCCCCGAAATCCCACCACTTCGAAGGTGAGGACTTCCTTGCAGAAGTTGCTGGGTGTGCCGAAGTAGACAGGCAGATCGATCTGCCCAAGTGGCCGGACTCGCTTGCCCGGCGCAATGCCATGGAATGGCGACTTGCTGGGCCGCAGCTTGTCCAGGCCGATCCCCATGAGCTCCAAGGTGGAGGAGTACATGATGTTGAGGCTGCTGCCTCCATCCATCAGTACCTTGGAGAACCGCGTGTTGCCGATGATGGGATCGACAACAAGTGGGTACTGACCCGGATGGTCTTCGCGGCCGAAGGATATCGTCTCCTCCGACCAGTCGAGGTACGACGGCACGACCGGGTGAACGGAGTAAACTTCTCGACGTTCACGCTTGCGCTGCCGGACGTCATATCGACCGTCGGCCCCCCGAAGATGAAGAACACGCCAACTGTCGGTGTCCGGATTAGCGCCGGCACCAACTAGTGATTAGCGCTACGATCAGTCTCTCGATGGTTGGTGCTAAGCTAAAGGGAGACGAGGGTTGATCCTGGTTCCGGCCACGCGGCCGTACGTCCAGCAGGGTGTGCTTGCGCACTGTATTAACTTGCACCGGTGGTGCCTGTAGAGGGGGACTACAAGCAATGCAGGAGAGGAGGCAAGTACCCCAAGTCCCAACTATGATGATTGAGGCAAGTGCCAATATCGGGAGTGATGGAGTGTGTGTAGTGAAGCGAGTGCGTGTTGTGTGTGTGCTTGCCTGTCTCTGTGCAGGGGCGTCTGTCTCTCCCTTTTATAGATCAAGAGAGGGTAGTTATAGTGGAACGACATAGTGATTGGTGCAGTGGCCTCGCACGAGCAGGTATGGCGCCGGGGGTCTTGTCCTCGCCCGTTCTTGCTCCTGGTGCGAGTAGGTGTCGAGTTCCGGCCTTCCCGGATGGTATGGCGGCTCCTGTTGCTTGTCCGGGCACGACTTCGAGGGTGTGTTCATGCCGATTCGAGGGTCCGATCACCGGGGAGAGGACAGGAGTTGGCGGTACAGTGCCGCGGATCATCACCGGCCTGTCCGCACAGTGTGGTGCAGTCCACCGCACATTGCCAGGGATGGCGGCACAACGCCGGGGAAGGCGGCACAGGGCCGGGGATGGCCGCATGACGTCGGAGTTGGCGGAAGAGACGCGGCACACACCGTCCGTGCGACGGCTCCGGTTAGCACGCACACTTGCGCGTCACTCGTACACCTTTTGAGGGTGCTCCCATGCCCGTTCGAGGGCCTCGCTGCTGGGAGAGGACGGGAGCAGGTGGCACAATGGCGTGGAATGACGCCGGCCTGTCCGCACAGTGTCGCGCAGCGCCTGCACAAGGCCAGGAGTGGCCGCACAGTGGCGGATTAGGTTGCACAGTGGCGGTGTCAGGCGGCATGGAGGAGGATTCGTCTTTGACCTTGGTGCCCCACCGGGGATCCGGGCATTAAATGTCGTTGTCAGAAGGAGCGGCGAGGCGGAATACTGTTGGTCGAGGGATGTCCTCAAGCGAGGCGGGAACAGTTGTCCGCTCGGGGGGGGGTCGAGCCCCTCGAGCGAGGCGGAGACCTGCTCGAGTGGCCGGGACCCTCAAGCGAGGCGGAGACCTGCTCGAGGGGCCGGGACACTCGAGTGAGGCGGAGACCTGCTCGAGGGGCCGGGACCCTCGAGTGAGGTAGAAGATGGGGCGCGCGCGTGGGCCTTCTTGATGAGGGCCGCGGCAGCCATGGGCATGCGGCGTCCCGCACTTCCTTTTTGGGTTCGTAGGGATTAGGCCGTATGTGATTGCGTTTCACGAGGGTCATTATCCTATTAGTTAGGGGACCCCTAATGACCATCCCCGACACTCTTCCTCCTCACGCCCTTGCCCCACGCCTCAGACTCACCGCCGCCGCCCAACAGGAGGGTTTGCTCGAACGTGTCCGCCAGGTACTTGACGCGGCCCTCGTCGGGCTCCGGGAGGCTCGCCATGGCCTCCTCGATCGTCCGGATTAGAGTGCGATGATTACAAGGAAAAGAACAAGCTTCTAAATCATACGGATTAGATGCAATCTAATTAGCGTAGTTGCAGGAGTTCTCTACGTAGTAAAAGTAAGAAAGAATAGTCTTCCATATTCTATCTGCTGGTACGCGTCCTCCTGACTCCCGTTCATATCCGTTTCATACGAATCAGTAATGATAACTACATTGGTGACTTTCGGCGACTTTCTGTCTTGTGCACGTATCGGCCACAGACCGACGACACGTGTGGTTACCTCCTCCTCTGGCATTCCTTCCGTAAAAATCAGACATGGGTGCAGCTCGGGTGGGCCCAATGTGGGTACGCGGGGTGGGTAAGACGACGTTGGGTGACAAAAACATTAAGATTTTGGCAGAAACGCTCTCCAAATTGCGATTTTTATGGTTGTTCCACCTTTTTGGTCATCATGTAACCTGACGGGTGGGTCCGGTGTGAGGGGTACGGTGGGCCCGATTTGGGTGAGAAAAGTTTTCAATTATTTCGCTCCTTATAGTATAGATAGCGGAGTCGACCACACAGCCATCGAGAACAGGTTTATACATGCTCAGCTCAATCACCATGCAACCCAATAAGTCTGTCACCAGTCGCTCCCTCTACTCGGTTTGATGATTTATTTTTTTATCGCTACAACAACATCTAACCGCATTCGAAAAAAGACACCTAGCATGTGAAGTCTACCACTGTTTGTTTCCTAAAATGTGAGGTCCATAGCACGTCATGCAAAAACACCCTCAAAACAAATAAGGGACCAAAAGTAAACATATTTGGAAGTTGAGGTACTAACCTCGGACTACGACAATAGTTAAGGGATGTTGAACGGACTTTTTTCTACTAAACCACCATCCAAACCTAGAAATGAACCAAGAACAAACGGTATTGGAAGATGAGGGGCTGCCAATACCCGGTTTTATTTATGGTAAAGTTTTTTCAAAATAGCCCTTCGCGCAAACTATTTCTACAGATAGATCTCTGGGAAAACTATTTCCGAAAATGGACCTGAAGCTCGGCGTCTTCCCCCCTCGCGCTGAGGTCAGTTACTCGGCGCTAGAGCCCCTAGCGCCGAGGTCCCGCCACGTCAGTGCAGAGCTAGCGAGTCTGCTAGCGTGGCAGATACCTCGGCGTTAAAGGACCAAACGCCGAGCCACGGACCTCGGCGCCCTTCCCCCGCGCGCCGAGCTACGGGCACTTAACGGTGCAAAGGCCCCTTCTTCCTCGTCTCCCTCCCATTCTCTTCTTTCTACCGCGGGCTCCAAACCCTAGCAGAGCGGCGGCTAGTTGCGGCGGCGAGTGCGGCGGCCGGCGGCGAGCGGCTGCGGGTAGGTGCGGCGAGTGCGGCGGGCGGCGCACTCCTCCCCTGAACCCTAGCAAGTGCGGCGGGCGGCGGCGAGCGGCTGCGGGCAGGTGCGGCGGGGGGCGTGGTGCCCCTGCCCAGCGACCAAGTCTTTCTGGAGTAGCTCGAGAAGAGAGGGAGGGAGGAGTCGTCCAGCGGCCTCGGGGGCGGGGCTTGATTCGGGGGACCTCATTCTCCTGTGCTTCGAGGTGAGTTCCCCGACGATCTGCTAGCTGCCAGTTTACCCGGGCCGCGCGGCGGTAGGGTGGTTGGGGTGGCGGATTCCAGCCTCATTCCGGTTTCGTGGGCGCTTAGATCTGGGCGACGCCGGGGCGGAGAGAATGGCCTCTGCGCCATCAGCGCTGGTGTTCGAGAGTGTGGCTGGGATCCGAACCATCGCCGAGTCCGGCCGCTTTAAGGCAAGTTCTTCATCTGGCGATTTACCGGCTTTAATCGCAAGATGCCGATTCCGGTCTCCATATCACGAATTTGGTTAGAAATCACCTTATCGTCGCAGGAATTGCAACCTGTGGTGCATCCTTGCCCATTTGCTACTACATACTCATTTGCTTACAGCTAGATCTGTATCTGTCTTGCTTGCAGGCCTGGTTCTTGGACCAGTTTGGCGTCCTTCATGATGGCAAGAAGCCGTACCCGGCGGCATTTTGGCATGTATGTTAGCACAGAAAATTTGTAGCAAGTTCTTCAGACTGTATTTGTCTTCTTTGTATTGGGATGCTGCTACTTATGCGAATTATCAGCTCGCTATTGCAGTGGAGAAGCTTGCGGGGAATGGGGCGAAGATGGTGATAATCAACAATTCTTCGAGGCGGTCGTCTGTGGCAATAGAGAAGCTGCAGAGCCTGGGGTTCGACACATCTTGTTTCCTTGGGACCATCATCAGTGGGGAGCTCACACATCAACACCTTCTAAAGTAAACCTCTTGTGGACAGTATCTTCAGTCACCATTGTTCCACACTGTTTCTTCTATAAATTTTAAGTTCCATAAATGTCATGAGCATGATATGCTTAGAATTACGTTTACCATTTATTAGGTTTTATTGTTTCTTTTTATGTTGTATTGCACAGAGAACGCTATAAGTAATTGCTTTACATACTCCCAAGTGGAGGAATTTCTTCTTTTTTTCTTGTACTTACATAGTGATATGTCTTACAAATAAATAAACTTCAGAGATCAATAACTATCTTTCTTCTGAGACATCATGAGATTTGTGTAGCCTAAGAAAGTTTGTGTGTTTCCCATGTAAAACATCATTTTAAGTATACTCTTTCAGAATCATCACACATTATTTATTTAGGTATAGATCAGTACCACTAATGTTTGTCCAGCAAAAATGGTCTCCGAAAATTCACTATCCCTTATAAAAGATCATGGCTGTTGTGGCACCCCCATGGAGTGCAGGTGGAGACGATGAAGCAATCATGCAATTATGTGTAATACCAAATGGTTTCTTTAGCAAATAATTTCACTCCAGCAGCCCTTGACATGATCTGGTTGACATACACACCTAGAAATATAGAACTATGTCAATTTGAATTCAGAGGTTTCAGATAACACTTTGGGCCTATTTGTTTCAACAGTATGACAGTCATAAGCTCTAAATTATGGATAAGACTATTGGCCTATTCTTCAAGTGAAACATGTTTGCCTGCAATTCAGTTTCACAGAGTTTTGCAATTTGGTTTATATGAAAGAGAGGTAAGCTGTATCCTCTATTAGCAACTTGAAAATTCTTCACACACATTTCATTGAAAAAACTATATTGTTTTTGAGGATGTGACATCCAGTCTGCAAGCAGACCTTTTAGTTTGTGGTAAGGACAAACATTATCTTTTTTCATATTACTCCCTTATTATACTTTACTATGGATTGCCATTTATCCGATTTAAGTTGTTCATTTTTCTAATTATGGTAACATGTTCTTTACAACCACAGGATTGTGCTATTAGGGTAGTGAGGTCAGTGGAATTAATTTGTACATAACTCCGTAGTTGGTGTGGTGACACGATTACTTGGGAAATATTTTTTTCAGATCTTGTTTAGGGGAATGTAAGTCAAGCATAATTATGAGTTATGGATCACTTTGATAGTAGTAAAATCTTAGAGCTGATAATTCACAAAGTGATGCAAATATTTTGATAGCTTAGAAATCTACCGAATTTCACAAGATCCACTCTGTCTATTTTTAATAATTATGTCCTCCCACTGGTATTACAATGTGTTTTGATCTGTACTATTTGATTGTAAGTAAACATTACTGAAATTTAGTACTGCTAGCTGCAAAACTCTTAACACATCTAGTATTGGTATTACATGCTCCGATTTCTAAATTTCTGCTTTATGATTTACTTTAGGGACCACTTTCATTTGTTAATCACTATAATCTTTTGATGATACAGAGTTGCAGGATGCTTCAAATTTGAGTGCAGTAGTTTGAACAGAACCTGGCCACACTTAAAAGACTTGCTGACTGCAGTAGTTTGATGATCACATCCAGTGATCATCAATGATCAATGCATCCAACATTTGCAAGCAAAATAGTGTCCTAATCTACAATTCTGTAGTTCCTTTAAGTGGTGACCTGTGGGTATGAGCTTATATGTAATTTGGCATATATTCGAGTGTGAATTCTTAACTTTTAATTAGGTGTAAAAAAACCATATTCAGTGTTCAGGTGCTGATTCTTGTGGTGACGAGCAAAGCTCTTTGAGCATTGTGTTACTGGCTACGTAAGTTGTCTTGCAAATGAAAGCTGGCTTTAGCGGTATTGTTAGAAAAACAGTGGGATTTCTCTGGGCTAGGAGGCAGCTGTTTGCCACCGAAACACATCCTGGCCAAAGTTGAAATGCTACTTAGCTTGTATGGTTTGTCACCTTGGCGTGTGTACACATGACGACGAGGTTCATGACCTCGGCATTAATTCTCAGAACGCCGAGCTTCAGCCAGCGCCACAAAATGTATAAGTCCTGGATACCTCGGCGCTAGAACCGGTGACGCCGAGGTCTGTGGCTCGGCGCTAAAGGCCCGAGTGCCGAGCACCCTGCCACGCAGGCAGGAGGCGCCAGCTCGGCGTTAGAGCCCTTAGCGTCGAGCCGCTAACCTCGGCGCTCATCCCCCTCACGTCAAGTTTTGGATCCATTTTCGGAAATAGTTTTCCTAAGGGTCTATATGTAGAAATAGTTTGTGCGAAGGGCTATTTTGAAAAAACTTTACTATATTTATGAGGGATTAAAGTCACACTACAGCAATAGTTGAGGAATGTTGAAAGCGCTTTTTCCTTTTTCTTTAGACAAAGTAGTTTCTGAGCCTTAGTTGCGTACGTTGGGTCGTCGGCATAATAGGAGTTTCTTTGAACTTTTTTTATATTATCTTTCATGATTTTTTGAAAACAAATGTTCGAATTAGACATTTTCAAAACTATACTACTGTCGTCGTTGAAACGGCGGTTGGGAGAAAAATCCGTCGTGGCAAATGGTGGTTGAATCACCCGCTGGCGGTAGGTGGGTTGTGCCACCTGCATCCGGTTCAAATGGTGGTTGCGTCCTGCCAGTTGGCCCACCCAGACCAACCGTTGTCGTCCATAGCGGGTGAGGCCTACCGCCGGTTCAACCGGCGGTTACTGGAGGCGCGGCTGTAAAACGACGGTTGTCCCTCTACTGTCACCGCGCCTCTCATTCCTCTCTCTCCCTCTCTTAGCAGTTGGTGCAACAAGCGAAGCTCTACTACATCTACATTTTCCTTTCACGTGTTATTCTAAAATATTTACGTTTTCTAGTTTAGAAATGGTAGAAATTAGTTTAGAAAATTTTAGAAATAGTAGAAATTAGTCTAGAAATTCTAAAAATTAGTTAAGAAATTCTAGAAATTAGTTTAGAAATTCTAAAAATAGTAGAAATCAGTTTAGAAATATTAAAGATTGTAACAAATAGTTTATAAGTACTAGACTTTCTTTAGAAATTCAAGAAAATAGTTTAGAAATACTAAATTTTGTTTAGAAATTCTGAAACACATTAAAAACACTAGATATTGTTTAAAAATTCAGAAAAAATACTTTAGACTTACTAGATTTACTTTAGAAATTCTAGAAAATACTTTAGGCCTACTAGAAATTCTAGAAAATTCTTTAGAAATACTAGATTTTATTTACAAATTCTAGAGAACACTTTAGAGTTACTAGATTTACTTCAAAAATTCTAGAGTTACTTTAGAAATACTGGAAAATACTTTAGGGCTACTCGAAATTCTGGAAAGTACTTTAAAAATACTACTCCCTCCGTTCCTAAATATAAGCATTTGTTGACTTTTGCTGAGCACGTTTGACCATTCGTCTTATTCAAAAAAATTATAAAAATATTATTTATTTTGTTATGACATGTTTTATCATCGTATATATTTTAAGTATATCATAATTATTTTTACATTTTCACAAATTTTTTGAATAAGACGAATGGTCAAACGTGCTCCACGGAAACCGAAGAATGCTTATATTTAGGAACAGAGGGAGTAATTTTGTTTAAATTCTGAAAAATACTTTAGAAATACTAGATTTTGTTTAGAATTTTTATAAAGTACTTTAGATTTACTTTAGAAATTCTGGAAAATACTTTAAGACTACTAGAAATCCTGGAAAATACTTTAGAAGTACTAGATTTTATTTGAAAATTCTGGAAATACTTTAGAATTACTACATTTACTTTGGAATTTCTGGAAAATACTTTAGGACTACTAGAAATCTTGGAAAATACTTTAAAAATACTAAATTTTGTTTAGAAATTCTAGAAATTACTTTAGAAATACCAGAAATCCTGGAAAATACCTTAGGACTACTAGAAATCTTGGATAATACTACTAGAAATCCTGAAAATACTTTAGAAATTCTAAATTTTTTATTCGAATTTAGTATTATAACTTTTGAATTTAGCATTATAACTTTTGAATTTAGCACCTCTGGTCGTACTAGCGCCTTCTGGTGGGTCGTCCATTCGTCGACCGGAGGTCGTACGACCCGCTACTGCCTGGACACGACCCAGCCGACCGGCCCACCATGGGATCGTTGTGGTGCCACAGACCCGTACGCGCTTCTTACCTTTTCTTCGATAATTTTCAGTGAATTTAGTCGTTCTTAACAACTAACTTTCGGTTTATCACTTTGCTCTCTTTCACGCAACAGACCAGGAGGTCGTACGACGACTTCGTCGGGCAGATCGACACGCTGACCGACCGCGTTGTCGTTTGGACGCTGTACACCGATACCGTCATCGAGCACCTCGCACCTCAGGGCCTCTCGTCGTTGTGTATCCGAGACTAGCAGTACTGGTTGACGAATACGTCGGTGGTGTTCGACGTCTACATCGAGGAGTACCAGGTGCACCGCGTGATGAGGCAGTTCGGCCTGTACCAGGAGTCGCCCCTACCCGTCGTACACACCGTCGACCCTAGAGTGCACATGTAAGTTATCGTTAATTTTTTAAGTTCTTGTTCACGTAAGTAACTTCAATTGTTAACAGATTCACTGCATTTGTGATAGGTGGTCGAGGAAGGGTGTGAAGACTGCGTCGGTGGCCTAGGAGTCTAAGTTGTTCCCTCACATAGAGGCTTGGGATCGCGTGTTGGATCAGGGCAACGCCGTCGCCAAGCATCGACCCCACAACGATGAGGCCTGGAAAGCGTACCTGCAGTGGTACATGGTGAGGACTCGAACGCGCGTGACGTACGTGCCACTCGAGCTTCCGCAGGAGCCAGCTGACGCCTCGACGGGGTAAGTTTGTGACTACAAATTCATCATTCTTTGATTAAGTTCGCTCATATTAATCCATCTTATGTTTTACACGAAGACGTGCTTCACGAGGTGTTTCAAATGGCGGCAAACATGCATACGGATGCTCTCGACATGACAATCACGCATCACTAGCGGGTGTATGACAGCCAGATGGACGCCATCGGGAGGTTCATGTGTGGGGTGAACTTCCGCGGCGACATTGCTGCTCTGGTTCCACGAATCCCCTCGTCCTCCGGCGGCTCCGCCTCCACTGCTCATTCATACTAGGCGCTGTCATCCTCCACACGGCCACCGTACTCCATCAATCTGTCAGCTGCGCACGACCATGTACGTGCCTCGACTGACTGGTTTCTACACTGCAGGTACGTCTTCTTTTGTCCATTCTAATTTGCACGACATGTTGTGTTGATATGTGTTGATGAGTGACATCTAATCTTATAGGGAGACCACCAGCGGGAGCAGGACCTTCGTCTTGGGCAGCCCCTTCGCCGGTACCTGTTTTCTAGCAGCCTTTTCAACCACCTCCTTTCCAGCAGCATTTTGAGCAGCCCAACTTAGGTACGTGACAACCTTCATTCTATTTCCAAACGGATATGCTCTTCAAATGAAACACCACACCTGCTTACCAAATTCTATTCAATGCAGTTTACGCAGGCGGCAGCACACCTGACTCTACAACAAACCCCTTGCCGGCTTCCCTCGACGAGTTCTTTACGGGTGACGAGATCCCGAAAGAGCTTGGACATACGTAGCTAGGAGGAGCACCGCCCTGGACCCAACCGACGCAGGAGCAGCAGGCGCAGGCCACGCAACAGGAGGAGCAGCAGGCGTTGGCCGCGCAGCAGGAGCAGGCGTAGGCGCCCACCGTGGCGGCGGCACCGGCGGCGGTCGTGGCGTCTGGATCAGGACCAGGCTTAGCGACACTGCTCCCGGATCCAGACGTTGCACGATGGCGCCAGGCACTATCAGACCCCCTCACGTGCCCCAGCCTCCACATGAAAGCTGCACAACATGCAGCCAGGAAGGCGGCCACGACCATCGAAACCATCGAAACGCGGCCGTATTTAATTTTGTTTATTGAAAAGTATTTTATTGGTGTATAAACTACTTCTGTCGTATCGATATTCGTATTTTCATTTTTCCATGAGGGTTTACTAGTACACATATATTTAATTAAAAAGGCCAAAAACCCAAAAAAATACATCAAAAATCTAAAATAACAAAAAAAAAACAGTCAATCGTCTTTGGAAATGACGGTTACTACGGACCGCCGTTTAAAACGGCGGTTGGATCCTGCTCAACCCCCATTGCCAACGGCGGTTGGACCCTACCGGCTAACTGTCGGTCCAGGTGGTCAACAGCCGATCTTGGGCTCCAACAGCCGTTTGAAACGGCGACTGGTTTCAAGTTTCAACCGGCCAACCACTGTTTCAAACAACGGCAGTAGTATAGTTTTGAAAATTTAACATTTATTTTCGAAAAATCATGAAAAATATAAAAATCATCAGTTTCTTTTCCTTTTCTTTCGAAATAAAAAAAAGGAGTTTTTTGTGCGCGTACCCTACTTAAGCAACTTCAGTGGAAGCCCTACTCTAACCCCTACATTGTGAACTTCTTCGGCCAACTTCTGCTATACACGTGTACTTGTGGTAAAAGGAGTCCACAAGACGCTCGTGGATGTCTAAATTTGCTCCAAAGATACCAAACATGTAAGGTAAATAGAGTTGAGCAAATGTGTAACCCCTCAAATTTTAGTTGCCCCTCAAGAGTGTCAAAATGGAGCAAATTTACGGTAAATTTACCCTAACTATCCAAACATGCCCCACAACATCTTGTGCGGCAGAAGAAAACTGAGAGCATATCAGCTAGAGAAGACGTCACACCTTTTTCATGTTTCAGTTTCATATCTTACAAGTCAAACATGACCCACAAGCCACAAGATACATCGTCAGCTGTAGATAAAAGTAGCCGACATCCCGCATCCGGTTGGAGTAGCCGGCAACCCATCACTAAGGTCCAGCCATTATCTTTTTCTCCATGGCTTCAATTCCGAAGAAGATGTATCTCCCGCTGGCAAACCGTTAAAATATGGCTAACCACTAACGGGGTGTGAACCATGTCGAAGTTCGGCATATTGTATACTAATTAACTGCTGCTAGGAATTAGAATCAACACCACAAATGGTTAACCCGACTTGGAATCATTCCACACCGTTGGATGGTTACCCAGTACTTGAATGCGTACCGCACCATCCGCAAATCCATGTCTATGTCATGCACAGTTATCGCAGGTGATGAACCTCCAGATCCTTTTAGTCCTCCGGCCAATTTTGTCAAGCTTTTTTATGACAATGGTGAAGATCTCAAAGTGGTACGGAGCACTGGATAGTTGTCCATTGGTCCGTGTAGTTTCACTACCAGTAGAATCTCCATAGGGTTCTTCACTCTGGAGGTAAAGCCTATTAATTGAATCATTCTTATGTAGGTAGAAATTTCTACCTCCCACGTCTCCAATTTTTTCATTTTTGTTCAGACCTGTTGGCAAAACCAAGAAGAAGGAAAGCTGTTACTCTTGGGACAAGATACAACTTCCAGGAAATAACGAGCCAAAAAAAGATGAACTCCAAGGTAAACTCAAAATGACTGACTCATCAAGAGACATTTAGGCAAATAAACAATGACTTGAGTAAACAGGAGCTCAGTAAGTGGGGACAGTGGCATTATTCACTTATATCCTATACTCTGGTTTATTGACAGTGTCCACAAACTTTAGCCGACAAATATGCATATACACCCGATTTCTGGTCATGTGAACTAGCTGCCTGGGTAAAGTTCAACTTTCTGATGTTCAACAAATGTTTATCAAAGGTTTAATGACAAATAGCTCCAGCAGGTAAATATAAAATTTCAAAATGTAGCATACAAAATGAAAACGGCTCCAAATTCATATGGAAGTGTAGGGTTTGGACTTTGGAGTTGAGATAAATGATTATCAGCTGAAACCTGAGATCCCTCTAACAACCAGAGTTACATATCAAACATAGTTGAAAAGAAGTTCAAAGAGACCCAACCAACATTGAAAAGAATATGAGCTGTTCAAGCCTTAATGTATATATCGGTATCGCACATATCACACACAAGAGGTTACTGAATAGTAGCTATCCATGCATTTCCTGGAAGGATGAGGGATTTCAAAGATGAGCACAGCCTCTGGAGTTTGGCTGGCGCTAGAAAGCTGCAAGGCCTGGGGATGGCTGGTGCAACCTATAGTTGACTAGGTTGAGGGTTTGGTCCTGTTCTTCTTTGTTTCCATAGGATAGCTGTTTATTTGTTTCTTTGAGCCCAACTGTCATATTCAGTCCCCATATGAAAGATGGAAGTTGTATGGGGACTATTTTTCTCTCTCTAATACAATGAAACGCAGCTCTCTATGCCTGATGCTGGCCCAAGCAGGAAAAAATAAAATTTGAACAAGCCCCACTAACTTTGTACGGTTTGAATGGGGTTGAAGAGGATTGGAGGGGATTGGGGGGATTAAATCCCCTACAAGTCACCTAAAATCAATACTCCAGTCAACTGACATTCTGCTCAACACTATATATAATTGACAGAAATTGGTAAGCTTATGACATAATCAAGTATTGTGATGATGACTCTGTTGAGATCAGAGTCATGTGATGAATCTAAATAGTTGTAATGTATAACAGTAGTCGAAGGTTTTAACTGCATGCATTGGGACAACATATATTTGGAGTTTGAACTGGATGTAACATGGTAGGATCCACTGAAATGAACTTGGTGGAGAAGAGCTAGTGACTGGACAACTAATAATGCAATGAAGTTGACACATTGAGGTTGTATGACGCTAGAGAGAGTGTCCTGTAGCTTGAACCCGGACTCAATCAATACTTTTTCGTTATCCTGATGAAATGAGACTTAGGAGGCCTAGATGGTGATGAACCAAATCCAGAGAAAGGCGGCCATAGACTTCTCAGGCATGCATTTTCCAAGCAATGTAATCCTGTAGTGGTTTCCATCAGAACTACAAGTCCATGATATCAGATTCTGTTGCATCATCAATAAAAGAACATGCTACTTCTCTATTAAAAAATAACACAAAAAAATTCTGCAGTTGTCACCAGAATTATCAGGCACATAATATACAATTGTATTGAGTGGACAGATAAATATTTCATATTGGCCTTCTAAGAATAGTCCCCGGTGCTAAAAAGTCCAGAGGATTACTTAGAAATTTGGATCACAAATTCACTAATACTCTGTACATCTCTATCTGTAGTTGAATTTATCTTAAACTAAGGGAGAAATAATACCATGCTGCTCAAAAAACTAAATCAGAGACCATATTATGAATTCCGTAGGCTCCACAACCATTGGGATGGTTGTAGGAAGCGACATGCACAATTGCACACTAACATCCAACTAGCAACCACAATAGCACATGCAAGCACCAAAATTTTGTCCCCAACTCCTTACATTAGGCATGGCCTTCTAGAAAAAAAAAGATGATACCCTGCAATACTAATTGCCCAATTAACAGTTGGGCAAAAGAAGAGTAGTAGCTTACTATGAAGGCTGAAGTGAGAGTGGTGGAGTTGGAAGCTCTCCGAGGCAGCCGGGTCCAGGCGCGGGCTTCTGCCCTCCCTGGCGTACCTCTCCACCACCTTAGCAATGGCCTCCCCAACGCTGTCACCAAGCCTGACCATCGCCTTTACCGGCCCGACGCTCCCCTCCACCGTGACGCTCACCACCACCTTTGCCTCCTACACCAAACCATCCTCCATCAGTCAAAAACCGTACTGACCGGTTGGTTGGTATCAGTTAGTTCGCTGTCCGTTTTTTCTTTAAAAAAAAAGGTTCGCCGTACCTCCCGGGGGCTTGGCTTGGTGAGGGAGGCGACGGAGCAGGAGCTGCTGAACGGCGAGTCCGGCGCGAAGACGTCGAAGCAGGTGTGCGGGCGCTCGAGCGGCGGCGGCGGAGGGGACGGCGGGGAGTCATGGTCAAGCTCGTCCGGGACGGCGTGGACCCGCACACCGATCCAAAGCGCCGGCTCGGACGCGGAGCGCGCGAGGGCCCGCCCCTTCCCCTCCCGCCGCGTCCGCGACCGCGACGACGGCCCCAGCGGCGCCGGGCGCACGGCCGTAGTACGAATCCCCCGCCCGCCGCTCCCGCTGTCACGTCGGCGGCGCGAAGGCGGGGATGGCGATGCCGCCGCTGGCGACCGCCCCACCCGAACGGCGGCAAGCCGCGACCGGCTCTTCCTCCGATCCGGCATCGCGGCGCGCATCCTTGGGCTGCGTGCGTCCGTGGGTTTCGGTGAGCGTGGGTTGGGTCACTTAGTTCGGTGTTTCTCGGGGGGTGGGTGGCGGACTGGTGGCGATGGTGTCGTCGGCGCAACGTTTACTTTGGCGTCGACGTGACGGCGAGCTTCTTTATGCTTTACGCCACAGAGAGGTGAGGAAGCTTCGCCGGCGGGTTCGACACCTGTAGAGCCGATCCAGTGGATGGCTTCGGGTGTACGAGGCCTTGGTCACCGTGTCAGTGGGGTTGCGTCGTCCATGGACGGGGAGCACATGCCGGAAGCGGGAGGAAACCCGTAGAAACGTGGATTCCCCGCGTGGTTGGGGATGACGAGAACGGGCAGCGAGGTGCTGGATATTACGGGATGCTGCCACCAGCTGTCTGAGTCCCATGGCCGATGGGGATTGGTGGGACGGCACAAGGGCAAAATGGGTAACTCGCTTTTGGAGGCTTTGTCCTCGGAAAATTTGGTGGGCTCCGCTCGGGAGCAACAGGATGGCAAACGGGACAAAATGTCAAATGGAACCGGTCGGTGAGCTACGACAGCAATTTTTGCCTGGCAACCGGGGCTGTTCTTGGCCGGCGGAAGTCGGAATCGCCGACGACTCTCGCGAAATAATCTCATGTTTTTACATTTATATTTTTTAAATTTTGACAGAAAGAAAATATAAAGTACTCCCTCCGTTCCCAAATGATCGTCGCCGAAAAACTGAACTCGAAACCAATGCAACAAGTAAAAGTCTCAAACACCCTTACTAGTAGCAATGATGATTAGTTGTTTTGCGAGTATGCCCTGCCGTGGTGGCAGTTCGCTAAGAGGGATCGGGTTCCTCTAAAGTTCTTTGGAACTGCCTCAGACACAGGTAGCTTGTTCTTCACCATTCAATCAGCATCTAATGGCTACGAGAGAAACAAGAACTTGGTCCATACAGTTCATAAACAATAGCCCAAGATTATCACGCGAAATAAAGTGCTTTTTTTCAAAAAAAAAACTCCGTCTCAGAATATAAATATTTTTAGACTTTTTTCAAAATCAAATATTTTTATGTAATACTTTCTTATTTAATATGAGTTTTGTTTCAAAACTTTTTTTATACTAGATAGTACCTTGTATTAAGATTTTTTTCCCACCCGCCCCCTCCTGTTTGATAAAAAGGTATCTCTAAAAGTAATTTACTTTTTAGAGAAAAGATTACATATTATGTTTGTTTGTTTAACGATAAATTTACTAATATCATTTTTATATCATTAGCCTCTACAATCATTTTGCTATTCATGGTCAAATTTGAAAAAGTTTATCTTTACAAAAGAAAATGTAGCTATATTCTAGACATAAAGGAGTAGTTTTTTGGATTGCCGTGCATCTTGCCTCCGCCCACAACGCTTCTATATGTCATGATTCGTCGCTTGTTGTCCCCGGTCGCTGAGTGCCACGTCTCGCTCTCCATCGTGCACCGCCTGTCAAGTGTCGCGCTTCGCTCGCTCTCGTCACCGTGATTTTGATTAAGTTTCTTATGATGGAATCGGGTAATTCGAGTTCTAAGTATTCGACTCGGTTTATTAGAGGTAATAAACATAGACTAATTATAAAACTAAGTACACGAATGGATGGGAAATTACGATACGAATCCATTAAGTCTAATTAATCCGTCATTAGAGATTGTTTACTGTAGCATGACATTGTCTAATCATGACATAATTAAGCTCGTTAGATTCGTCTCGAAAATTAAGGTAGGGGTTGTGAAATAGGTTTTGTCACTAATCTACATTTAATACTCTTAATTAGTGTCTGAAGTTTAATGTGACGGGTAGTTGGTGAAATTTTGGGGAAGTAAACAGGCTCAGAGGATCTAGTTCCGCTGAGAGGGAGTGGAAGAAATAAACTACGGCAGAGTACAGCTAGGGCCTACTACAGAGTTGCACAACTAGACCTACATAGTTGCAGAGCTACTACGAAACTAGCTACAGAGGTGCACAGATGCTACGAAATGACGATTATTCAGGGACGGCCTTCTGTAGCTTTAACGACGTTCATTCCGGGACAGAGGGAGTACAAAGCAATAATGATTGTGCTTTGCAACGTCAGAAAAAGTTGCTCGTCTCACTATCGTTTGCCTCTATCATGCCATCACCCTGTGTGGTCCTTATCACGCTCGCGCCCTAATCTTGTTTGCCGTCGTCCGCGTCTCCTGAACCTCACAGTCGTATACCACGACCCCGCTATCCTTTGTCTGACCTCACCTTTCCTATACATGTTGTCATTCACATCGTCCACGCGTCACCCTGACATCACCCACGTCGTCCACCTCCCAACTGTGTCATCACCCCGCCGCTCCTCCCTCGACCTGGTTGTGATCCCTGTCCCTCCCACACCATCCTAACGTCACCCGCCATTGTCTATGCCTCTCAAACCTTGCCATTGTCTGCCCCCGGCCTCGCTTCCCTGGTCGTGTCGTCGTTCCCATAACCCCAACCTCACTTGTTGTCGTCTGCGCTCACAGCCTGGCCATTATGTCATCCCCGACTTCTTGGCCTCACCATCACTCCTGATTCACACTGACCTCGTCCACTCTCGTTCACCCCGGTCTCGCTTTCTCTGACCGCATCGTCATCCTCACTTCCCCACATGCTTCTAACTCTACCAATCAAAGGCATAGGACACATCAATGACACACAGGTTGATTATGAAAAAGGTTAGGGACATATTTTTGCCAAACAATGACGACATTTGGTAGAAACAATGTCTTTAATATTATATATTATTATTTCTTGTAAATAATGATAAATACGTATTCGAAAAACTATAATGATGGTTGCCCTATCATATCATATACAACTATATATGAGACCCACTATGGCACTACAAGTAATGGATAGATTTATTTCAACTCTCAGCACGCAATCGTCCGCTTGTGTCATCCACTCACGAGTCATTTATTCAAGGAGCACCCCACTACAAAGCATGCAATCTATCCACCTCAGACACCACGTCATCATCCACTAGACCATCAATTTATGTCTATCACCAATTTTCTGTGACTAATAACATATATACATCTTTGCGAGTATCAGGCTACAAAATTCTCAAATTTGATATACATAAAAGATCAATTATTTAGAATAAATATATTCATGTATAGTTTCGTTAGCAAAAGAATATTATCATGCAACCACATTAGTTTCTATTTTGAAATTTCATCTTAAAATTTTGTTTAAAAATTCATGTAGCAATGTGCGGGGTATCACTTAGTATATGCTATTTCTGGATAACCAAAAAAGTAACAGCCTCATTGATGCTGCATGCACAAAAAAAAAGTCATGAAAGTTATGAGCTTTAAGAGATCGGAATTTTTTTATATATTTTCCCTTGATTTTCCAAAAATAAATGCCGGTTCAAAAAAAATGTAAAACTATACTACTGCCGCCGTAGCATACGGCGGCTAGGAGCCAAGCGTCGTATGGTACGGCAGTTGATGACATGGCACGTCAAACGGCGACCAAATGTCGTACCACACGGTGTTTAGTCTAATCGCCATATGGTACAATGTTTGGTCTGCTAGCGCCAGGCGGTTGCAGGCCCTGCAATCGCCAAAACGGGCACTGGCGGCAGCAGCAAGCAACCGCCGTATGACACGGCGCTTGAAGCTTACCGCCGTGTCATACAGTGGTTGGGGTTTTTTTTTCCAATTTGACTAGTGTTGCAATGTAATTTAGTAACACATGATACGCGAAGATCACTTAACGTAGTAGAATTACATGAAACAACACATGAAACAACCACACAAATGTGCAATGGCACGTATGGCGCAATTACTACCCTAACCATGTGTCGCTGCTAGTCCTAACGTGCCTTAGGGAATTTAGAAAAATGCTTACAACATTTCTAATCTAGTTGTACGAGTACTACATAGATAACATAGACTCGCCGGAGTGCTGGGGGGCATGTAGTACCTATACCCTGGCGGGGGTGGAGGTGGAGGTGAAGGTGGTGGGGATGGAGTTTCTGGTGGAGTGTTGTTCTTCTTCTCGTGGCAGGGGCAGGTGCACCACTCGTCCTCACAACCGGTGTTCGTCTTCACCACCATAGGTCTGGTCATTGGTCCGTCGTCGTCGTCGGTAGATGGTGGATCTGGAGAAGCCAATGCCAACGTGAGCTCTTGCTTCAGGTTGAAGATGACAACATCCTCAAGGTAGTCGATGTACTGTTAATACGGGTGAAGAGCTGGGGGATCCACCCATTGCACGAACTACAATTATCTGGTTGGTCGGAGTACTGCAGAAATCAAGATTGCATTAGTAAACAAGAAAATGATGAAGGACAAAGGTCACGTAGCTTTGCTTACCCATGCTTGTTAGTAGTGCCAGAAGTGACGACCAAAGTTGTTCCATCCCTGGTAAACTTGCATCACACAAAACTCACTGTGTGCACACCTCTGACAGTTCACCGTTTGATTTGGTGCGTACCTCCTAACATCACGCTTGGATTTGAAATCTCTCTTATCTAAGACTGGAAAATTGCTGTTAAACTGTGGATCTTGCTGGATCCACAGTGCTGGACCAAGGGAGTCATCATCATCCCCACTCCAGAAAGTCATTGCTGCTTGGTGCCTTGTGAATAGGCACTGGAGAAGAGAATGGTGACATATATGTAGGCAGTGAAGAAGTCTGGGTGGTGGGCTATTCGATTCATGAGAAGAGTAACGCATAGTGACACAGATGAAACACACCCTACTACTAGGGTCAGTGTTCGCGTGCCATACTAGATCCTGTGGGTAAACGAAATTTGCAGTGACTCAAAGAAAACACCCTTCGGAGAAAACAAACTCTAATGCACTTCGATTCTAGTTCTTAATGATACAAGCCGACTCTAGTAGATGATGAAATGAAATCGTAGTTTTTTAGTGATACAGTTGGACTCCACATCCAATACTCTAGGTCTACTAGGTACAACGAGGATATTTCCCCTTCCTGATGGCATCCGGCCCAGCTTCCTTAGCCCGACGAGCCCTCTCCCTCTTCCTCTCTCTTTCTGCTTCACGGGCCTGGGCCGCTTCACGTTCTCTTATCTCCTGGCGAATGCGAATTTCCTTCTGCTCCTCCTTCCTTTTTCCTCTCTTTTTTTCTGCCTCAACCATGCGGAACCACCTCTCCCTTGCATCACGACCCGCCTCCCTCGACGTAGTGCTTGTCGAAGTCAGACTGCTCGGTATCTAGCCACTGCATTGAAATCACAAAGAGGAGGTGGAGTCTTTTTTGCAAAGACATGTCAGCATATAATAAAACATCAATGACAAACAAATAATCGATAAATTTAGTAAGTTCTTACTTTGGCTCTAACATTACGGTCGAGTGGCTTGATCAGGTCGTGCACATAGTTGGCGCACATGAAGAATCTCATCCCGTAGGCGTACCTGAGAACCTTGCACTTGACAATCTTGCACTTGTCACCGCAGAAGCACATAGGAGTGTGGATCCTCTTTGGCACCACAACATTGTCCTTCCTCGTGGTGAGAAACTTCAAATCCAACTCAGGACCTGAGAAAGCCATTGCAAACCTGCAAAACAAGATGAGAACTAAATTTCAGTTCAATTTAAATGTTACAACACTACGTAAGGAAAAGATGTCAATTCATTTATTAAAAATGAAAACAATCAGATTAGCAACAAAGGAAAAAATAATACAAATGAAAAAGAATAATTGAGACGACACGAAATAGCGGTTCAATTATTACAACACGGTAACACGATAACATGTTGTTTGGAGAGAAAAATACACAAGATTCTCTCTGCGTGGGAAAATAAATGCGGGCGTGCCAGTGTACTAAAGTACACAACAAAGATGAGAGAACACATTTTATTCATATTATAGAAAAATACAAATAGAGGTTCCCTCTTACATAAGTGCGCTCCATAGCCTGCCGTTGGGCAGATCTGACATAGACGATGTGGTCTTCTGATTCTCGGGGCCTCGGAAAGCTCCCGGTTAATTACCTCTGCAAGTCTAGCCTGCAGAGCACCTCCGATTAAGCTGTTGTGGTCGTCGTCTTCGGTCTTCACTTCACGTTCTCCATGCATGATGATGATGGTGGTGTAGATGCGGGCGTCTGCGTCATCCATGGCCTTGTCGGTGTCCATGAGCCGGTGTAGCTCCGCCCGCCCGTACCGTTCAGCCTCGTTAGTCGTGAACGGCGGTGTAGTCGTAGTAGAGGTAGGTTGTCGATGCATGGGTCGGTGTAGTGGAGCCGGAGAGGATGTCACATCAGCTTGGTCGTCAGTGTCGATGTAGCCGTCAACACCGAGGTAGCAGTTGCGGCAGTTGGTGTCGCGGTAGGAGTTGTTGAAGAGGGCCTCGTCGGCGAGGTCGTGGCAGCAATTTTAGTCGTAGCCGCCTAGTCGAGGTAGTCGTGGTCGAGGTCGAGGCCACGGTAGTTGTCGATGTCGTTAGAGTCGAGGTGGGTCGAGGCCGTGGTAGCCGTCGGAGCTGGCATGACGTCGCGGCAGGGACATCTGAGGTGGTCAGGATCTTCGCGTCGGCACCTTGGCAGGAACGGCCTCCAGGTCTTGGCGTCCCGGCAAACAATAAGCTGCGAACTTCATCACCTGGATGATCGTCCTTGCTTGCCGTCCAATTAACCTGCAGATACATGTGCATGCACGCACGCACGTACGTGCATGGCTCCCTTTTCTTGTTGGTACCTTGCTTGGAGGACTTCAGTAGTTGTTCAGTCTGCTGGCTGCGCATGCAAGCGCTTCCGGCAGTGGGCACGGCATCGCCCAGCGCCGTGTCTTGTATCCGGCGGCCTCATGCCACAATGACGGCATCACGACCTTGCCGGCTTCCAGCCGCTCCGGCAGCGTCGCGGCCTGTCGTACGTGGACACCGTGTCTTCGTCCTCGGGGCCTAGCTCCACCGGTGTAGTTTGCGTCAAGACGAAGACGTGACGGGACAAGCGGGCAGCCTCACCATGCGAGCTCGAGCCATATGTCGTGTGAACCTATAATCTGTAAAAAAAATAGACCGAAAGAAGCCCAAGGTCAACCTGCACAGCGGAGCCATGGCTGCCTCGGTGCTTGACGCGTGCTCGCCGGCTTCGCGTCGCTTCTGGGGAAGTTGCCGGCCTTGCTGCGATGGAGGACAGCGAGGGCGTCGGCCGGGCTGAGGTAGAGGTAGAGGCAGGCGCTCGCTGGACGGCGGCCCGGCGACCGGCGATTCCTCTCTTCCTCCTCATGGGAGCAACTCCACCTGCGAAAAAGATCGCCCCATGATGGCGGGGGTGTTGCGGCGGCCTCCTGATCGCCGGCACGCTCCTGGCTGCAACGGTGGGTGGAGCTTCGTGATGATAGACGTGGAGGGCGCCGTCGGCTGTGGATGCGGGCATGTCATCGTGCCATAGCGCAGCTCTGCGGCCGCCGCAGCCACCTCCTTGGATCCTCTTCCTCCGATGGCGTGACGCGGCTCTACGGCCGCCACCTCCTGCAGCTCCCTTCTGGTAGTCTTTCCTCCTTCGTGCACGTGCGGCACCAACCTGCGAAGGTAAACAGAATGGAGCCAGGTCCAGCCGGCTCTTGGCGGTGATGGGCGGCGTGAGGAGGCTCAGAGTGTCGGTGCTGCATTGACGGCTGCAAACTTGCTCACCGATGCACGTGCTCGACGGCGTCACCGGCCTGGTAAAGATGTCGGTCTTGGCCTCGACGCCGACGCCGGCCTTGGTGAATACACGTTGGTCTTGTTGGATGGCCGCGAACTTGCCCGTCGGAGATGTACGCCGTGACAACTGACAACGCCGGATAGATGGCTTCCGCTCCTCCCGGCGGCTGCCGAAGGCCCCACCGTGGCATGGCGCTGCTTTGCTGGCCGCTGCCTCCTTCTTCCGGTTTTCTCCTCCTCCGGCCGTCTTTCTCTGAGAGAAAATCCACCCCCGATGCGATGGGTATTGGCTCTTTATATAGGCAAAGGGTTAGGGCACCAGGCTGCCGAGGGATTCCCCAGCGCGCCGCCTCAAGTTTGGTTAGCTTTGGCCGAGATATCTGCAAGTTGTTGATTACTTCACGTTTAAGTTGATCCGGCGTCTCTATCCAGAGTTCCGGACCTCCTCGTGCCGACGTACATGTACACGACTTTGCATTGGTGAACTTGATGCTCCGAGCACACTGCCATGTGGGCCTTTCTGGATAAGGCACCATTAAATAGGCGGTTATCAGATCAACGTATACGCATGTGTCCACTGTCCACACGTACGTACGTACTTGTATATGTCGAATGCACCACGCACCAAGCGTATTTCATCCTGGACGCCGCGCATGGCGACTGCCTTTTGGGTTCATGTTGCTTCCATAGCATTCAGTTTCATTTTGTAAACGAAACTACGTATATAGCTTTGGTTGCTGTCTTTTGATCACGTACGTGAAACACTCGTGCAACCTAGTAGCCTTGTTCGCTTTTCTCCTCTTAGGCCCTCCACAATGTGTGCTTAGAGTGATGCTCAAATGCTCTCTCCTCTTTGGGCATCACTCCCATCACTGCAAGAGGTGGTGCCAATTCCAAGTGAAGCCAGGAAAACATGGAGCGATGAAAGTAGATGCGCCGGTGCCAACTTCCTAAACAAACGTGGATGTGTCCGAATGAGGATGGAAAGAGAGTGAGGGGAAATATTTTTAGGCAAAGGTGCTACTATGCAACTATATCTTATCTCAAGTGTGGGTCCCAAGATGTTTGATAGCTTCACTGCCAACTTCCCTTCACGTTGCAGCTACAGAGTGTGATGCCTGTTTTTTGACTGTGGGGCTCATTTTTTTTCTGGCTTCACTCCCACACTGTGGAGGGCCTATTTGCTTAGGGATAACACACACAAGCACCCATGCGTGTACGTGAAATCCATGCAACAAGCTAGCTAGCTCGTTTCCTTTTATTTTCATGCTTGGAGATAGCAAATCTGAGCCATAGCAAAACATATAGCTCATGTGCTAAATATTTCAAATATTTGCACAAAATCTCGTCAAACAAATGCCCCCCACCAAGTTGAGCTCGAATGCGGAGCAAATTCGAACTTAACTTGGTGAAATAGGATTTTGAGCTGATATGGCGCATCGATTTATAAGTGCAGCCTTGATGAACATGTTATCCTAGGTATTATTACGTGAACCTATTGTCGGCTCAAGCGTTTTTAGATTTCCATGCTTATAAGAACTCTCCTTGTTGAGGTTTTATAGATTTCGAAACCCATTTAAGACAGCTTCAGATAATGATTGGGCAACATCTGTGCACCGTACAAAGCAGTCTATGGCCAAAGTCATATTTGCACCATTTGAATAAACTTTATTACTCACTCTTGAACTAGACGCTTTTATACACCTTTTTGGTTGTGTAGAACACTACAGTGTAGTTTAATTTCTCACCACGGCTGCTGGTGCCATCATAAAGGATGCTAGTGTAGCGAACATGGCATCATATGCCACTTGTTCAAACCTTGATTTTGATGATTAATGACAACATGGTCAATGGGACTAACCATATTGTCTAGCATGTCTTTGTAGACACTTCTAGGTCCCAAGGATGCAAAAATACCATATGCCAAAATGAGAAGATAGTATATTTTTTGAGGCAAAACCGACAAGAAGAAAGAGAAGAGAAAAGACACCGTCGGATGAACCGACGGTACCAAAGAAGCAAGCGTCGGTGCAACGGCCGGATGAAGTAGTACACTGCGTGAAGACTCGAGTCAACATGATGATCACCGGATCAACCGACGCCCCCATTTCTAGTTGCGCCGGATGAATCAAGAAACCAAGCAAGCAGGAATCAACAGCACCGGATGAACCGATGGTGAAGCAACGGTTCATCCGGCGACCATATGATTGCTAACAGAGAGGTCCGGGTGGGAAGCTCTTCAGCACCGGATGAACCGATGGACATAAGGGTTTCAGCAGCGGTTCATCCGACGACCGCGTATCAGCTAACAGAGAGGTTTTTGTCGCCAGTCCTTCAGCACCGGATGAACCGACGGCATGAGAGAAGAGCCGTCGGTGCAAGCGTCGGATGAAATGTGTCAGCAGGGAAGCAACGGTCATGTGACGTGGAGGGCACCGGATGAACCGACGCCTGGGAAAAGTATAGCGGCGGTTCATCCGACGGTACCAATTTCAGCAGCTTTTAGCCAATGGCTCTTTGGACGCCTGTTGACGGTGGAAATTCACCATTTCCAACCCTCAATATTCTCACATAAATGGAGGCATATGCATTATTTACTAGCATTTAGGTTTGAATAATGTAGTTCCACTTGTCCTTGGAGATTATTTGTATGTAGGTGATTTACCCCTTAAAAGAGATGGAAACTCCACTCCTATGAAGAAACCATGCCAACTCAGTTGAGGAGGTGGCTGCCACCAAAGGAAACATGGCAAGACACATCATCGATCCAGGGGAGGCACTCACCGACGAATCAGAGGACGCCACATGGACTTCACATGGATCAAAGGGCCCACCTCGGATACCAAATCAAGCCATGCACCGGGGATGGATCAGAGGGCCCACAAGGCAGTCAACCAGAGGAAGCACACCAAGTGGGGCTGCCCTAGGGGGTCGGCCGATCTAAGGATCGACCGAACCGCCTTAGTGGCGTCCCATCCTGGCCTTCCACGTGGTTGCTCCTCATTGGTCACTTGCTGCAGTCCCGGGTGTTTAGGGGCCATTTGGGCGTTCGAGCAAGCCTTGTCTCCCTCTATAAATAGGAGGGGAGGAGCTCCCATTTCTCACACACCACTCTCTCATTCTCCTCTCACTTTTAGTTTCCAAGGCTAGGGGGTAGGCTAGAGTAGCTCTTCTTCAGGTTCCAAGTCCTCTTGGAAGTTTAGGTATGAGTTCTCTTTTATCTTTATTTCTTTGTATGACTTTGATCTACTTCAGTTATTCAGCTATTTCATATAAAGTCATGGTAGATCATATTCTTGATGTGTTCTTGAGTTCATCCTCTGTTCATCATTTAGAGGCTTGTGTTCTTTGTGAACACTACCTTTTGATCCACTTGAAGGTTGATAAACTCCTTCCTTATGTGTTTGTTCATAAGTTAGAGGCTCGTGTTCTTCACGAACACGACCCTTTGATCTTGTTGATTAGACATAAGAGTTCATATCTGTTCGTATGTCTAGCCTTAGTTGATCTTATTAGATAGCATGAGAGTGTTGCATGGGGTCTGTGTTCAAGCTACGGTACTCGGTCTAGTTGACCAGTCTTCTGGTGGCTCTCACCCTGGGTCACAGTAGCCCGGCCCGGGTGAAGTCTAGCAGCAACGTAGGCATGGTGCCTGGGTTGTCTGGCTAAGATAGTTATGAGTATACCCCCCGTAACGAGAGGTCGGTCCTCAGGTGGTGACAGCCCTGTTGGATCCTAGGGCAACCTCCGCGTTGGGGTACCTGCTGTAGGAGTCTAAAGTCTAGTTTCGCAGGGTGCTGGTCGTCGCGGGCTAGCTCCCCGTTTGTACCTGGGTGCTGAACCATGTTTCCCTCATGCAATACTCATGCTTATCTCTTGTATCTTCTAGCTTTGTATGTTTAGTACATTAGAACCTAGAGCTAACTCGTATGTTCCCCCTAAGCCGTAGTGTGCTAGAGTAGAGGTAGATTTGAGGTGTGTGTGTCACACTACCCCTATTATCTTTTATCTTACCCCTGCCTTTGAGTGTGTTTTCCCTATATCTATCTCTTGGTTTACATTCAGAGCAAAAGCATAAATCTAAGATATCCGCCATTGCCTTCCTTGGATTCGATACCCTTGGAATACTCTCTTTCCTTGGGGAAATGCTACAATGGTTTATCTGTGCGCTTGCGGATTCGTTCATGATCGTTTAGATTAACCTATGGCAAGTCTCAATGTTCACGCTAACTGCGCCATTAGTTATGACATTGGGAAATGCCAACAAGCATTTCTAGTGCTGACGCTAAGGATGGATTTCCAATCTGTTCTTAAGTGATCGACGTTTAGAAATGTCAACAAGCATTTCTGGCGCCGTTGCCGGGGAAGGCACAGGATTATCATGACTATGCTTTGCATCTGTTTATAAACTCTGAGTAGGTTAGGATAACCCTCAATGCAGGTTAACCTTGATTGTCTTCTTTTATCTTGGGATAATGAAGACAGGTAGTGTATGACTGGTTTCGACCTACCGTGGAATTTTACTGAAGATCCCGAGTCGCTTGTGAGGAAAGCTCGAATTCATTTCGGCTCACCTTGTCGTACTCGTCCGGAGGGCGAACCAGCTTCCTTCGTACCATCCACGTCTAACGCTATGGCCCAGAAGACACTTCGTGAGTACTCAGCTCCTTCTGCTGACCAGGTGCTGCAAGGCCCTGAGGTGGCAATGGGGACTGAAAATTTCGAGATCAAGACGGGTTTAATCATGATGGTACAAGCTAGCCCATTCTGTGGCAAGCCAAATGAGGATGCCAATGCTCATCTGCAGCAATTCCTAGAGCTATGCAGCACTTTCGTCATCAGGGGTGCAAATATGGATGCTGTTCGTTTACGGTTATTTCCATTCTCCCTCTTGGGAAAGGCTAAGCAATGGTTCTACGCGAACCGTGAATCTATTGACACTTGGAGCAAGTGTTCACAGGCATTTCTCAAGAAGTTTTTTCCCATTGGGTAAAATCAATGCTCTTCGTGGAAGGATTTCTGATTTTCAGCAAGCAGCAAGTGAATCTATTCCAGAGGCTTGGGAGAGGCTTCAGGAGTATGTCCTGGCCTGTTCTCATCATGGGATGGAAGATTGGCTCATTCTTCAAAGTTTCTATAATGGTTTGACTCCGACAGCCCGAGGCCATATTGATGCTGTTGCTCAAGGAGAATTCTTCTCACTCACTGTTGATAATGCTAAATTACTCATGGAGATGATGGTCTCTAACCAAGGGTGGAGTGATGAAAGACTCCAACCACGACCGAGGGGTACTCATACTGTCAAGGAAGCAGACATGATTACTGCCAAGATGGATCTTCTTATGAAGAGATTGGATGACTACACCAGCGAGAAGGCTGCCATGGCCACTACTTCTTTGCCTATGGACTCTCACATGACCTGTGAAGTCTGTGGCAACACTGGGCACTCAGGCAACTATTGTTCGGAGACTCAGGAGGAAGTGATGTACATGAATGACAATAACAATGGTTATCGTCCATCTCAGCAAGGAGTCGTGGAATCAACAATGCCCTTACTATCAAGGAGGTAACCAAGGTAATTCTTACAATCCTAACCAACCTTCCTTGAGAGATCTTGTTTTTGGGCAAGCTAAGATTAATGAAGGTATTAACAAGAAGCTAGCTGCCCTTGATAAAACTGTGGAAAGCCTCAACGTTAAGCTTGATAGTTTTTCTTCTGCCCAGAAGAGTCAGCTGAGTTTCAACAAAATGTTAGAAACCCAGTTGGCTCAGCTGGCCGCTTTGGTTCCATCTCCTGATAACGGGAGGATCCCGGGGAAACCCGTATCCTCTTGTGAAAATGTTAGTGTAGTGTCAACCAGGTGGGGTAAGCCACCTAGGAGGACACATGCTTCTGACTATGCAGGAAAGCCCATTCAATAAATTCTTGATCAATGGGAGGAATCAGCAGTGGTGCACAAGAAAGATCCAGGCTACCCAACTATCACTTGCACAATCTATTACAAGAAGATTAGGCATGCCCTTTGTGACCTTGGTGCGAGTGTTAATCTCATGTCCAAGGCCATGTTCGAGCAACTGGGATATCCGGCTCTCTCTCCAACAGCACGAACTATTCAACTCACCGATTCAACGATCTGATACCCAGAAGGAATTGCTGAGAGTTTATTGGTTAAGGTCAAGAGCTCTTATGTCTTCGCGGATTTCGTGGTCCTTGACATGGATGACGAGGGAGGAATGCCGCTCATCCTTGGGCGACCATTTCTCAGTGATGTCCGAGCTAGAATCAATGTGAGATCCGGTATCATCCATTTCCGCATTGGGGAGAGGAACTTGAAGTTCAAGTTTCAGGACAAAGAAGAGCAATGCTATTTGGTGCAAGATAGTGTTGAGCAGCTTGGGGGAAGGACAGAGCCTTCACCCCCAAGGAAGAAATCTCCGTCAAAGAGGTTAAGGAAAATTCGGAAAGAATGGCGGAAGATTGAGATGGCACCAACCTCTACTTCTCAGGAGTGGGGTGTGAATGGAACTGATCACTGAGAAGAGTCCAACTCGTCAGACTAAAAATGATGGATCCTTTCTACCAAAAAGGTTAAAGCTGGTATTTATCTCATATTTCTCTTTCCAAAATTTTATTTCCAAAATTGCATATTTGATTTTCCAAAACTCTGCATTTGCATGCTAGATTTATCTAGCCCTTTTCCCTTTTCCAAATAAAATTTCTGAAAATAATTTCTGAGTTTGAAAACCATAGAAAATTCATTTGGGAAATTTCTGGAGTAAACTTTGGCCGGAGCACCTTGGCATCTCTTCATAGAGCTGTTGGTGGCACACCTGCCAAAGGGGGCCAGCACCGGGCCCACCACCAGGCCGGCCGAACCAGGGTTCGGCCAAACCCTGGTAACGGTCATGTGGGCCCAGCTTTGGCCAACGGCTCCTAGCCGTTGCCCAACGGCTATCCCACAGTGTGCTGCCCCTTTGCTCTATAAATTGGACCCGAGAGGGGGTGTTCTTCACCCATGCAACTCATTTCTTTCACACTCCCCTCTCTACTCCTTGCTCTCTTGGTTTTCTTGGATTTCTTGCTCAAGATTGGATTATCAAGTGGTCTCTCTAGTGTGTTGCTGAAAATATTGTTGTTGGTGGAGCAAACTCAGTAAGAACTTCATTCGATTTTACTAACCCATCACCGAGTTGCTCTTGTTGTTGTTGTGCTAGCATGAATTGGGCGGCGAACACTCTCCGGAGGGTGACACGCTCACGCTCCCGTTCACGGGCAAGCACGAGTGCATCCACCCCCGCCGAGCTGACGCCGAGCCCGTCAACGATGGATTATGAAGAAGAGCAAGAAGAGCAAGCCGAGCCACAAGCCGCGGAGGAGGTCGTCGACGACACCCCCTACCTCAGCTTGCGGGGCGCTCGAGAGGAGCAGGCCTATGCTCTCCTGAAGGACCGAGTCTTCGGCCACACCAGGGACTTCGACCCGACTCTCATGGAGAAGACAGGTATGAATCTCGAGTTCACTTCCATTTGGCACGCTCTTGGTTGGGAGGAGTTTGCACCGGTTACAGAGCTTGGCTCTCGGCCCCTCACCATCCAGTTTCTTTGCTCTCTTACCGAGACCCCGGATGGCGTCGAGTTTCATCTTTTCGGGACCGATTATCGTCTTTCTTGGAAGGATCTTAGTCGTCTTCTTGGTTTTAGTCCTCGTTGTGCTGTCTCTTTGAAGCGAGCTTGTGAGGGTTATGTTTGGGAATCTTTCTGGGCAGATATCTCTGGTCTTGTTTACAGTGGCAAGTTTGTACCTCAGTGCAACGATATTGTGCATCCCGCTCTCCACCTGTGGCACAAGTGGCTCGCCATTACTCTCTTTCCACGAGAGGATGTTCGGCCTGTGCGCAATGATGAGATGATACTATTATACGCCGCTGTCAACCAGATCAAG
Organism: Cenchrus fungigraminus; assembly: GCA_036936925.1. NCBI lineage: Eukaryota > Viridiplantae > Streptophyta > Magnoliopsida > Poales > Poaceae > Cenchrus > Cenchrus fungigraminus. Next base: position 41,796,398 of record CM072773.1, read on the forward strand.
GTCTCTCCCGTTAAAGCAATGATTCGGCAGTGGATGACGAATTTCAAGATGATAGGTCCTATTGAGTGTACGGCTTTGGTGACTCGTATTGTTGTCAAACTCGGGGTTCTTAGCGGGAATCCCGTACCCTTCATCGGGACGCCCCGAGTTCTCATTGATGAGGCATACTTGATCCAGGGGCATATACTCAAGAGGGGCCCAAATGATTCTTTGACTTTCTTCTTTCCGGGTTATGCAAACCAAATCCCGTTACCTAACCCGGGGTTTGGATTGTATAACTCGGAGTCACTAACCATTCCCCTTGTTACACAAGAGGAAAGCCGTCGTGCTAGTGTTTCGGGCAGGTCCACCAGGAGCGCGGTAAAGAGAGCACACATGCAGCAGCAGGAGCAGTCACAGCCGACACCACCACCACAGCCTCAGCCACAGCCTGTTACACCACCGGTGGCAGGAGGGGCCCCTGCGGGGTACTTGTCCAGGGTTACCCCTGGATATGCACTTGGTTGGGACCAGCCCACCTACCAGCCGAGTGCGAGGGGCACGGCTTGGGCGGACGCGAGCAGAGCTCAGTGGGCCACACCCGCTAGTTCCAGCTCCGGTGGTCCACCTCCGTCTTCGTCCTTCCGGCGATACTCTTCAGCCTCTGCACGTGATGCTCAGCTCGCACAGCAGATGGGAGAGCTCACCGTCCAGGTCACGGGATTGGAGGAGACGCTGAACACCCACGTCAAGTCTACCTCTACGTGGCAGCGTCAGGCTGGTGAGAGGATAGCAGCCATGCAGCAAGATCAGCAGTAATACATGGATGCGCAGAGGGCTTACTACGCGAGTCAGGGTTTCTTCTACCCTCCTCCGCAGTGAGCCTGAAGCTAGCTTGGGGGAGGACCCCCATCCTGAGGTAACTTGTATCTTCCTGCATTTTCAGAATATCCTATAAATGAAAATCCAAAAAAATCTGCAAAATAAAAAGACCAAAAATATTTATTTGCTTTCATCATTTGCTTAGTTTGGTTTGATATGCTTAGTAAGAATGCTTTGCCTCTATGGTTGAAATGATGAATAGTTGCTCTGTTTATTCTCCTCGTATGTCTTGCTTAACAACTTTGTATCCTGCCTAAGTTTTGAGCTTGTTGGCTTGTATGTTCAAATCTTAGCTTGAAAACTATGGGTAGCAAAAAGCATGATCCTTGCCTAAGTTGTTGTAAGACATGATATGGTATAATAGAGTGCTATGACCTTGTGCTTAGTGATGCTTGACATCCGTAGTTTTCCTTTTTGAAAAAAAAATCAAAACATGATGAGTTCCTCAATGATGAGAATTTCCCATCCATGGCCATATGTAGATTCTAGTTCTTAGCCTCCACATATGCAGCTTGTTCTCTCATTGAGCTTTGTCAAATTGTTGTGACCCTTGTTAGAACTCATACTCCCCTGATCAAGATCACGTACACGTTCATGCTAAAACTTCTACACTGGAAGTTAAGCATTCATCATTTACTCCATACTGCTTATGCATTCTTCCGCAAATAAAACTCTATGTATCTTTGCATCATTCATCCCTCTCCAAATATCTCCAATAGAGACAAAGGGCTAGCTAAAAAAAAGAAGAGAGAAAAGCATGCTCAAAAGCATGGCAAAAATAAATAAAGAGAGCTAGCCCAAGTCTCGGAAAAAATTTCAAAGGAGAAAAAGAGATTGATATGTGCAAGAAAAAGAGTTTCACCATATAGATGGTAATAACTAGTACCTACTCCGGGGCTAGTGTCCACCTTACCATCAATCCCTCATTTTCTCATATAAAACATGGCAATATCTAGCACCCATTTCTGGGCCTAGTATCCACCTTGCCATGTTCATATCCATCACACACATATGCACATCTTGATCAGGATGTATGTTTGTTTCTTCCAAGGATCCGGTTTTTGGCTTAGCAAAACATGAGAGACAAGTATGCCACATCTTCCCTACCTACAGCTCCACATAAAGCCTATTAGGAGTAGGATGTGAAGAAAGGCAACATTGATGCCTTGGTGAGGAATCATACACTTTTGAGCGATCCGAGAGTATCATTTGAGGAACTCTGATTTTTCTTTTGAAAAATTTGCAAAACCTCCGGATTGCTAAGCTGATCAAGGTATGAGTGATTATGCGTTCTCTATATAACCATTCTGTCTCTCAACTGCTCAAGGTAGGTGAAGCTATACGTCCCACGTATCAGGCGGTAAGAACATTGCCAACTTGTTCAACTCGTGGTAGAGTACTTTTCTGTATGTTTGCCATAAGTTGAGAATACAACATTGTAGCAACTCCTGATCAACCAACCTAAGTCTCTAATGTCTTGCTTTGAGACGAGCAAGGCGTGAAGAGTGTCGCGGTCGTGAGCAGCCAGGTGGTGCGCCATCCCTCTGTGGAGTCCCTTGCGGTACCAGTACATCTTCTTTTTCTCAGTGTTTGAGTCGTCTGGGGTGTACCGCATCAGCTCCTGGAACCGGTTCGTGTACTCCTGCACTGTCATCGATCCCATCTTCAAGTGCCTGAACTCGTCTGCCTTCCTGCCCATCACAGCCTCTGGAATGTGGAACGCTCTGAAAGCCTCCACAAACTCCTCCCACGTGATGTGGGTAGGGTCCGCGTGTGAGTCACAGTAGCTGTCCCACCAAGCTCCTGCCGTGCTGACCAGCTGGTGCGCGGTGACGTACACGCACTCCTCCTCAGAAAGTTCGGTGAGCTCCAACTTCTTCTCAATCTCCCTCAACCAGTTGTCTGCCACAAGTGGGTCTGGAGAGTTGTCAAAGGTAGGTGGACGCAGCTTGGTGAAACCCTCCACTCTCTTCTGCAAGCTCTCTGGCTGGTTCCTGACGTTTCTCCGGTTGTTGTTGTTTTGAACCACAGCATCGGCGATCGTTTGCATCAGCTGGGTCTGAAGCGCCATCACGACTGCTAGGTTGGGTGGTGGTGCCGGCTGCTCGGGCTCCTGCTCTGGCTTAGGCTCAGCCTCCCCCTCGAGCTCCTCCTCGGGGTCAGCTGGTGCTCGGCCTCCTCCTCGGCCTCCTCGACCTCCTCGCCCACCGCGGCGTCCACCACGGCGTCCGCCACGTGGGGCACGACCTCCACGGTGGCCACGACCTCGTCCTCTAGCAGGGAGAGGGACGTCCTCCTGCTCGGCGTCCTCCCTGGCTGCCTCCTCGAACCGGTGTAGGAGCCGTCCCGACCTCCTTGCCACCGACATCTATTTTAAGAGTTCGAGATCGTGAGAAACGTGTTGTCGGAAATTAACTTTAAGGTACTTAAGCATATAAGGAGTATCTAGCTAACAACATACAATTTCACACAAACATATAAGAAGCATGAAAACTGGCAAAGATCAATAACTCCAATCACTCATGCAAGATCACCATACAAAAGGGGTGTATCTCGAGGCCTACTGAAGCGTCCCCTCATCAGAGGTGACTAAATGTGACATAAATACCAGTCCCAGGAGGCTGGCAACACATTTATTACAACAGGTGGTTCAGTCCCTTACATCACGGCGGCATAGTGGGCACGGAAGCGCCACTGCCACGAGAAACAACACAAAAGCTAAAGCCCAAACTACAACAGCAAAGGCTTCTAAGGCCTCATCAGAGTACCACGCCATGGAAGCTCTCTGTGGCGACCCAGAGTCCACAGGCACGGTTGGGTGTAGGGCAACGACCTACTCGACGTCCTCGGCAACGAAGTCGGGACCCTCCTCTGAAAAACAGTTAATTAAGCAAGGGTGAGTACATACGTACTCAACAAGTTCAACCCCACCCACGAAGGGGCTTATAAGCAGATCATGCACGGGATATATCAAGGATCAAGATAAGGTTTATTTTGCAAACGCACTCACTCAAGGGTTTGTTTTTGAAAAGGTTTTCGCAAACAGTTTTTATAACTCAAGTAACTCAGTTGTTTTGTGAAAACCAAATGAAGACTACCGGACTCCCCGTCCGCAGTAGCCTAGGCACACAGCCACACGCTTTTCCAGAAAACAACTCACGCCATGAAAACATCCCAAACCCAAACACTAGTTTTGTGACCCCACCGTGACTCGTCCAATACCGTGGACACGGCTATTCGAATAGGTTTGACACTCTGCAGAGGTTGTACATCTTTACCCACAAGTAGGGTACCGCCACACGAACACCGTAGTGCCGGCGCGGATCCTATCAAAGCCATTACCCACCTTAGCTAACCCTACGAGCCACCACGGGAGCAACCAAGGGGTTATCTCACATAACCAGGGCGTACCTCACACAGATCGTACCCCTACTCCTTGATCTCCCGCTGCTCACCCGCACTCCTAATGGCAAGTAGATTAACTAGTGGGATTTATGCTAAGCCGTTGCCACATACAACGGTCGAGTGGTAGTACGATAATTGGGTCAGGTGAGATGTCACGCAACCCGGTCCTTAACGACAAGATGGACATCTCCAACACGCTCAACCACAAAGGTACGAGCTCACCCATACTCCTGACACACGCGTCCATCCCGTCTACCCAGTTCTTTACTCATTTTTCCAAAATATCCCATTCCCATTTGTAAAGCACTCACACCTTTTTAAAGCAATCATTTAGGCCAAACAAAGTTAAATCATAGCAATCAAGGGTGGCTATCCTACCGGGTTTTAATAGTAAAACATTATGCAATTTATAAAACGGGTCATAGGGTTGTATTTATAAAACTGGGATCAAAGCATGTATCAAAGGATGAGATTGAACTTGCCGTCTTCGAAGTCTTCGGGGAGTGCCGGCTCGGCGTTCGGGACCTCGGGCTCCTGCTCGCAGTAGTCGGCTCCGATCTCCGGCTCGAGGTACCTTCCTTCGTCTACTCCGTCGGCTATAGCGCACACACAGGCAAGCAAGCAATATAAGCACACATATCACCGGCCGAGCTCGAGGAGGGGAAGATGAGCGGAGAGGGGATATATATAAGTCCTAGGGAGAGGGTTGGTTCGGTGGGGGTACTACTGGGAAGGGTGTGGTGAAATTTGGATTTAATCGGGAATAAAACTGTGCATAAGGTGTTGGGTTAAAGAGGGGTTTCAAGGGCTAAGGGCCTATTGGTAATTTCTATTAATGGGGAAAGGGGTGTTTATGATAATATAAATTTGGTTAGGGCCTGGTTGTAAATTGTTTAGGGCTTGACAGTATTTAATTTACAATTAATCCTTATCCTAGGGGCTTATTTGAAAAGAAAAAGAGAGAGGGAGAATAGAGTCACGGTTTGGTGGGAAAAAGGAGAAAGGTGGGGGGGTTTCGGCCAAAAGGCCTTCTCCTTCCTTTCTCCCCCCCCCCACGATTCAGACAGAGGCAGGGGAGGGGTCGCCGGGGCGGCCGGCCGGCGCCAAATCCCGGCGAACCAGGCCACGGCGGCGGACGGGCGTTGGGGCAAAACGGAGAGGGCGCCGAGGGGGTCCTATTCCCGTGCTTACCTTGCTCTAGGGCGGCCCGAAGGAGCGGCTCCGCGAGAGGGTGGCGGCTCGGTGGCGGTGCTAAAGGGGCGGCGGCGCTGTGGAGCTTGGGGGGAGGCTTGTGAGAGCTCGGTGGTGCGGTGTGGAGCGGCGAGGAGGCCCGGGGCCTTTTTATAGGCGGCCTAAGGCGGTTCGGGGGGGGGAGGATTTTTCCGGCGGGAGGTCGCCGGTGAGCTCGCGCGGCTTCTCGATGTCCGGCCGGACTTCGCGGCGCCCGGCGACGAGACAGCTCGAGCAGCGACGGGTCAACTTGTTGCAGGGACAGCGCGTCCAGGGGCGGAGCGGGGCTGGCGGCTTGCGGTGGTGGTGATGGTGGCAGGCCGGCAGGGCCGGGCGCGGGGTGGCCGGCGGCGACGGCACTGGTGTGATGGTTCGGGCAGGCGGAGTAATGGCGGTGTGTGGTCGCGTCGCGGGGCCGGGGTGGCGTGCTGGTGGTGGCGAGGGACAGCGCGGTCGGGTGGTCGTCGCTTGTCAGCTCGGCCCGGGCTCCTGCCGGCGGCGCGGGGCCGGCTGGCGTGCGGCGCCGGCGAGGACAGGGCGATGGCGTGCTGAAGGGAAGGGGGAGCCGGCGCAGGCGTGCGGGCCCGGAGCGGTGCAGGGCGTCAACGGCGCCGGGCGCGGGGCGCGGGTGTCGTGGGCGCGCGGCCTGGCCGCGGGAGGAAGAAGGAGGAGAGGGAAAAGGAAAGGGGAAAAGAAAAGAGAGGAAGAAAAGAAAGAAAAGGAAAAAGGAAGGGAAAAAGAAAAAAGACAAAAAAGGAAAGAAGGGAAAGGAAAATAGGGAAGGGAGGAAAGGAAAATAGGGAAGGGAGGAAAGGAAATAGGAAAAAGGTTAAGGAATTTGGAAAATTGTTAGGAAGTTTGGGGAGGAGGGTTTTGCGGGGTTTTCCGACTTCCGGGCGTCGGCGTGATTTTCGGGACGGCGGTGATGGCGAGGCGGACCGGCCGGCGGGGACCGCGGCGTGCGCGGGATTCCCGGCACGGTGGCCGACCGCGGCGTTGGGAAGGCACGCGTGGGTGCTGGCCCGGGTGCGGGCGGTGCCGGCGGGATTCGCGGCACGCGCGCCGGGGTGAGAGGGAGGGACGATGACTAGGGCTTGAAGGGGGTAAATGAGCTCAGCTGGACAATTTTGGAAACACGCGTGATTTATTAGGTGATTTATTAGGAGCTAAAAACGCGGGCGTTACAAACCTACCCCACTTAAAATGAATCTCGCCCTCGAGATTCGGCTAGGTTTCGAACAGGTGGGGAAACTCCTTCTTCAATGCGTCTTCTCGTTCCCACGTGGCTTCTTCCACTCCGTGTCTGCTCCATTGGACTCTGCACACCCGTACTTCTGATGTTCTCGTCCTTTTGACCACTGTGTCCAAAATCTTGACGGGCACCTCCTGGTACCTAAGATCTGGCTGTAAGTCAATTGTTTCCACCGGCACTCGTTTCTCTTCGATCACTCTCAAACACCTTCGCAGCTGAGAAACGTGGAACACGGGATGTATATCCGCCATTTCCTCTGGTAGCTTCAACCGGTATGCTACTGCTCCAACTTTCTTCAGCACCTTGTACGGTCCGATGTATCGAGGGGCCAACTTCCCGTGCACTTGAAATCTGCGAGTCCCTCGGATAGGTGAAACCTTGAGGTAAGCGAACTCTCCAGGATTGAAGCTTACTTCTCGCCTCTTCCTGTCTGCATAGCTCTTTTGTCGAGACTGGGCGGCCTTCAATTTTTCTCGGATCTCAGCTACTCGTTCCTCGGCTTCCTTTATAAGTGCGGGTCCTACCAAGGCACGTTCTCCTACTTCTGACCACATTAAAGGTGTTCTGCATTTTCTCTCATATAGGGCTTCAAATGGTGACATGCCTAGGCTGGCTTGATAACTGTTGTTGTACGAAAACTCTGCATATGGTAGGCTCTGTTCCCAATCTTTGCCATAGGTAAGGACACATGCTCTCAACATGTCTTCCATAATCTGATTCACCCTCTCAGTCTGTCCGTCCGTCTGCGGGTGATAAGCCGAACTAAAATCCAACTTGGTTCCCATAGATTTATGCAAACTTTCCCAAAACCTAGAGGTGAACTGAGTCCCTCTATCTGAAACTATCCTGCTAGGTACTCCATGCAGCTTCACTATGTTTGCTATATACAGCTTGGCCAACTTCTCTCCGTCATAATTATTACGTACGGGTATGAAGTGAGCGACTTTAGTGAGTCGGTCTACTATCACCCATATGGAATTATATCCTTTCTGTGTCTTGGGCAAGCCTACTACAAAGTCCATGCCTATCTCATCCCATTTCCATACCGGAATGGGTAGGGGTTGCAACAGTCCTGCGGGCTTCTGGTGTTCTGCCTTAATCCTTTGACAAGTATCACAGTGGGCGACGAATCGGGCAATATTTGCTTTCATCCCATTCCACCAATACTTCTGTTTTAAGTCCATGTACATCTTGGTGGATCCCGGGTGAATGGAGTATGCTGAGTTGTGTGCCTCATCCATGATGGTCTGTCGGAAATCTCCGCCTTCAGGTACGCATATCCTATTTTTGTACCACAGGGTGCCTTGGTCATCTACTCTGAAGTCAGGGGCCTTGTTCTCTCCGGTATGCTTGCGGATCTTCATCAGATTCTCGTCGGTTTCTTGGGCCTTCCGGATCTTCTCCTCTAGGGTAGGCTGAACACTCAGCTGGCGGACGTAGCCTTTGGGGACAATGTGTACGTTGAGCCGTGCCATCTCCTCTTGCAACTGGGCACTCTTGGGTGCTGCCTTCTCGTAGGTTTTCCGGCTTAGGGCATCTGCTACTACATTGGCTTTCCCTGGGTGGTAGTGAATCTCTAGGTTATAGTCTTTGACTAGCTCTAGCCACCTTCTTTGCCTTAGGTTCAGGTCGGGCTGGGTGAAGATGTACTTTAGACTCTTGTGGTCTGTGTAGATTTCACACTTGTTCCCAATCAGATAGTGTCTCCAGATCTTCAGGGCATGCACTACGGCTGCGAATTCCAGATCATGGGTGGGATAGTTCTGCTCATGGGGTTTGAGCTGACGGGAAGCATATGCCACTACCTTCCCATCTTGCATGAGAACACATCCCAACCCTTGTCGGGAAGCGTCGCAATACACGACAAAGTCCCGTTGGATGTCTGGCAGAGTCAGCACTGGGGCTGTGGTCAATCTTCTCTTCAGCTCTTGGAAACTTTTCTCGCAGGACTCGGTCCAGTTGAACTTCTTCTCCTTCTTGAGCAACTCTGTCATGGGCCGTGCAATCTTGGAGAATCCTTCGATAAACCTCCGGTAGTATCCTGCTAAACCAAGGAAACTCCTGATCTCGCTCACGTTGGTCGGTTGCTGCCAGTTGGAGACTGTTTCAACCTTCCCGGGGTCTACAGCTACTCCTTCTGCAGTCAGAATATGCCCAAGGAAGGATATTTTCTCCAGCCAAAATTCACACTTGCTGAACTTGGCGTACAGCTTGTGTGCCCTCAATTTCCCCAGCACTACTCGAAGATGCTGCTCATGCTCCTCCACGCTCTTGGAGTAAACAAGTATGTCGTCAATGAAGACTACGACAAACTTGTCCAGCTCTTCCATGAACACCTTATTCATGAGGTTCATGAAGTATGCTGGTGCATTGGTTAGTCCAAAGGACATTACGGTGAACTCATACTGTCCATAATGGGTGACGAAGGCGGTTTTTGGGATGTCACTCTCCCTAATCTTGAGTTGGTGGTATCCTGACCTTAAGTCGACCTTCGAGAAATATTTGGCTCCCTTTAGTTGGTCAAATAAATCATCTATTCTGGGGAGAGGATACTTGTTCTTGATAGTGACTTCGTTTAGTGAGCGATAGTCCACGCACATCCTCAGGCTTTTATCCTTCTTTTCGACGAAAAGCACTGGGGCTCCCCATGGTGACGAGCTTGGTCTGATGAACCCGTTTCGCTGAAGTTCTCTCAGCTGCTTCTTTAACTCTGCCAACTCAGGGGCTGCCATCCTATATGGTCTCTTGGCTATGGGAGAGGTTCCGGGGGCGAGGTCGATAACAAACTCTATATCCCTATCTGGTGGCATTCCGGGGAGTTCTTCAGGAAATACATCTGGGTACTCCCGTACTACTGGGATTTCTTCTAGGGACTTGGCCTCCATGCTAAAGACCATTATGTCTGGTCTGCTTCCTCGGGTACGGCAGGTTACTTGCACTCCATCTGGGTTGGTTAGGTGTACCACCTTATCGGCACAACTTATAAGGCCGTGGTGAAGGCTTAACCAGTCCATCCCAAGAATCACATCTATCCCTCTGGACTTCAGTACTACCAGGTCCGCTAGGAACTCTACCCCACTTAAAATTATTCTCACCCGGGAGCAACCCAGTTGACACTTGATGTCACCTCCGGGTGTTCGGGTTAACAAGGGTGCTTTTAGTAGTACTGTAGGTATTTTATGCTTTTCCACAAAACTTGAAGATATGAACGAATGTGATGCTCCTGAATCAAATAATATAGTTGCCAAGACTGAGCTGACCAGGAACTCACCGAGCACTACGCCTTGTGCTTCTTGAGCCTCCTGTGCGTTGATGTGGTTGACGCGGGCTCGTCCATAAGACTGCTGGGGCTGCCTCATCTGCTGGTTGTTATTGCCAAAGTTGTTGTTGCTGCGAACTGGCACGCGGTTGGCTCCAGATACAACCGGTCTCGGCCCATTCACGGAGTTGGAGAAGGCTGAAACTGTTGGCTTTTTGGCATATGGGCAGTTGGCGATGAAGTGTCCGGTCTCACGGCAGTTGAAACACACCCTGGAGTTGTTGTTGTTGTTGTTGTTGTTGGCAGTGACCTGGCTAGTGTTGCTCTGTGGAGGCTTCATGGTGTTCTGGTTGTTGTACGGTTTGAACTGGGTGCTGGGGCCTTGAGAGCCCGTGGCTTGGGACTGGGTTCTGTACTGCATGGGGGCTTGGAATCTGGACATGGGGTGTCCGAAGCTTCTCTGCCTCTGGGAACGTTCCTGCTGTTGAGCCTTGTGCTCCATGAACTTGCGCTTGTTTTCTTTCTTCTCTTCTGCTTTGGCTCTTTCTGTGAGGATGGCCATGTTCATAAGTGTGTTGAAATCAGGGTAGATCTGAGGGGTAAGCAGAGTCCTTAGCTCCGGAGTCAAGCCCTTCTTGAACATCTCCTGCTTCTTGGAGTCCTTGTCCACTTCTTCTGGGGCATAACGAGCCAGCTCTATGAACTGGTAGGTGTATTCCTCCACGGACTTGTTGCCTTGGCGAAGTTCACGGAACTCGTCTGCCTTGCGCTTTAGTGTGGCTTCTGGGATGTGGTAGCGACGAAACTCTTCCACGAACTCATCCCAAGTGATGGCGGAGGGATCCTTGGCTGCTGCACAGTAGTTTTCCCACCAGGCTAAGGCTGTTCCAGTGAGCTGGTGGGTGGCCAAAAGAACTTTGTCTCGATCCTCACAGTTGAATGGCTCTAGTTCCCTCAGGATGGCTCTTAGCCAGTCATCTGCATCCAAGGGGTTCACGGATTCGCCAAACGTGGGTGGCTTTGTCCGGAGAAATTCTATCAGTTTCTCATTCATGCCCAGAACACGGGGCTTTGGGCGGGTGATGGCATTAGCTATGGCTTCCAGCAACAGGGTCTGGTTAGCCAATACTTGCGCCAGGTCTACGGCAGGTGGTGGTGGTGGCGGAACCATGTTTTCTCCTCCATTTTCGTCCTGATATACTTCTTGGTCGTTAGGGTGCTCCCTTCGTTCAGCATGCGATCCTTCTGCATTTGGGTCCATACGACCGGAGCCTCGGAAGCTCCCGGCGGGACGCCTTGAAACCATCTGTAGGGGCGCGGTTTCTATGAGATTTTAGGTGATGTTTAAGTTGATTAAGACGGGCTTTTGAAAAGACAGGATCTGACTCCTGCCGTCAAGCACACAACAAGCACACATGACAAACAAGCACCACAACTTTATTTCAACCATGAGAGGAGGATACATCCCGATCTACTCGACTGGTACAACGCTGGTACACTACACGACAAGGCACTACGACAAAAGCTAAGGGGGCGACTCTAAGCTTGGACCAACGCGGCTTCATTCCTTGGCAAGGGCTTCTGGGCAGGCTACTCGCGGGGCGAGCCATCTTCTGGGGCGGAGTGTGCTTCTAGTGGAATGAGCAGCTCATCACCGTCATCATCCTGGGGGTTCCCGTTCTCTTGGGGCTGGGCGGAAGTTCCTTCTTCGGCGGTTGATGTTGGTTGCTCGGCGGCTACAGACGGTGTTGGGGTCTCAGGAACTCCTCCCCATCCTATGAGGGGTGTCCCAATTAGGACTTGTGCTTCTCCCACAGCCGGAACGGGTGTTCCACTGTTGGTCCATTCCTGTATGCGCTGATCCTGGATCCGCCTGAGGCTCTCATGGGCAACAGCTTCACTGCTTATGGCGGCTGCGGTCCTTGCTTCTGCTTGGGCCACTCGGACTTGGTGCATCCTCACTGTGACTTCAGCTTGCTCGGCCCGACTGACTTGCTCCCTCAAGTGCTTGGTTTGGTCATCGAAGAGCTTATCCAGGGAGACAAGGTAGGCAACTACGTGGTACAGTAGGTCTTCTTGGTGGCGGCGTCGTTCCAGGTTTCTCATGCGGGCCTGCCAAACTGGGGTTCTGATGGCGGGAGGAAAATACCTCATCGGTGTGGGGACGAGGTGTTCCTCGTAGATCCTGCACAGGTAACGGAGAGTTTTCCGGAGGGCCAAGGGATAGGTATCCCGATGTCGAAAACCTGTGGCGGTCACGCGCCACGGCTCGACGTTGGGGTAGCGGGTGCTTCTGGCGATGGAGAGGACCACCCTACAGCGAAGAGTGCCGAGTTGTTCGTACTCTCTGCTGTAGTACCTAGGGCGCTCAGTGATACCGAGGCGCTCCAGGGAGTTGATAAGAAGGCGAGCAAAACCAGGCTCCTCCTGGCACACGCCTTGGGTCCATCCATCTTCGGCCATCTGAAAACAAGGGTAGAGTTGAACAAGTTGTGCAAAGGGTATGGCACAAAAGATAGATAGTTTTATTTATTCACAAAGGTTGGGTACACTCCTCAGGGGTACACTTATTATTATGACGATAGTTCTAGCCTAGGCGTTCCATACTCTTCTTATGGGGATTCTTCCTCAGGCTGAATGCGACGCTTCTTCGGTGGAAGGCATTGCTCCAATATCACGTCCTCGGTCTGGGTGCCTTTATCCCAATGGGTTTCCATGGGTTCTTCTTCTTCTTCTTCTGATATCCACCCATTTTTGGTTCCACTTGAGTTAATTAGGCTCCGTAGATCTGCTCGAGCTCGTGCAGCTCGCTCCTCGGCTTGACGTGCTTCCTCACGAGCTTTAGCAAAGGCCTGCCATAAACCTTCGTAGGCTCTTTGGTCGATCTCTGCTTTTTCTTCGGCTTTTACCACCTTCTCTGTTTGCGCTATTAATGCTTTTTCTGCTCCTTCTGCTCTGCGAGTTTGCTCCTTCAGTTGTGCTGCTGTTTCACGGTAAAGCTTATCTAGGCCGGTGAGGTAGATGGATAGGTGAGAAACTGTGTCCTCTAGCTCTTCTTCTTCGCGTCCAAGTCTCCTCATCCGGGCGATCCATGAGCGACCTCTTCCTCCAGCAGGCGGAAAGAATCCCATTGGGGTCTGACGGAGGTGGTGCTTATAGATCACTCGCAGATGGCGAAGGGCTTTTCGGGCGGCCTTGTGGTAGGTGTCGGCGAAGCGACACCCGGTGGTTTTGGTGTACCAGGGGCTCACATCGGGGTACAACGTGCTCCTAGACACGAAAATCATCACCTCACACCGAAAGGTGCTTCTGAGTTCATACTCCCGATAGAGGTACTCCGGTGGGTCCCTTACTCCGATACGCTCTAGGCTGAGTAGCAGTAACTTAGGGAGGCCAGGCTCTGCGGGGCAGACGCCTCCACTCCATTCCAAGTTGGCCATCTGGAACCAGGCAAGGGTTAAGGTAAGAGATTTGTGGAAAGGTGAGCTAAGCAGGGAAAAGATTTAGAGAAAGGCTTAGAAGAAGGTCTCGGGTCCTAGGGGTCGCGTCCTACGGCCAACCTACGGCTCTGATACCACCTGAAGCGTCCCCTCATCAGAGGTGACTAAATGTGACATAAATACCAGTCCCAGGAGGCTGGCAACACATTTATTACAACAGGTGGTTCAGTCCCTTACATCACGACGGCATAGTGGGCACGGAAGCGCCACTGCCACGAGAAACAACACAAAAGCTAAAGCCCAAACTACAACAGCAAAGGCTTCTAAGGCCTCATCAGAGTACCACGCCATGGAAGCTCTCTGTGGCGACCCAGAGTCCACAGGCACGGTTGGGTGTAGGGCAACGACCTACTCGACGTCCTCGGCAACGAAGTCGGGACCCTCCTCTGAAAAACAGTTAATTAAGCAAGGGTGAGTACATACGTACTCAACAAGTTCAACCCCACCCACGAAGGGGCTTATAAGCAGATCATGCACGGGATATATCAAGGATCAGGATAAGGTTTATTTTGCAAACGCACTCACTCAAGGGTTTGTTTTTGAAAAGGTTTTCGCAAACAGTTTTTATAACTCAAGTAACTCAGTTGTTTTGTGAAAACCAAATGAAGACTACCGGACTCCCCGTCCGCAGTAGCCTAGGCACACAGCCACACGCTTTTCCAGAAAACAACTCACGCCATGAAAACATCCCAAACCCAAACACTAGTTTTGTGACCACACCGTGACTCGTCCAATACCGTGGACACGGCTATTCGAATAGGTTTGACACTCTGCAGAGGTTGTACATCTTTACCCACAAGTAGGGTACCGCCACACGAACACCGTAGTGCCGGCGCGGATCCTATCAAAGCCATTACCCACCTTAGCTAACCCTACGAGCCACCACGGGAGCAACCAAGGGGTTATCTCACATAACCAGGGCGTACCTCACACAGATCGTACCCCTACTCCTTGATCTCCCGCTGCTCACCCGCACTCCTGATGGCAAGTAGATTAACTAGTGGGATTTATGCTAAGCCGTTGCCACATACAACGGTCGAGTGGTAGTACGATAATTGGGTCAGGTGAGATGTCACGCAACCCGGTCCTTAACGACAAGATGGACATCTCCAACACGCTCAACCACAAAGGTACGAGCTCACCCATACTCCTGACACACGCGTCCATCCCGTCTACCCAGTTCTTTACTCATTTTTCCAAAATATCCCATTCCCATTTGTAAAGCACTCACACCTTTTTAAAGCAATCATTTAGGCCAAACAAAGTTAAATCATAGCAATCAAGGGTGGCTATCCTACCGGGTTTTAATAGTAAAACATTATGCAATTTATAAAACGGGTCATAGGGTTGTATTTATAAAACTGGGATCAAAGCATGTATCAAAGGATGAGATTGAACTTGCCGTCTTCGAAGTCTTCGGGGAGTGCCGGCTCGGCGTTCGGGACCTCGGGCTCCTGCTCGCAGTAGTCGGCTCCGATCTCCGGCTCGAGGTACCTTCCTTCGTCTACTCCGTCGGCTATAGCGCACACACAGGCAAGCAAGCAATATAAGCACACATATCACCGGCCGAGCTCGAGGAGGGGAAGATGAGCGGAGAGGGGATATATATAAGTCCTAGGGAGAGGGTTGGTTCGGTGGGGGTACTACTGGGAAGGGTGTGGTGAAATTTGGATTTAATCGGGAATAAAACTGTGCATAAGGTGTTGGGTTAAAGAAGGGTTTCAAGGGCTAAGGGCCTATTGGTAATTTCTATTAATGGGGAAAGGGGTGTTTATGATAATATAAATTTGGTTAGGGCCTGGTTGTAAATTGTTTAGGGCTTGACAGTATTTAATTTACAATTAATCCTTATCCTAGGGGCTTATTTGAAAAGAAAAAGAGAGAGGGAGAATAGAGTCACGGTTTGGTGGGAAAAAGGAGAAAGGTGGGGGGGTTTCGGCCAAAAGGCCTTCTCCTTCCTTTCTCCCCCCCCCCCACGATTCAGACAGAGGCAGGGGAGGGGTCGCCGGGGCGGCCGGCCGGCGCCAAATCCCGGCGAACCAGGCCACGGCGGCGGACGGGCGTTGGGGCAAAACGGAGAGGGCGCCGAGGGGGTCCTATTCCCGTGCTTACCTTGCTCTAGGGCGGCCCGAAGGAGCGGCTCCGCGAGAGGGTGGCGGCTCGGTGGCGGTGCTAAAGGGGCGGCGACGCTGTGGAGCTTGGGGGGAGGCTTGTGAGAGCTCGGTGGTGCGGTGTGGAGCGGCGAGGAGGCCCGGGGCCTTTTTATAGGCGGCCTAAGGCGGTTCGGGGGGGGAGGATTTTTCCGGCGGGAGGTCGCCGGTGAGCTCGCGCGGCTTCTCGATGTCCGGCCGGACTTCGCGGCGCCCGGTGACGAGACGACTCGAGCAGCAGCGAGTCAACTTGTGCAGGGACGGCGCGTGCAGGGGCGAAGCGGGGCTGGCGGCTTGCGGTGGTGGTGATGGTGGCAGGCCGGCGGGGCCGGGCGCGGGGTGGCCGGCGGCGACGGCACTGGTGTGATGGTTCGGGCAGGTGGAGTAATGGCGGTGTGCTAGAGTGTGGTCGTGTCGCGGGGCCGGGGTGGCGTGCTGGTGGTGGCGAGGGACAGCGCGGTCGGGTGGTCGTCGCTTGTCAGCTCGGCCCGGGCTCCTGCCGGCGGCGCGGGGCCGGCTGGCGTGCGGCGCCGGCGAGGACAGGGCGATGGCGTGCTGAAGGGAAGGGGGAGCCGGCGCAGGCGTGCGGGCCCGGAGCGGTGCAGGGCGTCAACGGCGCCGGGCGCGGGGCGCGGGTGTCGTGGGCGCGCGGCCTGGCCGCGGGAGGAAGAAGGAGGAGAGGGGAAAGGAAAGGGGAAAAGAAAAGAGAGGAAGAAAAGAAAGAAAAGGAAAAAGGAAGGGAAAAAGAAAAAAGACAAAAAAGGAAAGAAGGGAAAGGAAAATAGGGAAGGGAGGAAAGGAAAATAGGGAAGGGAGGAAAGGAAATAGGAAAAAGGTTAAGGAATTTGGAAAATTGTTAGGAAGTTTGGGGAGGAGGGTTTTGCGGGGTTTTCCGACTTCCGGGCGTCGGCGTGATTTTCGGGACGGCGGTGATGGCGAGGCGGACCGGCCGGCGGGGACCGCGGCGTGCGCGGGATTCCCGGCACGGTGGCCGACCGCGGCGTTGGGAAGGCACGCGTGGGTGCTGGCCCGGGTGCGGGCGGTGCCGGCGGGATTCGCGGCACGCGCGCCGGGGTGAGAGGGAGGGACGATGACTAGGGCTTGAAGGGGGTAAATGAGCTCAGCTGGACAATTTTGGAAACACGCGTGATTTATTAGGTGATTTATTAGGAGCTAAAAACGCGGGCGTTACACCTACTCCACAACCTTCGAGATTACACAGAAGCATGAGAACTACATAGCGATACATAAGGGGTGGTCAACTAAACATGAACATCATGAAGAACTCTATCCTAGCTGACTACAGGATCATCCCCTCAAGGTGCCTGCTCCTGAACTGTAACTGGTGAGAGCGGTGGTGACACGGTCTTCGGACTGGGCGGAACCGAGTAGAACGGTGGGTCGTTCACTCCTGGGTAATCTGGTATCTCAATCTCTGGTAGGTTGAAGTAGCCTGCCAAGCTCCTCAAAGCTCTGCTCATCTCTGGGGTGTCTGAACTGCCTCGCGGGTAAGGTCGCTGTGACGGAAGTAGAGTAGGGGGTAGCTCAAACTTCTCTGTCCTCACCCTGGGCCTCTTCTGTGGTGGTAGCATCTCTGCCAACTCCCTGAACTCTGCCACTCGTCGTAGGTCGGAGTCCCTCCAAGCGGAGTTGGTCCGGCTGGCTGTGTCCTGTGCTTCGTACACTCTGCCTCCCAAGTACCAGAGGTGGTTGTAGTTCTGAGTCAGCCTCTCCTCGTGTCCCCACAACCGCAACTGGTAGTCGGTGCAAGCTGCTCCAAGAGACTCTACCAAGTACTCCTTCTCATGCAGCTTCAACCGCTCCTCTCTGGTCGCTGCCTCTAACTCCCGCAAGGCGGACTGTGTCTCCTCTAGTCTGGGTCTCAGCGTGGCGATCTCAAGTGCATCCCGCTCTGTGCTGGCTCTGGCGGCTGCGAGTCCCCACTCTATGATCTAGATGTTCCTCCTGTGCGCTTTGTTGAGAAGGTACACCAAGTGACTGTTCTCTCTCTCCAGCTGGGCGTTCCGTCCCAAGGTGTCGTCCCACTTCTGTCGCAGAAACATGATCTCTGAATTTGCCCAGTAGAGTGCCTGGTCCTGAGCTTGAATGAACTTGCTGGCCAACTGGTTCTTCTCATCCTTGCCCTTTGTGTTCTCCTCGGTGTAAGCTGCCTCATCTGTGTGCCACCTGCTGTGGTCGTAGATTGCTGTCGGAAGAACCTCGAAAGGTGTATCCTTCAACCTCTGCTCCAACTGTCGGCATACTTTCTTCAGTGCGAGTCTGGCACAACACTGCTGAGCCTCCAAGGTAGAGTTGTCAAAACACGTGACTCTGACCTCCTCGAACTCTGGCACGCGTGGGTCAGTCGGTATCTTTAAGGTCAGCTCCGTCGGCGACTGGTCCACGACGACAGTGGTGCGACCCTCGTAGAACACCTCACTTGTCTCCACTCCAGCGGTCTCCAAACAGTTCTTGAGGATCTTGCAGAACCCTCTGGCCCACTGGCCGTCGGTCTTGAGGGGGATCCACGTCAGCTGGTCCATCTGCACGTTGTTAGGGATGTTAGTAAGAGTTAGTATTGTTAATCAAGGTAGTATATAGTAAAGTGCAAGGTATTTATATAAAGTTTCATGGATTGCATATAAAGCACAAGGTGTTCGGGCTTTCCTATACTATCGTCCGTTCCTAGGCTCGTCCTACAGTCAAGTACGGCTCTGATACCAGCTGAAACGAATCGGATTTCCAAAGACGGGAACCCGATCCCTGCACCTCTGTGATAGTCCCAGGAGGCTATCACGTGCAAATCCCTATCTCAAAAAGTAAAGCAAAGTACCGTACAACAAGAATAAATACTTGAAGGTCCACATAATATTATAATAATTAAGCATCTGAGTACATCATTTCGGCACATGCCGGGTACAAGTCCAACAGGACTGAATCAAGCAGAGTAAACATCTACGCAGCGGCTCTCATGTAGCGAAGTAGACACCATATCCACAGGCAACTCGAGTGTAGGGCGAGCCTCAGTCCTCCCATCCGTCGTCCTCAAAGTCGTAGTCCGGCTCCTGGTCTGAAATCCTGCCATCTACTCGATAAGCGAGTAGGTCATGTCAGCTTCCCAACAAAGAGCATAAGCGAAAGAGAAGTGATTCTAATATGCATGAGTAATCCTATTTATGGCTGTAGAAGGTTAAGCAAGCAGCGGTAGCAACATCAAGGTAAGCAGAATAGCCGAGAGGTATCCATCTCCGAAGAGATCCACACCTCCGAGGACAAAGCCTCCGGGGTCAACGCCCCAACGAGGAAAGAAACACCAAATACTGGATCTCAACCAAGATACAGCATCCCACACTCATCTGTGACGTGGGGTCACCAACTCCTATACCCACGTCTCAACGGCACGAAGCCGGGCTCACAACACACAGGGGAGAGAAAGCAGCACAAAAAGAGACTAGCCAGAGTAACAGACCCGTGGGCTGTCCATACCAGTGGACACGGACTATAGCTATAGGTTTAACACTCTGCAGAGGTTGTACAACTGGACCCGCCGGATAGGGCAGAAACGGATGCCTCCGTTCCACATCCCTACCTAACGACCGGAGACCTAGCAGTGGGTGGCACTCTCCTGCCTCTCCAAGCCTGACTCATCCTGAACTGGGGCGCGAAACTTGCCAGCAGGGCCTCGGAGCTGTGAGACCATCCCCGGAGGAGCCGGGGCGAGTCTACTCGGGGGGTATAACCCGTCCCCCTCCCACGACCACACCGGTCCGCCTACAAGCTGAGTGCCAACCACCAACTAGTTCTCAGACCGAACCCCGCCCATAC
Source organism: Cenchrus fungigraminus (assembly GCA_036936925.1). NCBI lineage: Eukaryota > Viridiplantae > Streptophyta > Magnoliopsida > Poales > Poaceae > Cenchrus > Cenchrus fungigraminus. Next base: position 41,815,880 of record CM072773.1, read on the forward strand.
ATGAGCGAACGGTTTGTACGAAAATAGCCCAAAGATCATGGTTAAACTGTCGATCGGTCCTTAATTGCAGGAGCAAGCACTCACCAACTCCAACTGTCCGACACGCCGCTAGGGCGAGAGGCCAGGTCGCATCTCCCCTAGACAGGCGTTCACAAGTAACCAAGTCGGCTCGCTCCCGCGGTAACACGTCAAGGATACACACTCACCCAAAACACACGCAAGAGTTCCGAAGTATCCCAACCTCGGTCCAAACCTGAGATCCATCCATAACTATGGGTAAAATATACGGATGAAATAGTGTCGGGAACTAGCTAGGGTCTGTAGCTAGTTCCAAAAGTAGGTATTCCAAGGACAGGATGAACAATTCCAAGGCATGGCTAATCAATTGTCTATGCAATTCAAAAACATGCATCAAAAGTAATTAAGCACTAGCAACTAAAGCAAGCATAGGATCTATATGGTTGGGAGTGACATGACACCTGGCTGGCGTCCGAAGTCCTGGTCTGGGTTGTAGTCGGGGTCGTAGGCCTCCTCCTGGTTGTAGCTCGGGTTTATGCAGCACGAGATACGAGACACTAAGATACCGACAAACAACTATGCAATAAATCCAAAGAAATCCAATTTTAGAAGATCCAAACAGAACCATACTACCTACAAACAGCACCGTCTCATTTTTAGAAAAATATAGAAACTGGTTTCATATTTTTCGGAGTTATAAATAATTAGTTATGAATTTTCAAAGATTATAGGATTTATAAAATAATTTCCAAAATTCATTTATAAACAGAAAAGGATTTTTATATTTTGAAAATAGGGATGACGTCAGCATGACGTCACCGTGACGTCAGCGTCACAAGTTAGTGGGCCTTGGTGGGCCGAAAGTGTTAGTGGGCCAGATTCGGCCCATTAGACTTAGCCTAGTGGGCCAAATGAGCTAAGTCTAACAGATCACCCTGAACAAAATTCAGAGTCCAAGAAAGAAAAGAAAAAGGCCAAAACATGGGCTTTAATGGGTTAAGGCCCATGCGGTACCCCTTTTGTTTTCAGCAGAGAAGTCCAACGCCGCCCCTTGATCAAAGCTGGGGTGCAGCGTTGCTCCCTGCCTCGCACACGCGCGTTGGCGCGTCCTGGCGCACGTCCGGCGGCGGCGGGCCGATGGCAAACGGCGGCGGTGTTAGCTTCGGCGGTCAAGCGAGCGGATGCTAGTGATCACTAGGTGCACACGGCCACCTTGGCGCAACCACAGCTCTGGGGCGAGCTACTGGGCATGCGCGGGGCTCGACGCGGCGGCGCTCTCGACGCAGAGCAGCGACACCGGCGGCGACAACGCAAGCACAAACGGTGAAAAAGCAAAACAAAATGGAACAGGCTGCGCTTCAGCAGACGCTTCAGCGCAGCATGGACAACACTTGGGCGTGCTTGGCCCGGGCACGTGTGCGCGCACAGGCAGAGCCTGGCCGCGACACGGCCGGCCGGCGCGCGCGGAGGCTCGGCGAGCCGAGTTCGCGGGGCGGCGCAACAGCAGCGGCGGCAATGTTCCCTGCAGAAAGATCATCGGCACGAAGGCCGGTTCACAGGCATGAGCAAAAGACGGCGAGGTTCGGCGCGGCTCTGGGGTGTGCCACGGCGACAGCTCGCGGAACAGCACGGCACGATGGCCGGCGTGAGCGGCGCAGGGGCGCGCTCCCACACATCACAGGAAGGACCAAGGGAGAAGGGAAGAGATAGGCCGGCGCGGTGCTCACGGTGGGGCGAAGGTGAAGACGTAGCAGTGAAGACCGCGGCGGTGAAGAGGTGGCGGTGATGTCCTCGGCGGCGGTCCTTGCTCTGCTCTGGCTTCTGCTCGCACGCGGACGGCTTCCTCCGGTCCACGGGCGGCTCCGGCTTCCTTGTCCTTGGCTTCGTCTTCACGGCGCGGTGGAGGAGCGCCTCCAACCCCTTCTCTTCCTCCCTTCTCCTCCTCCTTCCACTCTTCTCCTCACTCGGCGGCGGACAGGGAACCAAAAGGGGGAAAACCCCAAATGCTTGATGCCTTGCCCCAGGGGCCTCACCCGGGGGTTTATCAACTCGAGCACGTCGAGGCGGGGGTAGAATGGTCACGGCTGGGCGCCCATTGGCTGCTGTGCGACCGGATGCCGATGTGGCGGAGCAGCAGTGGCTGGCGGGGCGCGCGACGCGTAAAGGCGCGGGGGTAAAAAGGGAAAAGCCGGGGGCGGTGCGCGGGCGCGGCCGCCTGGCTCGGCGTCCGTGCCACGGGCGCGGTCGGGGGCTTGTCCCCTGGCCAGGGTTGCGCACACGCGCGAGTTAGCGCGGCGGCGATGCGGTGCGGCACGCAGGCGTGGACCGGCGCGGAGAGGAGAAGAACAGCGCGCGCGATCGCAGCCCCACCCGTCAGCGAGCCAGCGCGGGGTAAAGGTGAAGGTGGGCCGAGCTGGGCCGTTTTCGGTTGAGGGGCCGAAAAGAAGGGTGACGAAGGGGAACAGGCCGAGATTTGGAGGGGATTAGGTAGACTCCAGAAGAAGTTAGCTGGCCCAGTTAGTTAGAAGGGTTTTTGAATATAGTTTTGAATTTAGTTTAAACCATATATTTGAATTTGAATACTTTCAAATTCAAACACACTCAAATAAAAACCAAATAAAATCCATAAACTCCAAATCACATACTTTACCATATTTTGAAAATATATTTTTATATTTTTGGTTTTATTTATTTAGGAATTTAGGAAGAGAGGCTAGAGAGGGTTTAAATATGGTGTCACATCATCAACAAAAGAAAAGTTCAAATTTTCTCACATTTTCATAACTTAGATTTCCGGGTTGTTACATTGCTCCTCATTGGTCACTTGCTGCAGTCCCGGGTGTTTAGGGGCCATTTGGGCGTCCGAGCAAGCCTTGGCTCCCTCTATAAATAGGAGGGGAGGGACTCCCATTTCTCACACACCACTCTCTCATTCTCCTCTCACTTTTAGTTTCCAAGGCTAGGGGTAGGCTAGAGTAGCTCTTCTTCAGGTTCCAAGTCGTCTTGGAAGTTTAGGTATGAGTTCTCTTTTATCTTTATTTCTTTGTATGACTTTGATCTACTTCAGTTATTCAGCTATTTCATATAAAGTCATGGTATATCATATTCTTGATGTGTTCTTGAGTTCATCCTCTGTTCATCATTAGAGGCTTGTGTTCTTTGTGAACACTACCTTTTGATCCACTTGAAGGTTGATAAACTCCTTCCTTATGTGTTTGTTCATAAGTTAGAGGCTGGTGTTCTTCACGAACACGACCCTTTGATCTTGTTGATTAGACATAAGAGAGTTCATATCTGTTCGTATGTCTACCCTTAGTTGATCTTGTTAGATAGCATGAGAGTGTTGCATGAGGTCTGTGTTCAAGCTACGGTACTCGGTCTAGTTGACCAGTCTTCTGGTGGCTCTCACCCTGGGTCACAATAGCCCGGGCCGGGTGAAGTCTAGCAGCAACGTAGGCATGGTGCCTGGGTTGTCTGGCTACGATAGTTATGAGCATACCCCCCGTAACGAGAGGTCGGTCCTCAGGTGGTGACAGCCCTGTTGGATCCTAGGGCAACCTCCGCGTTGGGGTACCTGCTGTAGGAGTCTAAAGTCTAGTTTCGCAGAGTGCTGGTCGTCGTGGGCTAGCTCCCCGTTTGTACCTGGGTGCTGAACCATGTTTCCCTCATGCAATACTCATGCTTATCTCTTGTATCTTCTAGCTTTGTATGTTTAGTACATTAGAACCTAGAGCTAACTCGTATGTTCCCCCTAAGCTGTAGTGTGCTAGAGTAGAGGTAGATTTGAGGTGTGTGTGTCACACTACCCCTATTATCTTTTATCTTACCCCTACCTTTGAGTGTGTTTTCCCTATATCTATCTCTTGGTTTACATTCAGAGCAAAAGCATAAGTCTAAGATATCCGTCATTGCCTTCCTTGGATTCGATACCCTTGGAATACTCTCTTTCCTTGGGGAAATGCTACAATGGTTTATCTGTGCACTTGCGGATTCGTTAATGATCGTTTAGATTAACCGATGGCAAGTCTCAATGTTCACGCTAACTGCGCCATTAGTTGTGACATTGGGAAATGCCAACAAGCATTTCTAGCGCTGACGCTAAGGATGGATTTCCAATATGTTCTTAAGTGATCGACGTTTAGAAATGTCAACAACGCCTTGGGCTATATATACCCCCTCCACTGACCCATTTGGAGTTGCTGGAGTGTGTGGAAGTGCAGAGGAGTTCAAGACTCATAGAAGATCATATCCAAGCCATCCAAGTGCTAAATTGCTCATCCATAGACTTGCACATGCTTTGTGTGTGTGCTTAGTGTTAGGCTTAGCTTAGAGCTGAGTGAGTGCAAGGTGTGCCTACCTTGTGAGGTGATTCTCGAGTGGATCAATTTGTACGAGGTGTGCCGGAAGCCTTGGAGCCTAGGTGGCTCTCTGGCAAACGTCTTCGACCCTCCGGCTTGGTGTGGAGCGGCGAGGACACTTTGTGCGAGGGACGTGGAGACCCCCTTCCCTTGGTAGAGAAGCTCCTTAGTGAAGGCGGCATCAAGGTGACCAAGGGAGCTTGGCGAGTGCCTTCATGGTGAGCCTTTGTGGCAAGTCAAGTGGTGCTCTTGGGAGAGACTTGGTGACCGGGAAGTAATACTCTTGTGTAGAGTACTTCAACAACGTGGACTAGGGGTGGCTTAGTGCCTACCGATACCACGGGATAAATCGCGTGTCAAGAGTTTGTTTCCTCTCATCTCCTTTTACGTTTCCGCATTACATTCTTGCAATCCTTGTTTGCCTTTACTTACCTAGAGTAGTATCTTGCTAGGATTGGCTATAGAATGCAAAACTTGTTTTGGGATGGGAGTTTCACACTAGAACAACCTAGTTGCACATCTAGATAGTATGTTCTAGTTTATGTTTGATACAAATAGTGATAAGCCATAGGTTAAGGTCTTAAGTTGCCTAATTCACCCCCTCCCCTTCTTAGGCTACATGCATCCGATTCCTTACACTAGCTAGTGAGACACACATCGCGGTCGTCGCCATGCTAGCAGCGAGCAGAACATGAAGGTAGCCGAGCTGCCGTCGGCCTCGCGCATGCCCATGCTTCCGAGCCGCCATTGTCCTTGAGTTGTCACCGCAGCTCGCACACACGAAGTCTCGGGGTCGCTGGAGATTTGCCAAGTTGCTGGAGCAGCATAATGTTGCCGCGTCCATCAGCCCTGTCGCAGTGCTGTGGCAACACGCCCTGAGGTCTGCCCGTCGTTGCCGTTGTGCACGACGAGGTGGAACCGCGGCTTGATAGCTGTAGCAGTAGCGACGCTGGCCGGCGCGGCGAGGAAGAAGGGTCCAGCAACCCTGGTGCACATATGTAAACGATGCGACCATATATACCAATCGAGAGGGTGGCCTATATCCTCTCGCCATAGGCAGCCGGTGGAGACGCGGCCGCCCCTGCTTCTCTCGTCCATGCCGCGTTGCGAATGTTCCTGCAACCATGAGCATCCCAAAAGAGACCGAGAGGAAAAAGAGAGGGGGAAAAATGGTGAGTAGAAAGGATACTTAGCGAATGCTCTTGCTAACTCCTTGAATGTGTAGGGGCTTGTGTTGGACTAGCAGTGTTTTCAAATTGTATAATCGAGCCTAATCAGTATGGCACCGATAAGTCGATTAATCGTGATAAATCGTAACTTATCGGGTGATAAGTCCGATTAATCGGAATTTTACCTTATCGCCTTAGCACCGAGTAGGACGATTAATCACGATTAATCGCGATAAGTCGGACGATTTGAAAACACTATGTTGGAGCCATGTAGCTGCTACGGCATCAGCCAACAAAGCACCTTGCATCTGAATAGTGGTGAAGATCGTACCACTTGATGCAGAAGTCTTTATCAATTCAGTCGCGACCACCTTGCTGCTGTGGTGTCAGCCGACTGAACCGAAGGGTTTCACAACTTGACGCGATCCCGCGTTGGTGCGTCGCACTGCTCCCATGGAGGTGAAGCGAACATCCTGCAACACTTGATAAATAATAGGTGTCTTGCGTGCACCTGTTAGAGTAAAGATAACAACCAAGGGAAAGAGGCAATAAGACACAGTTTTATGTTGTTTTTTTTGAAAAAAAATTGTTGGCTTTCCCACTAATGTTAGCCATATGAGCAGCTTAAGATGGGACTGCCAAAAGACTGAACTGTCGGGATACCGCTGAATAACCATAGCGGCGGCGGATGAATCTTGCCTCCCTAAGTGTAAGTGAGTGTGGACAACATGCTTCCGCAACTCCATCGGGTAGCAACGAGAATTATCTTCCGAGACTCCCTTGCATTGAGTTGAACCACGGCACCGCTCGCACCCTTCGTCGCGTGGACATGGGTATAGCTGAGTCGGTATACGGGGTTTGGGATAACAACTACGGAAATTGTGCCATTACTTTTGCCGAGGATGGCGAATAGCTACCCTCCGCCTTCTTGAACTTTTGACTTGCTTGATGCTTGAATCGGGTAATCTTTTTGGAGATCTCTTGAACTTGAGCTTTTCTTCTTGGGATTTGATCATCTCTTTTTTTTTTGCACCTCTTGAGACTTGAATCTTGCTTCTTCTTGGAATTTGGAGGGTAGCCATTCACCTCTGTGTATCTAGGTGGATCCTCGCTGGCATCATCTTTTTTTTAGTCCCTTGTTTTCACCTCCTGGGGATGGCAAGTGGCTGCACACCGAATGAAACTTGTGTCGCACCAGGTAGCCCTTTTCTTGCTCTTCTCCTATAGTCTTCCCCGGGGTGTGTCGTCCTGCAACAAGGAGCGCGAGGGGCATGGTCGCCTCGCTTCTTAGGAGTCATCGAGTGGTCTCCCCGCTGCCCCTAGTGGAGCACGCTTGGCACGTGTGGTGCGCTGTGCATGAAGGAGGGTCGGCTGAAACTCCACCAGGCATTAATGCCCAAAATCCTTCAATCGTAGTCTTGAGGCAATCCTTCTCTTGCACTACAGTTGAACATTCCATGGGGAAAGTCATTTTTTGTAGGACCCGTGTGGTCCATGAGAAACAAATGAAAAAAGGGGTGGCCAGGTAATGCAATGAAGAGTGCACACTAGCCACCCAAGAAGCGAAAAAAATGTTTTATGCGAAGAAAAAAATGGAGGGATGTAAAAGGTGCAACCGGAATACCGTCGGTAGTGAAAATAATGAGGAGGCACATCATTGCCCCCAGTGTCGAAGGATGCGCCGGGATGCCATCGGCGGTGTAGAAGGGCACGTCGAAACATCATTGGCAGTGCAAATAGCCACGTCGGAACGTCATCGATGGTGCAGATGACCGCGTTGGAATGTCGTCAGCGGTGCAGATGGCCACGTCGGAATGTCATCGACGGTGCAGATGACCGAGGGGACGCGTTGTTGCCGTAGTGTCGAAGGGTACGCCAGGATGACATAGGCGGTGTAGAAGGGCACGTCGAAACACCGTCAGCAGTGCGGATGGCCGAGGGGACGATGTTGCCCCCGGTGGAGTTGATGTAGAGCCTCATGTTGGGACGCCGTCGGTGGTGAAGTGAGTTGGGGAAGCACGTCGTTGCCCCCAGTAGTGTTGATGTGTAGAACACCACGCCGGAACATCGTCGACGGTGAAGTGGCCGACCAAGGAGGTGTGGTGCTGCTCCTGGTGTTGTCGATGTAGAGGATGACGTCGGGGGTGCTGTCGGCAACATAGACGACCAGAGGTACGGGTCTTGGTGGCTCGGTGTAGACTTGGGGCGGTTATGGACGATAGATGCGCCTCTTCCCAGCTTCGTCCTCCGTGTGCTCGCCAAGTTGACGTGAATGGCGCCGGCTGCTGATGCGGCTCCTCCCCAGACTGCACGACGAGCATAGTTGGGGTCATCATATGGATTTGGTGTCTCCCTGGTACCGATCGAGTCCTTGGCAGGAACATAGAAGCCACGTCAGTGTCCCGACAAGAGCACCACAGGGTGTCGCGGACGCTAGCTCTAGGATGGGCTTCGTTCCTGCATGACTTCTTGGCTTCTGATTGGTACTTGGATGCACACGCAGGTACACACACGTACGTGCATGTGGCTGCATGGCTTTCTTGCATCTTCTTCCTGCTTGCTTCTGGTGCGTGCACATACTCGAGGGAGCGCAGGCCACGGCTGGACAAGGGCAGCGCCATCTTGCTTGCACACCGGCGAACGTCGTCTCCTGTTCACCGTCTTCTGGATGCTCGTGCAAGCACCCCCGATCGCTGGCACAGTGTCATCTCCATGGTTGCACGCATAGGCGCCTCTGGGCCTCCGGCCATCGACTCGACGGCGTCTTCATGTCCCATGGCGCTGGCGTTTCCATCAGCTCCAGCCACCAGTAGAGCGACCGGTCGCGGACGCCACGACTCCGTCTTCATGACTTGTACAGCACACGTAAACGCACACGCACTCGCACTGTATGGCCATGCATGCATGCAGGGAACATCTCCCTACTTTGCCGATGGCTGAGCTGGTATACGCCTTCAGAAGTGTTGCAGCCACTGGCACAAGAAGTCGGGTGACGAGAAGATAATGACACAGCAGCTTCACGCCACCTCTAGTGAGTATAATCTCATCAGCGGCAACACCGTCTTGTCTTTTTGTCGTTTCCACGGCGCCTCCGACATCTCCGGCAGCCCGTACCGTCCGGCAACCTACGGCGTCAGCACCGGTCGTGGACGTCGTGCCTTCATCTTCAGTACACAGCTTTGTGTTCCAGCACCACAGAGGATGAAGAGAGTATCATGAGCTTCCTCGGCACCCTGTACGCCGACGGTGGACTGAACTTGCTGGTGAAGGTTGTAGAGAGCGGCACCATCTGGTGCAGATGATAGATGGGTCTTGAGGGCATCCGGCGCCAGATGGATGGTCACCTCGCAGCTCCTCGACGTCGGCGTTGTACGCCTTGCCGGCGTCGTCACCATACTTCTTGATGGTGGTGCCGCCGCCGTCGTCTTGGTGCATGGCATGGCAGCCCCGCGGCACCACCGATGCCATTTTGGCAAGGCTTCATGCTTCTCCACCACTTCAGGCCTCTCGGGGACACGGACGGGCAGCGGCCGACGACGACATCCGAACTATGACGTGTATGCAGTTGTACGATCTGCAAAAGAAAGATGAGAGAGAGCATGACATCAACTGTCATGGCTCCCTTGGCGCGGCAACCTCGGGATGACTCCGGCGCAGGTGCTCGGCGTCGACTCTAGATGGTGCGGACGTCGGACTTGACGGTGGCGGTTTGCCAGTTCTGGTCGCGTGGGCGCCGCTGAGCTGGTGTGCAGGACCTTGGTCTTGTGGGCACTGGATGGATCAAAGCTCCACCGGCCGTCGTTGCTTCCTCCGGTGGCGAGAGGTCCTGCTGTGGCTCCCTCATTGATGCTCCTTTCGCGCGATGGTGGCTTCATGGCTGCCACCTCCTCGGCAAGTCTGCATGGAATTGAAGGGGCCTCTGTTCGGCTCCCCCGTCAGTCGGTCTGCTGCGCCTCTAGCACAGTTGGTGATGAGATGGGCGAGCGGCAAAGCAAGTAGATGGCCTTGCCATGCGAGCTACACATGGGCACCTGATTTGAGATTTAATAAGCTCGACGGCTTCGAGTCAGCTCCAAGACAGGCGCTGGCACTGCTGCGACAGCGGGCGACGAAGCTCGACGGCTTCACGTCGGCTTCGGGAGGGTCGCCGGAGGTGTCGTCGGGCTGGTGCTGACCTTGACCTTGCGAGTGCTCGATGTTGAAGGATTGAAGGCTTTGGCTCTTCCCTTCACTCTGCAGCGCCTCATCAGATCAGGAAGCGGCTGCTCTTGGGTTCCTTCCTCCTGGCGACGGCGACATCTTCATCTATCGTGGACATGTCAGCTTGCGCATCTCTACAACTTGCTCCGTTGCCTGAAGAGAAAAGGAAAAAAGAAAAAAATGCCACAAAATCGAAAGGGCTCCTGTACGTGAGAACGCAAGGGCCGTAAATATGGACGAGCCGGAGCTTGCTTGATGGAGGTCGTGAGAGGTGCAGTCGGGCTGGTGCAGACGCCGACCTTGAGGGCACTGGATGGGTCGAAGATTGATCTTCTCTTCCTTCTTCCTCCTCTTGTTTTCTAACACTTTGGCAATGCACGGCTGCCGGTCGGAATGACGCCATCTCCATGTTTGCCATCTCCTCCAGCGCCCCTGATTGAGGTTGCTGTTTTTGTAGATGGCTCTCCGCACGGAGAAGAAAAGAGGCCACCGTGCTTCTCCTAGGCTTCCCAACTCTAGTTCTGGCGCAGTTGTTGACTCCCTGTAATAACAATAATATGGACCAAGGAGGCTCAGGGTACTGCTAGCTTGGTGCAGATTTGGGGCCGCAGTGCGCGGCCCATCCTCCAGGTGCTCGCCGAGTCCGATGTGGAAGGTACTGCTGGACATGTCGATCTTGGGGGTCGATGCAACCTCATATCCCGCAGCTCGCACAATATATCGTGGCACCATGGACGAGGGTGATCTCCACAGAGCAAGTTCCCGCTTCTTCATCAGGCACACCGATGTGACAGGGCATGCAAGCAATCTGTGAAAAGGTAACGAGAAGGACGAGGGTTATTTTTGAACCGCCCCCCGCGTCGTCCTCCCTAGGCGGCTCGGGGGCTCCCCCGCGCGCCGCCTCCCACCCCACACCCGCGAGCTCCGCCGGCCGCCGGCGTGCGCGCGACGGCGGCGGCCCTCTCTCCTCTTCCCCTCCCCCCTCCCTTCCTCCCTTTCCACACCCCACCACAGGTTGCTCCAGTGCCGACGGTTGCCGCCCTCCTCGCCGGCCGGGCTTGGCCTCCGGCGCCGCCCCTCCGGGCTCGGCCGGCCGGCGCCGCCCCCCTCCTCCTCCCCCTTCCCTCTCCCCCGGCGGCCCCCCTCCCCCATCCCTAGATCCGGATCTAGGGTGGGGCCCGCCGCCGCTGCTGCCGCCGGGCCGCGCTCCGGCGCCCCCCGGCGTGCGCGCGGGGCTCGCCGCCGCCGCCGGAGGCCATCCCTCAGAGCTCCCCCTCCGGCTTGGCGGCGCTCGAGGCTGCCAGCGGCGTTGCCCCTCGGCCTGGACTCGGCTCCTGGGCGAGGCGTGTCGGCGTGGGCGAGGCATCCGCAGCGTGCTGGCGCCGGCTGTCTTGGGCGGGGCGACGCGTGCTGGCGCCGAGGCACCGGCTGCCGTGCACGCGGGACACCTCCGCCGGAAAGGAGGTCCTGCGCCGCGGTACGTGGCGTCCTGGCATGCAGCTGGGCAGGATGGCGTTGCACCCCTGCGCGCCCCTGCTGCAGGCCGTGGACGCGACGGAACAGGCCTGCGACGGCACGTTGGCGGCCCTCACGGGCAGGTGCGCGGACGCCGGCGAACACCTCCTCCTGCCGGCGCTCCCTGGCCTCCCTGGCGCCACCCCTCCTGCGGCTCCTCCTCGTCGTCGGCGGGACCCCCTCCGCGCGCCTCCTCCCTGCGTCGGCTCGGCTCCCCCGCGACCGATCACCCGCCTTCAGCTGCTGCAGTTTTGCCCGTTCCGGCGCCTACTCTCCCGGGTCCGTGGGGCCCGTCCGCCTCTGCACCCTCGGCCGCTGAACCGTCTCCCACGCTGCCTCGTCGTCGTCGTCCGGTGCATCCCCTCCCTCCTGCGGTCTTCGGCCTCTTCGACTGGGCTCCCGCCGGCAGCCGCCGCCCTCCTACTGTCGACGGCCGTCCCACGCCGGTGTCGCGTCCCTACCCCCTCGACGCGGGTGCGGGTGTGGGCGGCGGGCCGGGAGGGAGGTGCCCTCCCCCCTTCCGCACCTCCCTTCCTTCAGCGGCTGGTGTTGCAGTGGTGTGTGGCGGGTCTGTCGCCGCCCGGTGGAGTTCGTGCTGCTGTCCTGGCGATCTGCGTGGGCTGCGATGGCGCGGTCTCCGCGACGACCTTGTGCCTGCGGTTGTTCCTTGTTGCCATCATCTCGGGCACACGCTGCGGTTCCCATTACTTGGTCTACCACTTTGGTTCCAGCGGCTGGCAGTGTTGTTGTTGGCCTTGGAGTTCTTGGGCGAAAGCCTTGCCTAGCGCTTGCTAGTGCTCGCAACGGTTGCGCATCCTCGCGTAATTACCCTGTTGGGGGCGTTGTGTTTGCCTCTATTGCCTCTGGTCTGCAAGGTGAAGACTTGGCCTGCCCATTCGTGGGCGGGCGGACGACAGCGGCGGCGGTGCTGCTTCCTTCCTGAAGGCGTCGTTTTGCAAGACCGCTACATTTGCCTCCGCTGCCTCCGAGCTGTTAGACTAGCAATGATGTGCGTGTTTCCTGGATGTACTTCTTCCCCGCTGGCATTTGTGTTGCCGTGTGTCCTCCCTTCTGTAGTGCTGGTGTGGTGACCCTCCCCCCTCCTCTCTCTTTCTTTCTTGTTGCTGTTATGGTTCTCGGCTCTTTAGGGGTTCTCCTAAAGTTGCGTATTGAAAAACTCTCTCCTCTTATTGAAAAACGTGCTTTGCACGTCTTAAAAAAAGGTAACGAGAAGGGGAGAGAAGGGGAAAATCAAGGCACACTAGTCGGCGTGGATGAGCTTCTAGCATCCTTGATCTCCAAATTTGCCTGTGGTAGTACACATGCATATGCACGTATGTGCGTGTAAGGGGCTTGTGAAGCACACCCTTTTGATCGCATCTTCTTGATTAATTGCATGCGAAGAGATGCCGATCTTGCGCCTGCTAATACAAGCACCTCCGGTCATCATAGTTGTACTGGTGCTACTACAATAGCACCGCGACGTCATCATCTTGGCCGTCGATAAGGAACAATGTCTCGTCATCCTCAACAGCTCCTTGGCGCAGTTGTGTTGTTAGCACCGTCGTGTTGTCTTGCGGCACCGCTTCCTGCGGCGTCACCAGCTTGGCACATACCTCAGTCTTGAGGCACTGGGAGCCCGGGATGCAGCAGACGCACGTCGAGGTAGTGAAGATCTTCATGTTGATGCCTCAGCAGGAACACCCCAAGGGCACGGACGGCAGCTCTGGAACGGCCTCCCCGACTCCCCGTTGCTCCCTTGTCTCCTGATTGGCTGCACAAGTACATGAGTGTGCACATGCACACACACGTACTTGCATATGCATGGCCCCGCAGATCGATCTTGTTGCTGCTTGAATCTTGGACCTGTACGCCGCACGTGCAGCAGCTTGCTCCCTGGACCTCTTCTTGCTTGCCTCCTTGACCTGTACGCCAGTGACTGTCGACCGCCTCCTCAGCTGCACATACAGAGTGTTTCCGGCCGCCGGCATGAGGTCATCATCATCTTCGTGGTTGCACACTACGCGAGTGCCTCCGGACATCGGCATGATATCGATGTCGTCTTCGTGTTTCGCAGCGCCGGCACCTCCGTCAGCTGCATGGCCGACGACGAGGAGAAGGGCAGTGGCATTCTTCCGCACCCGCTTGAAGTGCTCACCGGCTTCGTGTACGAGTCTGGCACACGGTCAACGGCCTTGCTGCGGTAGGGCTGAAGATCGTTGGTGTCGGCCTTGCTGTTGCAGGCGCACGAGGGACGACGTCTTCTCTTCCTTCTACCCGGCGCCTTGACGGATCAGCAGCAGTACCTCCTTTTCCCTGCAATCTCTGGCGATGCTTGGAGTAGGTGAAAAAGGATTCCAACGTGGACACCATGGCGCGGCTCTGTGGCCGCCGCCTTCTTCTCTCCAATGCGTCAGGCTTCTTCGCGATCTTGATGTCGTCCTTGTCACTTCCGGATGGAAGTTGGTGGTGTCGTGTAGTCGTGGGCGCTCGACGGAGAGGGGGACTGTTGGGGTGAAACCCGTCTCCGAAGTGGGGCCAACAAATGCGACTAAAATGCACACTCAAACTCTCATAAAAAACTCAAGTGTGTCTTCGGGTAGCTAGGAAAGCTTTCCCTCAGACTTCCCGTCTCTCCCTTTTTCATTCCTCTCGAGACCGTTAAATAGGCCGTAACATTTACACTTTACATTCCTACCCTTGCTTTTTACATCGTGCGAAGGATCTTTGAGGGCATTAAAGTATTTTTCACCCTAACACGACCAACTGCCCCCATTACAACTCATCACTTTACACCGTGGTGCTTTCCGTGTGGGCCCAGATTTCCTCCTGCTCCTTCGGCGAAACTTCACTGTCTCGAAGGCCCACTCCGCTCCGCGCTGTGGTCGTCGTCGTAACCTTCGCGCCGTGAAGCCACCCTTCGTTCACCTTGTGCTTCCGCACATCATCTTGCGCCACTTCGGTCCTCTGCCCGAAGGTTTCCCTCGTCTTCGGGCGACTGAAACCTTCGGTCCTTCGCCTTCCCGAAGCTCCCGAAGGTGCCGACCCTTCGGGCGCCTGAGACCTTCGGCTTCTTGCTTTCCTCGAGCCCCGAAGACGCCTAACCTGCACAACCATCGAACACAAGGTACCATTGTTTCTTCATGACCCGAAGGTCTGTAGCCAAAATGGAAAACAAGGGGGTTAGGTACGAAATGAATTTCCCCAACATTAGCCCCTCGCTAGCGAAGGTTTGCTTTCTTGACGAGCCGAAGTAGCGAAACAAAAAACGGGTAGAAATCTGTTCGTACCGAAGCGCCTCCCCATTTCGGCTCGTCGAAACCCTTGTTTTTACACGTGTCAAAATATTTTGGATCTCCTGTTTTCTCGCGATACAGTCGTCTTTCCTGATTTTTCGGTTCGATCTTCCTATTTTATCGCGATATACTTCCGTAATTGTTCCTCTGTTTCCTCCTATATTCCCGCGCCACGTATTCCTAGATTGTCGCGCTGCTCATGTTATAAAAAGCTCCCTCCACCTCTCGGTGCAAAATCCTAATTGTTGCTGCCCTCTGCCTGCCTGGTGTGCTTCTTCTCCTGGTAAACTCTTGTCAAGTTCGTTGTAGCTCTTCGCTTTATTTTTTCCTGCGTTCCTTTTGTTGCTTCGCTCAATTAGGTTGTACTTCCTCTTCGCTCTTTTAGGTTGCACTTCGCTTCACTGTTTTCTTCCGTTCCTTCGATGGCTCCGAAATCTGCTGCGTCGAAGCCCCCGAAGGCCACCACGAAGGTTTTTGGGCAAAGTCGTGTGACTCCGCGGCTTCTTGCTGAGTATGAAAAACTTGAGTATTTCGAAAGCGGTCAAGCTAGGGCTCCCGGAAATGAAGTGATTCCGACTCCGAGGGATGATGAGGTTGTGGTATTTCGTGACCTTTTTGCTGCCAGCCTTCGGTTTCCCCTTGATCCCATTGTCGTTGCAATTCTTCGCAACTTCGATATGTATGTGCATCACCTTACTCCTAATTCCATCCTTCGGCTAAGTTTGTTCATGTGGGCGTGCAAAACCATGGGTGTCAACCCTACTGTGGCCAACTTCGTTCGTGCTCACACCATTCATCATCAACCACTTTATATGGAGCGCACCGAAGGTGATACATATGTTAAGGAGGAGGCCCAGTTTGCCTCGCTGAACTTTAGATATAGGTCTGATGTAGATGTCCCTGTTGTTTGCTATAAAAACAAATGGGAGGATGACTAGAACACCTTCTGGTTCTACCATAAAGTGGATGACAATGTTGCGTCGTTGGTTAGCAAGGAGATGCAAGATCTACCGAAGGGTGTTGGCATTACTCCCGATGATTCTGATTAATCTCGGTTGTTTCTGGTCGTTTTTCGGGAGATTGCAAAAATCATGGGCACTCGCAATCTCGTCGAAGAGTATTGCTACTGCAAGGTTTTTCCAGTGAAATCCGGCTGGTCTGTTGTTGCATGGAGCGACTTCACAAGTCCTATCAAGATTCCGGACTTCACAAAAAGCTTCGGATTAAAACTCGAAGGTACGTAGGTTTTGTTTTGTTTTTGCATTTTTGGCTGCTTTGGTATACTACGCTTCCATGTCCTACTTTTTCCTTATCATCCTTCGCATTCTTTCAGATATTGATGTTCTACTGATCGAAGATGCCGCCAATGAAATACTTGGCCCTGCCAGCCTTAAAGAGGATAACAACATCATTAACCGAATTGGCGGTCGTCGCGACAACCGCATCTTTCAATTCTTCGGTATTGCTGCTGGTGATCGTCAAGTCACCGTCACATGGCGCGAAGCTGCCGCAAAGTGTGGCGCGAAGAAGGGCTCTGGCACTGTTGCGGAACCTTCGGTTGTTGCCGCGCCTTCTCATCCAGGCAAGAGACGTGCGAAGGCTGCAAGTAACCGCTAGCCTAAGCGCCATCGCAAGCAAAAGTCCGCCTCTCCTGAGACTGTGTCATCTAGCCCCGATGGTAGTGATGGAAACCGCAGTGACGGTAACAAAAGCAATGAAAATGTTGGTGATCCTGCGTTGTCTGGGCGGAGTACCCCGGGCGTCTGACCAGGGGCATACAGAAGAACAAGTTGATGTGACTCCGCTGTCACCGCCTCAGGATGCAGCTGCTGGTACCCTTGCTCGGCCCTTCGACATTGATATTAGTGATCGTGAACTGGAGAGTGATGAAGAGCTGGCCGCTCTTCCTAAAACAAGAGGCAAAGCGCCTGTCACTGTCGAAGATGCCCCAAAGGATTCCGCTCCTGCTGGACGGCTTGCTCCCTCTTCTTCGCGCAAGGTTATCACCGCCTTCGCTGTTGATGCTGGTGAAAGTGACAATAGCTCTGATACTGAGTCTGATAGCGGTTGGCGAAGTGCTGGTGTGTTTTTTAGCGCCGATTCTCCCTCTGTAGTTGCGCGTCGTATCAGAATTCCTCACAGCTCTCGATTTTTTGGCGACCGCAAAAGAAAATTCTGCAGCGATGACCGCGAGTGTGCTTTGCTTCAAGAGGCGGGCCAATCTTTCAGTTTTCCTATCATGGAAGAAGATTTGAGCCGAGAAGGTGCTGATGAAGTTTTAACACAAGCACAAGATCTTGCCATGAAAACCTTCGTTGCTTGCCGAGTTGCTCAACGTCGGTGTCGTGAAGATATCCGTCAGTTCAACCTTCGCAACCAGACTACCTCTTCTGCTCTTGAGAAGGAAATCATCACCGTCAAGAACCTTCAGAAGGATAAGGATGGCCTTACTACTGCTTTGGAAGATGAGAAAAAGAAAAGTGTTTCTTTGTCTTCGGAGATAACTTCTCTTTCGGAGAAGAACAATGCTCTTCAAAGCGAAGTTACCAGACTGAAAGAAGCTATTGAGAGCGAAAAGAAGAAAAGTGAGGGCGTTAAGGGTATTTACGAAAGTAAGCGGAAAGAGCTTGATGAGCTGAAAACCACTGATGCTGCTCTTGTCAAGGAACATGAGGAATACTACGACGAAGTGCAAAAGCATATTGTTCCTGTTTGCAAGAAAGTTCACGATCTTCTTGTGGACTTCGGCACCGCTCCCGGCCCATACAACATCAAGGATCAATACATCAGTGATATTTTTAAGTGGCTGTCTGATGGTGTTTCCTCTTTAGCTTCGGCTGGCCGCTCTTTTGGTGAACTAAGCGCTGGAGTTGCTGCTCGGACTATTTGCCACTCTGTGTACTCTCTTCTGAGCACCCCTTCTGACGGATCCGAGCCAGTCGTTTCTAAATCTGCACTTCGACAGATGCGCGATGACTCCTTTGCATGGCCTCAATAAACCAATGTTGATCGGATACCCGCTCTTCCGAAGAATATTGCGAAAAACTTTGTCAAAGAGTTTTATCGTAAGTTTGGTTTTGCTTATGCGGTTGCTGAGGCCCGCCGTGTTCTGCGCAAGGTTATCTTACTATGCTCTTCGTAAAATTATTTTTTATGTTTGTGGTGTTTCTATCTTTTTTTGCCTTCGTTTGTTTTAACATATAACTTTTCTTTTCCAGACGAGCCCCAGCCCCGCTGCTTCTGAACAAGTTGCTGTTATCTCTGGCGCTGCGACTACTCCGTCTTCTTCCACTCCTTCAGCTACTGCTGTTGCTTCTGGCACTGGTGGTCAAGTTGTTGCTCCTACCGCGCCCTCATCTTCGGCTGGTGGAACTCAAGGTGCTACTTCTTCTGTTGCACAAACTACTCCGGCCGTTCCTCATACCAGCGAAGAGGTGTGAAGATTGAGGCTGGGATGACTAGTGTTAGGCGGGGAGTGTTAGAACATATTTTGCGTGTGTAACTGAAATATTTTGCGAATCTGCGCAGGTGCCGGAATTGTGCCCTGCGCAGATAGACGAAGATGCCTGCCCAATTGTTATAAACCGTGGTGACTATTTTATGTCTGGTTCCATATGGCGAAAATTTCACTCAAAATTTCCCCACGTGTCCTTCGACGAGTTTTGGTCTTATAAAAGTAACTGATACGATGAACGCAATAATGCGTCTAAGGATTTCTTCGAGCAGTATACCCGGAACCGGTTGATTCATGATTCAACTTCGCAGCGACGCCTTCGTGGAATTGAATCTTCTCTTGCTGTGCGGTCTTTAGCAAACTCTTTGTCTGGTGGTGGCTCTTCTATTGCTATTCCGAAGGTTGAAATTGTTGATCTCACCGAAGACGACATGCACGAGTATATTTACAAGCGTTCTAACTGACGAGTTAGCGGGCTACTTTGTGTGTGTTAGCTGTAACAAAACATGCTGTTGTATCTGTAACTCTAGTACTGCTTGTATGTTTGCTTTTTTGTAACAAATTCTCATTTCCGCGAAGTCATTGGTTTTGGAACTTCGGGAAAAAGGGAACTCAAACTGCGAAGTGCCTCCCCTAGTTTCCTTTTCCGTGTTTCACAACCAATCTTGGCATGTAAAAGAAATTTCTTATATATTTTTCCTTGCTTAACGACGATTGCACTTTTTCTTTCACGCGTTGCCTTCGCGCGGTTTTGCGTTCTGCAGTGCTATAATGCGACGTTTTTTGCTGCGCTATCGAAGAACGTTTTTACCCTCGAGATGACTCGTCAGTCAAGTCTCGCATTTTGCTTCGCGCATACGGTGCCGAAGGCTTCTTTCCTTGCTAAAGAATGAGATGATTTGCGACTACGCCGTTTAACGAGTTGACTTATCCCTGCGGGTTTTTCCCGAGGGGCTTCGCGCATTAGCCGGCGAAGACTTTTTGTTATTTTTGTGCTCGACTTCGCTGCGAGCACCCTAAGTGAACCAATTACGTTTTGCGTTCTTCTCGAAATCCAAACGTAATTGTTCACTTACGCGATGTATGTTGTTTTTGTAACCTGTGCCGAAAGTGACAACTCATTTCATTTGAGTTGCATCACTTCGGACTTCCTGATGCACGCCGATGATATTTTGGGGAGTCCTTGTTATAATTTCCAAGGAGATATTACACAAGAAGACCGCCTCATTAAAAACCTCGCATCCCCGTTGTGCCGATGATTACACAACTAGGGACTCTCCCCGCGAGGAAAACAGTACGGCTTCGAGAACTTAAATTAAAATGTATGTTACAAAAATGTGAAACGAAAAGAAACTACGAAAAAATGAGCTAAGATACAATGAAGTTTGTTCCCCCTTTCACAGCCAATATTTTTGCAGCATATCTTCGTTCCACGAGTATGAGTCCTCCAACCCCTCTAGATTGGTCAGCCTGAAAGCCCCTGGTCTTGTTTCTGTCGCTATGAATGGACCATCCCATTTTTCCTGCAACTTTCCCACCCCTCTTGTCTTCTTTCTTAAGACCATGTCCCCTGTTTTTATGTTCCTCCTTCGGATTTTCTTGTCCTTCCATCTTCTGGTTTCTTCTTGGTAACACTCAATGTTTTGCAATGCTTGAAGTCTAGCTTCTTCGCATGTGTCCAGTGCTGGTGCCATGTCGTCATTCCCAGGTGTGTCTTCGGTACGAATGGACCCTAGTTTTATATACTCTGGTACCATTGCCTCTTCGCCATATAATAACTTGAAAGGAGTGAATTTTGTGGCCCTTGATTCTGTTGTGTTGTGAGACCATATGACCCTTGGCAACTCTTCTGCCCACTTGCCTCTTGGCATGCCCGTGATGTTTCTTTTTATCCCTGTGAAAATTATTCCGTTGGCCCTTTCCACGACTCCGTTGGATTGTGGGTGATATACCGAAACAAAACACAACTTGGTGCCTAGATGGAAACAGAACTTGTGAAAGTCTGTTGAGTCAAACTGCTTGCCATTGTCCACTGTCAACTCGTACGGGACTCCAAATCTGCAGACCACATTTTGGCAAAAGAATTTTTGTATAACCCCCGAAGTTATTGTCTGCACTGCCTTCGCTTCGATCCACTTTGAGAAGTACTCTACAACTACTATTGCGTATTTGTAATTTCCTGGCACCATTGGCAGAGGCCCAACGATGTCAATTCCCCATCTTGCAAATGGCCATACCGAAGGTAAAAGTTGAATTTCATATGGTGAGAACTTGGAATAGTTTATGTGCTTTTGGCAGTTGTCGCATTTTCTTACAATCTCTTCTCTTCGGCGTCTCTTACTGCTGTTGGCCAATAAAATGCCTCGCGAAATACCTTCGCTACCAGCTTCCTTGTTCCTATGTGTGAAGAACACATGCTCGCATGGATTTCTCTGAGCAACTCTTTTCCCTCTTCGCGCGATACGCACTTGAGTAACGGTGCGCACACGCCTGCCTTGTACAAATTTTCCCCTCTCAAAACAAATGACATTGCTCTTGCTGCCATCCTTTTCCTGTCAGCTTCGCTTTCTGGCTCGTAATGCCCTTTCAAGTACGTGACTATTTGTGTCCTCCAATCTTCGCTGGTGATTGCGCTAACAAGCTTCGGCTCCGCTTGTGCGAAGTGTGCAGTCATTTTTCTCAACATCTCATAGAACACATCAGGTGGTAATGGTTGCTTTGTAGCCCCTGCTTTTGCTAAAGCATCTGCTTCCTTGTTCTGCTCCCTTGGTATCTTCTTAACTGTGAACCCAAGAAAGTTTTTCTCCATTGTTCTCACTGCTTTCAAATACGAAGACATTTCATCTTTCTTTGCTCTGTATGCTTTGCCTATTTGGTTTGTGATGAGCTCTGAATCCGTGTTCAACACCAACCTTCGTGCCCCTACTGCTTTTGCCTTTCGGAGCCCCAATAGCAACCCTTCCTACTCTGCGACATTGTTTGTATATCCGTCGAACTCTAGCCTTGCCACGTATCTCATTTTTATTCCCGAAGGTGATGTGAGGATTGCCGAAGCTGCTGCGCCATCATTACAATACGCGCCATCACAAAATATTTCCCATGATTTTTCTCTATTTGGTGGTTTCGCCGCGTCTTCGTCTGCGTGGGCCCATTCTACCACGAAGTCTGCCAGCACTTGAGATTTTATTGCTGTTCTTGGCGTGAAGGTTATGTCGTATTGAGACAACTCCGCTGCCCACTTGCCAATCCTTCCCGAAGATTCTTTGTTCTCAAACATTTCGCGAAGCGGAAAACTGGTTGGTACTACCACTTTGAAACTTTGGAAGTAATGCTTCAACTTTCTTGCTGCCATTACCACTGCGTACGCCATTTTCTCTAACTCTGAGTAAAATTTCTTTGCTCCATTGAGCACTTCGGAGACGAAGTATACTGGCACTTGTTTCAAATTGTTGCTGTCTTGCTTCTCCTCAACCAATGTTGCACTGACCGCGTGAATTGACGCTGCCACATATAACAACAACTTCGCTTTGGGCCCTGGGCTTGCCATTACCGTCAACTTTTCCAAATATGCTTTTAGCTCTTCGAAGGCCACCTGCTCATTTTCTCCCCATGTTATATTTTTCTACCCCGCCAATTGCTTGAAAAACGGCAAGCTTCGTTCTGCTGATTTGGAGATGAAACGACTTAGCGTTGCGAGTCTGTCGGTGAGTTTCTAGACTTCTTTTTTTGTTCTTGGTGGTCTCATGTTTCTTATTGCTTCTATCTTTTCTGGGTTTGCTTGTATTCCTGACTTTGATACCATGCATCCCAACAATTTGCCCCTAGAGACACCGAAGATGCACTTCTCTGGGTTCAGCATGAGTCCATACTTTCTCATATTCTAAAAAGTTTCCGCCAAATCTTCAATGTGACTCTCTTTATGTTTGCTATGCACTACCACATCGTCGACGTACACAGACACATTCCTCTTCAACTATGGACCAAGAACTATCTGCACCATTCTGTTCAAAGTTGGGCCTGCGATGCGCAGACCTTCGGGCATTCTTACGAAGCAGTATACCCCGAATGGCGTTATGAAACTTGTCTTGTCTTCGTCTTGTTTTCGCATCCACACCTGGTGATATCCCGAAAAACAATCCAGAAGTGACATCCTTGCGGATCCTGCTGCTGCATCTACCAACACATGAATTCTTGGGAGCGAGTAATCATCTTTCGGGCAGGCCTTGTTGAGAGATGTGAAGTCTATGCACATTCTTTGATCTCCATTCTTCTTCGGGACCATAACTATGTTGGACAGCCAAGTAGTGAAATGCACTTCGCGTATGACTCCCGCGTCTAGCAACTTCTGTACTTCTGGAAGTGCTGCTTTCTCTTTTTCTGGTGATATCACCCTTAACTTTTGTCTTCTTGGCGGGACCTTCGGATCTAAGTTTAGACTATGCTCAATAATGTCACGCGGTATGCCCTTGAGATCCTTTTTGCTCCATGCGAAGACATCCTGGTTATCGCTCAAGCAATTAAGTAGTTCTGCCTCTTCTTCTTCGTTGAGGTCCTTTGCAATTATGACTGTTTTGTCATCTGTATTACCATTCAAGTTCATTCTTTTCGTGTGCTGCATGGGCTTGATTCTATTTTCTTCTTCTTTCCTCTTCTGCTTTAAGATCTGTGACTCTTGCATGTCATCTTCGGTCTGTTGCTTGCCTTCGTTTAATCTCACTAAGTGTATCGGCTTGCGATCTGTGCCTGTGTTGTACTCCATGTCCCATGCATCTTCCTAGTCACCATAGACTGATAGCACCCCATTAATCATTGGAATTTTCATACATAAAAATGGCATGTGAATTACTGCTGCGAATTTGTTTATAATTCCTCTTCCGAAGATGGCCTTGTAAGAATAAGGGATGTCCACAACATCAAAGTTGACCATCTTTGTTCTCATTAGAGCCCCCTCGCCCAACGTAACATTCATTTCAATAGTTCCCAGAGCTTCAACCCGCTTGTTCTCGAAGCCATACAATGGTTTTGTAGACGTTTACAATTGATAATCCCTGAATTCCATTTTCCTGAACAAGTCATAAGTGAGAACATCTGTGGAACTGCCATTGTCTACCAGAATTCCTCCTACATCGTTTCCCAGAATGTACTTTGTGTTCTTTCCCAATATTGCTCTGATCACCAACGGATCTTCGTGGGGGTATCTCTTCAATTTCAAATCAGCCTCTGTGAAGGTGATTGGGATATGCGACCACCTTGTGCGAAACACCTTACCCGAAGTTAAATGGCTGACCTCCCTTCGATCGTCCTTCCTTTGCCTCTTCGATGGGAACTCAGGGAAATAACATCCCCCTGTTATTGCATTTATGACATTCACCCTTTGGTATCTGTCATCTGAATCGTTGTTTATGACGTTGACTCTTTGGTATCTGTCATCTTGCTCTGACCTTCTGGCGTTTTGCTGCTGAGATTGCGGTAGGTTTTCTTTTGGCTGATATGGGGCACTTGGCGTTGGGCCTTGCGCTGGTGTGTACGCTGGGTGGAACTGCGGTGGATATGGTAGGGGTTGGAAATATTGCGGTGGCGGCTGATACATGGGTTGCCAGTTTGACGCTGAACTATTTTCCACCGAAGGTACGGCAGGTGTCGCTCTATTGAGAAAACCGACTTGGTTCTGCGCAGTCTTCTTTTTCTCCTCTTCCTCCTTTCTCTTGATTGCCACCTTGCATTCATATGTCCAATGCCCTTTGTTCCTTCCATGTATGGAGCAAACTGTCAGCGGAGGTGGCGTTGAGTATTTCGCGGATCCATGCTGATTTGACTGCGAAGGTGCCTGGTTGCTAGTTGTCCCCTTGGATGAGACGTTGTTCACGCCCCCCCCCCTATTATAAGTTGGGTTGTTTGTTCTGTTTCTGTTGTTCGTGTTGGGCCTCCTGTTCCATTCTTCCTTAGCCTTCGCTGCATTTTTCCTGGCATGATAATCCTCTATTCTTCTTTGCTTTCCTCGATCGGATAGACAATATGATTGCAAGACTTCGAATAGCCTTTTTTCCGACGCTGGCTTGCGCCTATCCAGGTATTCCCCGCAAGGCCCCACCTTCAACCTGCCTATAACGGCGTCAATTACACTTGACTCTTCGACATGTGGTGCTTTTGCTCTGGCCTTTGTGAATCTCTTTATGTATTCTTGCAATGGTTCTTTTCCCCCCTGCTTGATCTGATGAAGGTCGTTGGCCGTGAGTTCCTGGGGCTGAAACCCTTGAAAGTTGCTTTCAATTTTCTCCCGAAGCTGGTTCCATGAACTTATGCTTCCCTTTGGCAGCGACGCATACCATTGCTGAGCAGAGCCTTTTAATGCCATAATCATAGCCTTCGCCTTCGCTGTATCATCACCCCCTCCTGAAGAAATTGCCACACTGTACCGAAGGATGAACTGCCATGGGTCCGATTCACCGTCATATTCTGGTAGCGAAGATGGTAATTTGAATTTTGACAGCCAATCCGCCTGCTCGAGCTCGAATGTCAGTGGTGTGGACGGTTTGTTCTTGGAAGATTGTGAACCCTTGCTCTTGTAACGTGGTCTACGTTCCACTAACGCCTCTTCGTCAGAATCGAATACACATGATTCCTCAGAGTCGTATGAAGACTCCTCCACGACGGCTGGCCTGCTTCACTTTTTTCCCTGAGGTGGCGATGCTTTGTGTTGCTGCTCCGGCCTTGGTTCGGACCTTACCGATTGTTCCTGCAGAGAATTGAGTTGCGCCTGCAAGATTGCCATCTGTTCTTGGAGCTGAGCTGTCTTCTGTCTGATTGCCTGTTGCTCTTGCTCCTTGCGAAGTTGCTGTAGAAGAGATTTCTTTTTCTAGATGTCTTTCAGCATCTGTTGATACTTTAGTTGTTCTTGGGATGGATCACCTGCCTGTGGTCCCTTGGCCTTGAGAAATGCCGCTTCTGCTTGAGCTCTCGTCCGGACGTTGGACGAACTTGGCATCTAACTCAATCTTGCTGCTATAGTGGCTTCTACCCTTCTTAATGACATGATGTCTTCGTCCAGAATCCCTGCGTCCAAGAGGTCCACTTCGAAGTTGTTGTCTGCGATGTCCTCGAATGCTCCATCTCGACTGCCTGGTGCGTGACTGAGCACCATGTCTCTATCTGCGTTTACGTTCACCCCTTCGTTGACTGGGTCTTCGGTCTCTGCTGCCGACGGATCATCGGTAGCTCTTTGTGGATTGGTACTGGTATTCCTTGGTGCTCTCTTCGGTGCCATTGAGTTGTGGTGGGACGAAACACGGTGGGCGCCAGAAATGTTGGGGTGAAACCCGTATCCGAAGAGGGGCCAACAAATGCGACTAAAATGAACACTCAAACTCTCATAAAAAACTCAAGCGTGTGTTCGGGTAGCTAGGAAAGCTTTCCCTCAGACTTCCCGTCTCTCCCTTTTTCATTCCTCTCGAGACCGTTAAATAGGCCTGTAACATTTACACTTTACATTCCTACCCTTGCTTTTTACATCGTGCGAAGGATCTTTGAGGGCATTAAAGTATTTTCACCCTAACACGACCAACTGCCCCCATTACAACTCATCACTTTACACCATGGCGCTTTCCGCGTGGGCCCAGATTTCCTCCTCCTTCGGTGAAACTTCAGTCTCGAAGGCCCACTTCACTCCGTGTTGTGGTCGTCGTTGTAACCTTCGTGCCGTGAAGCCACCCATCGTTCAGCTTGTGCTTCCGCACATCATCTTGCGCCACTTCGGTCCTCTGCCCGAAGGTTTCCCTCATCTTCGGGTGACTGAAACCTTCGGTCCTTCGCCTTCCCGAAGCTCCCGAAGGTGCCGACCCTTCGGGTGCCTGAGACCTTCGGCTTCTTGCTTTCCTCGAGCCCCGAAGACGCCTAACCTGCACAACCATCGAACACAAGGTACCATTGTTTCTTCCTGACCCGAAGGTCTGTAGCCGAAATGGAAAACAAGGGGGTTAGTTACGAAATGAATTTCCCCAACAGGGACTAAAGTGGGCAACCTGGGCGCGAGTTGACGGCTAGTCGTGCCGAGTGGCCGACCGACTCTTTCTCCATCATCCATCTCTCCATGTGTGCGATCTCAATGGAGACAAACTGGAGAAAAGAAAAAAAACCATGCTCGCTGCCGACTGCAAACCCTAGTGCCTCGCTTTCGCCGTGGCACCGTGTTGCTTGCAATAGGTGCGGATTCGGAACCGCGTGGGTTGGGCACCCAAGAGAACAGCCTAGGTGTCGCCAGTTCCTTGGTTTCAGCCGAGGTCTCCTTGCACGCTGGGTCACTCCGCGTCGAAAATCATCATGCAACATGTGTTGATAGGAGAACTTTGAAGACGAATTCGACGAGCACTGCGCAGCAGAGATGGGAGGAGAACCAGGTCCCACTGGGCGTGCCAATTTGTTTGGAGAGAAAAATACACAAGATTCTCTCTACGTGGGAAAATAAATGCGGGCATGCCAGTGTACTAAAGTACACAACAAAGATGAGATAACACATTTTATTCATATTATAGAAAAATACAAATAGAGGTTCCCTCTTACATAAGTGCGCTCCATAGCCTGCCGTTGGGCAGATCTGACATAGGTGATGTGGTCTTCTGATTCCCGAGGCCTCGAAAAGCTCCCGGTTAATTACCTCTGCAAGTCTAGCCTGCAGAGCACCTCCGATTAAGCTGCTGTGGTCGTCGTCTTCGGTCTTCACTTCACGTTCTCCATGCATGATGATGATGGTGGTGTAGATGCGGGTGTCGGCGTCATCCATGGCCTTGTCGGTGTCCATGAGCCGGTGTAGCGTAGCTGGAACATCAGCTCCGCCCGCCTGTACCGTTCGGCCTCGCCAGTCGTGAACGGCGGTGTAGTCGTAGTAGAGGTAGGTTGTCGATGCACGGGTCGGTGTAGTGGAGCCGGAGAGGATGTCACATCAGCTTGGTCTTCAGTGTCGATGTAGCCGTCAACACCGAGGTAGCAGTTGCGGCAGTTGGTGTCGCGGTAGGAGTTGTTGAAGAGGGCCTCGTCGGCGAGGTCGTGGCAGCAATTTTAGTCGTAGCCGCCTAGTCGAGGTAGTCGTGGTCGAGGTCGAGGCCACGGTAGTTGTCGAGGTCGTTAGAGTCGAGGTGGGTCAAGGCCGTGGTAGCCGTCGGAGCTGGCATGACGTCGTGGCAGGGATATCTGAGGTGGTGAGGATCTTCGCGTCAGCACCTTGGCAGGAATGGCCTCCAGGTCTTGGCGTCCCAGCAAACAATAAGCTGCGAACTTCATCACCTGGATGATCGTCCTTGCTTGATCGTCCTCCAGGTCTTGGCTTCTAGCAAGAGCATGTGCACGTCTCGTCCGAAATAACTGCAAGTTGTCTTCTTATTTCGCCATCCTCTTTTTGTGATTTGGACTGGTACCTTATCTCATACTTCCACTTAACTTCCTCGTCGGGAGCACGTCGTAGAGGTTGTGGTAAGGCTCTGTGAAGAAGAGCCCTTTTCTGTTTTTTGTCCAAGTACTCAGTCTTTTTTTAATACACCTTTTGAATGTCTTCCATAGCTTTATGTGCTGCAGTAGCACGCTTAAGAAAGTACTTCATTATGCGGTACAAGAATAACTCAATAATGCCAACAAGTGGAAGAGCTCTAGCACCACGCAAAACCGCGTTGTAAACCTTAGCAAAATTAGTTGTCTTTATCCCATGCCTTACACCTCCCTTATCAAACAAGAGACACCATTTCTCCTTCGGCTCATTCTCAATCCCCTGGCTAAAGGTCTTCACAAAACGTCCCCTTCTCCGTCTGACGTTTGGAGCATTTAGCCCCATGTCCTTAAGAGAAACTGGCTCTTGCCCAAGTTCAGGATTGATTGGCTTCTTAGTTATCTCTTATGATTATTTTTTCGTCAGCTCATCTAATTTCTTCCAAATCTCATTGAACTTTCTCTCCTGATTCTGGTCACATAACCGCTTAAACAATGTAGTCAATTCTTTATTCTTGAACTAGCAATGAAAGTTTGCTGTCATATGCCTGATGCACCACCTGCTATGAACATTTGGTCATTGTGCTGCTCTGTGACGTTCTTCACTACCATCTTCATCACCTGCAAAATACCTTTGTGGCTATCGTGTATCACGCACATGTTTGACACATCCCCCACCACCATGTGCTTCAATCTCTCCAGAAACCAATACCAACTATCACCATTCTCTCCCTCTATGAAAGCAATAGCCAATGACAACAACTGATTATTGCCGTCTGCGGCCACAGCTGTAAGGATTGTGCCCTTGTATTTTTCCTGTAAGGAATGTACCATCTATGCAAATGACTGGTCGACAATATTTAAATGCCTCAATAGTGGGACCCAATGCTAAGAATGCCCGCTGCAGGACTTGCTTCCCTGGCCTTGATACAAGATTATAAGTCTTGATATCATAATAACTGTCTGGATTTAACATCCCTATTGTGTTCACCAAACTAGGCAAATTGTCATAAGATCCTTCGTAAGTACCCCACCTCTTCTCCAAGACCTTCTTCTTCGTCATGTATGCCTTACCGTAACTTATCATGTACCTAAATTTCTCCTCAATTGCCAAGATAATGGACTTGGGCTCATAAGCAGGATTGTCCACAATCCAAGAGAACATCTGGCTGGCCACAAAGCCGGCTGACAAATTGTGATGGCTTGCATCTAACTGGTCAAGTACACAAATGTGATCCACAACAGATCTGACCTCCCAGTAATTTTTCCACTTACCCTTATAAGCATACACTCGAAAAGGATAGTTGAGCTTCAGACAACATACATCAGATATGTGTGGAGAACTCTTCACTACCCTGAACTCTCTATGTGAAGTCAAGGTGGCCTACCTATTCACTACATCCTTGAGGTTGACTGCAGTCGAATACATGGCGCCGACACAAACCTCATTCTCTCTGTACTCCCAGGGCACATTCTCACCAGAATTGACAGTGAGTTGTGAGAAATTGTAGGTCTTCCAGTCCCTTGGCACAAGCGGGTCATCCTAGTCATCTGAGGAGTCCTCTTCCAACGCACGTTCATCATCCCCAGCCTCTATTTCGTACTGCCTCAGTACTTCTGCATTTACTTCCCCCTCGTCAATCTCACCACCCGATTGAAAGGGTGTGTCATCGTCTTCCTCCTCATCTCCTCCTTCCGCCTCAGTCGCAGCTCCACCTTCTCCTTCTGCCTCAGTTGCAGCATCATCTCCTCCATCTGCATCAGCTTCACCGTCGTCAGCACCATGACCTTCCTCATGCACTTGACTACTAGACCTAGCCTTGTGAACAACTTGGACAAGCAAAATCACGAGCAAACCAATTTGGCATGCATTTCTGATATAAGTCCTCCAATGTGTAGTGCCTTGAAGTGGCATAAACTCCCAATACACTGGATCACTTCTGTTTATTAGTGTCATTATCGACAAGTCATGTTGCTCTACATCTACATGGAATGCCTTGTGTTGGGTATTTTAGCACCACACGAAATAAATCCGCAAGCGCACGGATACCGTTGTAGCTTTCACCTCAGAGTATTCCAAGGGTATCAAATCCAAGGGAACAATGTGCACTAACTTCGTACTAGTCAGTCCAAGGACACACCCAAATAAAAGGCAAGGATAAAGAGGATTCCTAAAGATAGCTCTATAGATGGGATTAAAGGTCGATCTCTAGATAGAACTTGGCTTAGGGTACCGATAGCCCTAACTTAACAGGCAACTCCGGCACACAGATCTATGTGGAACAAAGCTCTGACTATATCCAGTCGCGGAGGATCAACGAGGGCCAGAAGGGCTGTCACCACCTCCTGGATTGCCTCTACCTAACCTTGGGATAAGCCGAATGAATGATAACTAGCAGCGTGTCACAACTTCCACACTTTGGTTACTGCCGTAGCCAACAGACTACGGCACTCTGTACTAATAGAGCTACGACCACGGAAGAGAACTGATCTCACCCAACTATGGAACTACTAGCTTATACTAAAGGCATGCAAGAGAGCACTTGGGCTCGTACTGTGCTTCTAACGTATACGAACGACTTGCAATAGACGAACGCATAAACCCAAGATCTACACACTAGTAGAGGAAAAAGACTACTCATGCAACCTAGCATAAACTATTAGAAAGGAATCACGAATGCACTTTATTCTAATTAGAGCATGCAAGCACATCCACTTTATTTTAAAAGACTAGCCATACAAACAGGATACAAACTTGTGCACCTAATCAACTAGATTGAGGGGGCGTGTTCGTGAAGAACACGTGCATCTAAATGATGAACAGGTGAAGAACACAAGAACATATCACTTGCACTTTGGCCTAAATAGAAAATGCAGAAATACTCACTTTACTCTAATTGAAGAACGATCATCCATAGAGGTACATCCCTTTCACTCTCTCCCTAGCTTTGATCTAATCAACTACTCCACACTTACACTCTAGAAGGAGGAGAGGAGAGCCTCTCCTCTCAAGAGAGAAAATGAGAGAGGAGGAGAGGAGTTGTGTGTCCCTATTCTAGCCCCCTCCACTTCTATTTATAGGGGGAGTGAGCACCCTTGAAGAGCACTTGGGAGGCATGGTTTGCCTTGGGAGACTGGCTTTCCTCCTTGCTTCTTGTGGGCCCAAGCATGATCCGGGGGTTTAAGGCGGTAACTGAGTGGATAACACCCCAAACCGCCTCTAAGAGATCACCAGGAGTTGACACGTGGAAGCTGGGCTCGAACGGTGACAGAACAGGGTCGGCCGACCCAGGGGGTCGGCCGACCCCCTTTCACCACCAAATGGCCCCAGCTTTCTCTGGGTTGCTCCTTAGTGGGTCCTTGGTCCTGTCCTAGGTGTACGCGCAAAACTAAGGCAGTTTGCCTCCTCTGGTGGGCCCTTTGATCCATGTGCTCTCTTCTGATTGGTTGGAATTGTGCTTCTTTGCTTGGTGGGTCCATGGATCTATGTGAAACCTATGTGGCAGCCTCTCATTGGTTGGTGCTGGGTTGCTTGGATCCATAGGGTGTGCTTTCTCTCATTTAATGAGCTGAAACACCTGCATTCAAATATTCATCTACACTCGTGTAATTTGTCAGATAAAATCCCTATCCTAGTGTAGATGTTTATACTTCACGTGTTTATGCAGGAGTTGACGGCATAAAAGTGGTACTTAACAGCCGTCAACAACACCCCCACACTTGACCTTTACTCGTCCTCGAGTGAAGGAGAAAGGATCAAGGTGAGACATGATATCCATAGGTGTGAAGCGAGCATAAGAGATATTCCAAACCATACCTTATACTTGTGAACTCTGTGGAGTGTCTATCTTGCTATCTTGGGTAGTTGAGGAACGGAACGGTAATGAGTCAAGTCACTCCTGTTCTTCATGTCAAGTAACTTGGGGTTTTGCAATAAGTTTTCAAGAACAAACCTTGCTTAGCTCCTCATTTGATTCTCTCAGATTGCTCAAAGTGTATATGTCCTCACCAAGGCATTAGATTTGCCTTTCTTTCATCCTACTTCTAATGATGGCTATATGTGGAGCTCAGGGTAGGATAAAAGATAAAGCATACTTGCATCACATCTATTGCAAAGTCAAAAACTGGATCCAAGGAGAAAATCAAGTCATACAATCGGATCAAGATGTGCACATGTATGGATGTGATGGATATGGTAAGGTGGATACTAGGCCCGGAATGGGTGCTCGACACCATGTCTTGTTTGATTGAAGAAGATGGTCTTAACCTAAGCACCATGCTTAATTTAAAACAACCTATGAACGCACGTAGCTAAACATGCACTCAAACCATAGCATTACAAACATAGATAAAGGAAGCATGAAAGCATGATCAAGCATTTCCAAAGGGATATAAACATGAGCATAAGAAGGTGAACATCGGGTAACCTCCCGAAAGGGCTCTGTTTAAAGTCAAAAGCAGGACGCACCTAGCTAGTTGGGCAAGATGCAAGAGCTAACATCATCTCCAAACCAGGATAAGATTTTGTGTGAGGGGAACTTTACTCAGGATACTCACATACCTCCCCCACACTTGAAGTTTGCATTGCTAGGCAACAAAACTCATGTGTGTGGAGATCAAGCTACCTTTTGTAATGTTCCCTCACTAAAAACTTACCAAAGTGTTGAGGTGATGCAGCTCACATGTTCTTAGGTGCTACCTGTCTGTCGTTCTTATAATCTTCACCTAAAAGGGTTAGGACCAAAAATACCCGAAGGACAACCTATACTAAAAACATGCTCTTGCTTTTTATTTGAAAAGGGAAATAAAACAAACCTATGCTAATCCAGGCCATCTCCTGGTAGTGCTTTGTTTACGGTCATAAGCTCGACCTTGGGAACTTCTTCTTGCAGCTATCATTGGTGGTGTCATTCCCGTCTCACCACCAATTATTGATGTGTCAGTGAAGCTTTAGCTGCAAGGTTAGTGCCACAGAACATACACGAAATTTACAATGCTTATGGTAAACATATGCATCTATAACCATCCTTCTAAACATCAAGCAAAGGAGGACCATAAGGTTGTTGTAGCCCTCGTGCATGCTCCGTGCACTGAGCATAGCTGACTCTGGAGAAGGATGATGCAAGCATGGTTCCAGAGGTATATCAAGAGTGAAGCTACCATGCTTGTCAATAGAATCCTTTCTTTCGGACCCCAGAGTCGGTGCCTCATAGATTTCCATGTCCCATGATTTCTCCAACTCAAGAGATTCATCATCGAAGCTCAGTGTTGATTCTCGATCAAGGTCGAGAGCAACATAGTATGGGCCAATGGGTAGAGGCTCAAACTCGGTCGAGAGTGATGATGATCGTTCGCCTTCACAAAGGTGAAGAGGATCTTTTGAGTCATACTCTTGAGGAGTAGAAAATTCTACAACCTCAATGAGAATGGGCTCGAACAACACAAACGGAGGTACATGCATCACTTCCTCGAGTGGGTTTTGCTTGGGAAGAGGCTTCTCCACAAAATTTTCCGAAAACAAGGGAGCGGTGGCAGAAGCGGCTTCCCTGAGCTTTTCATCTAGGCTCCCTCGAGATGTATCGAGAAGTTTTTCTGCAGGGGAGCCTAGGAGGAGATCAAGATCGAGGATATCAAAGATGTAGAAATCTAGATTAACCTTGATCTTGTCTACTAGGAGTGGCACAACACATGCAACCCCCCGACACTCAAGAATGCGTCCAAAGGGACAACTCTTGAGGAGCTTGTCGGATGGTCTTAGCGTATCGTTGCCCAAAAGAGTGCACGCTAGGTGCCATGGCATGACATTAACCTCCATAGTGGGGTTAAGATGGGCTTCTACGATAATCCCTTTTATGGAACATGAAATGATCATAGAGGGTGAACTAATCCAAAGTGCTTCAGAAAAATGTCCCACCCCAGTCGACCACTTCTTTTCCATGGCCTCCATGATAGATGTTTTGTTTGGAGGATCGGGAGGCAAAGGAGGTACCATAGGCCTAGGGGAAGGTTCTGCCAAAAGATTTCTAGATTGATGGATTTGGACAGAAGAGGGCTCCTTCCCTAGTTGGACATCTAAGCAATTCGAGGTGTTTTTGAGATCTTCAAAAGGGTCATCAACGATTTGATATAGGAACTTTGGAGGTTGAATTTCTTCTTCCTCCATGGTTCCTGGTTCAGGTAAGGGTTCTATGGCTGAATAAGAGGATGTGGAAGGTGATGGATCGGATTCAGCCGCTAGAAGATCCTCATAGCTCGACTCAGATTGGTAGGGTTCGCTATGAATGGTGCGGAAGACAGAGCTCTCCAAGAGGGAATCAAGGATCTCTCTTACTTCTGTTGGAGTTTTGTGAACAAATGAACCTCCAGCGATCTCGTCGAGATCTAAGGCAGCATCCATGTCTAGACCCATGCAAAAAATGTATAATGATACATCATCGGGAAGAGACAATAGGTCTAGGTCAGAAGCCAGAAGACATAAAAACCTAGCCCATGCTGCACTAGTAGACTCCTCCTCTAATTGCTCGAAATCGAGAATGTCCATTGGGAGAGAGGCTATGCAAGCGTACCATTGCTCCGTCCTCTCCATGAGAGAGAACGAGTTACAAAAGTCATCCCGAAGCTCTTCCCAACTACCGTTTACACTCCCTACAGTGTGAGCGTACCATTGTTCCGCTCTCCCCATGAGAGAGAAAGGAAACAACTTCCACCTCACGGTTTTCTGTGTCATGCCTGGGGTAACCAAGTGTGAACACAAATCCTCGAATTCTTTCAAATGAATGTAGGGATCTTCATTGATAGCTCCAAAGAAGGGTCTATCCTGAACCATGTCTATAGAGTCGGGGTCGAGATCATAGCTAGATGAAGACGTTGATGGTGGCTCATAAAACTCGTAATCTGATGTGGAGAGGTCGTAAAAGGATGGCCTCTCCATGGGTAATGGGGGTAAAGGTAGAATCAAGAAAAGTAAAAAAGATACGAGGACCACTGGGTACGAAGATAGATACAACAACCGTTCCCCGGCAACGGTGCCAGAAAGCTTGTTGGGTATTTTAGCACCACACGAAATAAATCCGCAAGCGCACGGATACCGTTGTAGCTTTCACCTCAGAGTATTCCAAGGGTATCGAATCCAAGGGAACAGTGTGCACTAACTTCGTACTAGTCAGTCCAAGGACACACCCAAATAAAAGGCAAGGATAGAGAGGATTCCTAAAGATAGCTCTATAACTGGGATTAAAGGTCGATCTCTAGATAGAACTTGGCTTAGGGTACCGATAGCCCTAACTTAACAAGCGACTCTGGCACGCGGATCTATGTGGAACGAAGCTCTGACTATATCCAGCCGCGGAGGATCAACGAGGGCCAGAAGGGCTGTCACCACCTCCTGGATTGCCTCTACCTAACCTTGGGATAAGCCGAACGAATGATAACCGGCAGCGTGTCACAACTTCCACGCTTTGGTTACTGCCGTAGCCAACAAACTATGGCACTCTGTACTAATAGAGCTACGACCACGGAAGAGAACTGATCTCACCCAACTATGGAACTACTAGCTTATACTAAAGGCATGCAAGAGAGCACTTGGGCTCGTACTGTGCTTCCAACGTATACGAACGACTTGCAACAGACGAACGCATAAACCCAGGATCTACACACTAGTAGAGGAAAAAGACTACTCATGCAACCTAGCATAAACTATTAGAAAGGAATCACGAATGCACTTTATTCTAATTAGAGCATGCAAGCACATCCACTTTATTCTAAAAGACTAGCCATACAAACAGGATACAAACTTGTGCACCTAATCAACTAGATCGAGGGGGCGTGTTCGTGAAGAACACGTGCATCTAAATGATGAACAGGTGAAGAACACAAGAACATATCACTTGCACTTTGGTCTAAATAGAAAATGCAGAAATAATCACTTTACTCTAATTGAAGAACAAGCATCCATAGAGGTACATCCCTTTCACTTTCTCCCTAGCTTTGATCTAATCAACTACTCCACACTTACACTCTAGAAGGAGGAGAGGAGAGCCTCTCCTCTCAAGAGAGAAAATGAGAGAGGAGGAGAGGAGTTGTGTGTCCCTATTCTAGCCCCCTCCACTTCTATTTATAGGGGGAGTGAGCACCCTTGAAGAGCACTTGGGAGGCATGGTTTGCCTTGGGAGACTGGCTTTCCTCCTTGCTTCTTGTGGGCCCAAGCATGATCCGGGGGTTTAAGGCGGTAACTGAGTGGATAACGCCCCAAACCGCCTCTAAGATATCACCAGGAGTTGACACGTGGAAGCTGGGCTCGAACGGCGACAGAACAGGGGGGTCGGCCGACCCCCTTTCACCGCCAAATGACCCCAGCTTTCTCTGGGTTGCTCCTTAGTGGGTCCTTGGTCCTGTCCTAGGTGTATGCGCAAAACTAAGGCGGTTTGCCTCCTCTGGTGGGCCCTTTGATCCGTGTGCTCTCTTCTGATTGGCTGGAATTGTGCTTCTTTGCTTGGTGGGTCCATGGATCCATGTGAAGCCTATGTGCAGCCTCTCATTGGTTGGTGCTGGGTTGCTTGGATCCATAAGGTGTGCTTTCTCTCATTTAATGAGCTGAAACGCCTGCATTCAAATATTCATCTACACTCGTGGAATTTGTCAGATAAAATCTCTATCCTAGTGTAGATGTTTATACTTCACGTGTTTATGCAGGAGTTGACGGCATAAAAGTGGTACTTAACAGCCGTCAACACCTTGTACAACCAGTTGGTTATGTCCCCCCAACTTCTTTCTCCTGCTCTTCTAATATCATGGTCAAACAAATCAAATCCTGTCAAGTCAACTCCATTTGTACCATATCTAATCTGCCTATTACCGAAATACAACTTGACATGTCTGACAGCATAAAAAATAATAATTGCTATTAACAAGTAGATCTAGTGACTACAGAAGCTATCTAGTCAGATCTACACTAAAACTACTGTTTCACTACATTAAGTCTACTTAAATCTAGTGAATCAACACTACTTATGTCCTCATTATATCTAAATATATAGATTAACAGAGTTCAAAATAGCGTAATACCTTAAACGAGACGAAAAACCGGCAGAGTTTCGTTCCTTCCACCCCCTCCTCCTCACTCCCTTCTCCTCTCCACCACTCTTTCGGCAGAAATTCGGTGTTTTATAGGCGTGGGATCCAACCGCCATACCCCACGGCGGTTGCAGGCCTAACGCCGTGTTGTATGGCGGCTGAGGTCCTAACGCCGTGTGGTTGGGCGGCTGAGGTCCTAACGCCGTACGGTACGACGGCTGCAGCCCTAACACTGTATAGTTCGGTGACTCTGCCTACGCCCCGCCTAACGCCTGGCGCTTGGCCTAACCGCTGTACCATACGCCGGCTGGGCCTTCAGCCGCCATACCACACGGCGGTCGTCGTACCACACGGGGGCATGCACATGTAGGTCTAGCTGGGCCGCGCTCGTTATTTTTTCCTCAGTCTTTTTCTTGTTTTCTTTTAAGCGCTCGATTCCCAGTGGTTTCGAACGGTTCCTTTGCCGCTTCGTCGCGGTTATGTGGGCTACTGACCGATTCCGAATTAGATCTATTTAGTTGGTAAAATTTTTGGTGAAAATGGTAAAATTTTTGCATTAGAAAACGTGTTCTGTGAGAGATGACATGGTCTGTAATGTGAAAATTTGAGAGCTTTTGAGTAACTAAACAAGGCGAAAATTGCTTTAATAGCCCGTTTAGTAAGGTAGCGACGGACGAAAATTGAGGGTATAAGCAATTTTTGCTTTAATATTAGGTAAAGGAATGCCGTTAGCGCTATAGATATTTTGCGTGTATAACACGTCAAATGAACGTGGTGTTTTTGTGGATATTTGTGTACAATGTTGTAACTATTATTTAAGTACACATTATTTTTTTTCATGTTCAAATAATTAATGATCGCTAATGCTGCACTGGCACGCACTAAGTAAATTGTTAAAGTTCAGGGTCAGACGAGAAATTTCCCATAGGATGTCCGGGCCCTACCAGCTGTCTCATCATACTTGCCATGCTTGTTTCAACCAAGACAGAGTGGTAAAGACGATCTACGGCGCCCTCCCACACCTCACTGGTGGAAAAACGACCTTTGTTCCCAAGTATTTGTCCCGGTTCAACTTTGGGATCGGGACAAATACTTTTGGGGCGACGTGGTCTCGGAAGGCTGTTTGCGACGCCTCCCCCCCCCCCCTCCTAGTCCCGGGTTGTAATACCACCCGGGACTAAAGGTCTGGCGTCCAACGGCTCCGAGCCGTAATTATTGGTGCCAGACTTTAGTCCCGGGTGGTGTTACGACCCGGGACTAAAGGGTAAGCCTTTAGTCCCGGGTCGTAACACCACCCGGGACTAAAGTTTTTGTCCCGGGTGGTATTACCACTCGAGACTAAAGTCTCATTTTTAGTCCAGGGTGGTAATACCACCCGGGACTAAAGGGTGCACCTATAAATCCCTGCCTCCCTTTCTTCTTCTGCCCGAACTCACATTCACCCGAGACTTAAGAGATAGTTTGTGAAGAGAGCTAGCTAGTTCTTCTCCTACCAATTTTTTCATCATCCATTTGTGAAGATTTCTCTCCTCCAAAGTGTTGCTAACGTTTGATTCTTCATCCTTCCTTCATTTGTTATGATTAAATTTCGTTTTTATGGTTAGAAATGGAGAAAATATGGATTTAGATTTTTAGTGGTAGGAGGAGCTAAGAGATGGATTTAGCTAACAATGTATTTAGTTTCACATATTTTTTAAGCATAGTTTCACATAAGGATTTATCCTCTGATTTTGTAGTTTTTGCTATAGAGATAATTGATTTTAACTTTTAGATGAGAGATGCATTTAATTTTACATTTAGCTTAATTGATGAGAAGTTAGTTTATTAAAAAATGGTCATTACCAAACAAAAATATACTACCTACCTATTTAATTCATTTTTGTTGAGTATTTCTTATTTTTATTTAGAATACATTTAGGCATTTTCTTATTTTTTTTTCTTTTTTCCATATACTAAAGTCGGTTGTTTATTAGAAAATAGGTCTTATATATGTTGTTTTTATATAGAATAAATTTAAGCATTCTCTTATTTAAATATTATTTTATATATATTACAGAGTAGTCCAGAATAACTATGGCAAGTCATGGCGGCGGTCGTGGAATCAGTTTTGATGACCGGCCACCTTTGGCTCGTCGTCCAGGCATACGCTTCACCCATGGTGTGATTGAGTTACCTACTGGTGATCGAAGCCAGGGACCTCGTCCCAACATAGTAATATTCTTTCGTTGTATAAATTTATGTTTACGTACTACACACGGATAATAATATTATTTTCATACAACGCAGGTTCTCAATCATTTGCAGTGGCTCGCACATGTTGTTGAAAATTTAGGTGGTACCCCTCCTGTTACACAATGCGCCATTGTCAGTCCAAACAATTGCATACAATTAAAAATCTCGTTTGACATACCTGTTCGTGGACAAAATCACTCCTCGATGTCTTCAGAACCCATCCAAATGGTATCGATTGTTGGGTGGGGTGCTCCTGCACTGGTTAAGAGGACTTATGAAAGGACCGTCGTGCAGGCATGCTTACAACAACTAAACGCTAATGGGTATTTTGTGCCAGATTACTCTTATTTTCTAATAAAGTCACTCGAGGAAGGACAAAGTGTTACCAGGACCACAGAGAGACTTTGTCGGCTAAATGAACATGACATGGTATGGAGCACCATTTACTCTTATTCAGCATTTTTAATGCGTTGTAATAACATTATTCTTAATTGTAGGATATGTTTGGTCAAACTTTTGCGGCAATGAGCTTTCATGCAATTCTAGAGCAAGTGATGGATGTTGTGGGATTTTCTTACACAGAAATGCTATACAAACAAGAAATTGGAAGTATCAGGCTCATCTTTCATTTTACAGGCCATATCAGTTTGCCTCGCCGCCACTGTTTGAAATTTATGGAAGTCCATGTGACCGTAATTGTGAAGCGATAGAGAGTGCACTGATCCATTCTCTGGCATATTTCGCTGAAGTTCTCGACTTCAAGATCGGAGACTTCAACTATATTGACTATCTAAGGAAGAAGAATGAAGTGTGAAATATGTGTCATGCATTGATGCACCCTCTATCTTTGTTAAGACCGTACCTTAAGTATTCATGTATGAACTTTTTTTATTTGTAAGACCTTAATTAAGTATTGATGTACGAATTTTTTTCTATTTTTTGTTAAGACCTTAAGTATTGATGTTTGGCCAGTGACTAATTTATTGGAAACCTTAATATTAGGGTTCTCACCTCCAAAGTATTGATTAAGCCTTAATATTAGTCTTTATCACAAATTTTGGAGACCTTAATATATATTAAACTAAAAAAAACAGGGTCATTGGGGGCAACCCTTTAGTCCCGGTTGGTAATCCAACCCGGGACTAAAGGCCAGCCATCAACGGCCGCAATAATTGGGCCGGCCTTTAGTCCCGGGTGGTAAACCAACCCGGGACTAAAGGGTTGGCGGGGCCGGCCTTCAGAGGCCTTTCGTCCCGGTTGGTTCCCTTATACAAAATCAACAGCACGCTCCCTTCTTCCCCCTGCCCGACCATTTTTCACCGACAGCTCAAAAACAAGCTCCTCTAAGATCTATGGCGCTTCAAACCTAGGGAGGTGCTGCCCAAATTTTTCGTCATCAATTTGTGGAGTTTTCTCAACTCCAAGGTGTTGCTAAGGTATTATTCTTCATCCTCCATTCATTTGTTGTGTTTAAATTTCGTGTTATGGTTTAGAGAAGGAGAAAATAGAAATTTTGATTTAAGAGCTAAGAGATGAGGTTTTTAGTATACTTTAGATTTAGTAATAAGTAGTTATCATTTGTTATGATAATCTTCTATCATTCATTTGTACTAAGATTTTTTTTTATAAAAATTTTACTTTTAGCTAGCTTATGTATTATTAGAGAAAATAGAATTTATTAATTTAGTTATTAGAAAATGAGACCTAGGGATAGTGTATATTTTTTATACTTAAAATTTATGCTATAATTAAGAAAATAGAAAATTTGATTTAAGAGCTAAGAGATGTAGTTTTTATATTAGTATACTTTAGATTTGGTAATAAGTAGTTTTCATTTGTTATGATTATCTTCTTTCATTCATTTGTACTAAGATTTTTTTTGTTTTTTATACTTTAGTGTTGTAGAATTAACATGGATATTTTTTCACTTAATATGATGCAGATGAACCGGCAATGGATGTACAACACCGACAGACGGTCAGCGGAGTACATTACCGGCATGCATGGTTTTCTCGAAGTGGCGAAAAAAAACAAGGATGCGAGTGGGTTCATGTGTTGTCCATGCTCCGATTGCAGAAACGAAAGAGACTACCATGACCCGGGCACACTTCACCTCCACTTGTTGAAATACGGATTCATGCCGAACTATGTGGTTTGGACCAAGCACGATGAAAGAGGGGTTGTGATGGAAGACGACGAAGAAGAGGAGGAGGGTATTCCCGACTGGGCCGCAGGTCAAGCTTTTGCAGATACTTTAATGGAAGATGCTGACGAAGAAGAGTTACCAGCACATGCTGACGGGCCTGCTGATGATCTCGGCCAGGTTCTACAGGACGCACAAAGGGACTGTGAAAACGAAAAAGAAAAGGCAAAGTTCCAACGTATGATCGAAGATCACAGAAAACCGTTATACCCAGATTGCAAACCAGGTCACAAAAAGCTTGGTACTACACTAGAAATGCTGTAATGGAAGGCCAAACATGGTGTGTCTGATAAGGCATTTGAAGAGATGCTAAAAATTGGGAAGGACAAGCTTCCGGAGAACAATGAATTACCGTCCACCACATATGAAGCAAAACAGACTGTGTGCCCTCTTGGGTTGGAGGTACAGAAGTTCCATGCATGCCCTAATGATTGCATCCTATATCGGGGTAAGGATTACGAGAATTTGGATGCTTGTCCTGTGTGCAAAGCACTACGTTATAAGATTCGACGAGATGAAGATGCTGGTGATCTCCAGGGGCACCGTGACAAGACGAAGAAAGTTCCGGTGAAGGTTATGTGGTATTTTCCTATAATACCACGTTTGAAGCGTTTGTTCCGGAATAAAGCACATGCTAAGTTGATGAGATGGCACGCCGAGGAACGTAAGCAAGACAACCTGCTGAGACATCTGGCTGATGGGTCTCAGTGGAGAAAGATTGATAGAGAATTCAAGACATTTTCTGAGAACGGGGAAAGGCACATAAGATTTGGTTTAAGTATGGATGGTTTCAATCCATTCGTGGAGTTTAGCAGTGGTCATAGCACTTGGCCTGTGACCCTATGCATGTTCAACCTTCCTGGTTGGATGTGCATGAAGCGAAAGTTCATTATGATGCCGGTGCTCATCCAAGGTCCAAAACAACCCGGCAACGACATTGATGTGTACCTAAGACCGTTGGTCGATGAACTATTACTGCTATGGCGGGAAGAGGGCGTACGTGTGTGGGATGAGGATAGGCAAGAGAACTTCGATCTACGAGCATTGTTGTTCATAACCATCAACGATTGGCCTGCCCTAAGTAACCTTTCTGGGCAGACAAACAAGGGATATCGGGCATGCACGCACTGTTTACATAGAACACAAGGTATTCATCTCAAAAACTGTAAGAAGGTCGTGTATAATGGTCACCATTGTTTCATTCCAACTAATCACCCCTTACGGAAGAAAGTGATGCATTGGAAAGGGAAGGCTGACCATCGTATGAAGCCACCCCATTTTAATGGAGATGCCGTATTTGAGATGGTAAATGATCTAAGGGTAGTCTTTGGAAAGGGTGCTGGTAGTGAACCTGTTCCAACTGATGCAAACGGGCGTGCACCAATGTGGAAGAAGAAATCTATATTTTGGGAGCTACCTTATTGGCGTAGCCTTGAGGTCCGACACGCAATTGACGTGATGCACCTTACGAAGAATCTTTGCGTGATTATGATCCGATGATTATGATCAGTTTGATGGCATGCCTCCGTTCGCTGTCGAAGTTGAC
The DNA here is from genome assembly GCA_036936925.1 of Cenchrus fungigraminus. Lineage (NCBI taxonomy): Eukaryota > Viridiplantae > Streptophyta > Magnoliopsida > Poales > Poaceae > Cenchrus > Cenchrus fungigraminus. The sequence continues at coordinate 41,858,414 of CM072773.1, forward strand.
CCAAGCATATTGCTTGGACGTGAAGAGACACCGTACTTACGTGCTTGAGATTAATGTCGTAATGTAATGATTATTGATCAGATCAATTGTGTATCGGTTTAATTGAATTTCCGTGCGACGTCACGTAGAAATTAAATGTTGAGCTGAATGCACCCCTGAAACGATCCAGAGTGTGAATGACAATCAAAATTTTTATGAAGCTTGAATATGTCATGTGAGATTGACCCACCAAGTTTGAGATTTTTCTGAATTAATTTACTATTTTTTCGGTTTAATTGAATTTTATTGGGAATGCACATCAATATTGCAAATGAAAATTAGAAGTGAATGTTTACAACTCTAAAATATAATTTTGCATAGCAAAGTACAGTTTATTATATTTTAACTAAATATAATTTTGCATGGAAAAAATAGTAAAAGTTACTATATTTTTTTTTATTTCAAAGAGATAGAATGTGAAAATGAGAAAAGAAATGGGAGGGGAAAAACAGTTCCCGCCGAAAATGACACTTTAGTCCCGGATGGTGTTACGACCCTAGACTAAAGGGGGGCCTTTAGTCTCGGGTGGTAACACCACCCGGGACAAAAGACCGAAATTTTGCCCTTGCCGCCCTCCGGTGCGCAAGGGGCCTTTAGTCCCGGGTGGTGATACGACCCGGGACTAAAGGCTCTTTGCTCCCGGGTCTACAGGGGCCTTTAGTCCCGGGTGGTGATACGACCCGGGACTAAAGGATCTTTGCTCCCGGGTCTGATTACGACCCGGGACTAAAGGGGGTGTGATATAAATCCCACGGATCCACTCCTTCTTCCCCAACCTCCACTTCACACTCCGCCCATCGTCTTCCCCGCCGTCGCCGCCCTTGCCTCCGCCGTCGTCGAAGCTCGCACCCCGCCGTCGTCGACCCCGTCGCACCCCGCCATCCCTGCCCGTGCCCGGCCGGCCCCACGCCCTCTCCGCCGCCAGAGCTCCCGGCGCCGTCGTCCGTACGCCGCCCGTCGACCCCGCCCGCGCCCGGCCGTCGTCCCCACGCCCGTCGACGTCTCCGCCGCGCCCGGTCGTCTTCCCCGCCGCCGCTCCCGGCCGCGCCTGTCGACCCCGCTCCGCCGCCCCCGCGCCCTGCCGCCGTCTCCCCCGCGCCCGCCCGCCCGGCCGTCGACCCCTCAGCCCGCCGTCGCTGCGCCAGTGAGGGAACAGCTGACGTCAGCCCCTGATGGCTCACGTCAACATTTTTTTTATGTTTTCATTTAATTTATTTATGTGCTGAGAATTGAATTTAGATATTTTAGAATTGAATTTAGAGATTTTAGATTTGAATTTAGAGATGAAATATGTATTTAGAGATGAAATGTATTTAGAGATTAAATATGTATTTAGAGATGAAATATGTATTTAGAGATGAAATGTATTTAGAGATGAAATATGTATTTAGAGATGAAATGTATTTAGAGATGAAATTTGTATTTAGAGATGAAATATGTAGTATCGCTCGACACGCTCGATTCTTTCCCGACTCGCTCGACCCCGTCCGACACATAGGTTTTCTCGCTCGACTCGCTCGAGTCCCGCCCGACACTTAGGTAGTCTTGCTCGACTCCCGCCCGACTCGCTCGACTCCCGCCCGACTCGCTCGACCCCGCCCGACACTTAGGTTTTCTCGCCCGACTCGCTCGACTCCCGCCCGACTCGCTCGACCCCGCCCGACACTTAGATTTTCTCGCCCGACTCGCTCGACTCGCGCCCGACACTTAAGTAGTCTCGCTCGACTCCCGCCCGACTCGCTCGACTCCCGCCCGACTCGCTCGACCCCGCCCGCCACTTAGGTTTTCTCGCCCGACTCTCGCCCGAAAATCATTTATGTGCTCAGAAAATCATTTATGTGCTCAGAAATTCATTGATGTGCTCAGAAAATCATTGATGTATTCAGAAAATTATTTATGTATTCAGAAATTCCTTTATGTATCCAAAAATTCATTTATGTGCTCAGAAAATCATTGATGTGCTCAGAAATTCATTTATGTATTCAAAAATTTCTAGTTATGGATCACAATGAGGAGGAGCGGCTGATGGAGAGCCTTATTGCTGGGGGTCCAACCTTCACCGAGGAGGAGCGTAGCCAGGCGGACGCGTTCCTCAACATAACCGGGGACATCGACACCCGCACCGCAGACATCGACTCCCGCGTCGCGGACATCGACTCCCGCACCGCGGACATTGACAGCCGCGCCGAGGACAATAATGAAGACCTTGTCATAGTTAATGCAGAAGGTTCCAACGAGGTATATATATCATGCATTAACAAGTCCATAAATGCATTAACAACGAGGTATACATATCATTCTGGAACCCCGCGTGAATAACAAATCCGCAACTTGTAGGCTTCAACCTCGACAAGCAAAAAGACTAAGAGAGGTCGTACAAAAGTAATCGTCGATCAAGACGTGAAGTTTCGTATCACTGAAGTCAACGAGCTTGGCCAGCCATGGGAACCGAAGAAGGTCAGGGACATGTTTGTGTCCCAATGCGGTGCTATTGTGAGGGACAACGTGCCCATATCATATAGAGAATGGAAGGGAAGGGAAGATAATCCATGGGTGGTTCCAAATTCACTTAAGAATATGTTATGGGAGGATATCCTAAAACACTTCACACTTCCACCGGGCGTGAACGCAAACCTTGTGAAGCAGTGGACTCTCACGAAGATGGCAACTCAATTGCAGAGTTTCAAGAAGCAGCGGCACAGAGATTATATCAAGCAGAAACGAACTCCAAATTTTGATGATTATCCCAAGCTAAAGGATCACTGGCAGTCCTTTGTGGATTACAAGAATAGTGAAGAATTCGCTAACAAGAGCGCACGAGCTCAGATAAGTGCCAGTAAGAAGACGGATTACGCCCATCGTCTTGGTCGTGGTGGTTACGCGGTTGCAGCACCCAAGTGGCGGAAGATTGAACAAGACCTCCTCAACAAAGGTATCGTACCAGCGGTCATTGACTGGGAAGAACGATCGAAGAATTGGTATTATGCCCGTGGTGGAAGATTGAACCCTGATGATGGTTCCCTCGTATTCCCACCCACGTTACGGGAGGCGGCACATGAGATAATCAAAAAGAATGAAGACATCAAAGCGGGCAGATTGGTTCCTGACAGAGACATGGATGAGCTCACTTTGGCGCTCGGGAATTCGGAACACCCAGGACGTTGCAGGAGCTACGGGGTAGTCCCGTGGAAGTATGCTTTCAAGGGAAGTGCCGACACCTACAGAAGCCGCAAAAGAAGAAGGGAGCGTGAAGAGGGGCGGTGGCGTGAAATGATGGAGCAGAGACTTAAAGATCAAGAAGATCGTGTGAATGCAGAGATTGCACTACGAGTGGCCGCCGCGGTAGCTCAGATCACCCCTGCCGGAGCACTGCCCCAAGCACCAATGGATCCCGTCATTAGCCCTTCCGCTCGCAAAAGCAGTTGTGCTTCCACAGAGGCCCCCGAAGAACAAAGGGCGGCAAACCAAGAAGAAGTTCAAGTAGAGGACAATGAACGGTACCCTGTGGATGAACTCTGTCAGCGCACCGCATGTGAGCTGCACAAGCCGATCGGCAACATCACAATGAAGGTATATATAAACCTGATTATACGTGCAATTATCTCAACCTTTGATGCATGTCTCAGGCATTTAATAACTTCATCATTTCTCTACATATATATAGGTGGCGTACGGAATGGCTTTAGCACATCTCCCAGGACGTACAAGCCACTGCATGGGGATTCCAGCTGGCTACGCCTCAGTTGGTTTGGAGGAGATTGCTGACCCAATGTTTAACGACATAGAGCTAGACATCCAAGGAGGTGACGGGGAAAGGACACTTCGTGATGCGCTTCACAGTATCATATTGTGGCCCAAACGTTATGTGACGCCCCAGGTTTTTGATTAGCATCATTAGTGCTAATGACCGAGTCAAACGTATTAACGCCAGTCAAACCATGGTCAACCTGGGTCATCACCTCGAAAATCGAGCCGACAATCCCTAATAACCCTCTTGATCAAGTCAACACACACTTGTGGTCAAACCTTGGTCAAAGGCACGGTCAAACCCTACTTAAACCCTAATGTCTTTGAACTTCCTCCGGAACTTTTGCCGCGTTCTCCAAATTTCACCTAAACACTTCAAAATCTCCCAATATAAAAGTTGTCCAGTTTTTCGAGGGACACAACTTTCATGTTGGATGGCATTTCAAATTTTGAGAGGAAAAGGGTGGGAAACTTGGTCAACTGCAGTAAACACTGTCCACCGGCGCCATGGAAAACCAGCGACTTTGCCTGCAGTTCATGCTCAAACGGTTGATCAAAACATAGGTCGGCCTTTGCGAAAAATGTTCTCCTATAGATGCTCTACAACTTTGGTATTCAAAGTAGTGTAGGGTTTCAATTGAATTTTTGGATATTTTCGCAGTCAAACGTTGCTACCCGGAATAACCTCCACAGCTGGAACGCGCTGCCGCGCTCTCGCGCTCCAGAGCGCGCCCGCGCGCGCCGCACCGCGCCGTAACGCCGTATGCCGTCGTACGCGCACGCCAAGGCGTGCCCGCGACCGCCGGTCCGGGCGCCGTGTCTCGACCGCGTGGGCGTGACGTAGGTGGACCCAGGCCGGGCCACGCGGAGCTCCCTCACGCGACAGCACCGCCGTGCCCGCCGGTTCGCCCGCGACCTCCTTGCCCCGCGCGCGCCTGCCGAGGCCGGCCGCCGTACCTGCGGTTTAAATGGCTGGGGAAGCCTTAGCCGCGAAGCATTGCTCCCCTGCACGCTCACCGCCTATAAAACCCCGCCTCCTTCCTTCTCTCGCGTGAGACCGAGCTCTGCCGCCGCCCGCCATTGGAGGCTGCACGACGAGCTCGCCCTCCGCTTGCTCCCCGAGCTGCCTAACCTCCCGAACACCTCCCCTAGGACCCGTTGTAGCTCGAGCCGTCGCACGTGGCCCGGCATTGGTCCTCCCTCGCCGGAACCGCAGCCCGCAGCGGCCGCAACCGCCGGCCACCGCCGAGCACCCTCGCCGGCGACTCCCCCGCCCCAACTCCGGTCACCAGCGAGTCCTAGGTGAGCACCTGGTCGAGTTTCCCCAACCACCCGGCCGAGAGCGCCGCCGGCCTCGCCGGAATCCGGCGAGCCGCGCCGCCGCGCCCCCCAGGGACCCAATTGCTTGGTTCTCAATCTTTCTAGGGGCAGTTATGCAAACCAGGGGCATTTCTGTGAAGCCAGAGAAACCCCCAGGGACCCCGGTGCAAATAGTTTCTTAAATAGTGTTTGAGTTTCAGCCAAATCTTAGAAAATCCATAGAAAACTGTAGAAAAATCAGAAAAATGTAATCTCAATTTTGTTGGTTTCCTAGTGAAAAACTCTACAACTTTTATAAAGCATGACCATAGTTTTGCCTGATATTTTTTGCATGAAAAATAGAAATAGGAAAAACCTAGTTCTATTGTATCTCAAAATCTATAGGTCTTCTGTATCTGAATTTTGGATATGTTGTGTGTTTTGACATTACTAGCTTCTGTACCAAAAATTGCACAAAGTTATGTTGTAAATATTTTATTATGAATTGTCTTCTATTTACGCAGAATTTGTCTAAATGTTTTTTGTAGCTAAAAATAAATAGAGTTTTGTGCCCAACTTCTGCATGATCTCTTTTTATCCCAAAATTCACCTTTGGTGGATTAATCACAATTTTATATTTGTCAGAAATATTTATTCGTGAAATATGCTTGATTTTCTTTGTAAATGCATAACCCGAGATCTATAGTAGCTCTAGGTGTATATGTTGCATGCCTAGATTAGTTTTAGGTCATATACCATGTGTGAGAAAGTTGGAATCATTTTGATGCTTATTTATTTTTGTATGTATTTATCTTGCTTGAGTAGCTAGCTTTTGTTATTTTCAGTGTAATTAATTTCCTAGCTATCCTAAGTGTTTTTGTGTGTGCAGTGGTCTTGTATAGGCTTGATGTGCTCTAGGAACACCCTCACTGAATTTTATTAATTTATTTTATGAATAAAAGCAACAGAAGCCAATTAAGCTTAATATTAAAGTTAATTGGAAAATCACCTTTGCCACACCTAATAACCTTATGCATGTGTTGAAAAACATTCTAAGAAAGTTGAGACCACCTCCTTGCTGTTTTGTGATTTAAATTAATTTATTTAAATAAATATGTACACAGTCACCATTAAAAAGATTAAATAATAAAGAACCACATATTGTTCCTTTTTGGAAGAGTATGCTGAATGTATTCTTATCTAGTTGAATGTGGTCAACCAAGTACCCATGGTTGTCATTTTGTTGTTTGTAATTAATTAAATTAAAAATCATCAATTAAATCTTGCATTTGCATCCTCGTGTAGATCTTCCTGACGGTAGTTGTACGCGCGTGCCGGAAGGAGGAAACGAAGGTGCTGTCGGTGAGCTACAGCACGTGTTCGTAGCTCAAGACCTGGACCCAAGTCCAGAAGGGCCCAAGGCCAACCTTGCCAGCGAAGGCAAGCCCCGGATCATTAACCCTGTCTTTTTAAAATTATGCAATTATGTTTGATATGATTGCGCATTTACGTTTCAGGAGTTGAATTGAAACCCTAGATGCATGATCCCTAGGTACCTATGTCTTTACTAGTATGATAGGTCGGTAGCTGCTATGCTATAGGACCGTTACAAGTCGAGTGATGCTTGTCACTCGCGAGAATAGGTTCTCATGTTGGAATCATAAGATCTCCTTAACTGGATTGCTCACGTGGTAAGAGCATGGGATGTGGGCCCCGGTCCAATGGCTTTCGTGGGTTAAGTGTTTGAACGTACTAAACACTTGTCGGAAATGGGTACGGTAAGCCTAGTACCTAAATGAGGCGGTGCGGGAACTTTGCGCTACTAATCTTAGGGTTGCGGCCCCGGGCTCGCCACCCGAGTACATGCGTGAGGCTGGGTGACCTTGGTGGCGTAGCCCAGTAAACCTTGTACTTAAGACTGTAACATCTGATCCCAATCCGAAGATTTCTGGGAACCGCCTGGTGGTTGTCCTCACGGGGGCACCCTACCGTGTTTTTAGGTCTACCTTGCAAGGTTTAAATCAATCGATTGTCGGCCTCTCACCGTTATCTGAGACTACTTACTCCACTGGCCATGAGATCCCTAATGATGGAAGTTGATGAATATTATGCTTGATTAATTGTCTTGCACAACTTATGCTTGCAATAGTTGGCTAATTTAGAAAAGAATATTCAACTAGAACTTGTGCTAAAATCTTGAAAGTAAAAACCTACTCTTCGTTGCTTTTCAGCTAAAGAAACCCCAGTGGCCAAAAAGTCTTTCATGTCTAGAGTTGGTGAAGTAGTTATCACCGACGGGTAAGTCTTGCTGAGTATTAGTATACTCAGCCTTGCTATAATCTGTTGCTCTAGGTAATGCCTTTGCTGATGTGTGGCCTGGAGAGATCCCGCCCGACTGGGAGCTGGAGTGGGTGGAAGACGATGAATGAAGGCATCATGGCAGGCCTCCCGTGATGTTTCCTCGTGCCGTTTAGTTTGATTCCGCTGTTTTCAAAACTCTGAACTTCGTTGTCATGTCAAAGACTTCGGTTTGTAATAATTAAGCCCTTCGGGGTAAATTTGGATGTTAATCATATGTTGTTCTCTGGACTCGCCTTCGCGTGAGTTTTAATGCATATATGTCGATCCTTGTTGCTTTGTAAGTAATTTACCGGGCGTTAACCCGGCAACTAACGACAGGATGATACTTTATTATTGCTTAATGACCAAAGTGGATTGATTTAGGCGATAGTACGGTATTTTCCTGGGCGGATTGTCACACGTTACATCATAATACCTAACATGCCGCTACCGATCCCTCCGAGTGTTGCCGAGCAGCAGCCACTATCTCCCGGGCCGTCAACGATCCCTCCGAGTGTTGCCGAGCAGCAGGCATCATCTCCTGAGCCGACAACGATCTCTCCGAGTGTTGCCGAGCAGCAGGCACCATCTCCCGAGCCGTCACCGTGCCGGTCGTCGCCAAATGATTGGAGCTCACCGTCTCCACAACGAGGGAATTCTCCTGCCGCGAGCGATGACGATCATCAGCAATCACCAACGAAGCATCAATCACTACCAAAGCAGCCTTCACCAAAGCCTGCCAAGAGGCGGTCCCGATCAAAATCTACCGCGTCTATGCCCGTGCCAAATCCGGATCCCCCGAAGAAGAAAGGGAAAAAGCTGCCTGTTAAAAGGAAGCTGCCATATGACATGACAGCATCAGAAAATGAGGCGGAGTGTGATAAGCAACTCAAGACGTGGATTGAAGGGAATAAAGAGGCTGCTAAACAAAAACGGCTCGATGAAATGGAAGCAGAAAAGAATAAAGATCGTCCGCAGAAACTCAAAGCTTTCATAGAGAAGAAGGAAGCAGAAAAGAGACAAGAAATTATAAAACCCCTACTAAGTGATTATGACCGGTCGCTGCTCAAGTCCATGAAGAAGAAGAGACAAGGAGGGTCACCAAATAGTTACATCGACCAAGTACCGGGGTCGACGATGCCACAGGATTATAGGAAGAAGAAGAAGGCAACACAAGCGTCGACGTCAACGAAAGAGCCTTCAACGAAGAAGGCAACACAAACGTCGACGTCGGCGAAAGAGCCTTCAATGAAGAAGGCAACACAAACGTCGACGTCAGCGAAAGAGCCTTCAACGAAGAAGGCAACAGAAGCGTCGACGTCGAGAGTACAGACTTACGTCACCTCCGGCCTCACTGCAACTGAACGAGCTCTTGCAGTTATGGACGCAGAACAACTAGCGGCCGTCATTGCAATGCAAGAAGCAACAGGGATGCCACTAGAATATGTTCTCGGCCACGAATCACCTCCTCGGGACCCAAACTTCGTACCTAGATGGCGCTACGAGCATGGGGAATCTTTTGTCAGGCCTGAGTTGGTGAAGAAACTCCCTACTCAGATGCGCAGATTGCATGACTTCTACATGAAGACGTCTAAGGCGGGCCTGGAGATGATTGGCATGCTTGTTAAACCGGGAGATTTTGCTGGTGAAGGCGAGAAGTTGTCCTGGCTGCGATTCAAAGATATTTATGAAATTTACCATCTTGACTCCTTGAATACCGATCTTGTCATGGCCTGGTGCCTGTAAGTGACGGTGCAATACATACCCTAATTAACAAATTTATGCATACTCTAATTATTAACTTTGTCTTTCATTTTCTGTAGCTTGGAAATGCATAACATGGGGAAGAATGGTTACCAACGAATAGGTTTCATGGACCCATCTTTAGTTAATCAAGATCAAGTAAAGAAGCAACCAGAAACAACATTCAAAACAATCGTAAGGACCTTGTGTGAATTGCATTACAAGGATTTGATACTTCTACCTTACAACTTCGAGTAAGTGTGATTACCATCTTAATTGCTAAGGGTTCGCATTTCTAATTATCTTAGTTAACATTATTTAGTTCTAATCTTTTGAGCTTCTATGTATATACAGTTTCCACTGGATTCTTCTCATAATTGATGTCAACAGAAGCAACATCCTTGTCTTTGATTCGTTGAGAAGAAATCCGGACAAATACTTGGACCTTCAAGATATGTTTCAAGAGTAATAATTCTATCCATACGTTCCCTTTTATGCAATAGTGTGCTTTTACTAACACTATCTAGCTCTAACTTTCATTATTTTCTGCCAGAGCTTGGGAAAAATTCAAGGCTGTCAACCCTGGACAATGGAAACCTAGAATAAACTTCACTACAAATTTTTCGGTACGTAAACCAAATAACAACTTCAGATTGGGCAAATTAAAAATGCATAACACTAATTTTTCATAATTATCTTCTTCAATTTAGTGTATGAGACAGGAACCAGGGACACATTTATGTGCATACTATGTGTGTGAGTTCATCCACAATTTCTGCGAGGCAGACCCGTCAGATTATACTGTAAGTATTATTTTAAATCAATTAATAATACTTTTTTTCTAACCGCTTATATATTTAATTCTTGTGTGTAATATATTAAATTATTTACACATTGCAGAACAATATGATTAGGGACGTAATCATTGAGAAGGACCGACTCTTGGCGATTCAAGAAGGTCTCTGCGGATTCATAATGGACCAGGTGATTAATACACAAGGTAGAAATCACTATGACGGTCATCGAATTGAAAAATTTTAATTAGCACCTCCGGTGGAACTTTAGACTAGAATTAGTATGAAACAATATTTTGATGTATATATATATACTATTTTCAGAAAATATTATCTATGCTTTTGATGTAATATAATGTGTGTATATATTTATTTATAAGTTTATTCTCTTCATATAGTACGTATAGTAGACACGTATAATTAGTGCAAACATTTATACGTATACGTAAATTACACCCAAATACGTGAGAATATACGCGAATAACATTATTAGAACAATTTGAAATGAAACAAAAAAAAATTCACAGCGGGGTCTACCACCCGAGACTAAAAGGCCTATCCTTTTGTCCCGGGCGGGGCTACCACCCGGGACTAAAGGGGTGGTGCACAGGCGCTGCTGGCCCTCCCCTTTTGCCCCGGGCGGGGCTACCACCCGGGAATAAAGGGTACCCTTTATTCCCGGTTGCCCACCCGGTGACAAAGGGAAGGCCTTTTGTCTCTCCCTTTTCGTCTCGGGTGGGCTTTAGAGACTTAAAGCCTTTCTCACTCGGGACGGAAAGTTGTTTTTCCACCAGTGCCTGCTTCGCCCACCATGGCCGGAAGTCACCCCGCACCACCATGACCGCAACTGCCAGCAAGAGTACCACGCCGCAGAGGATGAACTCCGCCTTGTCCGCTGGGTCGTCCTTCTTCGCGAGGGCGCCGTAGACGATGGTGAAGACGCCGAAGCAGAATAAACCCACCTTGGTCGCGATCATCAGCTTGGACGAGGCCTCCTCGATGTCCGACGCCATATTCCGTATCTGCCGCTCCGTCATGCCGCTCAGCAGCAGCCGCTGGCGCCACTCCGCCGAGACGATGCTGAAGTTCCCTGCACGTAGCCCCAGCGAGATGCCCTCCACGGGCGGCGGACACAGCATGACGGCCATGGCCCCGAGAACCGAGATGATCGACGACGCGCGCTAGCGCTCTCTCTGCTGCCACCGCCGCTGCTATAAGTTAATTCCAGCGCCTTGATTTGCGTCCGTCTATATCTCAATTTCTCTCTGGAATTTTTGCGCCACGGAGGGTTAGTATATATAGAGAAAAACACCAAATCCTATCCGAACTTCACTGAATGCAGTTGAACGTAAGTATATCTATCTGTCCTACTCCGAACTAATTGCATGCATGTATAAGACTGTCCGCAGCAACGATGCGGACGCGCATCTGCAAAAACACCCATATGCAGCAGGAGAGAGAAGGAAACCACCCTCAAAAAAATTGTGCGTTCCAGCAACATCGCGCAACCATCCCCCTCATCCCAACGACCCCCACCGTGCCTCCTCCTCCTGGTGCCGCTTCCTCCCCCGACCGCCATCTCCTCCTCCTCTGGGCCGCCTCCGCCTTCTCCTCGTCGGCGCGCGGCTTCGCGACCTCCTCCCTGCCTCTGGCTCTCTCCTCCCCACCCTCGAGCTCCTCCTCGGCGGCGGCTCCGGAGGCCCCGAATCGACCACGGCGGCGCAGAGTGGCGACGAGGTTGGGCGTGGCGGCGGCGGACGCCCTCCGTCCGCTCCCCTCCATGGCAGATCGACGGGCGGCGCAGGAGCAGGTGGTGGCGGGCGGGTGGAGCAGAGCTCCAAGATTTGGTCTCCTCATCCCCGGGCGGCGGCGCAGGAGCAGAGCTCGCGGGCGCAGGTGGCGGCGGGTGGAGCAGACCTCGCCGCGCAGGAGCAGGTGGCGGCGGGTGGAGCAGAGCTTCGAGATCCGGCCTCCTCATCCTCCATGGGCTCCGCCGGTGGCGGCGGCCTCCTCGCGGACGAGCTCCGCTTCTCCCGGCGGCGCGAGCTCCTGCCTCCTGCTCTCCGGTGGCTGGCGCGGCGGTGGCAGATGCGGCCGCCTCCTCTCCTCCCGAGATGTGGCCGCCTCCTCCCTTCCCGAGATGCGGTCGGCTCCTTCCCAGACGTGAGACCCAGCTTCAGGCCGGCGGCGAGGTCCTCGCGAGCTCCACCGATACTCACAGCTCGGCCTCCGCCGGGGTTGACTCCCTCCTCGCCGGTGCCTTTCTCACCTCGTCCCTTCCTCCTCCTTCCCTGGGATGGCGCGAGGGGAAGATGTCGTTGTCTTCCCGGATGCAGCGAGGAGAGAGTATCCCGAGTTTGAGCGACGGGAGGGCTGCATCTGCATGCTGCAGAACGGGATGCGGTGGTTGCTGGAGCTGCTACAGTGCGAAATCTTTCCCCATTTTGAAGATGCAGTCGCGGATGCAGCATCCGCCGGAGACAGTCTAATATTGTTCTCTCCGACTCCGTTTCCCATGTACGGATGTTTGTTGCAGTGCAGCACAGGAATTTACACCTCCATTTTCGCTCTTACTTCTACATTTCAAATTGTGTATGAAATGCTTAAGTCGGATCAATGTTTTTATCTAATAAGAATTACAAAGGAAGATCGTATGGTGATTTGAAGAAAAGAAGGAACAACATCGTGTATTAGATGCAGATAAGTATAAAATAACAAGGCACACATCATACTTGATACGGCACTCCGCTTCAAAATATAGGGCTGTGTGCCTTGACAAGGTTCTCAAAATTAGTCTTTGACAAGGTTCTCAAAAAAAAAATTAGTCCTTGACCTGTGATTTCTCTTAAAAAAACCAAATGGCAACAATGACTTAGCAGACATATGTGAATGTGATATAATTATCATAGTGATTGTCTGATTGAAGAAATAAACTATATAGACAAGAGGATTTTTAAGGTAGTTATTTTTTTTATGAACCGTCCATCCGACGAGATCCAACGGTGGAATACCCAGGAAGTATCAGGAAATTCCTACTAGGAAGTATTAGGAAGTATCAAAATGGTGGGACCCACAAGGAAATTACTATAACGCCCTTTTCTTATCTACTTTAATTTTTTAATTAATTAAGATGATACTTTCTGATACTTCCTAATACTTCTCAAGTATCGTAAAAAACCTCTATAGACAAACTTATTTTTATATTTTTTGTTCCAAACAAATAGCGCGCTATAACGGTGCTATAGCGTGAGGAGCCAGCTGACGCTATAGCGCGAAGTTGCCGCTATAGCACCGCTATAGTGGCAATAGCGACCAGAAATGAACAACGCTATTTTTCATAGCGTCCTATTTTTTTTCCTTGCTTAGCACTTTCAAATATAAATCAAAGTATGGCTTCTGTTAGAAAATGTGCATACTGTAATGCTAATTTTGTTGGTTGAGAATTATGAGGTTTGAATATTGAAAAGTGTCCACATCATATATAAAAGAAATGGAGGGTGTGTCTACCATATTGCCACTCGTAAGAAGACACGTGTTCTTTTCCAAAGATCTATGAACATATATTTTCCTTGGTTTGATTATTGTGGACAAGTTTTATGACCATCAACGACTATGATATTTCTTTTTATAGGTTGATTTAGTCAAGTTTTATAAATCCCCCGTTTCAAATTAGTCAAGTTTTATAGATCCTTCGTTTCAAATTAGAGGTCGTTTGACTTTTTTTTCTAAGTTTGATCGTCTTATTCAAAAAAATGTGCAAAATATAAAAAATTTTGTTGTGGTTAGCTTCATTAATGATTTTTCTTCAAAAATGACTTAAATTTGACTAAATTTACACATTTTTTTAATAAGACGAGCGGTCAAACTTAGAGTTGAAAAGGTCAAACGACATCTATAATTTGAAACGGAAGGAGTGGTGAAGAGTGATGTACTCTTTACAATTTTAAATGCAGTCCATCTTAATTAATGCAGTGTAACACTAAAGAATACCGAGCCTAGATGAATCGAGAAGGTTGTATATGAAATGGTTTGTTACTATGAAGCCCCACGAGTGCATACTATTTGTTGGTTTCTGTCCTTGTCGAAGTAACTAATGAAACAGTGGAAACATGCGTACGTACGTGGTGGGGTTGCATCGATCCATGATGCGGTCGGTCTTAAGCAAAGTTCCTTATAAAATACTAGCTCGTGCATTTTCAAAAGGCCCGGTAAAAAGACATAAAAATGGCATTATTTACCAGTAGTCATTTTATACTGGACATTGTCTTGACTTCAATTTGAGTCATGAGAAAAAGAAAATCATCTTTCTTTCTACAATATGGCGAACACGTGGGCGCTTCTGCGTTTTACGATGACATGAAAAATCATAACTGGCAGCTTTGTCAGACAAAAAAAGAGAATTCACACGCTTCAAATTCACGTCAAATTAGTCAAAATGGTTGGTGTAAAAGAGTTTTGTACTGCACACTTGTTAAGATTGTTCCTCTTACTTCCAATTTGAGCAATAATGATATTCCTCTGCTAATTTGCACAAATTTAATTCCACAGTCGTTCGCATTTGAACTGAAAACAAGAACCAATAAACTATCTAGGCTAGAATTGTGAAATCCTGATCATATTGATTAGGGCATGCGTGCTTAACGAAAAATCAGTCAGGAGTATTGCAACTCTCGTCGTGCCCCTCATCTGCTTTGCTCGTCCTGGCCTCGACGTGAGGCCACATGCTGGGCGAAGAAGACGCAGTAGTCGTGGACATCGATGATGATGCCGACGCCGTCGTCGACGGTTGACGGCCGAACGTTGTCGGTGAGCTTCGGAGGAGTTGACGCTGCGTCGAGAAGTCCAGGATCTGCACCGACGACGGCGCCCGTGCCGGAGGCATTGGCAAAGCCGCCGCCGCCGGTGTGAGATCACCGGTGTCGTTGGCCACGACGTTCCTCTGGCTGTTCCCACCCTGAAGCAGCTGAGCGTACCGCATCAGGTCGGGGAACGGCGAGGCGGGGACAGTTGGCAGCAGAGACCGCGGCGGCAATGGCGCTGATACTGGCGGCGGCAGAGGGACGCCGGAGGTGACGAGGAACACGCCATGGCCGGTGCGGCCACGGACGCGCTCGGGAAAGTTGAGCTTGGCCTTGGCGCCCTTGAACCGGAGCGCGGCGTCGTCGTACGCCATGGCGGCGGCCTCCGCGGTGTCGAAGGTGCCGAGCCAGACGCGCGCCGCCTTCGCGGGGTCACGGATCTCCGCCGCCCACTTGCCCCACGGCCGCCGCCGCACGCCACGGTAGTGCCTTCTCATCACGTTTCCTGCATAGTATATGGTTTGTAGCTAATATAAAGCTGAGGATATGATGCCCGAAAAAAAGAAGCTGCTGAAGCTAAGGCCTAAAGGACGACTAACCATCAAAACTAACCAATGGAAAGGGAATCAGATCTTTGAGCCCCTTTGAGCACACGAATACGCATATATACATTGAATTAACCATAAATTAAAACTAGCCAATGGAAAGGCTAAATAGCTAATGATGATGTTGCTATTCAACGAAACCTAAAATCAAGCAACTTTTCGGCAGACTGCCTAGCTAGAAGCACTAGGACCATGGCCCTAGGTGTCGGCTCATAGTTTCTATATTGTAGCTTAAAGATCAAGGTCGACCTCACCTAGCTCAATTTAGTTTGGGCAGTGGCGAATTTAGGATTTGAAAGGAGGGGGACTGATTTTCTCCTTCTTCCTCCTCCTCTTCTCTTTCTTTTCTTCTTACTTCTCATTTCCTTCCTTTTCTCTTCATTCATTCATGTTCGCTTGGTTGGTGCTGATTTGTTGAGAGAGAAAAATACAGTTGGTTGGCTGGTGATTGTTACTGATTTGATGTGAGATAGAAGTATTGTTGGCTGGTGCCCCCTCACCCAGTTGGATCCGCCCCTGATTTTGAGCAATTAGGTGATGGTAGATGTTACCTTGGCCCAGCTCCACCCTTAAGCACATATGCCATTTGGTAGCAGCCAACATATGAAATGTCTTCTTCAACCTCTGGCTACCCTCTTCAAATTGAGCATGTTGGCCTAACTGGCTTGCCTCTACTACACTAAGCTTGTGGCAGACTTGGGAACTTGTAACTTCAGAAACCGCATTCCATCAATCTTGATATACCCATTGACTGAGATTCACATCAACTCAATCTCTGAAGAAAATCAGATGACCGTTGACACTTATTAGGAGTATCTGACCGTTGACACTTATTAGGAGTAGTAGATTTTTTTTTTTTTGAGAATGACACAGTACAACGCAGACGCTCACAACACGCACGCACACTCATCCCTATGAATACACGTACGCAAACCCTACCTCTATGAGCACCTCTGAAGGACTGATCACCGACAGATCTGGAGATTCCCGAAGTCATCACTGGCGCCTCGTCGTCGACGGGAACGTCGCTTACCACTTAATGCATAACGTCGGAAAATCCCGGAATAAATCCAGGAAAAGGTGCGAGCACCAGGATTTGAACCCTGGTGGGTAGCGTCCCACTGGACTGTCCTACCATTGGACTACAAGCCCATTCGCGAGTAGTAGATTATTATAAGAAGTATTCCCTCTGTTCTAAATTATTGGTCCTATGTGTATATAGATGCAAAGCAAAATGTATGAATATAGAAATAGCAACGACCTATAATTTGAGACGGAGGGAGTACGAATTCGATCGGACCCATATAGATGATTTAGTAGCTAGGAACAGGCTTGTAGGTTGTAGTTGTAAGCTAGCTTGCAGCAAAGCACACAGTTCTTTAGTGGTACCAGTGCATTATAGGGAAAAGTTGTTTCGTTAACACTGAAAGATCACGTCTTTAGCCATGTATTGGTAATAAGTTGAAAAGGCATGATGTTACGATGCTTCTATAAGCTAAGCTAGTACCATCTCGCACCTACATGTTTTCGTGGATTAGATCATAGTACAAGCTTATAATTAGTACCTTCTTGCTGCACCTCCGCCGTGGCAGCAGTTCCAGCTTCCGGCGTCGCCTGCTGATGAAGAGATCCAGCGGTTGCCGGCACGGCCAGTTGGCCCGGCCGTTGATGCGATGAGATGGTTGAGGAGCCCACGCCGACATCGTAGTAGTACGGCATGGTGGTGGAGTCGTATGCGCCATGCTGCTCGGCCTGCGCGTGGTACGGCGCCGCCGTCGCCGGTGCAGACCAGCTATACCCATCACGATGCACACCATCCCCAGCGCCTCCGAGCACTACCTGCTGCTGCTGCTGATGCTGCTGCCGCCGCCCCGAGAAGTGGCGCTCTGAACTGATCGGCAGCGATGCCGATTGAGCCTCCTCGTCGTCAGGCTCGGGCAGGCGTCGCTTACCGCCGCCATGGCTCCGGTGATCCACCTTCGATCTCTAGACCTTTTTCCCTCTGATCTTGGTTTGACCACCTTGCGTATTTGACTGACCTAATGGGGAGCTAGGAGGAGACAGTCTGGTGCCGCTGGTGGTGGCCGGTTCTGCCTGTGTGATACGGAAGAGAGATCGTTTGCTTTGTGAAGGAAGCAAAGCATGCATCGATGCGTTGAAAAGGTCTTCCGCTATTCGCGAAAAAAAGAAAGAAAGAAAAGGTCTTCCGCTTGTCTTTGCCATCCTTCATTAATTAAGTAATCAGAATTTTAATAATACAAGGAAACGTGATTCTATTTTTGCTGTTTGGTGCTTTCGTGCACAAGATTGCCATGCATTTGTTCGAGTTTGAGTTCTAGACTTCTGCTGCCCGTTAAATTTAGGTGTACATATGTATGGGCATCCTACTACCCCTTGCATTGATTATTCTTCTAAGCTACTTCATCCGTTCCAAATTATAAGTGGTTTGGGCTTTTTTAGTTTATAAATATTATTATACATGGTTGAACTGTCGTTATGACCCTCTCAGGAGTTTATTATTGTAAAAAAAATTCTCTCATCTATTTCACGTTAAAGCACAGGTCTGAGGCTAGCCTCATCTCATGTGTGTTGCGGTGCCGTTGTGTATGGGTGGGGTAGAAGTTCGAGAATTTCTCGACATGTATAGAACGTTGTCTTCTTAATACAATGTTGTGGAAGTGGTTTTACTCCCCGCGGGTCGAGTTTTTTTTTACATACACTACTCCATCCTTCTCACAAAGAAGTCCCTTGGATTTTGTCCTAAGTCAAATCATCTTATATTTGACCAGATTTATACAAAATATATCAATACTTTTGATGTCTAATAAGTTTCATTAGATTCATGATGAAATATATTTTCACAACATACCTATTTTGTATTATGAAATATTGATACTCTTTATTATAAATTTGATCAAACTTCAAAAATTGTTGACATAGAAGAAATGAAGCGAATATATCTAAGTGCATAATTAAAATTATGCACCTAGAAAAGCTAAAACAACTTTTTGTAATACATTAATATTTTGGTTGGCAAATTTCTTTTTGGAAACGGATCGGAATTTAAGAGACAGTAGCTTACACGTTTCTTTTATATATAATAAAGTACATACAAGAAGGTTGAAATATCATCTCAACTACACGTCAGGGTGCAATATCAAAGACCAGACCGTGAACTCTATCCAAATACTACCAGCACTATGGTCAAGCAGATAATTATAATGACACAAACTAATGACGCGCATGGAGCATATTTTAGCTGATTACATTTTTATGCATATTTTAGCGAGTTCGAGTATCTGACACATTATCACGTTTCCATATTCTTTTAACTAATTATTCTTTTAGAGGAAACGTACCAGCTGCCGACCTCTAAAATTTCTCTATATTTTTTCGGTCTCAACATCTACTCCATGATAATTTTAAAATCTACGGAGTGCACGTATGCCTAGCTAGTCTCTATTGGAAATGTTTATAGGCGCATGCATGTAGTAGTAATCGTGAGAGCTGCGTCTTTACTTTACTTTGTTTTAAGAAGAAAATGGAGACCACGATGACACGTACGGGCAGCAATGACGACGTCGTTCTCAATGGTTCCGTCCAGGGCATGACAACTTTGCCAAAAAAAAAAAGATTATTATTCGGAAAAGAAATCGTGGGGTTAGAGAGCCTTTGATGTGACGACAACAACCTATCTCGAGTGCAATTCCCACGTGTGCACGCGGTGATCTTGCTCACTTTTTGTCTCAAAAGCGACCTGTCAAGTTCGTCACGGATCTGTGCAGAGTTCCTCACGGTTCTACGATGCATTTTGTGATTTTGAACGGCATTTGGTAAAAGCTGCGTCTTACTCCCTTGTCTCAAATTATGTCACTATTGATTTTTTTATGATAATATTTGACTACTTGTCTAACTAAAAAAATATTGTAAATATGCAAAACGTCAAGTTATATTTAAAATACATTTGATGATGAAGTAGGTCATAAACAAAACAAATGATATCTACATAAATTTTTGAATAGCATGAATGGTCAGATGTTGTGACTGAAAGTCAGTAGTGACAAATAATTTGAGACGGAAAGAATAGTTCAGCGTCACATTCTTGGTGGAGACCTTGCTATGGGATCCTTACACTTGAAGTTTCCGTGGAGATGCTCCTGTGCTGTGCAAGAAGTTCGTGAGGAGTTAAGTGAAGGTCATAAATGGTCATAATTCCGTAGAATGATTCCAACATCAAAAGTTTCAAATTAGACAAGAGATGTGAAGGACTGTTGTTATGTTGATGTAGCGAGGATGAAGCAAGAATGCAGAAGTTTGGAATTTAGTTTTTTAAATTTCTTACTCCCTCTCTTCCAAAATATAAAGACTTGTTGACTTTTGCTGATCACGTCTGACCACTCGTCTTATTCAAAAATTTGTGAAAATATTTTATATTTTGTCATGACATATTTTATCATTGTGTATATTTTAAGTATATCATAATTGTTTTTATATTTTTATAAATTTTATGAATAAGACGAGTGGTTAAACGTGATCAGTAAAAGTCAACAAGTTCTTATATTTTGAGACGGAGGGAGTATATCTTTTGTCTTCTTAATTTGTATTTTAAAATCTAAGTACTCTTATATGGAGTTAGAGTATAATTACTCTTTGTATCTTTTGGTTGTATATATTCATTTAAGAATATAAAGATTGGATTTCAGCTGCGCTCTAGATGAAAACAAAGTCGGTAAGGTTAAGACCGCCCCACAGTTTTCATTAAGAGAAGGGAACCTAATCCCGATTTAGAAAATCTCCGAACTCCGATTTCACTGGCGAAAGGATTTTTTAAAAAACCAACCTCATAATCCGCTCTAATGAGAAATTGAATCTGGATCTTCGGGTTGCGACCATATCTCAACTTTCTCTAACCAACTAGGCTAGAAAACCTCTGATAGCTGCGCTCTAGATGATCGAGTTCATAGGACCGGAAGGCGGAAGGAGGATGCTTCAACAATTTGGTCGTCAGATGATGGTAACCGACAACAGGGGCTCTCTTGGTCCAAGTTGAATGGGCGGCGCAGCCCAGCAGCACCAACACCTCCTGCAGCTGCAACAGCAGACATGCATGCGTGTGTGTACAAACACAGGCTCAGTCAAAGATGCTGTGCGCAAACGACCCACGATAACGCACCAGCATCCACCGAAATTTAACAGGGCGGCTCATCCACGCTTTCGCAGTATCTGACTGCACCCTTTCGTTTTCGTCAACTTTCAACTGTATCGGAGAGTCAAAATCGTTGCACTCGCCGTGGGACGTGACACAGCTCCAACTTCGACGCCCTACCCTTTCTTGATTTCAAGCTTACCGAGCTGGCGATCACTGGTACGCTCCCGAATTATTGTTTATCTTTTATTTTCCTAAACTCGCAAGTTTATTTATACACCTAGATATATATTATTTCTATATGCATAATACAAATATGAACATGGAAAGCTAAAAATAACTAGTAATTTGGAATGGATGGAGTTATTATCTAGGGAAAAAACTTATAATATACTCTCTTTGCATAATACTAGCGGAGGTATATTTGTTACTACATCTGTCCTTAAATATATGACGTTTAGGACAAAAAAGTTAACTCAATGAACTAACTTATTTGTCATAAACGTCATATATTTAAGAACGGAAGGAGTTGTTTCTTGGGTTCTGAAATTTTCTTTACCCTTTGCACCCCACCAGTGGCGGAGCTACCCTGTAGGCGGGGTGGGGCAGCCGCCCCAGCTATAGTTGGTGTTGCTAGAGTGCCCCCGGTCGTCTCCAAGGGCTCTGGCCGCCGTTCGTGGACATCTCCGGCCGCCAGTCGGCCGCGAGGCGCTGAGACGCGGACGGAGGGAGACAACGAGGGAGTCCCCTGGGCTGGTGGCCTAGCGACTGGAGGGAGTCTGGGCGTCAAGCCCAACAGACCGACAACAAAGGCCCAGCCAGTGCTCCCAGCCCAAACACAACCGAGCGGTCGAGCCCACGACCTACCTCCCTCCAGAACCCGACCGGACGGCGCCACGGCGGCGGATTGCATCCATGAATCAATCCCCTCCCTCCTCTCAGACCTAGACGGCGGCGGCGGCTCCGGGCTTTGATGTAGGCATGCGGACCTGCTGCTCTGCAAAGGAGGCCAAATGTAGGGAGAGAACGAGGAAGGGGAAGGGCCAGTCGTTGGGGCTGGCATGGCCGTGGCCGTGGGCTCCAGCGGCCGGGGCCGCGGCGCGGCAACGGCGGCTCCGGAATCAGCGGCGGCTGCGGCTGGGAGTCGGCCGAGGGAGAGGGCAAGGGGAAGGTGCCACCGGTAGCCCACTCCCAAGAACAACATTGGCAGCTCCAGTAAGAAGACAAAGCAAAATGGTAATTGCTCCGGTGCTAGTGCTTTCCAGCTCTGCTTCACTATGTGCTTGTGCTTGATTGAAAAATTGGTGTCTTTATCCAATTTACATGTTCATGAATTCTTATTTCTATTTTTGCTTTGGTGCAAGAACTATCATTTTTCTTCAAATTTAATGTTGTATCTCAACTAAACATTAAAATTGTATGATTGTAATATATGGATGCATTAATCTGATGTGAACTACCTTTGTTGCGGTTAGTCGGTCGTGAGAAGCCGCCCCAGCTATAATTTTTTCCTGGCTCCACCACTGCACCCCACGACTCATCTACGGCAAGGATTGTTAATAGAGAGGGATGGGCAACTCACTTGGGCACGTTAGTGCGGCTACATGCATGGAGCGATATCTCTAATGTGCGGCATGAAGAAAGGTATAAACATTTCCTAAAAGAAAAGGTATAAACGAGTAGACGACCAACATATGGACAAGGATAGGGATCCAGTGAGCTACGACTACAACAGATTCTCGTTAATGGGTTCGTCAAAAGCACTATGCAGAATTGAGAATTGCAGATCCACACCTGTGCTCCTCTTCCCCATTCTTTCTTTTGTTTGCGAAACAAACAACAAGGACGTCCAGGTCCCAACTGTAACTTGGCCACTTGGGATTGTTGTCCCCCGAGCGTGCTGAAATGCGGATCTGATACGGAGTATTTCCTTTCACTGCCCGATCAGATATAGATTGTCCACCGAACCAAATTAATTACTCTACTGGGGCTTTCACCCAGATCACCCACCGACTCGGTGAAACGGATATTCTCGCAACGGAAGGGAGCACGCATAGGCCAAGCTGGTTGTGGTTGGTCCCCGCGCATGCATTCCACGACGTCTTTTCGAATTTCGAGTGACTGCCCTCGTCAGTGTCACCCAATACAAACACCGCGCGCTTCGTAGGTTCGTGGAGTCGTGTGTGCTCGTCTCGTCAACCACCCGGTGACTTCTCTGCCGCGAGTTGACGGAACAGTCATGTGGATCACCAAGCTTTCCTGTTAAGGTCCAGTTTAGTTCTCCAAAAGTTCCAAAAGTTTTCACATTGCAGACCGTGACACCTCTCACAAAACACACTTCCCAATGCAAAATTTTCACCACTTTTCTCAAAATTTCACCGAACTAAACGGTGCCTAAGCTTTCAGGAAGCTGTTGACCACCACGAACTTGAATAAAAGAGACAACAGTAACCATATGGATCACAACATATGCTACATTTTCCATTATCTTTAAAATCAGCTTGGTGGTTGTGGCCTTGTGGGTACTTGAAAAATCGAATACACGATCCCAGAAAGTACTTCGTACCAGAAGGGTAATACAAAAATTCAAACCCTAAAGATATATTTTACAAACAGGTGCAGAGAAAGATGACAGGAGCAACTTCAGCAGCTTCCCTATCCCCTTCCCAATAGCAAAAAAGTAGTGATATAGGGAATGAAATCCTAAAAAACCTTCTCTAGCAAAATCCCTATAGCCTCCCCTTTTTTTCTCCATTGATTAAAAATCCCTCTCCATCCCCTTTACAGAGGGGACCTCTCCTCCACCTATACCTGAGCATTTTTGGCCCGGCCCGACCCGGCCCGCTGGCCCGGCCCGGGCCCGGCCCGCGCCAGGCC
Source organism: Cenchrus fungigraminus (assembly GCA_036936925.1). NCBI lineage: Eukaryota > Viridiplantae > Streptophyta > Magnoliopsida > Poales > Poaceae > Cenchrus > Cenchrus fungigraminus. The sequence goes on from CM072773.1 coordinate 41,881,803, forward strand.
CGTCCACGGATCTTACTGGACGGGCGTGGGCAGAGATCTTGAAGCCCGCGAAAATTTTTTTTGACCCGAGCCCGGCCCGAAATGCTGTTTTTAGTTACTTTACACTATAAAATGCGCGGGCGGCCCGCCCAAGCCCGAGCCCGGCCCGAAAACTGAGGCCCGACACGTCCCATGGGACGGTCATAGGCAGGATTTTCTCGACCCGAAAAATCCAGATTTTTTTCGGCCCGGCCCGAACCCGGCCCGTCCCGTGGAATGCTCAGGTCTACCTCCACCCCCTACTCTATTGGGAAGGAGTATAGGGAGACTGCTGGAGCAAATTGTGTTTTAGGGATGAAAATATTTTTACTCCACCCCCAATAACTTTATATAGGGAATCAAATTTACTCCATCTGCTAGAGTTGCTCTTACACCTTTCTAATTACGAATTGCTAGCCTAGGAGTCCAACTCGAACATGAATAAAGCCTCATAAAAGTCGTGACATGAATTTAAGGTGGACTGGTGGAGGTCCTCGCATCTCTTCACAAACAGCATTCTTTGGATCCGCTGGCCTAACGGTTCTTTTGCTTCCACCAGCCATTCAAGCTCCAGCTCACGAATTTGATGTTGGCATCTAAAGGAGATGAATCTCTCATCTACCTTTTCAATACATCCATACTATCTACCTTGCACAAATGCCTTGGTGGCACAAATTATGTGATGGAAAGGCCAAAATCATATTAACAATGAACATTGGGGGGCTTATCTTCTACCGATAGAGGGCATCATATACTAGCTAACTGTTTGAATTTCTCTTGTTCTCATATAAGTCATGAACTGCCCTGGTATCTCAGCAAGAAGTGACTGTACTGTCGACACCCCACTGCCTGGAAATAAGGATAGATTCAATATCAGACTTCTTGCTCAAGTAAAGATGGAGAAATGCAGGAATAGTACACAAGAAATCAACAAGAAAATAGTGCCGCTGGCTAGCTATATGAAAACATTTTCTGTTGTTTTTTTATTGACTGAAAGGATTAACATACTTCTGATGATCTAAATTTATGTTTGTCATCAGTCAAACTTCAGCTCTGACCATCAACAACCCAAAAATCATATATTAGAATGACAACATAAGGCTGATGTAATAGATTCATCATCAAATATACTTCCATAATGCATAACTCATTAGATTTTGAATAATACTTTTTTATAGATATTATTAGTTAAACTGCCATATTGGAGATTATTGATGTCATGATGGACTTATATTTGGAGTCAGAGGAAGTACTTTATAGTACGGAAAGGATATAGTTTGCATCTTTTCATGGAGGAAATTGAAGGAAAAAGAGAGATCGAATTCTGATCCACAGGCATACCATGGGCATCCTTCATTGGGGCGAACTGTATCATATCCCTTGATGCAACCCTGCCAGTTGAGCTTTCCAGTTTCTCTCCTTTATTTGGATCTAGAAACTGCACATCACAAATTTTGATATTAAAATGTGGATGGGCTGCGTTGTTCGAGAGAAAAAATGTGGATGGGTTGAGCGGGCAGGCACGGCAGGAAGAAAGAAAGTCGACTACACACTACAGAAGCATCAGCAACCAATCTTGTCAAAATCACACTTGATATAAAGTATCGGGGTGCTATATTCAATGATTATATATTAAGACAGTCATATCTAGAGAACCAGAACTGAAAAAAAAAAGAATATTAAGTTCTGTTATCCGAGCTCCTATAGTTTTTCTTGATAAGGGAGACTTCACTAATCTTAGGCAGATACATCAAGGTGGCACATTTGTAATAAGACCATCCGAGCTCCTATAGTTGCAGAGCCAAGAGAAATTTTATCTCCTATACTTGCAGCCAAGGGAAATTTTATCTCCTATAGTTCCTTATACCGCTGGATCTATGCAGTAACTGCTTCTAAGCATTTCAATTTAGTTCCAGAACAAAACAAATACAAATGACTTAGAAAACAGAACAATTTATCTGGACCTCACATTACCTCCATTTCCTTGAAATCAGCCCCTCCAACTCCAATAACAATGATGGACATAGGAAAATCTGATGCCTTTATGATTGCATCTATAGTCTCTTGAAAATCAGTCACCACACCATCCTGGCAAATAGTGACAGTAAGAAGAAAATCATAGACACCTATTTTTTTTAGGATGGTTTCAGAGGTAATACATACCGTGACTATTAACAAAATAAAGTATTTCTGTTGATTGTCGGCAAGAGATTGGCTAGCTATTGCCATAGCAGTGCTGATCAAATGACCAAAGAGAGTAGGGCCAGCCAGTGATACATTACGAAGTGCGCTGATATAAGCTGACATAATTCCTTGTATTCCATCAACCTGAAGAAGTTTGATAAGATCAACTTGTGTTTAAACAGATCCAAATCAGCTTTCCTTTTACAAAATAATTAAGTAGCAAATCTACTTCCAGGTAAAAATTATAAATGACAAAATCAGGTTACAAATCAGCTTTTGAGAAGTAGCCATTATTCTGAAGAAAACAAGCATTTCAAGTGTAAAAAATAAAAAGTAGAATACCTCAGGTTGATAAGTGCTGCCATTCAAGTTGAAACAATGGGAAACAGGACCATCAATAGGTCTTGCTCCAAAGCCCCAAGAGGGGAAACGTTTAGATGGGTCATAGTACTGTAGAACATCACCAATTTCCAGTATCGCCTTCCAAAAAAAAGTAACAGAAGAACACAAAATCACTACATGCTCAGAGTCACTGAGGGTCATCAGAACATAAGAATAAATGGGTGATCAATTGTGTTCGAGAAAAAAATGGGTGATCAATCAGTTGCTCACCTTCTGATATACATTTGGCCGACCTGACGGATCAATGTAATGCAAGGAATCTGGAAGCCGTGGATTTCCATTTGAAGCTACAAAGGGTAAACATCGACAGTAATATATTAACATAAGCATATGACTAGAGAAACAGAAGGAAAGATCAATGTACACTACCATGTCTGCCACATACCTGTGAAATCTACACCTACCATAAAATTCAACTGGCACCCAGCAGAAATATAATCTAGAAAAGTATGCCGATTGCTCTCAACATATTTTTCCACATATAACTGACTCTTCAATACCTGCGTATCAGAATGAAAAACTATTTATATAATGCAACATTTAAAGACATTTTGAAGTAACAAATTTTACCTCCTTACTGTGACATTCATGTGCATTGCTGGCAGGAACAAAGAAATTTTCACCATTCTTCCTATCGTACATGTTTTCCAATTCTGCGACTGATTTGACTATCTTGCTGTCGAATTACAAAGGGTATCTAATCAGAAAACAAATTAGAATTCAAGTATTAATGGCCCAGGCTCTAAGGCACCATGGAACATACTTATGAACAGATCAAAATGGAAAAGGAGCAGTGGAACGAGTTAAACAGGGGACAATTACCCGACTAGGTCATGTTTGCCATTGCTACTGAAGTTAAAGCACTCTATAATTAGAGGGTTCTCCTGCAACACAATATAACCATAAGAACGAACAACAATCAGATTGATACAAATATTTTCATCATTAACCAACAAACACTGTCTTTAATTTAGATATCACACTATCAGCACCACTCTGGTTAAAATCAAAGGTGCAGCGTTGCTTCCATAAGTATCAAAGAGTACAACATGTTCTGAGAATAGATGGTTTGGACAACATCAACAGAAGTAAAAAGGAAGAAGATAGTTTCATGCCTTACTTCCAATCTGTTGCAGATTCAGAATCACTGGCTTCCACCTAGGATTGAGATCATTCTTTCTTACTTCTGTCTTGCAAATTGGAACAGGCATTCCACTATCTGATATTCTAGATATTAGCAAGAAAGGATCCTGCAAATAATGCATATTTAGAAATTAGAATGGTGAAATGGCGCAAGAAAAAAACCCAAAAGATTGGCATAGAAAAAAAGCGAGTGCAAATAGTACAAGAAAAAAAAAAGAACTAAGGAATAGAAACATTAGACCATAAGCTTACACTCTTTGTGAGAAGATCCTTGATTTCAAGATCCGAACAGCGGAATACCATCTCCATGATCGCTTTTGAACCTGCACTTTCTTCAGCCTGAATGGTTAGCTCACCAAATTTGCTAGGATTTGGCAAGTTGTGTTCAGAAACACCAAGCTTTAGATTCAGGAGCCTGTCCCGCTTGGTGATAACCTGCAAAATTGGCCTTGGTCTTCAACAGAAGTACAGACAATATTAATCTTAGAATTAGCATAGTCTTGGAGTATATTAACGTTACAAAATTCTTGAATTTAATCCTCATGTGATGCTACATGCAAGTGTTGCCTTGCAATCACGAAATATTATGTCCACGTCCAAGTATATGGATGGTACCATAGGCCACCATGTCAAAGTTACAAATTGAAGTAAATTGCATAAAAAGGGTCACAGAACTTGTCATATGGGTTCACTTGGGTCAATGAACTCTAAATTTGAGCATTTAGATCACCAAACATGTTTATGTGAGTCACCTAATGTAATTATGCGGCAAGCCCTCTTGACACTGGCTTTGCAGAGATGGCTTTAAATTTTGCTGAATTATACTGTCTAGTTGTGTTCCCTCCATGCCAAAGCTAATTGCATCGCCTAATGGTGTAACGGTTTTCATTGATCGTGAATCACAACACATTTATCAAGCATGCAATGGAGGAGCAGCTTCCTACCCAATTATAAGTCATGTATCTTGTGTAACCATTAAACAGGAGCACAATTCTATGTCATGTATCTGAGCAACTGCTGGCTGCAGCATCTTTTCAGGAACAAACAGCCGTTTTCAAGCCACTACCTAATTTATCATAGTCATTGCCCTCACAACTTCAGTTTCAGGGTCCATACTCAATAGATGGGCAGCTGCACCATGACGTACCAAGGAAGGTGGCGTTGGGGACTGTGGACCTACGGGAGGGTAACCTGGGGGCATTGTTGATGGGTGGGGGCATGGCGCCAACTGGCAGGGAGTGGGGATCAACAGTGTGATGGATTTTGGGCTGGCAGTGCTGGAGATTAAAAGAGTGAACTGAAGAGGAAGGCTTGAGACATCACAAAAACGAGACTAAGTAAGACACCACAAATAGGAGATTAAGAATCTCATATAGATACGGGACTACTTTTTTATTTCAAAAAAAAAAAGATACGGGACTACTTTGCCAAAAAACAAAGGCCACCAAGCATGGTTGGGAAATTTGTGCCAATGTGCCATTTACCATGCTAGCAAGTCGATATCAACAATACCTAGCTGTCTGCTAAGGACATTAGTGACTCATTTGAACTCCTTCAGTGGCCTAAATTGCAATTTAGGATTTCAATGACCTACTTAGACCTCCATGACAAACTCAGTGATGTAATGCAATTTGCTCAACAAGTTCCTATGATAAGTTCATGTTGGTCCACGAGATTGACTTGTGCAAGCAAACAGATACCAAATTAGCTTAAGTTTGCCTTCAAAGGTTCCGCTTCAGAGCTTACCTGCTAATTATCGATCACTGGGGGTGAGTGCATGACTCAATAATAGCCAAGTTACACAGCCAGGAAAACAAAACAAAGATTAGGAGGTGTACGCATCATGCACCGTCATAGTGTTTTCTAGTCTCTCTAATTTATCCTTTGTCAACTACTTGAAATTATATCCATGTTGGAAATTCAGAAGGATTTTTCTTGCTCAATATAAGGTGTCGGCAGTGTGCACCAAAGTGAGCGTTACACTAGAGAAGAATATACACCATGAAGAAAACATAACAATTCTAAAAGAAATATACCTCTGACAAAAGACAGGTAGCCTCTCCAAGAAACTCTTGCTCCTCCAGCTTAAGCATCTGTATTGCAGAGCAGATTAGCATAAGAATCGCACAGCAGTAGCAAAGAGAAATGAAGGGTGTAGGCTTAACAAATGACATCCCCTAGTATCTTGGCAGAATCTAACAAGGTCACTGAAATGTGGCTACTGATATAAGATCTAAAGAAGAATAGAAAAACAGACAAAAGCTGCAAGTCAGTGAGTTCTATACTTCGAATAGGCAGGAATTCCTTGTTTTCATAACCAAGTATATACATGCAATTCTTTTTCGTTTGAGATTATATAGAAAAAACACTTTTAAGATATCTGGAGGTGTTCAAGAAAAATTGAGTAAATGAAATGAATTTAATGTGGAGATTTTAGGCCCAAAATAAGTATATATTAATCTCTATATCTTTAAAAATAACTAATATTTTCTAAGCACAAAACAAATTTAAATGTGGCATTAGGTATACATCATAAAAGAATCAATGAATACTATCTCAATTTAATTCCATAAACCATTTTACCCAAGCAAAACAGTAAATGGATCAGAAGGTCCTGAAGGGTGAAGACATCCCAGCTTTTGTCAGTTTGAAACATCCCAGATGATAGTATCAGAGTGTGCTTTACTATTAGCAAGACTCGGTGCAGAAGCAAATAGAACAGAAGTAATATAGAATTGCAACAACAGTCACCTTTTCACTGACATCATGGAACTGTGGGTCAATGTCAAAAACCTGAAACCTGCAAATAAAAGTTTCCGTTTAGCGTTTAGGCAATAAGATAGTTAAGAGGTAACACCAAAAAATGGAGAAATTTGAAGTATACTATGACAGAAGACTGACAGAAGCTTACACCAATGGCTGAAGAACCTCAAACTGGTACTGCACACTGATTTTTGTCATCCAAGATGGGTTCAAAGAATTTAAAATTACTTCACTACGTCCAATTTCTTCAAGTGGTCCATCTTTCCTTTTGGAATACAGAACCACCATGGGGTTAATCTGAGGGAAAAGGGTGAGAGAGATTAAGAAATGGTGGCAACATAAGAACTCAACAAATATTCAGCTAAAGTAGCATGGATGCAGAGAGAAAGGTGGCTGTAGCTACTTTCCTTAAAGCAGTGGACAAAGAAGGGGTCTAGAAAGGAAAACAATTTTATCAAACTCTATTGAGTTGCATGCACCAACCAGTTCAACCCAAAAGCTTAAGCTGATAGGGAAAGGTGGGCAATTCACTTATACTCCAACACTCCCCCTCACGTGCAGGCTCCCCCAGGCCGCATACATGGAATATTGGAGTGGGCTGTAATTATTTTAATTAACGCGCCCGCCAGGATTCGAACTCGAGACCTCTGGCTCTGATACCATATTGAGTTGCATGCACCAACCAGTTCAACCCAAAAGCTTAAGCTGATAGGGAAAGGTGGGCACTTCACTTATACTCCAACAAACTCAAAGGCCAATTGTGTTTGTATTTTTGAAATTCGCTCTCAAGAAAGGCCATGGAAACAAAGATTAACATGAAGCTTCAGAAGGGGAGAGGGTAGCATTGAGGAGGAACTAATAGAAGGTGAAAGAGGAAATGGAGAGACTTTGGTGCGCAGCAGAGCACATGAGAGAGTAGAAACATAAGTAGTTGTATGTGTCGTAACAGATGAGGTGGTGGGTGTAGAGTGTAAGACATGGCAACCACCTGCAGCCTGCTACTGCAAGATTGGTTAGGTTTACGGTGAGAGGAAAGAGAAGGGAGGAGGAAGAGGAAAAATAAGTGTGAGCTGAATTAGTGTATATCGCCAGTGAGAATATGACTTGACAACCACATAGGACAAAATGATTCAGACAACGAGGGTTAATATGCACTGGTTAAAACTTATGGGATGCAAATTAGGTGGTACAATTGAGGGTGTAAATTAAACCAAGCCCAGAGTCAGGGGAACCAAAGTGGAGTTTGCCTTATTGTTTTCTGGTCTCACTTCAACATTAGTATAAGAATATGCTGCAAAGTTTGGTGATATAGGTAAATGGTAAAGTATCATCTGAAATACAAGTCAGCTTCTCAAGTTTCTATTACAAGCTCACCAGGAATTGGGCACGTTCATACGCATAGACTCCATAAGAATAAATGTGGGAAAAAGTCTACATCACCCCCGCAACTATGGGGTGTGGACTACATAACCCCCCAACCTATGAAACGGTCTATATCACCCCCTGAACTTTTCAAAACCGGTCAAATTACCCCCTGAAACATTTTTGAAAAATCATAGTAAATCATAGAAAATTCATAAAATAGAAAATCCAATTGTGTTGGACTCCAAATGAGTAGATCTACACAGTGAACATATAATATGCTATGCTTCAGTTTATTTTTTTTTTTGTTGTAACTTTAGATCTATAATTTTCTTCATAGCTGTAAAAAAAATGTACTAAAGCATATCATATTATATGTTCATTGTGTAGATCTACTCATTTGGAGTCCAACACATTTGGATTTTTCATTTTATGAATTTTCTGTGATTTACTATGATTTTTCAAAATTGCTTTAGGGGGGTAATTTGACCGGTTTTGAAAAGTTCAGGGAGTGATACAGACCGTTTCATAGGTTGGGGGGTTATGTAGTGTACCCCTCGTAGTTGAGGGGGTGATGTAGACTTTTTTCTAATTAATGTGGCTTTTACCCAAAAACACACTCTTCCTAGTAACAATTTTTTAGGCTTTTATAAATATTTTATGTAGCATATTAAGGGGTCGTTGAGAACATAACCTGAGGTTCACAAGATTTCGGACGACAAAAAAGAAAGAAACTGAAGGGACTACCTTTTCACTCTAGGACTCCATTTCAAAACTAAGGTGGTGGATTAACATAGCACACGAGATATGAGCTAGGAAAAGGTAATTATGACTGCTATAACTAGCTTTCCATTTACTTTTATACTTTCCGGAATTATGTCACATGATGAAATTAATGATGACAGCTCAATTAATATCGCTTTAGGGTTTTAACCAAACAAAGAGACTTCAACATGGTATTCAATAAGAAGCACAACTGCATGACATAGCATATGCCAGTGAAGATACAGAAGCATAATTTAACACAATATAAGTAGCTCTCGTGATTGTTGCTTTTTTCTTTACAAAAACAGATAAGTTAAATGGCTATAAGGTTTAAGATATAAGATATTAAGATGCAAGGAAATAGCAAAGTCATGAATGCAAGAGGAGAATACCTTGGGAAAATATTCTCGGTCGCCCAAATTTGATGCAGAGAGAGATAACTGCAACATGCATACTGTCAGAATCAACCACTACACAACTAAATAAGCGTCATGTACTCAGAGACTAAAACTCTACTGCTACAAGCAACAGAAAACGCAGTACAATAAAATAAACGCATAACATAGATCATGTAAATGACCATAGATCTCATACATAGCAAAATTTTAGTACCAAACCCTTACAGAATCACAAGGGATAATGAAATGCCAAGGTATCCTACTCAAAGAATTCCAGGTAGTTGTACCCTGTAACATAGCATTAATGAATAAGTTGCTACAGGGACAGGTCTTAGCTGCTCAGCTACAGCTTGAGTGAAGTATGTTATACACAAATTCAATGAAGATTAAATATCCAAAAAGGTTTCCAAACAAATCAATATGGATGTCACAAAACGGTATATGACTCGGCTTGTTTAGTTCGGCAAATTTGTTGCGATGTGACGGGTGAATAGTGGCAATTTACCGAACTAAACAGGGCCTAACCATCTTAGGCTAGCATCTCAATGGCACCAAACCAGGGGTGCAGGTGCAGGCGTCCAGCACAGTCAAATCAGCACAGCACCCAATCACCATAGGTTAATGCAGTATGTGAACGGTATCCCGTCCCCAGCCACGGGTCATTTTCCCTCACTGCCACTTTTTAGATTACGTGCACCAAATGGTAGCACCTAGATTCACAGAACGGGGACCAGATAGCTAGCATCAGCCGAATCATGGTGAGAATTCCCATCGCTCCAAGCAGAAACCACTAGTCACCGCCTACCCCCACGCGTCCTCTGCGAACGCCACAAAACCACCGCACCGATCCCGAAGCAGGCAAAATGACAACGCGCGGCGGGACCTGGCCGTCGCAACCGCCGCGCGCAATGCATGCCGGTGCCCGTGCTCCTGCGCCCGCGCCGAGTACCCCCACTGGGCCTACCGCTCGAGAGATAGAAGCACAGAGCCGCGGGGGTTTCGAGGTGGGGTCCGTACCTCGATCTGCGTGGACGCGCCGGCGCCGCGGGAGCGGAGGAAGCGATCGGCCGCGGCGGAGGCGGCCTGGGCGGCTTTGGCAGCGGCGGGGCCGACGGGATGGGCGCCGCCGTGGCCCGCCTCGTCGGAGCAGCAGTTCCCCATCGCCGGCGGGCCTCTACCACACACGTCAGCTGCTCGCCGGCGAGGCGGGCGAGATCTCAGATATCGGAGGGAGGGAGCGCGTGGGGGTGGGAGTCGCTGCCGCAAGTAGCCAGCGAAGAAGAGCAGCAAGTGGAGTCGTGGAGACGACACGGCAGGGAGACTTGGACCCAACCCAACGCAGCAGCACAGTGCGCGCAGAGAGAAAGGGAGAAGAGGTGGGGCGGGCAGGGCACGGGGAACAGGGCGGAATTTACGGCTTTGTCCCTGAACGGCTGAGCGAGGTTTGACCGTTTGACTCGCGCCCGTCCAACGGCCTGTTGTTTGACTGTTGCGTCCCGTTGTGTTTACAATCTGTTTTTTTTTTATTCTATATAATTTAACTGACTGTTTTTTAGTGGTAATGATGTGCTCGTCGGCAACGACGGATTGATAATAAATTCATCAATTGTGAAAATTTATCGGTTCAGATTTTTGAATGTGCTCATAAAAATAAGATTGCAAGTGTTTCAAGAGGCGAGTGTGCGTATGTGTATGTGCTTTGTATTGTCTGATTCGGAAAAACCAATAACTTTATTCAATCTTCACTCGAACTTACAATTTCATATTCTTATTGACATATCATGGTTGCACACAACCCTCCACCCACCCCCAAAAAAAAATATGATTCTAACCTTCAAATTTTATCACACGAAAAGTGTTCTTTTATCTCTACTAATAAACATCATCTACTTAAACAACACCAATAATAACATATCTTAAAGCTTGTAGAGGTAATTAAATGATAAATTGATCATTTTTCTTAGTTCCAATAATACATGCATTCATTTAAAATTCAGAAAACTAAAAAGATAGCATGATTTATATATATTACTCAATGTTAGGAGGGCTGCCGGATTTGTTAGTGTTTCCATATATGATGTTTGTATTTTTCAAAATTACATACATATTGATTTTAAACTTAAAAAAGGTTTCAACAAGTATAGTAAAACCTAAAATAGCATACATTTCGAAAATATGGAAGTACTAATATATAAGGTTGAAGTAGCGAAGTCTCGAGGGAGTGAAATATCAGCGCAATATCAAAGAGAAAGGTATAGGTGTATAGCTTGGGCGACTGAGTCAATTGAGGAGTTGACAAAACTATATGAAACATGTATACAGTCGCTTTTCATTTGAGGTGGTCTCATTCCTTTTTTAAGTTTAATGTTGCGTGGTATTTTACTATTTTCAAAACTTCATTCAACTATGTGTAATTTCATTTCATAAAAGAACACTATGGGTGTTCCGTATATATAATATAACTATATACTTTCAGGTAGTGTTTTCTGGTGGCTTGAAATACAATGTTCTATTCCTAAAAAAAGTACTCCCTCCGTTCTTAAATATATGACGTTTATGATAAAAAAATTAGTTCATTTTGAACTAACTTTCTTGTCTAAAACGTCATATATTTAAGGACGGAGGTAGTACAACATTTTACGGGAAATCCTATTTTATTGTCAGAACAATATATTTTTTCAACTTGACTTTGTGTACCAAGAACCCATTATGGACCTATAATACACCTTGTTAGTGTTTTCTAGTGGTTTGAAGTACAATGTTTAACGGGAATAACCCCATTATGTTATCTAAACAAAATATTCTGTATACTGGCTCTTTTTATATAAAAAACGTGACTCTGTTTACTCATAAATTGTTGAAACAAGGTCAACTCACACCTGGTGAAAATTGATTGTTTTTTTTTTGTTCATGTACACATTGATTTTACGTTCAAAAATGTGGAATGGTGGATTTTTCTCCTCAATCTGTGTTAGAAAACATACCTTTTAAGAACTTTCATGTATTTTCGTACCTTGAGGGTTAGACTAACATTAGATGCTTCCGAACATGTTTTCTACTCCCTCCGTCCAAAATTACTCATCGTTTTGACTTTTCTAAATACATTTCTTTTGTTATGCACCTAGATATATATTTATGTCTAGATCCATAACAAAAGAAATGCACTTAAAAAAACCAAAACAATAAGTAATTTGGGACGGATGGATTAATACATAGGGTATGATGCGAACTGTGCCACCCCACCTATTTGGGATTATAAGCTGCAAGTAAAATTAACTAATTTTAAATAGTTTGGTTGTGTTTTGTGGACATATGTAATATAAATATATGGAGACAATGATTTGTCCTTTTCCCCATGTTTTATCATGGAACACAACTAAATTTGGTTTACCACAGATATGTTTTTCTGATGATCCAAATAGTTGCAAATGGATTTTTCTTCAAAGCTATACATACATGTTCAAGATTTATGGCGGGGCAGCTCTTCTATTGAGTTTTAATTTTTTTCCCCCCTCGTTGGGTGAAACAAACTTTGTTTCACTAAAGAACTCAACTTCTGCACGGCACAACCATGTCGACATTTGAACCTTTAATTATAAATTAGTAAATTAGTAAGAGCAACTCCAGCAAACTTCATATTTGAGCCCAACTCAAAAAGTAGGGGCCGAAAGCAAAAAAACGCACTCCAGCAGGTCTCCTACTCGGCCCCTTACTTTAGCTGGGCACCCAAATGCCCTCCTCCGGCCCCTTCTCCTACGGGTGGAGAAGGGAGCCCCTACTCTGCAGTTGTGTCTGTTTTCCTCTGTGCGCCACCGCCCGAGTCCCGCACCTCTCGACTCTCCGTCGGCACCGTCGCTCTCCGCCGCCCCTCGTACCTCCGCCAACGCCACCGCCTCGCAGCAGCCGCTCTGCATCTACCTGCCAAACTACACAGGCTGGCCGGCCGGCCGGCCCCTTCTCCGTGCCGCCTCGGCTTGATTTCCCCTGCTCGGATCCCCGACTGCACAGGCCACCGGCGCCGTCGTGGCCTCCTGAAGCTCTGTTGGGCGTTGGCCACCCGACTCTTGGGCTCTACCTCGTCGGCGTTGGCCACCCGAATCTTGGGCTCTACCCGCCACCCCTGCGCCAAGAGAGGAAATGGAGGAGGACGAGACAGACCGACCATGCGGGATTGCTCGATTCATCAAGATGCTGCTCGATTTGCACCTTGTTGAGCTCCTTCAAGCTACGTGGGATGCTGCAGCCGCCGAATCGTGCCCCACCCGCGATGCCGGCCGCCGAATCGAGCCACACCCGCGTCGCCCGACATCGACGGTCGCGGACGTTGCCTCGCGGTCGGAGGTCGAGCTCGCTCCGCCGTCGTCGCCTCTGCGCCCAGCCGGAGGTTGAGCTCCCTCCACCGCCGTCGCCTCCGCGCCCGGCCGGAGGTCGAGCTCCCTCCACCGTCATCACCTCCGCGCCTGGCCGAAGGTCGCCGTCGTGCTCAGGCGGAGCTCGAGCTCCCCCACGCCGCCACCGCCGCGCTCGGCCGCAGCTCAGGCTCCCTCGCGTCTGGACAGGAAGCACACACAGAGAGAGAGAGTAGCAATAGGAGATTGGGAGGAAGGGGGAGATGCGGGAGAGAGGAGAGGCTGGGAAAGCAGAAAAGGATATGAGCCTATGATGAGTAGGTCCCACATTGCAGGCAAGAGTAGGGGCTTCAAAGTTGGGATTGTTGCTGGAGTTGGAGATAAAATTAGAGCCTCAAAAAGTTAAGAGGGCCCCTATTGAACAAAGTAGAGGTTCCCAAAATTTTTCCCAACTACCCGTCACATCAATCTTCGGACACTGATTAGGAGTATTAAATGTGAATTAATGACAAAACCCATTTCATAACTCCTACATAATTTTTCGATACGAATCTAACAAGCCTAATTATGCCATGATTAGACAACGCCGTGCTACAGTAAACAATCTCTAATGACGGATTAATTAAGCTTAATGGATTCGTCTCGCGATTTCCCGTCCATTCATGTAATTAGTTTTGTAATTAGTCTGTATTTAATCCTCCTAATAAACCTCCAAAGGGATCCCAAATTTTTTTATTTGCCAACTAAACAGGCTCTAAACTGTCAAAAAACATGCAATGACCGTCTTTTCCTCCTCCAACCTTTTTCAAATCACAGACAACCCTCGGAGCATTTCCACTTCACCCCCTCATTCTCTCAAAATTCTCGAGTCAGTTCCCACCGATCCCTCCCGGTCGGGATTTTCCCGCGACCGCCAGGGATGGCCTCCGGTTCAGGAAGGGCCCGAGGCGGCATCCGAATCGAAGAATCGGTCGATGGGCACCGCGAGGAGTCCAAAACCGCCGCCGCCGTCGCCGCGGCAGAGCCGCCTCCCCTCGCTCCGCCATCCGACGGCCTCCAAGAGTGGGCCCATGGGCCTCTGGGCTCCAGAGGCCGGAGCCCCTCTGCGTCTGCAGCGGCGGCCAAGAGGAAGGACAAGAATATGTTGGCTCCTTCCCTGACGAGCTCGGAGGGCATCGTCTCCGTCTCGGGAGCCGGGGAGTCGAGCCACGCTGAGGTGCTAGTGGACTTCGACGGGAGGTCGGATGTCTCCTGGAAGAACCCGCTGGTGGAGGGGATTATGGAGTTGCCGAAGGTGACGAGGCACATCGATCTGAAGGAGGCGTTTGACGACGTGTTGCTGGAGCGGCAATGGGCCAAGGCGGAGGAAATGGAGATGCAACAGTGGCAACAGGTGTGGTTTCTTGGATCTTTGGAGTGCACTCTTCAGCCATAACTGCTGTGATTTGGGAGCTGGAATCCTGTCGTTCTTGTGGTGTGGGCCATCGGGGGACGATATAGAATAGTGGAGGCAAGAAATTGTGTGGCATGCTATACCTGTACTACTCCTAGTTACTTGGGCAGAATCCTTCGAAAACGTTTGGAGTGATGTGCCTGCCTCTTTTTTCTTGTACGAATAGCAATCTTGCAACTATTCAGGTGCTGCATTTTCTGTTAATTGTGATGGCGTGTTTTCCGTTGTACTGTCAAATGGGTAGGAATATTGGGATCATGTCCTGTTAGTGAATCCCTTTCAAATGTTTTACATCAATCCCTTTAGTTAAATGACTATGCTTTCACTGTAAATGAGTGGAATTACAGGGGAAGTTATCTGTATGTTTATTAATGGCCATGCTAGTTTCTTTAGTTCATCGCCAGTTACATGCGAAGTTATTGCTGGCTTTCACCCTTGGCTAGTTTGATTCCTGAAGCTGGCTTAGAAGCCCCACAAAAAGCATCCATAAAAATAACTACCAAAAGCTGCTCCTTTGTTTGAATATTTGACTTTGAAGTTAATTCTTTGCAACAGGGGGAACCACCAATAACATGGCCTGAAAAAATCCACAAGAAATCGCTCTGGACCAAATTGAAAGGTGGCATGGCAAACATGGTACAGCCTGAATATTCTTGTGCCAACTTTTTTGTTTGACATGTGGGACTGGGACCTTTTGTATTTTGTTTATCTGTGCTCATATGAAATTTTGAGACAATTAAGTGAAAATGTGAAATTGTGGTGACAAATCTTGTTCAAAATGTCATAAAAGCTCACTTTCTGTTTTGTGTAGATTAGACGGTTCCTGATTAGTGAAAGGTCCTCTTGTGAGCTGATATGGTATTTTGAGAAAAGCAATGATGTTGTTGCCATGTAATAGATTTTTTCAAAATATAACGTGTTCTTGTCAGCATTGACTTTGTTTGATGTTCACTGTGATGGCTTATTCTTCACTGTACCGCAATATGCTGGTATATTAAGGTCTTTTTTGTTGATAATAAATCTTGAAGCCAAGCATACATGTGTACAGAGAAGTTAGTATATCATTGGCAACAGAGACAATTTTCAGACACATAGGTACTTTTGATATTTCTGCACTATTGTTTCAAAGAATTCCAGTATCATGTGAATT
Source organism: Cenchrus fungigraminus (assembly GCA_036936925.1). Classification (NCBI taxonomy): domain Eukaryota; kingdom Viridiplantae; phylum Streptophyta; class Magnoliopsida; order Poales; family Poaceae; genus Cenchrus; species Cenchrus fungigraminus. The sequence continues at coordinate 41,897,790 of CM072773.1, forward strand.
GTTTGATCTTGGTCTTAATTATCTGGCACTGGTGCTAATTCTAGCATTTTTTTTAAATTTTAACCCATTTCTATGGAACAGTTTTTAGAGAGGACGGAAACGCAGATGCATGACTGCAGTCCAAATTCCACAGAAATGGTGCCTTATGTGAATCAACAGGTTTGATTCTACATACTATTTATGTGCCTTTTCCCAATTGATAGTATTGCATTGTGATGGGACCTTAATGAGCCTTGGATTTCTATTGAATATAGAAAATGTTGGTATGTGTTCTTTCTTCTTACACTGAATAACAACCACTCAATATCAGTGAAGACATTACATTTGTTAGTGGCTTTAGCATTTTCTTAAAATGTGTAAACCTGAAAACCATAACAAAAATACCATCCCATCTTATTTGTGTTGCTGCCTGGAAGATCATTATTTTTTGAATTCCTTTGTCGTATATGTTCTTTCTTCTTACACTGAATAACAACCAATCAATATCAGTGAAAACATCACATTTGTTAGTGGCTTTAGCATTTTCTTAAAATGTGGAAACCTGAAAAACATAACAAAAATACCATCTCATCTTATTTATGTTGCTGCCTGGTTCAGATAATTATGTTTTGAATTCCCTTGTGCTTGTGTTTGGTGCAGACAATCCCCATGACTCGGATCATTGAGCATTACGATCTCATAGAAATGGCAGCTGGACGTGGAGTAATATTCCATTCAAATGCACTGGACCTTCGTCGAGCCTATTCTCAATTTAGGCCAGTGCATGGAGATGGAGAGTGTTTCTACATGAGCTTCATATTTTCCTACCTCGTAAGTGTCCTCCCTTTTCATTAAGATTTATGTTTAGTGGTTAACACCCTAATGCATGCAACTACAACACAGGAGCAAGTTCTTGATAGGCAGGATACACATGAGGAACACCGTCTTCTTGCCGTTGTTAGAGGAGTGGCTAGGCAACAGGCGTGCCTTGGGTGGACCTCAGAATTTTCCTGGAGACACAAAGTAAGCTGACACCTTCTCCACATTTAGCATTTTTGAGATAAACATACTTTAGGGATGAGTTTCTTCAAGTTACATCAAGCTGCAAGCTGGATCCGGCATCTCAGTTTCTGTTTCTTCTACCGTTTGCAGGATATTCACATTAGCAGCATATTGGCATGCCATCGTAATTTTGCACCCTCTCCACATAGATTCAAATTTAAATTTATTGAAAATGTAACAATCAAATGCTAATAAAAATACATGTTGAGACAAGTTCACTTTCACAGAACGGAAACAATGAGTTATAATTAGAGAAATAAAAAAGTTCATGCTTCTTACTTACACCAAGATAATGCACTCAAGTGGCTTTTGTGTTCATCTGATACAATCACTAACACTTTCTTTCTCGCTTCTCCATTGAAACATTCTCTTTGCTAAGTACTATATTGTAATTGGGTTTGCTGACTGATGGTTATCAGACAAGTGCTATATGTCATGATCATACTTATTCATACCTTTGTTATTTAATTGTCAGTATTGTGTAATATTACTGCAGTAGATATTGACAACTTGATTTTTCAGGCATTTAAGATTTTGATAAAGAAAGTAATGAGATGGAAGAGGCACGGGAGATGGAAGCATGTACCAACGACTAACAGGTTTCTGATACGTTTGGTTTTCTATAATTCCATCAACGGATACTGGCAATGCATTTTCATGTGGTTTATGGAACCTGTGCAATTTTTCAGCTATCGCAAACAGAAACTTCTCGACTTCTTCAGTGGTTATGGCATGACAAACGACAGTGAGTGAAATATCCCCCTTGAACCAAGCATCCCATCGTCAACTTCATCTAGCTCATTGTTCCACCACATGTTGTTGGTCAGTTTTTGCTTTCCTCAGATTGGTAGCAGCTATCTGGATATGCTCGCATAGTGAAGAGTTTGAGCCGCTTGTACCTGAGCTCCATGAAGATTACACTCTCAGAGATGTAAGTAATGCCATCACTTTCCATTGGGCAGTTGCACATTACTTAGCTCTGAGCTGCCAATGCATCATATCAGTTCGAGAAAACTTGACAGCACATTCTACCTGCACTTTTCTCTTTTCAAAACATCAGTGGTGCTGTCGCGAAGTTATCCAGTGTAAGGTCTTCACGGATCATGTTCAGATGACAGCATTAGCCACCGCACTTGGGGTGCCACTGCGAGCGGAGTATCTCTTACAAGGAGCTGGTGAGGACCTCTACACGGGTCAGGAGGACACCCAAGACGATACGCCAAGAAGTACATGCTGGCCACGTCGTCGTCGTCATCGTCATCAAGTACCCTGTGGTCATGTAGTTCCCTGCGTGACCGTGCTCTACACGAACGCTCACTACGACATCATCTATCCCCACTGCCGTGATGTTCCTTCTGTTGATGGAAGGTGCAGTCAGCAGATTGTACAGGTACGACAGAGGCTGACTGCTGCGAGTTCAAGCCAACAGATTGCTGGAGATAGCAGCTGGAGACTCTGGAGTGGTGAGAATTCAAGTCAACATATTGCCCGGGGGAAGAGCTCCACTGGTGTGCGAATCCAGATCAACATGATGTGCAGAAGAAAGTTGACTTCGACTAGTGCCCATGAGTATGATGAGTATAGGGGCATTGCTGAGTGAAACTCCAGGTAAGTAGACATATTCTTCCGGGTTTTAGTTTTTTTTTTCTGTTGGCAGAGGCTGCTGGTGCCAATTGGATGACAAATAGCTGCTTCTTGTCTGAAAACTCTGACAAGTATGAGACTTGTGTTTGTACTTCTGACGTTGACCTGATACGTTGATTCTTTTGTGAATTGTGATCACATTCCCGTGACTTGATTCTTGAGATCTACTTTCCTCATAATATTTTTTTATTGTGCATTCTCTTATGATTATACTTCTGATGTTGCATTTCTTGTCTCCTTTGTAGTAGTTCTTTTTCGATCTTGTAGCTGTCAGCCTATCATGTTCTGAAGCTGAGCTTTTATGGCAACATCAGTGTTGTGTTGGCCTGATGTAATTGTAATTTATACTATAAAAGCAGAAAGAATTGTAAAACACTTCTCACCCAAGGGGAGCCTACCCACCCTCTCACAGAGGACCCACATGTCAGGTGGAAACGACGACGTGGACCACCAAACCGCGCCAATTGACGACGAACCACGAAAAAACTTGACGATAGAAATTGTTTCTGCCGCGAAACTCTTTTTTTTTACACCGCGGCTTACCTTACCCGCCTCATGTACCTGTTGTGGGCCTTGATTTGTTTCCCTAAAACCTCTCCTTTAATCCTTCCTTGTACCCGCGGTGGACCTTTCTTGATTTCCCTAAAACCTCTCCTCCTTTCCTTCCTTGGTGCGTTGATTGATTTCCCTAAAACCTCTCCTCCAATCCTTCCTTATACCCGCGGTGGGCCTTTCTTGATTTCTCTAAAACCTCTCCTTCATTCCTTCCTTTGGTGCTTTGATTGATTTCCCTAAAACCTCTTCTTCCTTCCTTCCTTTGGTGCTTTAATTGATTTCCCTAAAACCTCTCCTTCCTTCCTTCCTTTGTGCGTTGATTGATCCCGCAACATTATTTTTCTTCCTTCCATCGCTTTCCTTGCTTGCTTTTCCCTTTATTTACTTCCTTCCATCCCTTGCCTTGCTTGCTTTTCCCTTGCTCCCTTTCCTCCATCCCGTCCTCATTCCATTGCTTGCTTTTCCCTTGCTCCCTTTCCTCCATCCTGGATGGACCGTCGAGCTCCGCTTCGCGATGTGACCAACGATCAAGACACCCGCCGTGGACGTGGTCGTGGTCGTGGTCGTGGTGTGAAGAGACCAGGAGAAGGTATGCCATCTATTCTTTGTGCTCAGCCACGGCTGCTTAATTCCGGTTTTGCTACCTGTATCTTGCCCAGTGTTTCCATCATCATCTGCTTTGTACCTGTTTCTTGTCCGGTGTTTCTTGTGTAGCGTTTCCATCATCTGATTTGTGCCTGCATCTATCTTGTGTCATTCGTTTGTTTTTCTGTTAATTGCTTGCAGATGATTCTATCGGTGCTGCTGAACAAAAGAAACCGAAAGCAGAAGAATGACGAGAGAAATATGGAAGCATACCCTTGGAGAGACGGTTTGAGATTAATGCAAAGCGGAGGGCTGATTACCAGCGTAAGAAGCATAATAAAGAGAATACACCGCTGGTTGTACCAGGTAATAGCGTGAACCTTGCCTCTCGTGCTACACATGAGCACAAACGACACTGGCCAGTGCTTATATTTGTTTTTATTCCTACAGACTGCGTGGAGGATAAAGCACAAGAACGACGAGGAAGATATGCAAGCATGCCCGTGGAGAGAAGGTTGGAGATAAATGCAAAGCAGAGGGCTGATTAACAGCGTAAAAAGTTAGAAAGAGAATCTAGCAATTCAGTGAATCCACTGTCCAATACTGTTGAACACCCAACAAGTACATTAGGTAATCATGTGGATCTTACATTTCATGATGCTCATAAATTTTTGTTTAAAGGGTGCTCTCTTTAGTTTTCAATTAATTATGCAGATGATGATGCTGGTGAACTTGGAGAAGGCTGGCTTAGTAGGAATACGTCGTTTACACCCAGTTTTCTAAAGCATCGAGTTGCCAACAGTTCAGTCCATGCAGGTTTGCTTTCAGCGTATATTTTGCTTTTCTATACTATAAAGGCAGAAAGAATTGAAAATACTTCTCACCCAAGGGGAAATATACCCACCTCTCACAGAGACCCCACTTGTCAGGCTGGGACCACCCAAAAGAGCTAGACGAAAGGTAGGATGACCAAAAAATTGCACGATAGAAAATGATTCCGCCAGAAACCGCTATTTTTCTCACCCACCCCATTCTTACCCGCCCGCGCGTACCCACTCGACCCACCCCCGTCAATCACGGTTATTGTTTCCTTTCTTTATTCTTTTTTCAAACGTCAGAGGCAATCACAACTGTTGTTTCCTTTCTTCATTCTTTTTTCAAGGAAAGAGAAATTGATTAGCGTGATTGATGGCATGACTCAAAAGGAAATACTCAGGAACTCAAAAGGAAAGAGACGTTGATGTACAAAGTAAAGGAAAAATTGATTGGTGTGATTGATGACGCATCAAGAAAAGGAAAATAAGGAAAGAATCACTGCATGATTAGATGAACTAAGAAAAGAATTGATGTGTCATTTTGTTAATGGTAGCCGCGCCATTCATAAATAGTTAGCAAGAAAAGGGAAAAAAAAGGAAAGAATCACCGTGTGATTAGATCAACAACATTCAAATGCAATTAGATTGACGCCATTTATATGTAAATGATATTTTGAGTCCTTGACTATTTCTTTTTGAGTTCAATACCCTCAATCACGACTGTTGTTTCCTTTCTTCATTCTTTTTTCAAATGTCGGAGGCCATCACGACTATTGTTTCCTTTCTTCATTCTTTTTTCAAGGAAAGAGAAATTGATTAGCGTGATTGATGGCATGACTCAAAAGGAAAGAGATATTGATGTACAAAGTAAGAGAAAATTGATTGGTGTGATTGATGACGCATCAAGAAAAGGAAAAATAAGGAAAGGATCACTGCATGATTAGATGAACTAAGGAAAGAATTGTTGCGTCATTTTGTCAATGGTAGCCGCGCCATTCATAAATAGTTAGAAAGGAAAGAGGAAAAAAATGGAAAGAGCAAGTAAGGAAAGAATCACCGTGTGATTAGATCAACAACATTCAAATGCAATTAGATTGACACCATTTATATGTAAATGACATTTTGAGTTCTTGACTATTTCCTTTTGAGTTCAATACTCCCAATCACACCAATCAATATTCCTTCCTTTTTTACACCCCGTGCTCCCTATAAAACTCAATTCCTAGATGACGAAAAACTCCTCTACCGGCCTCCTTAGCCCCTCGCGTTGGCTCCCCGTGGGCGTCGACCCCTCCTCTTGTCGATTTCCTGCTCCCCGTCGACATCGTCTTCCCTTTCGGCCGGTGGCGAGCTCCCCCGACCCCCGTCAAGGATCGAGCACGCAGACGGGTGAGATCCCACACTGGGGAGCGGTGACACGGTTGGCGTCGGGGCGGGCTCCCCTGCCAGATCTGTAGACCCTCATCCCCACCTTGAAGGTGGCGGCGGTGACGCGCCGCCCTCCCCGACCAGCCTCCTTCAAAGCCGCCTTGAAGGTGGCGGCAGTGATGCGGCATGGTGCAGAGACGACACGGAGGTAAGCAGGGTGGATGACTGATGAATGCTGGCTTCCCTAATCCCCAGGTGCGACTCCAAATCCTACTCTGTCGTGCCTTCCCGCTGATAGCCACCGCTCGCGAAGAGGACGAGGGTGATACGACATGGAGCATCCGTGGGGAGCTGATGATTGGGCAGTTCTCGGCACAGGCGGTGGCGTCATCGATGACGCAACTCATCATGCTGGTGCTCGAGGCCACCTCCTACCCGACCCTCTTCACCTCCTCCGAGGTCTGAGCTCTTCCGCATCCCAGCACCTGTGCCCTCTCCAAGGTACGCCGCGCTGCCTCAACCTCCTCCTCTGTTACTTTCATTGGCGCTCACTACCGAACAAAGAGTTAATCTAAAAAAATGTTAGGGTTTAATCATTCTTTCCCCAAGGCGATTGGGTAGGGTGTGGTTGGATCTAACGTAGTGTGGGCTGGTTGTTTCATCTGTTTGCGCAATGTGTGCGGTTGGATCTAACATAGTGGTGCTGATTGCTAGACATTGTGTGGCTCTTCGATCAATCTGGAGACAACTCTCAATAGTGCTTGACTGCTTGATTGGTGAGTGAAGATGCATTAGTGGTGTCGGCCACCGTCAGGAAGCTGCCCTGAATCAGGTAAAAAATTATTATGTCCCTTGTCATTTTCTTATTATATTGGTTGCTATGGTCCTCTCCAATTTTAAGAGACAACACATTTTTTTTGTATTATAAGAGACATGTGCACAAAGTGAATTGATCTTGTTTAAAATTGTCCATAGCGGATAAGGAGTAACAATTATATGGAGTCATATAACTATAAATTAATTTGTATTTCAAAAACATGAGTTACTAGCTAAAGATAAAAAGTTGAAACAGAAGTTAGCTAGATGGTATTTTGGATCCTGTTGTTCCCTCACATTTTGTGTTTCCCATCCTCCTGAGATTAGTCATGGACAATCAATTGATCTACCAATCAAGTATCTTTATAAGTGGAAATATATATTCAGCGGATTCTAATTGATTATGGTAATTGGAAACCCACATCGCAGGGCATTCCATTTGGTAGTTTCTTTTTTTATTTTCGATGCGAGCACTGAAATCCTGCAATGAAGATGGTGAACTCTGGTTGGGTGACGTCAGCTCTCCCTGAATCGCACATACAATAAAGGAGCATGGATCCACCGTCGTGGCGGAGGCTTCCTAGCGTTGGTGACGTGCACCTACGAACATATGCTCGCTAACCTCAACACGACGTGACACCAAGGAAACTAGAAATGCTCGCGGTGTTGCCGTGCATGGCTGGTGAGTGGGGTTGGTTTTTCTATATGGATCACATTATGTTGTAGTTAGTTCCATGTTTTGACCATTGATGTCTCTCTTTGGGACATATTTTCGCTCGACATCTTGCACGTTATGTACAACGTGATATAGGAAGTCGTTGCAAATATTTTATTTTGGTGCAATTCCTGATTGATCTAATATTATTAAATTTGAGTAAGTCTAATTTGAGCTACTCCCTGCGGAGGCGCAGCGAGGCCGGGGTGGGGCAGTGGCACCAGGAAGAAGAACAAGGCGACCACACTAATGGCGTCGGCGCCAGCAACGCTGTTGGGTGCCACAGAGCTCTAATTTGACCCATTTCCATCCGATTTCAGGACATTTTGATTGATTTGCATGGGAATTATATTTTAGAAATAAATTAATTGTGGCATAAGAACTATTTCACATGGTGGCATCAACAATTTAAATTTTGAGGAAAGAAGATCTGTGTGAAAGCAGTTTCTTTTAAAAATGGTTGAAGGATACTATGTATTTTGTTTTCCTTCCCGACCTTACTACTTCCACTTGCCAATGTGAAGAATGAACGTGCTTGGTTCAGATTTAATCTCACTGGTGTGATTTGTGTGTGATTTGTGCAGGCATGGGGTTCTTTATGAGTTGCCACCGACAAGCAACATGGATGTAATGCTGCTTAAGATGTGTGCCAAAAATTAGGTTGGAGCTAAAAATTCAACCCTGGTATGTCATCTACATTTACATTGTCAAAATTTCAAAAAATAGGGAATGGCATCATGTTGGTTCCATTGCTTTTCTTTCCTCGATACTTTCTTTATACTATTTTATATTCGATAATTCAAGTTTTCCATTTGCTTTTGCACATTCAGACTAGCTAATCTAAACTCTGCAAACCATAGGAAGTCATGGACTTTTACCTTTAAGGATCTCTTGTCTTTTTATCACTTCATTTTTTGTTTTTACACATTTTTAGGCTTTATAATTGGCAAGTATTCTTTTTGACAGTTTAAATGGCTGATGTGGTATTTCATGATGGAAGAGTAACAGTTCATAGTTTTATAGCATGAGATTTCTACTAAAACCTAGAAAGGTTGGATTTAATTATTTAAATTATTGGTATATGGCAGCTTCAGCTATGTTAAGGTTGGGGTCGTGGTTCAACTAGAAAGGTTGATGTCGTTGAGCACCAGCTGGAGCACTGTTGAGCACCAACTTCAGCTTCAACTTCAACTACGACCCCAACCCAAGAGGCAAGTGATCCTTGACCTCATTAGTTGCTAACCTATTTCTTATCTTATTGTATGCCATTCACTTCATTCTACTATTGCTTGTGCTTACTTTAGGATGGTAGATCCATCAGAATGTAAATGTTATTTGTGGTTCGAATCACTTAAAGTTAGAGATACGCCGTCTTTGATTGAGAATACATGGTCATACTTAGCCAATTTTCTATTTAGAAATGTTAGTGGTTAGATTAAGTTATGTTGAAATATTTTGATTCATAGGTTCTACAAATATAATACCAGCGCTATAGATTGCTGGAAATTGTGGTTCCTTAATTGTTTTTTAAGGTAGGCTCCTGAATTAGCACGCCTATCTGGTCTTATTTACGAGTGGCTCTGTGATCTTGCTAAGTATCGAGGATATCTCTGTCATCCACTATGCAATGTTATTAGGAAGTATTACTGAAGTATACAGTTCAAAAAATATTTGTCCTCCTAATCTTAAAGAGTATTGGAGCCTTTTAGAGTCTGCAAGAATATCTAAATTTTTATTTTGTCCACGGAGAAACAACATAGGCAATCCGAGGAACATGCAAGGATATGCAATTAAATAACTTCAGGGTGATAAATATTTTGATTTGGATTAATTTACTTCCAATTTGATTTATCCTATCCTGATTTTTATTTTTAATCTTTGTCAATGGTTAATTGATTTCCCTCTCTTATTACCCCCATGTGTTTGGTAATTTAGTCCTGGGTATAAATTTGTCAGACTCACATTTACGATTTGTTCAGTTTTTTTTCATTTGAAAATTTGAAATCTAACCTTTTTCTGATCCTTATTATTTCTCATTTTCTTATGTGACGGATGGTCTAGGAGCTGTGATACATGATTTGGAAAGGAGTGATGCAATAGCAAACTGAATATTTGGAGCTTACAAGGTTTGCAATCATCATCTGCCATTTTTGTATAACAGATCACACACCTACATTAAACAAATGAGTAGTTGTATGGTTTTAATCATGAAAAATGAACGTACAAAATTTATATATTTTCCTCCTTGTGGCAACTAATTTATGCACAATGTGTACCTTGCTAATAGGTGAGTAGCAGCTAATCGTAATCTCATTTGGATTTTTAAGATGAAAAAGTTACTTATTTCCCATTTATTCTGATTGCCAGATGATTACCATAGATTTGGTTTAATATTGAAAAGGTTTGTAGAATCTTCTTTTATTTAAAGCAGTGGGGAACATTACACATTCTCTTGGATTTCAGTCAAGTGCTTATAACATCTAAATTTCATTGATGCTTTTATTTTAAATGTGATGGTCATCACTGTATGTGTCTTCCTTTTTTTAAAAAAATAATCCACACATAATTGGAATATATTGGTTAGAATTATATTTAATTACGTATTGGTTTTTAAAAAATAGTCCTTGTTGACACAAGAAAAAATGTTGTTCCATGCGCAATAAATTGTTCTTATTTTCACTGTTTTGGTTCTCGAAGGCTTGTACGATGTATTAGATGATTGGCTAGATAATATTTGGGAACATATCAGGTGGAAACCAACCCTTCCGTGCAAACTATGGAAACTTCAATCTGAGCCACATGATGTTGATCCAAGGGAAGACTTATGGAAGGTGGGTGGGGTGATGTGCAAAACTCATGAGAGGTGGGAGGGATGATTTGCAAATGCAATTTTGCAAATCACCCCTCCCACCTCCCATGAGTCCTCCTTTGGATCAACATCGTGTGACTCAGATTGAAGTTTTCATAGTTTGCACGGAGGGATTGGTTTGCACCTGATACGTTCCCGATAATATTTAGTGATGCATAAGTTACTTTTTGTCTACTTAATTTTTAGTTTATTCTTACTTTATGAATTTCGGAAACTGATTGAAAGATGATAGGTAGTTATTTCCCCTGTGATCTTGCTACAATGCTACCTATTCTATTGCTAATGTGCTTTTGTTGTTGAAACATATTTGGTTCAAATTTAACCTGATTGGTGTGATTTGTTCAGAACTAGTGTGTTGTATAAAACTCCACCTGTGTTGACTGGAAGACTTTCTCGAGTCGTGCTTCTTTTACCTCCAAGTTTTTGGGGACCAACTTTGGAAAGCGACACTAAAACCAAGATTGCAGGGAAAATGGACTCTCCAATACCTCTGACTTCTGAAGGTACATCATGCTGATTAACTTATGATACGAAAGTTATTTGAATGTGGGTAATAAAAAAATGGATTAGACCATCCATTTTCTTTTCAGCTATTGTTCTTGCTCAATGTATCGTGTGGATTAGTTATTATTGGTTTGTTTGCTGCTAGCTGAATGCAGGTTAAACAAAGAATATGGTTTATTGTCCGGCGGTAGCAGCACTGGTGCCACATGAGCCGGTCGGGAGGTGGGTGCAGCGAGGGCTTTAGTCCTACCCTTTACAGACTTACCTTGAGATAAATTTTCATTCAATACTTGTGCGTCTTTTGCAAATACTTTATCTACATGTGGAGCACTCCGGGATGTTGTCAATCCAGGATAATAGGCTGACTAAATTTTAGTGATGTCTGTAGAATATGATCTAATAGTTGAAGAGAAACATACTGAGCTCTTAGACCTTCATGTGTTATGGTGATGGTGGTAGTGCATCCATTCATATTTCATTAACTTTATTTTTTTATATGGAAACGTGCAGTTTGTTTAATATTTCATCTAGATATAAACAGTTTGCGAAGAAAATTCATGTTGTAAAGTATATAAAAATATATTTGAGCATTGTTTTGGCAATGTTTGTACCTATAAAAGTGTAAATTGTGCTTAAGATGATTTATATTTGAAATAATTGATGTCTCATTGGTGGGTTGCTATGTGGCCAACCGCATTTGCGATTTGGTTCGCAATGTTTTTACACCTATTTGCCCACTTGCCCAAAGTGATGATAGAGTTGTAGAATTAATTAGGAAACATGTTAGATTGATGAGTCTAATTCTTACATATTATAGAGTTGTCAAATTAGATTGGATTACAAAAATTGAGAACGTCTTGTAGATATTGTGATTTCTGAAATTTCTCATTTTTTATGTTTTACAAGACGAGACTAGCGAGTGGACTAGAGCACCCCAAACTACGGGAGTATCAAAACTTTTTTGTGGAAGCAAGTATACATTGCGTGTGTTCGTGATACAGTTCGAGAGTCGAGGTGAGACATCAGTTTTGTTTGATTTAGAAGGTGCTTAGCGAACGAGAGCTGAGACTGACTTTTCAGGATTTTGGGTATTAATGGCTAGCAGGTAAGACAAGCTATGAGAGGTGAGTTGTGGGCAGTCAGTCTTGCTGCGATGGTGTCGCTAGCCAGGTCGTGGAGGATTTTCATGGGTTGTGCCTTGGGGAGTGTGAGTGATAGCAGTGGTTAGTAAAAGGCGTAAAGGCGTATAACACAAGAAACATAAGTAATTATGCAAATTTCAATTGTATTTCTTTAACGAAGTCAACACTTGGAACAAATTTAATTATTACTTGTCACTAAAAAAAATCTTGGTATAGAGTTATTGTATCTTAATTTGGTGGTGTTAATATTTTTTGCAAAATATTTTATTTCCTGTAAATACATGCGTTGCACGCGTGCTCTCTGACTAGATATTGTTACACGCATGCTCTCTAACTAGATATTGCTAAGATAATGAAATATGATGGTTTGAAATATAATGCCAAAATGTAGAGTACTGCCTATATTGATATAGTTTCAATAATAGAATAATATTTAATATATAATATTTTTTTATCGATGAGTCTTGTATTGATTTATGCGATATGGTGTAATTAAACAAGTTCATAATAAATTATGATGGAATATTAGCATATCTATAACTATGAGTTTTATAATTATATAAACTCATATTGTATTTAATTTTTTTTATCACGCCCGTGTCGTGTGTGCACTTCCACTAGTGGAATGCAAATATTAGATTAAGTTGTATGGCGATGAGAGATACTTGCCTTTGCATGAACTTGGTGCAGTATTCATATACGATTTAATCAACAAAGTGAAATAATATACTCCCTCTGTTTAGATATATGATCCAGTTTAAAAATAGAAGAAAGCTAGACCTATTATGTCATATATTTTGAAACGGATACTTCATGTAGCTGCATAGTTTAAAACTGAAAATATGTAAAACCCTGTCAACCCCTTCCAATGCAATGCATGGGAATCATTAGGCATAATCCAACCTGTTAACACCGACTCCCAAAACCCATAAACCCAAAGGTCCAAAAGCGGGGTGTCTGAAATTAAGATCAAAATTTTACCCTCATTCAGTCATACCATAGGAGACATACGAACAAATACTAGAGGTCAAAGACCACGAGTAGAAGAGATGTATATAGAAAAACAACACTAAATCAGTGTCTTAATTCATGGCACAGATCGAGAGTACAGACCACACGAACAAAAACACTTGCAGCTAATGTAATCTGTCTATCTCCCCTCACTTAACGTTCTCTGCCAACTTGTTCTTGCCAGCATCAACCCTATCGCGTAGTACGGGATGACGGTAATTGCAGATCGGGTCCAGCCTCAGATGAGGACCTCTCAACCTGAATATGGAGAGGATACCAATAAAAACGTGTTCGTATCACCATAATCAGGGAAGAAGACGAGAGGGGAGTAGTACCTGGCAGCAGCGTCACGGGCGTCTTGCTCCGCGTCTTGCTCCCTGAACCAACGCAGCAGATCCTCCCGCTCCTCGGCGCTCAGTTGCGGGTTGGCAGCCGTCAGCTGCCTCATCTCGGCCTTGTCAACCAGCGCGCCGACCAAGGAACACAGCGCGCCGTAGGCGGAGGACAGCACGGCTATGTTACACGGATACTCCAATGAAGGTGACGTATCCGTATCCGATACTCGCTGAATACGCGAATACGGATACTCGGATATACCATTTTAGTGGGTTTTCTTTGAGAAAGTGTGTATCCGCGTATCCGATACGTATTGTATCGGATACCCGTACCCGTACTCGTGTAACGTAGCAGCACGGATCCCATCGCCGCGCTTCGGCTCGATATGCGGTCTCTGCGGACACTCGAGCGATCGAGCGAGGGCGGCAGGCGGCTTGGACTGCACAGGACCGTTCTCGTCGGTTTGCAGATTGGTCTCGCGATCTTCCCTGTCCAATTGAATAAAATAGCTTGTCAAGCGAGGGGAAGCCGTCGGAGTCCGATAGTCCGATCTTGATTGGACTAGACCTTCCACTCCCTGGTGACCGAATCGGGATGTCGTACAAAATCGATCTCAAAAAAAGTGGGACAAATTTTGTGAGTGTATGATTCTATCTTAAACATTTCGTATTTGATTACGAAACTTTGAAATGCTATATTCATTCAAAATTTCCAACTCATCTATATCAAACCACATAACTTTGTACACTAAAGTTAAAAAAAAGTCAAAACTGCATTTCAAAACTTCATTTATCTTCTTTTTTTTTTACCGAAACAGCAGGTAGACTGCTACTGAATTTTTATATCAATATAGATAAAAGGGAAATTTTAGGGTGCTTGTAATTAATGTGAGCCATCCATCCGGTGAAATCTAACGGTGGTATATATCTTCATGACTCTACCCTCCAAGCCATGTATCAAAACAATTCTGTTTAGCACCTTAAAACATGGAAAATGGCATATCCGATCAAAAACTTCCTACATCTTTACCTTCTAAACAAAATATCAAAACCTATCTCATACTTGGAATTCAAAACTTCATGCATTTCAATGGCGATCTAAGGATTTTAAGCCACATATAGAAATAATAGTTCAAAACTTCCTGCGTCAAGTTTCTAATCAAATTACAAAACATTTGTACTTAGGAGTAAAGTAATTTCATATCACATCTTCAGATTTTTAAATCATTTATGTGTACATTGAATTTGAATTTTTTATCATATATTTAAAACTTCCTACACCCTCAAATTTTGATTAACAAATCTAAAACTATTTACTTGTAATTAGAAAACGTTAAAACTACATATTTATATTAATATGCATGTCTAACTTCCAAATTGCAGATGTACTTCCTCCGTCCAAAAAATAAGCTATTTAGAATTCAAAATTTGTCCAAAAAACAAATAACACTATTTAGTATTGATGTGTGCATGCAACAATCACAATTTATCGATGACCTATATATACCCATCGTATAAGATGTAGTACCTGGAACGTATTTTACTCAATAAAATTTTGTATAGCAAGAACACCAATGAACACTTACGGTTTCCCTTTATTTTGTTTTGAGATTTACTATCCATCGGTCACTCAAAAATGCACTAGTGACTAAGGCTAATTCTAATGGAGAATTTCATTATGATGTTTTTAAAGCATCTTCAAGAGTTTGCTTTTTTTTTAAATTTGGTAAATCTTGTGATTTGACAACTCTTAAAAGATTTGTCAAGCTAAAAAAACATCTCTAAGAGTTTACTATTTTTAACTTGTCAATCTATTCTTTTATACATTTGCATCAGGAACCCTTCTCTATTTTTTATTTATTTTTCGACTCTCCCAACTGGCTAGAAATGTCGATGCCAAGCCTAGTACGCGCGTATATTTGCGCTGGAGACCGGTTTTTCCTAAATTACCACAATTGCTAAGTCTTTTGCTAAACCGTTGGAGAAGTGTTTTCAACATTTTTTTTCTAAAAATCAAAGATGCCAACTCGTTTTGGCAAACTGTTGGAGATGCTTAAGATGCTGGATAAGCAACATGAAAATGAAATTGCGTTTAAAACTACCTCTACAATGTAAAGTTTCATGATGTAGTTTCATATGTACTACAAGATACAAACTGTGTTGGTAATGGTGCACACATAGTTTCATCTACTCCCTCCATCCTAGAAAGAGTGTCGCCTGGGAAGCGTGTTTGACACTCTTTCTGGACGGAGGGAGTAGATGAATTCCCTCACCTCTCTACTCATTAACTCATTGTCACATCATAAAAAATGCTGATATGAGAGCATCTTCAACAGTTTGCCATATTTTACTTGGCATATCTTATGTTTTGCCAACTTCTAAAAAGATATGCTAAGTAAAAAAAGAGTTCAACTCCAACAGTTTGACATAATTCACTTGCCAAACTCAGATCTAACTTACACCAAGAATCCTGAGAGAGAAACATAATTATGTTTATGCTCTTCCGCCTCTTGAAAACTTACAGTTTCTTTTTTCACCCTCCCACCTAGAGGGAAACTTCGTGCAAGTCGCGGTGGCAACCAGAGTCGCGGCACACATATTTACGCATGGAGAGCTCTGAGATGCCAAGTTGCTATTGATGTCGAGTTGTTTTGCTAAATTGCTGAAAGCCATTTTTTCTTATTTTGCCAAAATTAGATAGATGCCAAGTTGAAATAGCAAACTGTTGGAGTTGCTTGGACATCCTAATTAACGTGTATGAGGGCAGTCCTAATAGAAGAAACTGGCACAGTTTCCATAGCACAAGAAATCATCTATAGAAACTATCTTTCACAGTGGTAGTGTCTTCGAATCATAATTGTTTTCTCTCTCTTTCAACTCTAACTTCTTCCTCCAATGAGAGAGTGACACGAGTCCTTTAGAAACTAGTAGTTTCTTCCTAATGATAATTTCATAGTTTTTTGATTTCTTCACAAAGAAACTATTTCTATGATTCTCTATCTCTTTTCTCATTAATTAGGTTGTCACATCACCATTTTAATTAATTGACAAGCTATTTAAGAGATATAGAAACTATCATTAATGCACCATTGGAAGTGCCTTGAAACTTCTATAAACCTCTACTAGTCCACTGGGATTAGCCTGATGGAAAATCAAAATATCCAGACTGAAAAGAAGACACACCCTTCTGTTTTTCGCAACAAGCGTAATTATCTGAGCACTAAACTGTCAAAAACCTTCACCATCCGTTTCGCATCCGCAGACTACAACGATTTTTACTATGTTGCGTTGCTGGCTGTGGGCTCCCGCGGTGGCATTTTGGTCGCTTGGCGCAAAGACACTTGGCTCGTCTCCTCCCCCTCCACTGGCCTTCACCACGTTACGGTGAAGGTCGCGCTGCTCTCCGCACCCTCTCAATCTTGGTGGCTCTCGTCCGTTTATGGCCTGCAATCTGATGCGGATAAAGTCTCCTTCTTAGCAGAGCTTCGCACCCTTTGTCCGACGCTCTCTGGACCATGGGTTCTCTGCGGGGACTTTAACCTCATCTATCAGGCGGCCGACAAGAATAATGGCCGCCTTTCGCGCAGAATGATGGGTCGCTTCCGCCGTTTCCTTAACGACCTCAAGCTTCTTGAACTGCACCTCCAGGGCCGTCTCTTCACCTGGAGCAACGAGAGGTCGCATCCTACGTTGGAGCGTATTGACAGGGTCTTTGTCTCCCAGGACTGGGAGCTTCTTTTCCTCTCCTCCGCTCTGCATGCTGTCTCTTCTAGGTGCTCCGATCATGCCCCCCTCCTCCTCCTTCTAGACTGTGGGGTGCACTCCAAGAAACGCTTCACCTTCCAGGTCTTCTGGCCCAAGGTCGAAGGCTTCTTGGACACCGTTAAGGCCGTCTGGTCGAGGCCGCGCCCTGTTGCAGACCTACTCCGTATGATCGACCACCTGCTTCGTGAGACAGCGAAGGCGCTGGTAAAATGGAGCTCTAAGGCGATCGGTAGCATTCGCCTGCAGATCCAGATTGCCAAGGAAGTCATTTTCCGTCTAGAGGTCGCACATGATTCACGGTCGCTCTCTCCTGAGGAGCTGTCTTTACGGCGATTCCTCAAACTCCGCTACTTAGGCCTGACTTCACTGCAGTGAACGATCGCTCGGCAAAAGTCTAGCCTTAGGTGGCTCCGTGAGGGGGACGCTAACACTAAACTTTTTCACCTCCATGCCAACCACCGCAGAAGGAAAAATTTCATCCCCTCCCTTTTGGTTGATAGTCGCCCTATTTTTCGGGAAGAAGATAAGGCCTCGACAGCCTTTGTCTACTTTGACCGAATTCCGGGTGCCAACCATGAGCGTTCCTGCGCCCTCAACTTTGAGGAGCTGGGACTCCCGCGGCTGGATCTGGAGGACCTCGCCCTTCCCTTCTCTGAGGCCGAGGTCTGGGAGGTGGTCAAAGACCTCCCGCTGGACAAGGCCCCCGGCCCGGATGGTTTCACGGGTCGCTTCTACAGATCTTGCTGGTCGATCATCAGGGGTGATGTGCTACGGGCGTTCAACGCTCTCTCTGACATGGACTTCCGCAGCTTCCACCACTTGAACGGTGCTCTTCTCACGCTCTTACCCAAAAAACCAGACCCGGTCGCTCTCTCTGATTTCCGACCCATTAGTCTAATTCATAGCTTTGGGAAATTTTTTTCCAAAGCAGCTGCTAACCGTTTCGCCCCGCACCTCTCTTCTCTAATCTCGCCCAACCAAAGTGCTTTCATCAAAGGTCGCCTCATCCATGATAACTTCCGCTACGTTCTTGGCACGGCGAGAACGCTCTAGTCGAAAGCTTCCTAGGATCATGTTTAAAATTGATCTAGCCAAAACTTTCGACTCAGTCGGCTGGGTTTTTCTTCTTGAGCTCCTTTCGGCAGTCGGCTGCCCTCGCAGATGGACCGACTGGATCTCGGTTATTCTGTCCACTGCTAGCACCAGGGTTTTGCTTAATGGTGCCCCTGGGCAGCGGATCTGCCATGGTCGAGGCCTGCGTCAGGGAGACCCCCTATCCCCCATGCTCTTCGTGCTGGTCATGGAATGCTTTCATGCCCTCTTCCGCAAGGCGGAATCCCGCGGTCTCCTTCTGGATATAGGGAGGAGCATCCGCTTTCGCGCCTCTCTCTACGCAGACGATGTGGTTGCCTTCTTCTCTCCGGTCGAGCTCGATCTGCGGGTCGTCAAGGCGGTGTTGTCGTTCTTCGAGAGCGCGGCTGGCTTGGCGGCAAACTACACCAAGAGCCAGGTCTACCCCATAAACTGCTCCGAGAAGCACTTGTCTTTGGTCCGTTCTATCCTCTCCTACACGATCGCCGACTTCCCTTGCACCTACCTTGGGGTACCCCTCTCTATCAAAAGACTACCCAAGGCGGCTTTGCAGCCACTGGTTGATAAGGTCGCTAGACGCCTGCCTCCTTGGCAAGGCAGACTGTTGAGCCGCAGTGGTCGCCTCGTCCTCGTCAAATCCACCCTCTCTGCCATCCCGGTTCATATTTCGATGGCAATCTCCATCTCCCCTTGGGCACTACGCGCGGTCGAAACTCTCATCCGTGGCTTTCTCTGGTCCGGCACAGAGGTGGCCTCGGGCGGTCGCTGTCTGGTCGGTTGGGTGAACGTCACCTGCCCCACACACTGCGGAGGACTCGGTCTGCCAAACCTACGTGTCTTTGGTACGGTGTTGCGCCTTCATTGGCTCTGGCTGTCGAGGACTGACCCGGACAGGACGTGGGCGGCGTTCCGCTTCCCTGTTGACCAGGCCACTCAGGCCTTCTTCAACGCCTCCATCTCTGTGGAGGTTGAGAACGGTACCCGTGCACTTTTCTGGGAGGACAGCTGGATCTCCGGATGCTCCGTCAAGTCCTTGGCACCCAACCTCTGGGCCGCGGTATCGCCAAGGGTGCGTCGGTCCCGCACTGTCGCTGAGGCCCTGCAGATGGGGGCGCCCAGGATTCGTTGGGTCGCGGATGTCACCCACGCCCGGACTGTGCAGGTCGTCTTGCAGTACCTTGTCATCTGGGACCTACTGCAGGAGGTCAGGCTCACGTCCGAGCCTGTTCGGTTCATCTGAAAGTGGTCGCCTAGCGGAGTTTACTCCTCAGCCTCGGCCTACTCCGCTCTCTTTCTTGGTCGCGTGGACATCCTCGGAGCACGCCAGATTTGGAAGGTTCACATGCGGGGGAAGTGCAAGTTTTTCGCTTGGCTGGTCTTGCACGGCCATTGCTGGACCTCTGACCGGCTCCACCGTCACGGGCTTAGGAATTCGGACATCTGCGCGCTCTGCGCACAGGAATCTGAAACGCTGGACCACCTGATTGTGGACTGTGTCTTCTCTCGAGAGGCCTGGTTCTTGGCGCTCAGGCATATTCTTCTTCAGAGCCTTGTGCCGGATCGCCCGGTGAGGTTCGCAGAGTGGTGGTGCTCCGTCAGGAAACAGGTTGCTAAGGCGCGGAGGAAAGGCTTCGACTCCTTCGTTTGGCTGGTCGCTTGGTCGCTTTGGAGGGAGCGGAACATGCGTGTTCATGACAAGAAAGCTCTCATACCAGTGGCGCTCGTTCCGGCGATCCTAGACGAGGCTAGGTCTTGCGCGCGCGGGCTTCCTCCCGCTAGCTAGGCTGTTAGGTGTTCGCCCGGTAAGGGCAGTGTAATTCTTTTGCTACGTTTCGTTGGACCCCGTGCCTTATTGTAATCTAAACCCACTACTTTTTCTTCTCTCTTAATGAAAAACGTGCTTAGCACGTCTTAATTTTTTTTTATTCCATCCTCATAAATACCTCCCAGACGCTCCTGATTCCTGAATTAACAACGACGCCCTCCACGTATTCTCCCATTCCACCCCCTTCGTTCTCAGAATTCACGAAGCGGTCCCTCCGCCCTGAATTCGCTCTGGCCAGGCTCCCGCCAGGATGGCCTCCGGTTCAGGAAAGAACCAAGACGGCAATCAAACCAAGGAACCGGTCCATAGCGAGGAGTCCAACGCCGCCGCCACCGCCGCCGCCGCCGCAGAGCCACCTCCCCCCGCTCCTCCTTCCGATCGACTCCAAGGACGGGCCCATGGGTCATCGGAAGCCAGAGACCGGAATCCCTCCGCCGCCACCGCCGCGGAGGCAGCGGCTGCGGCCCAGCAGAAAGGCTCGGAGATCGGGGTTCCTTCCTGGCGGCACGACGCGGGCGGCAAGCCCCCACTCCCGCCCCAGGCCGCCTCCGTCTCGATAGCAAGTGAGCCGAATTCCGCGGCCGGCAAGCCCCAACTCCCGCCCCGGGCTGAGTGGAAGGATTTGAGAGAAGGGCGAATGTATATGAAGGAGGTGTTCGAGGAGCTGTTGGAAGAGAGCAAGGCGAACGCGAAGATGGACCACAAAGACGAGCCGGAGGGAACGGCGGTGCAAAAGGAGCAGGTGCGGTTCTTGGATCTTTGACTGCGTTCTTGAGTGATTCCTGCTTGCTTGTGATTTGGGAAATTGAATCCTACCGTCCTTGAGGATCTTGGGGAGGATTTAGTGGCTGGATCCAAGAAATTGTGTGGCATCCGAGATTGGGGACTTTGTCTTTTTGTTCTTCTTGCACTAGCAAAGATCTTTCAGTGATTATGTAGGTGTGCGTTCTTGCGCTGTTGTGTTCAAGTCTTCTTGCTCTGTTTAGTTTAATGTCTGAAACAGGCATGAAAGCCCCAAAGCATAATCATGTGAATAGGTCATAGGTGACAAGATTGGATAGGATTTGGTTTTCTTTTTTCTGCTGCCTTGTTGGAATGTTTTGACTTCGATGTTAATTCTGGAACAGGTGAAGTCAACAACAATATGTCCTGAAAATTATTACAAAGGATCGATCTGGAGAAAGGTATTATATGACTGTATATTTCTTACATTTTTACTTGTAATTGGTGGCTGGTGCGAGCAGTCTTGTGACAATTTGTGTTTGAGATGTGCGGTTGGTATCTCTCTGTCTTCCAAATGATGTACAAAATGGTTAGGATCAGATGGTAGAGATAAAAAGCATAGGCAAATGCTACTGAATTCACTTTCTGTCCATCCGAAGATTAGATGATTGCTGATTACTCATAGGCCCTATTGTGATCTGATATGGAACTTTAAGAAAATGTATGATGTTGTTGTGATGGGTTATAAAATCTCTAAAACAAACTCAAGGTGTTATTACTTGCGGTGATTTAATTAAAGGTCAGTGTTTGGCTTATTCTTCATTTTACAACAAAATGTGCTGGTATGTTGAGGGAAATATCCTGGTTGTCGTGTTGGTAAGAAAACCAGTCAACTTGAAGCCAAATATACATGATTTAGCGTCGATGAATGGTCTAACAGTCTGAAGTTACAGTATCATGACATTAGCAATATAGACAATTTTAAGATAAAGTTCTTGAAATTTCCGAAATACTATTTTGAAAAGCCACATTGCCTTTCAATTGTTTCCTTGTGCAAAATGTTTCATCTTGTTATTAATTATTCACTGTTGTTGCTAGTTCTGGTAGAAATTGTGAATTGTAACCCATTTTCTGTTGAACAGTTTTTGGACAGGATAGGAATCTCCAACCTAAGTTCCAGAATAGCAAATCCTGAAGTGAACTACGAGGTTTGACTTTGTATACTATTTATGTGCCTCCTCCAATCGATACTATTTGTATTGGATGGCGATTGGATCTCAATTGTCTTTGAATTTCTGTTGAACTTAGGAAATGTGGTTCTTGCTTTTTTTTCACTGGACAACAACCAGTCGGTATCAGCTAAGACATTACATTTTTCTAGTGGCTTAAGCTTTTCTTATAATGTGGAAACCTGACAACATAACAAATTAAAATCCCTTTTTAGATATGTTGCTTCCTGGTTCAGATCATTTTGATTTGAATTCCTTTGTTCTTGTGTTTGTGCAGACAATCCCTATGGTCGACATCACAGGTCATTCAAATGCACTGAACCTACGTCACACCTATTCTGGATTTAGGCCAGTGCATGGAGATGGAGAGTGTTTCTACAGGAGCTTCATATTTTCTTACCTTGTAATGTTCCTCCCCCCTTTCCTTAGAATAAGATTCATGTTTAGTCGTTAACACTCCGGTTTGTGTCACTGGAAAACAGGAGCAAGTTCTTGATAGGCAGGATACACATGAGGAACAACGTCTTCTTGTTGCTGTTAAAGAAGTGGCTAGGCAACATGCGCGCCTTGGGTGGGCCTCCGAATTTTCCAGAAGCCACAAAGTAAGCTTGCGTTTCTTCAAATTTGTTATTTCTGAGATAAACATGTTAACAGATGATTTTATTTAAGTTACATCAAGCTGCAAGTTGGATCTGGCCTCTCACTTTCCTTTTTTTTCTTTATCATTTGCAGGATGTGCACCATTGTTTCACAGTAGTGGCATAGTTACATGCCATCAGCATTTTACAACCTATTGACATATCTTCAAATTTAAATTTAGTAAAAATGTGTAACAATAGGAATACATGTTGAGGTAAATTTACTTTGACAGAACAGCGTTAATGAGATAAAATTGGAGACATTAAAGGGGTGCATTGTGTGGTCATCTGATCATAAATGTTTAATTTTACCTACTTGCTTATATAATCTTGTCTTCCTTGACTAAAATCTTAACAGTTATTGTTTGCTAGTAGAAGCTTCACAGATGAGTCTTATGATGTTCTATCTGTTCATGCCTTGCTATAAACGGTCAGTATTTAAGTATTATTGCAATATATAGTGTTTATCTGATTCTTTTAGGAATTTATGAAGCTGATAAAAAAAGTAATGAGATGGAAGAGACACAGAACATGGAAGCACGTACGAACAACTAACAGGTTCTCGTATGTTTTGTTTTTTATCATCAAAGTTTTTCTGCCAACAAATTTCCCATATTGACTGAACATTTGCCCTATTACAGCTACCGCAAAAACAAACTTCTTCAGTACTTCAACAGCTATGACAAGACGAATGACAGTGAGTAAAAAGCCCCCCCCCCCCCCTGGTACCAAGATTCCCTTCCTCCACTTCTATCCTAACGCGTTATTCCAACGCATCACATTTTGTTGGTCAGTCTATGCTTTCCTCAGATTGTTAGCAGCTATCTGGATATGCTCGCACAGTGAAGAGTTTGCACCACATATCCCTGAGGTCAACGAAGGCTACACTGTCAAAGATGTAAGTGTCACTGCTACTTTCCCTTGTGTTCTTGCACTACTTTGTTCTGAATCTGATTTGCTAATGCATCTGTTTGAGAAAACCTGACATTACCTCTTTAAAAACAGTGGTGCTTTGTTGAAGTTATACAGTCGAGGGTCCTCACAGATCATGTTCAGATGACAGCACTTATCAACGCACTTCGGGTGCCGGTGCGGGTGGAGTATCTGTTTCAAGAATTTGGTCAAGACCTCTACACTGAAGAAGGCTCCCAAGACAACATACCAAGAAGCACGTGTTGGCCGTATTGTCGTCATCAAGTACCCCCTGATCATGAAGTTCCCCGTGTGACCATGCTATACTCGAACCAGCACTACGACATCATCTACCCCGACCCTGATGCTGCTGTGAGCCAGGAATCTGACAATGCGGAGAACCCAGTCGCTAAGAGTCCAAGTCAAGACCAGGGAGGTAGCTGCAGTGGTGAGAAATCAGGTGGACAGCTGACAGCCGCGGTACAGAGCTCCACTGGTGAGAAGTGAGAACCCAAATCAACACACTGTGCTTGGGGAAACTGAGTCCAACTGCTTCGCGTGAGTATGATGAGCATTACTAAGTGAAAGAGGTAGATGGAGAATTAGGCATACACTGACGAGATAGATAGGCGAATACCTGTGTATTCATCTGACGGCCAAACTGCTGGTGCCAATAGGATGATCTGTAGCTGCTGCTCCCTTGTCTGAAACTACAACTTCAAGGATGTAAAGTCGACTCGGTATATCGATTCTTTTGTGAATTGCGATCACATTGTCTTAACTACTGCTTTGATTCTTATGTGAATTGTGATCACATTCTCTTAAGCATTGGGATAATTGATTGTGATCACATTCTGTTAACTACTCTAGCCTATTGAGATTACTTTGTTGTCTGAAAACAGCTTTGCTCTGTAACTCTGTTGATGTAGTACAGTGTTCATGCAGCTCAGTACAGATCCAACCACATAGCGATAGTAGTACTGTAGATTTCTTCTTCTTGCCATCAACCCTGAATCACGAACAGGCGGTATCTGCAGCGACCTTGCGATGGCAGATCGATCGAAAGGTTCCAATTCCATTTTCTTTCAACACACACGTGGGCAATTAATGTCGGGAATCCTATATATCTTCCGGAAGGTGGGAATGAAATGAAAAACCCAATAGAAATAGAAGCCAACAACAACCCAACACAACCCAAATTCTACAAACCCTATTTCCTTCCCCACCCTTCCTCCACCCCGCGCCCTTCCCTGCCCGCCGCCGCCACCCCGGGCGGGCACGCGCCGCCGTTGCCCCGATCGTCGGTGCGCCTCCCCGACGACCCTCCCCGTTCACCAGCGCGCATCTCCCCTTCCTCCTTCTTCCCGTGCGTCGACCGCCACGTCGTCGGGCTCCTGGCCTCCCTACCCCGCGCGGGGCTGCCTGGCCGGAGGTCGTGCTGTTAGCCTTGGCCGACCGGCGCGACGCCGAGCGCTGCCGCAACCCTGGTCGGCCAGCACGCCGCCAGCTACTGCTGTGCGCGCTGTCGGGTGTTGTCACGCGCCTCGTCGTGTGCTGCCGCGCGCTGCTGCCGCATGCGCCGTCGAGTGATGCCGCAGCCCGGCACGCCGCCGGAGCCGGAGGAGATGATCCAACTTTTTTTTTCATTTTTAACAATTTTTAGAACAATATGGATCCAACATTTTCTGAAATGTTGAGAAAATATTGAAATGTTAGTTCAACATTTTATGAAAGATATTATGAAAAATATCAAAAAATGTTGGTCTACTTTTTTTTTGAAAAAAATGTTAAATCAATATTTTCTGAAAATTGTTGAGTCAACATTTCTAAAAAATTTGGTTCAACATTTTCTAAAAATGTTAGTTTAAAAATATTGATTTGAAAAATGTTGACAACAGTCTCGAAAAATGTTGACGAAAAAATGTTGGTAATATTTTCGAAAAATGTTGACGAAAAAATACTGGCAACACTTTCTAAAAAATATTGACGAAAAAATGTTGGTAACACTCTCGAAAAATGTTGACGAAAAAATGTTGGCAACACTTTCTGAAAAATGTTGATGAAAAATGTTGGTAACACTTTCAAAAAATGTTAACGAAAAAATGTTGACAACACTCCTGAAAAATATTGACGAAAAAATGTTGGCAACATTTTCGGAAAATCTTGACAAAAAATGTTGGCAACACTTTTGAAAAATGTTGACGAAAAAATGTTGACAATTATTAAGAAAAAAAAAAGACAAAAGCTTCTGCAGGAATTGAGCGAAGTGGGCTGTACTGAGCCTTGGTGGGTTTTATAGTTTGATGTCTAAACCATCTTCCGGAAGCCACATAGGGTGTGATTGGCAAACTGTATAGTAGTAGCCTGTCTACCATAAGCCCATTTCCATGCTAAGCAGGCCACGACCACTATTTCAACCCGTGATTGGCAGCCTGTATAAGGAATTTTGGCCTGTTAAGATTGTGATTGACAGCCTGCATAACTTGTTGGGCTGCACTGGTGGAACCAATTTTGTGGTGTTTGGTGGGCTGAATAGCAGGTGTTCGGCGACCGGTTGCACTCGATCGGTGAGGTTACCGATCCGACGATTATCCCATGAATATATACCGCACTCTAACCCTAGCGGTCAACAGCCACGACATTCACCGTCCCCTCCTCGTGTGTTCACTCCTCTCCTCTCCTCTCTCTTGGCGACGACGAGCGATTCGGGCGGTGAGATGGCCGGCGGAGAGGACGACGGCCAGAGTTCGGAGGGTGGTAGGTCGAGCCCGTCCCAGTCCATGGAGGTGAGCTCCCCACCACCGGCGACCCGCTTCGTGTGCGAGGCCGGCCGTCCCTGCGAGGCCTGCAATCGATACGACAAGGGAAAGGCAAAGGGGGCTGAGGAGAACAAGACTGCGGATGGAAGCGATGGAAGTAGCGGAAGCAGCGGATCTGGCGAAAGTGGTGGATCTTCCTCGACTGGGGATTCTGGGAAGTCGTCGTCCGAGCTCAAGACCAACTCATCCACCAGAGCTAAGGCCAAGACCAACTCAACCACCAGTGCTGGATCTCAGGTTTGTCCATCTCTGCATCATTCTTACCAACACAGTTAGGTCGATTGAGGATCTAGGTATTCAGTAGGTTTGTTGTAGATTTGAGTTCTTGAGTGGGGATTTACAGGTTTAGTGTTAAATACATCGAATTTGTTGTTTGTAGAGTTTGTCAATTATTGAGAAGAATGAAGGAATGGAGACAAAGAAATGGGGAGGTGTTGACAATGAAACTGAGCTGAGATGCCACCATGGGAAGCGTCCTAGGCGCATGTTGTGTTGGGATGGGGAAAACACAGGGTGCCGCTACCTCGCTTGTCCAGAGAGGGTAAGAGTTGACGACTCACTGTGATAGGTTTGTCACTGTTAATTTGTATTTGCTTGTATCACATTGCCAAGCTTTGGTTGTGTTTTTTAGGTGAAGGAGCACAGGTGTGATTTTGTTCACTAGGTTGATGAGAAGTGGCCACCAATGCTCTAGAAAGCAGCTGCATCTATTTGGGAAGTGGTTGGCAAGTACAAGAAGCAAGCTGAGGAACTCCAGGTCGATATGTACGCCATTCTTCAGAACATGAATGAGATTTGTGTTGAGAAAGAAGCACTACTGGAGGAAAAGGCTGAATTAATCAGGGAGAAGGAGGCGATCCGCGGCTGCAAGATAGCCTTGGAGAGGGAATTGGCTTTGAGGACTAGGCTTGCAAGGACAACATGTGAAACTCTGCAGAATCGGATCATAAGTGATGGCAACGATAAGAAGATGTTGTATGGACTGATCCTGGCTTTATGTGGTGTGCTCGTTGCAGTTCTCCTAGGAGTTGTGTTCAAGAGGAAGTGACTGATGAGCCACAAGGAGTTGCAGTATCTTTTGGGGTTGGTAGTTTGTTGCTGTGATGACTAGCAGGCCACATTCTAGTTGTTTCATTTTGGGGTTGTAGTTTGTGGTTCTGATGACTTATGTGTAATGAGACTGCTGTCAAAGTCTCTGATGGTTAGTAGTGACTTCTGTTTTGGTTGTAATCTAAGTTGGGTTCTTATGAATAATTGCAGAACTGATGTTAGATGTTTAATGAAATGCTGAACTGAAATGTTGAATGACTTGCTGAACTGAGATGTTTCATGAATATTTGAATGAAAATGTCCTGAATTGGTACCGAAATGTTGATGAACATTACTGATACAATAATTGATGTCTCTTGCTGTTGACATTTCGTAGCGCGATCACTTTAAGAACAGATTTAGAATCCATCCTTAGCGACATCGCTAGAAATGCTTGTTGGCATTCCTTAACGTCACTACTAACGACGCCGAGTTAGCGTGAACATCAAGACTTGCCAAAGGTAAATCTAAACGATCATGAACGAATCCGCAAGCGCACAGATAAACCATTGTAGCATTTCCCCAAGGAAGGAGAGTATTCCAAGGGTATCGTATCCGTGGAAGGCAATGGCGGATATCAAGACTTATGCTTTTGCACTGAATGTAAACCAAGAGATAGATATAGAAAACAACAACTCAGAGACAGGGGTAAGATAAATGATATGACAGGGTAGTGTGACACACACTCAGATCTACCTCTACTCTAGTACACTACGGCTTAGGGGGAACATACGAGTTAGCTCTAGGTTCTAACTTACTAAACATATAAAGCTAGAAGATACAAGAGATAGGCATGAAACATGGCATGAAAGGGTAAGGTTCAGCACCCAGGTACAAACGGGGAGATAGCCCGCGACCACCAGCACTCTACGAAACTATACTTTAGACTCCTACAGAAATACCCCAGCGTGGAGGGTTCCAAAGGGTCCAACAGCTGTCACCACTGCGGCCTACCTCAATCGTTACGGGGGGCATGCTCATAACTAACGTAGCCACACAACACAGGCACCATGCCTGCGTTGCTGCTAGACTTCACCCGGCCCGGGCTGTTGTGACCCAGGGTGAGAGCCAACAGAAGACTGGTCAACTTAGACCGAGTACCGTAGCTTGAACACAAACTTCATGCAACACTAACATGCTATCTAACAAGATCAAACTAGGGCTAGACATACAAACGGATACGAACTCTCTTATGTCTAGTCAACAAGATCAAAGGGTCGTGTTCGTGAAGAACACGAGCCTCTAACTTATGAACAAATACATAAGGAATGAGCAAATCATCCGTCAAGTGGATCAAAAGGTGGTGTTCACGAAGAACACGAGCCTCTAAATGATGAACAAGAGATGAACTCAAGAACATATCAATCATATGATCTACCATGACTTTATATGAAATAGCTGAATAACTGAAGTAGATCAAAGTCATACAAAGAAATAAAGATAAAAGAGAACTCATACCTAGACTCAAAAGTAGACTTCGAACCTGAATAAGAGATACTCTAGCCTACCCCCTAGCCTTAGAGACTAAAAGTGAGAGGAGAATGAGAGAGTGGTGTGTGTGAAATGGGAGCCCCTCCTTCTATTTATAGGCAAGGAGGAGGCTTGCTTCGGGCACCAAATGCCTCCAATTCACCCGGGGATGTAGCAATGGGCCAATGTGGAGCTACCACGTGGAGGGCCAGGATCAGGGGACCCTAAGGCAGTTCGGTCGATCCTAGGATCGGCCGGCCCCCTAGGGTGGCCCCCCTGGCCTGTGCTTCCTCTGGGTGGCTGCCCTGTTGGCCCTTTGATCCTTCCCTCGTGCATGCCTCGTTTTGGAATCCTAGGTGGGCCCATGGATCCAAGTGAAGTCCATGTGTCGCTCTCTGATTCGTCGGTGAGTGCCTCCCTTGGATCAGTGACGTGGATTGCCATGTGTTTCCTTGGTGGCAGCCACCTCCTCAGCTGAGTTGGCATGGTTCTTCTATAGAAGGTGGGTTTCCGTCTCTTTT
Source organism: Cenchrus fungigraminus (assembly GCA_036936925.1). NCBI lineage: Eukaryota > Viridiplantae > Streptophyta > Magnoliopsida > Poales > Poaceae > Cenchrus > Cenchrus fungigraminus. The sequence goes on from CM072773.1 coordinate 41,927,273, forward strand.
CATACTTTTTTCACCTACATACAAATAATCTCCAAGGACAAGTGGAACTACATTATTCAAACCATAATGCAAGTAAATAATGCATATACCTCCATTTATGTGAGAATATTGATGGTTGAAAGTAGTACTTAACAGCTGTCAACAAACTCCCCCAAGCTAACCTCTTGCTCGTCTCGAAGAAAGACATTAAGGACTTAGGTTGGTTGATCAGGAGTTGCTACGATGTCATATCCTTAACTTATGGCAAACATACAACAAAGTACTCTACCAAGAGTTGAACAAGTTGGCAATGTTCTTACCATTCACTTAATGACATGGGGCATATAGCTTTACTTGCCTTAGGTGGTTGAGAGACAGAATGGTTATATAGCAAATGCATAATCACTCATACCTTGATCAACTATCAATCCAATGGTTTTGCAAATTTTTCAAAAGGAAAATCAAAGTTCCTCAAATGATACTCTCGGATCGCTCAAAGTGTATGGTTCCTCACCAAGGCATCAAGTTGCCTTTCTACACATCCTACTCATAATAGGCTTATGTGGAGCTGTAGGTAGGGAAGAAATGTGGCATACTTGCTTCTCATATTTTGCTAAGTCAAAAACCGGATCCTTGGAAGAAACAAACATACATCTTGATCAAGATGTGCATATGTGTGTGATGGTAATGAGCATGGTAAGGTGGATACTAGGCCCGGAAATGGGTGCTAGATATTACCATGCTTTATAGGGAAATGAGGGATTGATGGTAAGGTGGACACTAGCCCCAGAGTAGATACTAGATATTACCATCTATATGGCGGAACTCTTTCTCTTGCACATATCAATCCCTTTCTCCTTTTGGAATTTTTTCGAGACTTGGGCTAGCTCTCTTTATTTTATTTTTGCCATGCTTTTCTTTTCCTTTCTCTCTTTTTTTCAGCTTGCCCTTTGTCTCTATTGGAGATATTCGGAGAGAGATTAATGATACAAACATGCATAGAGTTTTATTTGTAGAAGAATGCGTAAGTAAATGGAACAAATGATGAATGCTAACTTTCAGTGTAGAAGTTTAGCATGACCGTGTACGTGATCTTGATCAGGGGAGTATGAGTTCTAACAAGGGTCACAACAATTTGACAAAGTTCAATGAGAGAGCAAGCTGCATATGTGGAGGCTAACAAGAGCTAGAATCTACATATGGCCTTGGATAGGAAATGCTCATCATTGAGGAACTCATCATGTTTTAGATTTTTCAAAAAGGAAAACTCCGGATGTCAAGCATCACTCGGTACAAGATCATAGCACTCTATTATACCATATCATGTCTCACAACAACTTAGGCAAGGATCATGCTTTTTGCTACTGTGATAGAACCGTCCAAATTAATTCCCATTTAACACATAAATCATCCACTTGGTCACTATGCGTTAAAGAGGAGTTAACTTGTCGATATCTGCCAGGTCAAGCCTGGTAAATCACTTACAACAAGGACCGAAGATTGTACATCAAAACTCACACGACGACAAGTCCAGAGATAAACAAGTTACCATTTATTACATCATATTCATCAAAGGTTCATTATTACAAACCAAGTTCCATACATGTAAGTAAATAGTTCAGAGTTTGAAAGCACAGCGGAAATAAAATACTAAACGTCATAAGCAACATCACAGGAGGCCATCCATGATATCACTAAGCACTGTCATCCTCCCACTCACTTCCCAAAAGGGTGGGAGAGAACCAGGCCACGATAAACCATCACTCACATCAACACCTGCAAAAGTTAACAACAAAGCAAGGCTGAGTATACTAATACTCAGCAAGACTTAACCGTCGGGTGATGGGAAATCACCAACTCTCTAGACATGCAAGGTTTTATGGCTAGTGGGTTTCTTTTGCTGAAAAGCAACAAAGACTAGGTCCTTACTTTCAAGTTTTAGCTCAAAATTCTAGTTGATTAACGATTACTAAGTAAGCAACTATTGCAAGCATAAGTTGTGCAAACAATTAAGCATACATCCATATTACTTCTCAATTCCATCATTAAGGGACATAGCCTGTATGGATAAGCAATCTCGGATAACGGTGAGAGGCCGACGATCGATCGATTAATAACCTTGCAAGGTGGACCTAAACACATGGGAGAATGCATACCACAATGATGACAACTAAAGCCCCAAAGGAGCGGGGTACACACCAACCAGACGGTTCCCAGTCATCCTCAATTCGGGATCAATGTCCACAGTCTTAGGTACAAGGTGATCCGGGAACTGACTTTTTCACCGACCGGCCTCCCCCTTGCACCACACATTTGGCTGCAGCCGTGGGGAGACTCGCTCCCAAGATTAGTGGTAGAGAGTTCCCTTGCTGAGTCAAAAAGGTACTAGGCTTACCGGTCCCATTCCCGACAAATGTTTAGTACATTCAAACGCTTAACCAGGGACAACTATTGGTCGGAGCCCATCCCATGCTCTTACCACATGAGCAGGTAGGTTTAACAAGATCTTATGATTCCAACATAAGAAACCTATAGCTCGCGAGTGACGAACATCACTCGACTTTTACCGTGTCCTTAGAGCATGGCAACTAGCGACTTATCATACTAGTATTTGAGCATAGGAACCTAAGATCATGCATCTAGGGTTTCAATTCAACTCCTGAAACTTAAATGCACAAACATTGCATAACATAAGTATACAAGTTCAAAAATTGGGTTATGCTCCGAGGCTTGCCTTCACTAGCAAAGTTAGTTTGGAGATCCTCCGAACTTTGGTTCGGGTCTTGCTGCAATTCCACCACGTTCACCTTCGGCTAGCTCTCCCTCAGCTCCCGGCACCAACTCGTAGCTCTCGTCCGGAAGTTCTACACGACATGTATATGCATAAACTTTAAGTATTCGTATTTAAGGAGGGAGAACTTGGTTCAGATTTAAAGGGTAAACATGGGGTGCATTGTTGGCCACATTCACCTAGACAAAATATATATTCAACATACTCTTCCTTTATCAAGGAAATGTATGTGTGTTATTTATCTTACTTATTTGATGGTGATTGTGTGCACATTTAAAATAATTAATTTATTTGACTTCACCAAAGTAAAGGTGCTGTTCAGGGTGTATTTTGGTGAAGCTTTGTTATTCAATTTCAAGTCACTTTGAAGGTGATTTTTGGTTTTCTTTTTATTCCACTTATTAAGCTTGATTTACTTTAGAAATTAATTGTGGATATTCCACACACAAACAAACAGAGATAAAATTTATACAAGCACATGGCATGACAACAAAGCTACTGCCCAAAATTGGCATTAAACTCAGCTATGAACTGCACATGAAAAATCTAACAAGAACTAGCTGACATAAACAAGATTAAATTCTACAGAAAGATCTATACATGATCTAGCATCAGGAAATTACACAGAGCAACAACATGGTATGACTGAGCTACTGACAAAAATTCAGATTAAACTAAGTTATGGATTTAGCATGAAAAATACAACACTTTAACACTGCTGAAAAGATAATTAAAACACATAGAAATATACAAGCATGCATTGGGGCTAAAACTTTTACTACAACCATATCAATGTAAAATAAGATTACTCAAAAACTATCCTGGCCAGAAACTTAATACAACATGCTTGATTAAAAAGACTCATAAATAAACCATAAATTAATTCAAGCTAGTTAAACATGTCAAAAGCTACTCAGAAATTTACCACAACTGAATCGAGTCATACGTAGGCTACTGCAAAAAGATCAATCTTAATTGCTTAACCAATTTTTTAATACTAAACAGGAGCTTATATGCTGACATATATCAAAATTAAATTATAACTAAAGATATATAAGAGATCTATGTGCCATTTTTCTACACAAGAACAAGCATGATCATACTAGCATATTAAAATTTCACATGCAGATCAGCTCTGGATTTCAAATTGTTTCAAATCTAGCCAAACTGATCATTTCACAATAATTCAAAAACTAGGAAGAAATTTACAAACTTCCTTTCTAGAAAAGTTGCTTCTGTTCATGAGAATCACATAACATTTGAGTTTGCATTTTTCTAATTTTTATGTGATTTATTACGGATTTTACAAGATCTTAGTAAATTAAATCTAGGGTTAAAGAATCTATTTTCCGACAGACCCTTGGTTTAAGATTTTTATTCAGAAACATACCCTCGCGTTTACACATAGGTCTCTGCTTTTATGATTTGAACCCTGGGAAGATTTCAATCTTCACACAAAGGCCCTTGGCCATGGCCGCCGGCCAAGATGGACGGATTCCGGCGAACCGGCGGCGATCTAGGGTGGGGAGAGGGGTGGAGATGCAACATGGGATCACCTAGGGTCGGCTCGAATGCTTGGAAGGGGCGGAGGAGCAGCCGGCAGTGGAGTTCGAGGGCGGCGCGGATCTCCAGCCGCGGGAACGGCGGCTCCGACGAGATGGCCGGCGGTGCTCGTCAATGTGTGGCACGGGAGGCTCCAGTGGTGCGTGAGGTGCTCCCAGGGGGCTTGGACAGAGACGGGGCAGCTCAGAAGTGAGAGCTCCGTGGCGGCGGCGGCAGCCTGGCGGCGCTGTGCAGGGCGGCGCGACGAGCTCGGGGGCGTTCAGTCCTTTTATTGGCGGTGCGCAGAGTGCCTTCGCCTCGACGTTTGGCCAAGCCAGCTGGCCAAGGCCGCTACTGGCTGGCCGTCGTGGTGTCGTGCAGGGGCGGCATGGCGCACGCAGGGTGGCGGGGGCAGCTGCGACGCGACGGGTGGCGAGGACAAGGGGCCGGGCGCGACACGTGGGAGGGCTCCGTGGCACGGGCAACATCGGGCAAAGCGGGCACAGGATGACGGTCCCACCCTCGGCGTTCGTGCCGGGTGGCGCAAGGCGTACGTCTCGCGGCATCCAGCGCCGAGGCAGCGTTCGCGGCGCGACGTCGAACCGGGAACGCGCGCGCAGGCGACAGGCGCGCCACACGTTTCAGCTTAGGGTACTTTGACCGGCTAGAACAAATCAAAACCACATATAACTCAAAATTTGGCCAATACCAAAGTTGTAGATGCGACAATCCTCTACAAGTTTTACAAAGGTTGACCAGTGGAAAAATCAACGGATTGAGCACAAAGTTGGCTCGAACATCCGTTTTTTCTCGGCGCAGTCAAAAAGGTGCTCTGGGTGTTGACCAAGATTTTGAGGCTTTTGCACTTAAAATTTGAAATGCCGGTAATTAGATGAAATGTGTCCCTAGAAATTCTGAGCAACTTTTGTATTGGCAGAATTTTCAGTATTTAGGGAAAATTTGAGGATATGGCCAAAGTTCTAGAGAAAGGTATAGGAACTTAGGGATTTGACCACTTTAGAAGGGTTTGACTCAAGTTTTTGAGGGCTTTCCACTCAAGATCTCAACTTCCACCTAAAAGAGGAAATTTTTTTCTTGAGATACACCATAACTTTTACATTGGCTGATTTTGGAGTTGTTATATAAAATTTTGAGAATATGGCCAAGCCATCAAAAGAACTCAAAAGATCCTTTAGGGAGGTTGACCAAGTGAGATAGAGTTTAACTCCTTTTTCCATCCTGAATTTCAAAAAGTACCAATCTCCAAGATTATGTTCCCGAATCTTGGTGACAACTTTCATCATGGCAAAAGTTCAAGTTCTAAGTGAAAATTGGAATCAAGTTCAGACCAAGCTTTGCTCCTTAGGGTGTTTTAACCAAACTTGCTTGATTTTTCCTTCAAACACCTTAGCTTAGGTTAACCCTTGATTAAAAAGAGATAAACACTTGGAGTGTTACATCTACCCACAGTTTTCAAGCTAAGGTTTGAACATGCAAGCCAATAAACTCAAAACTGAGGTAGGATACAAAGTTGTAAGCAAGACATACGAGAAGAATAAACAGAGCAACTATTCATCATTTCAACCATAGAGGCAAAGCATTCTTACTATGCATATCAAAGCAAACTAAGCAAACTTATGATGAAAGCAAATAATTTTTTTGATCTTTTTATTTTTGAGATTTTTTTGGGTTTTCATTATAAGATATTTTGAAAACAAAGGAAGATACAAGTTACCTCAGGATGGGGGTCCACCCCCAAGCTAGCTTCAGGCTCACTGTGGAGGAGGGAAGAAGAAACCCTGACTCACAAAGTAAGCCCTCTGCTCCTCCATGTGTCGCTGCTGTGCCTGCTGTATGGCCTCAATCCTCTCACCAGCCTGACGCTGCCACGTTGAGGTAGACTCGACGTGGGTGTTCAGCGTCTCCTCCAATCCCGTAACCTGGACGGTGAGCTCTCCCATCTGATGCACGAGCTGAGCATCGCGTGTAGAGGCTGAGGAGTGCCGCTTGAAGTACGAAGACGGAGGCGGACCACCGGAGCTAGAACTAGCGGGCGTAGCCCACTGAGCACCGCTCACACTCGCCCAAACCGTGCCACTCACACTCGGCTGGTAGGCGGGCTGATCCCAACCAGGTGCATATCCAGGGGTAACCCCGAACATGTACCCCGCAGGGGCCCCTCCTGCCACCGGTGGTGTAGTAGGCTGTGGCTGTGACTGTGGTGGTGCCTGTGACTACTGCTGCTGTATGTGTGCCCTCTTTGCCGCGCTTCTGGTGGACCTGCCTGAAACACTAGCATGACGGCTTTCCTCTTGTGTTACAAGGGGAATGGTTAATGACTCCGAGCTATACAATCGAAATCCCAGGTTAGGTAACGAGATTTGATTTGCATACCCCGGGAAGAAGAAGGTCAAAGAATCATTTGGGCCTCTGTTAAGTATATGCCCTTGGATCAAGTATGCCTCATCAATGAGAACTCGGGGCGTCCCGATGATGGGTACGGGGTTCCCGCTAAGAACCCCGAGTCTGAGAGCAATACGAGTCACCAAAGATGTACACTCAATAGGGCCTATCATCTTGAAATTCGTCAACCACTGCCGAATCATAGCTTTAACGGGGGAGACCTTGATCTGTTTAGTAGCGGCGTATAAAAGCATCAACTCATCAATGCACACGGGTTGAACATCCTCTCATGGAAAGAGAGTAATGGCGAGCCACTTGTGCCACAAGCGGAGAGTGGGATGCACAATATCATTGCACCGAGGCACAAATTTGCCACTATAAACTAGATCAGAAATGTCTACCTAGAAAGAGTCTCGAGCAAAACCCTCACAAGCCTTCTTCAAAGAAAGAGCACAACGATGATTAAAACCAAGGAGACGACTATGCTCTTTCCATGAAACTCGGTAATCGGTCCCGAAAAGATGAAACTCAATACCATCGGCCACCTCAGTAAGAGAGCAAAGAAACTGGATGGTGAGGGACCGAGAGCCAAGCTCTGTAACCAGCGCAAACTCCTCCCAACCAAGAGCATACCAAATGGAAGCGAACTCGAGGTTCATACCTATTTTCTCCATCAGTGTCGGGACGAAGTCCCGGGTGTGGGCGAAGACGTTGCTCCTCTCGAGCGCCCCCAAGCTGAGGTAGGGGGTGTTCGGTTTGTGGTTCGGCTTGCTCTTCTTGCTCTTCTTCATAATCCATCGTTGATGGGCTCGGCGTCAGCTCGGCGGGGACGGATGAACTCGCGCTCGCCCGTGAACGGGAGCATGTCACCCTCCGGAGAGCGTTCACCGCCCAACTCATGCTAGCACAACAACAGGACAACAAGAGCAACTCGGTGATGGATTAGCGAAATCGAATGAAATTCTTACCGAGCTTGCTCCACATAGCAATACTTTCAGCAACACAATAAAGAGAACACTTGATGATCCAAACTTGAGCAAGAAATCCAAGAAAACCAAGAGAGCAAGGAGTAGAGAGGGGAGTGTGAGTGAAATGAGTTGAATGAGGTGAAGAACACCCCCTCTCGGGTCCAATTTATAGATCAAAGGGGCAGCACACCACGGGCTAGCCGTTGCTCAATGGCTAGGAGCCATTGGCCAAAGCTGGGCCCACCCTACCGTTGCCAGGGTTCGGCCGAACCTTGGTTCGGCCGACCAGGCTGTGGGCCCGGTGCTGGCCCCCTTTGGCAGGCGTGTCACCAACGGCTATATGAAGATATACCCTGGTGCACCGGCCAAAGTTTGCTCTAAAAATTGCCCAAATGATTTTTCTAAAGTTTTCAAACTCAGAAATTATTTTTAAAAATTTTATTTGAGAAGGGAAAATGACTAGATAATCTAGCATGCAAATGCAAGGTTTGGGAAAATCAAATATGCAATTTTGGAAATTAAATAAAATTTTGGAAAGGGAAATATGAGATAAATACCATCTTTAACCTTTTTGGTAGAAAGGACTCATCATTTTTAGTCCGACGAGTTGGACTCTTCTCAGCGGTTAATTCCACTCGGCACCCCACTCTTGAGAAGTAGAGGGTGATGCCTTTTCAACCTTCCGCCATTCTTTAAGAATTTTCTTTTGCTTCTTTAACGAAGATTTCTTCTTCGGGGATGAAGGCTCCGTCCTTCCCCCAAGCTGCTCAACACTATCTTGCACTAAATAGCATTGCTCTTCTTTATCTTGAAACCTGGATACCAAGTTCCTCTTCCCAATGCGGAAACGGATTACTCCGGCCCCCACATTGATTCTGGCTCGGACATCACTGAGAAATGGTCGCCCAAGGATGAGCGGCTTTCCTCCCTCGTCATCCATATCAAGGACCACAAAATCCGCGAAGATGTAGGAGTTCTTGACCTTGACCGATAAGCTCTCAACAATTCCTTCTGGATATCGTATCATTGAATCGGCGAGTTGGATAGTCCGTGCTGTTGGAGAGTGTTGACGCAAAAAACGGAATCAAGTCTTTCACGGCAACACGTAACGGATCCCAGGATGTAACAAGGCATGCCAGCAGACCTGACGTGTTGATCGGCACGGAAAGATAGGAAACGTTAGATGCAGGTTAGATCGGCAAGAGAACCGATGTGGGTCTTCAACAAGTAACAACCCGATCGGCCGATACAACTGTAGAGCGAATTGTCTAGCTGGAGCAGCCGAAATGCAAGTATAACCAAAACGGCTGGATCAGCCGATTTGATGACGTAGGCGAAGCGCAAGCAAAAGCAGAGCAAACTAAGCGCTACGAGACAACACTCGAATCCGATCTGAATCGGCTAGATCGTAGTGAAACGATGAAGGAGCGACGATAGCCGATACGATATGATTACGAGCTGGATAAATTGGTGATAAAAGCTAAATAAACAAGAAAAGACTTGCAAGCCTAGCTGATATCGATAAGTTGTGAATAAAACTTAGACGAAACCACAACGATGCGCCCGGAGGTTAAAGCCCAGTTATTATTCGATAAAACGGTACTTACAAGCTTGCCGGAGGTCGATCGATGCAGCCCGACGAGCTAGAAGGACGGCATTTGAAGAAACAAGAAAATAAGAAGAAGTAAAAAAGGGGTGGCGAAGTCGCCGACTTGGAAAAGTAAAGGTTTTATTGATATTGGTGTGTACAATCTTTCTCTAACCACGCAGGGTCGCTATTTATGTCTCGAGGACAACTCGACTCCTAGTCGATGACGACAACGTTTACTTGAATCTAAAGAAATAAAACTACCAAAAACTTAACGATTCCTATAGGAATCGGACTCTCTAAACTGATTTTGACCCGATGTCAACTTGATTGTTGACCCGCCTCCATCTTCTCTCCTTTGGCGTATCTTTCTTCTGCAACGTCTATCTCTCATCAATCGGCTGACCCCCGATCGGCTGGTCGTTTCTCTTCCTTTCTCTATCGGCTTCGAGATCCTCTTGATGCCTTCTTCGGTCCTTCTCCGACATGTGTCAAAAAACGGTGTCAACACATGCCCCCTAGTTTCGGAGTAAATATCTTTTTCTCTGAAATTCTCTCGATTTTGGTTTCTTTTTCCAGATATATCTCTTAAACTCCGAGTTTCTAGAGGCCATAAATATCACCTCCCTTCTCTGCATACGCTTCCTTTCCACTGTCGTTTCATATCTTCCAAATTAGTTAAATCCATAATTGATCTTTTCACCATATTCAATGGCTTCTGCTGATGACGACCGTCATAACAATTCAGGTAACCTCTTTGTTGACCTTCTCGATCTGAAGTGGTTTAACCAACCAATTATCTTTCTGAAGTTATCCATGATTTGATCATGAGATCCTAAAGATTTTGTTGATATCTCAGGTATCACAGCCCCTAAAGCTCCTCAGAAAAGAAAGGTAATTGCCAGGAAGATCTTAATCAATGATTCGAAGAAAATTAAAGTGTCTGTTGATGCTTCTGTTGGTGATGTATCTGTTGAAACTGGATCTGCGGTTGGTATATCAGCCGATGTGACGATGGTGCGGATCCCTTTTTCTTTTCCTTTGATATATTCTCCATTACCTTGTTCTTCTTTATTTGTAGCCTTCTGGTATACTGAGCAAGACATTGTGTTAGAGTCAAAGCAAACCGAAGAAAATCCAACATCAACCAATTCTCTTCAAGGACATCAAGCTGATGTTGACATTGAATCGACTGTTTATAATGAGTCTGCAGATGTTATCTTGATTGATGAAGATGAACCAGTCACATTGAGACCTGATTCAGCTGTAAGCATCTCCTCCTTAATATCGCCATATATTTTCTTAATAATTCCCCTTTTTTATCTGCCTTTTGTCTTTTTGTAGATCCAAAATAATCCTTCCATCAGCAGTTCTTCCCATGTATTATCTTTAAGTCCTCTTCCTGACAATGTTCGGGCATGTCTTCGAGAGATGTTGCTTCTCCTTGATCAGAACATTAGTCAATTAGTTCAAGAAGGCGGAACCAATCAGACAAATTTATAAGCAAATCAGAGGACAATTGCCAACTGAAGTGAAGAATAGGCTCCACCCGGTTGCTTTCATAGAAAGTTATCAGCTCCATGTTGAACATGCACAACATCGTCTAGAGGAGAGGATCCATCAAGAGCAGTTGATTTTGGATCGAGAAGTTCTTAATTCTCAGGTGGTCGACTTGGATAATGGAATCCAGATCTTGTCCTCTTCTTGTCCTGAGATTACTGCTACTGTCGACCGAATGAAGAGCAGGAAAGTAGATCTTCTTGCGGAATTAAAGCAACTCGAGGAAGATTTATCCTTGGAGGAGAAAAAACTATCAGACCTTCCAAACCTGATCAATAGTATGGAGCGTCAAAAAGACACTATTGTCAATCAAACCCAAAACATTAGTCGAGAAGAACGGCCGATTTCTGGTTCAGCTGATGCCGATCGACAACAAATAGAAAAAGTTGACCAGCTTCGTCTGGATGCCATCAATGTTATCCGTTCACTCGGCATAGCTTAACTGTCCTTTGTAACTTTGGAATCTGTAGCTGACTTAAATATTTGGCTAACTCCCAACGCTCTTCTTTTATTGCTTTGTCCTTCATTGTATTAAAAATCAGCCATCTGTATGATTCATGTATTCCTTCTGGATGATCTTCTTCCCTGACAATATGTACTATTGATCTTTCTGAATGATGCCAGATGAATGCTTGTCACGTGACTCTGAACTGTCTTGTTTCTCTTTTCTCTATAAAATGCACTTCCTTGTCCAAGAGTCTCTTCAGAAGTCCATTAGAGTCATAGCGAGTTTCAGCCGATGGTTCAGATCAGCTATCTCCAATCTTTTGGAATGAGAGGCGTCTACTCTTAAAAGAGTTTTTAGGAAGAAAGGACTTTTACTTAGACTGACTTTGCTCCTTGATGGTGCCATAAAGATTGCAGTCTTCAACTGCGGCTTTGAGAGGACATCAATACCAAAGTATGCTCTGCAGTTTGTGGACGTGCAGGATTTCCCAATTTGATGTATTAATGTTGGCCTTATTTTTCGGGAACCGCTTCCCTGAACTAATGTCAGCCTCTCGAACACTGCGTCATTCACGGAGCGTATGTTCCTCTTTTGATCGGATCTGGCGCTTCTGTTCTCATCTTCTCCACCCTTCTTCATCCTATCTCTTTCTGATGTTTGGGCTATAAATAGACACTGCATCTGCTGAGGAGAAGCATATCTCTTATTCATGGCTCAAAATATTAGTCTGATAGACTGCCGACTTCTTCTTTTCATCTTCCTTCTTTCATCTTATTTCTCGATGGCTAGAAGAATTCTTGTGAAGTAGTATGGGGTATGCTTCTCTCCCTGGTCTCATCTTGTGAAACGAGGAGGTCCAACAGCTAGAAGAACCCTTGTGACGCATCTTGGGTTCAACAGTTGGTGGAGGAGAGTTTGCATATAGTCCCTTTGGCATCAGGAAGAAGAACACGCCTATGTCTTGTTTACTTCCTTTTGCTTTTTAGTATCTGCTCCCTTGTATACCTTCCGTTCTGGCAATCATGGATTGCCCAGTGATGATGAACGTTATCGGCTGATTTGTTTTCCTTGTCAGATTTTTAATATCACCATCTACTGAAATATAAGAGAGAGAAATATATATATATGTATATATATATGTGTGTGTGTGTGTGCTCATATTTTGTTCTAAGGGCAACTGTTACATCGGCCATTATCCGAATCATAGATCGGCTATAAATGTTTGAATACTCTTTGATTCTTTACAATTTTTTCCACTAAAGGCGATAACTTAGTATCGGCTATCACCCGAAATCTAAATCGGCTAAACAGCCAGAAGTAGTAATCGGCTAAATATTAAATCAATTTTTCCAACCTTGTCTTGATCTTGACGAGCATCGGCCTAGTCTTCTTGAGGTCCAATTCTCTCAATCGTCTGATGTAGCTTTTTACTCTATTCATATTTGGGAACCGATCGTCTGGATCGGCTGAAGCTCGAAGTTAGACATCTTGAGGAAATCTGTCTCCCACACTTTCCCTGATATGCAGATAACTTTATCAAAATTCCAATGTGTATCGGCTGCTACAATATGGAAGGAGGAATCGGCATTGACTACTTCCACTGAGTCTCCAATCCATTGGATCACGCATTGATGCATGGTAGACGGAATGCATCAGTTGGCGTGAATCCAATCTCTTCCAAGTATCAAATTGTATGATCCTTTCCCCTTGATTACGAAAAAGGTAGTTGGAAGGGTCTTGTTGTCGATTGTTAGATCCACACATATAGCACCCATTGCAGATGATGAGTTTCCTTCGAAATCAAGTAGCATGATGTCGGTCTTGGTTAAATTTTGCTCACTTTTTCCAAATCTTTGAAGCATTGAGTAGGGCATAAGATTGATCGATGCACCACCATCTACAAGGAGCCTTGTGACTGGCTTTCCATTAACAAGTCCTTTGAGAAACAAAGCTTTCATATCTTGATGCTTTTCCTCATCTGGTTTTTCAAAACTGGCCAGCATTGGATCCAAGGTTAACTGAGCCGATCCTAACTCCTCATCTGAATTTTCTTCATCTGAGTTGTCTTCAAGAGTCATGAACTCTTTGGGTAGCATGAAGACCATGTTAACATCTGCTACTGGTTGACCTTCTCCTTTGTCAAGTTTGGGTTTAGGTCGCCAGATTTGGGATCAGACCTTTTTCTTGTCAAGTGCTTGATTCTCAATCTCTTCTTGCTGTTCCAATCGTCGCAAGCGCTGGATTCTCCTCTTCTGAGACTTGGTTAAACCTTCTGGGCACCATTTAGGTTGATGAACTATGTGTTGGCTTCTGTCCTCACATGTAGCGTTACGCCTTTCTGGATTCCTTGCCAATACGTCTTCATCAGGAACCCTGCTGTTAGCCATCTCTTCTAGCCAATCGGAGTCTGTCCGATTCTCTCTGATTTTGCCTCCTAGCCGATCATACACGCTGATCCTGCCCCCCAGCCGATCATGCACTGGGATCCGTTGATCACGAAATTCTCGGTTGTTATGCATGGCTGGCCTATTTCCTCTGTCAGCGAAGCAGGCTCTTTTGGAAGATTGTCCTTCAGAATAGAAACCATTGCACTCTGGACAATTATCCATTGTTGGAAGTTTAATTCCTTCTTCCCAACAATATCTGAAGAACGGGCACCTCTTGTGATTTGAATTGCGCCTTGCCCATTCTTCTCCTTCTCTGATCCTTTGTTGATGACGTTGATATTTGTTCAGAAGAAACTGGGACTGAGTAACTTTGCTTGACACTCTTGGATTATTCTCTTCAAGCAGTCCTTTGCCTTTCGCTTCTTCTGTTGTTATCTGAGCCTTGGGATCGATGACCATCTGAGCTGATTCAGACGTCAACACCTTTGTTTGTGGAGTTGATTCCACTACATTAGTAGGGAAAGGATGTTGATCAATCTTCATCAGCTTTCCTGACTTGGAAGGTGTCTCAAATTTAAGCTTCCCTTGATCTATTGCATTTTGAATCTGTTGACGAAACACCTTGCATTCGTCAGTGTTATGGGATGTGGCATTATGCCACTTACAGTACTTGATCTTCTTGAGCTCTTCAGCACTTGGAATAGTATGATTCTGAGAGAGTTTAATCTGACCCTGCTGAAGAAGGAGATCAAATATCTTGTCGGCTTTAGTTATATCGAAACCGAATTTCTCAGGTTCTTTCTTGCCGAAGGGATACACAATCGGCTTCTTGTTTGACACCCATTCAGCTAGATTAACCTCAGCCTCTTCTTCTGAATCAGAATTCTCTACATAAGATTTTTTTTTTCTGATAACTCCTCCGAGGTTCATAAGGCCGAGAGAGCTTTCATGGCTCAATCGGTGTACCAACTGGCTTATGCTTTCGAACTCTTGTGAAGCATATTTCTCTTTGATTGAAGGCAAGAGTCCTTGGAAAGCCAATTCTGGTAGTTGCTTATCAGTTAGAGATAGGCTGAAGCACTTGTTCCTCATTTCTCTGAATCTCTGAACGAAATTTACCACCGACTCATCGTTCCTCTGCTTCAAACTAGTCAGATCAGTAATCTTCATTCATGTATTCCAGAGAAGAAATAACCATGGAACTTTTTCTCCAGATCTTCCCAACTTTGAATAGAATCAGCCGGTAGTGAAGTAAACCAGGCAAAGGCTGGCCCCGACAGAGAGGATGAAAATAATCAAACCCTTAATGCTTCATTTGATCCTGCATCTCCACACTGAATAATGAATCGGTTGATATGCTCGATAGTGGAGGTGTCATCTTGACATGTAAACTTGGTGAAGTCGGGCACTTTATATCTCTGAGGGAATGGAATCTGATCGAAATAAGCAGGGTATGGTGTCTGATACATGTTGGTCTGCTGCTTTGGTTTCAACCCAAACTGCTTTCGTATCAAATCTGTAATCTCAGCCATAAATTTCTTATTCTGATCAATCGGCTGATTACCTGCCGAAGGATTTGGCCGATTCTGCATAATTCCACCCGTTCCTGGCTGTTCATATATAATTGGCTGTGAAGCCAAAGGTGTCTAAAAAGCCGTATATTGAGGAATCCCACTTGAATGAGGTGTTCTATGCTGAGTTCCTTGCTGTATATATTGCTTACTTGGAGCACCTTGCTGCTCTGGCAACTGATATGGTGAATTCATAGGTTGAGCCATTTGATCTCATAATGCTGCCTGATATATAGCATTGTTGTACTGCTCTTGCAAATTTGCAGCATAGGTTCTAACTGCATAAGCTTGATCAGCTGGGCTCATCTGTTCTGGGGTCAATGGATGACTTATGATAGGTTGACCAGCCGCAGCCCCACTGGCAGTTACTTGTGTTGGAGTTTTCTGCATGCTAGAATTCTCTTGAGCCGATAGAATAGGCTTGACCATGTGCATATGTAACGGCTGAATGTCATAATGCTGCGTTTTGAGAGTCTTTGGTTCAATGAAAGCAAATGTGATTCCTTTGTCATGCTGCACTGTAGTTCCAACTAAATCTCCGAATTTCGCAGCATATCGACCAGTAGGAGTTTCTTCTACTTTTTGAGTTGTCTCCGTTGCAACACCTTTCCCATTTGTATCCTTTTCTGAAGAAGATATCAGTGCATCAGGGATAACAGGTGCATTACTTGAAGAACCTGAAGGATCAACAATTTCAGTCGTGGTTGCTGACAGAATTGTATGAGAAGCACTATCTGAAGTAGACTGTCCCGGCTGAAAAGCCGATTTTTCATGACTAAATCTCATGGCAGCAACGGTTGGAATTGTTGTGCCCATAGTTATTAGGACCGGACCAGACCGGTGGTTGGACCGGTAAAAGACCGAACCAAGGCCTCCAGCGGTCCAGTTTGCTTAAAAGATCGTCCGCGCAATCGAACCGCTAAAAACCGGACGAACCAGCCGGTTTTTTTCGAAACCGGTGAACCGGGCGGTTCCATACGAACCGGAACGGTTTTGATTTTTACACATGTTACCCCTCCGTCAGCTCAGGGAAACCTTATCCAGCGAGAGGAATAAACAGATGGGTTGCCTCCTGAGAGGGAAATCGCCGGCGGCGGCCCATGATGCGGCGGCGGCGCCGCGCATCTGAAACGGGGAATTCGGTGGCGGCGACTGCAGGCAGATAGGTGTAGAGCACTAGATCCCCTGCCGGTTCTTCGTGGAGGAGGCTGCTCCACCTCGTCGGTTTGTTCCTACTCGTTCTTGTCCGGCGGCGGCCCCTGACGGCTCTTCCTTCAGCCGTGCCGCTCTTCACCAGCAACAGCCGCGGGGGCCGGCGACTTGAGGCACTCCACGCCTCCACCTCCAGCCACCAGGCTGCAGCGACCGGTAGTCTAGGTCCAGCCGTCGTCAAATTGATTCTCCCTACCTGGCGCTCCACAAGCAGTTAAGCACAAGGAGGCAACAGGCAAGGCGAGCAGTCAAGCACAAGGAGGCAACAGGCAAGGCCAGCACTGCGTAACGAAACAGTCAGTATATCTTCTACTATCGAGAGGTGCATACTTCAATTATTCTATTTGTATAGTGGTTAGAGTTATATTATTATGGCTTATTATTCAGATGCTAAAATGTACTCCGTATAAGGTTAATTGGATGGACAGCAACTATGTATACTTAAATGGATAGAGCAGCAGACTTACAGTTATAGTAGCACTGAATCAGTGAGTAGGATACTGAATACGCTATTGAATAAATGAATACTGAACACTTGCAATTTCTAGTAGCTGGAGCTGGTGTGGTCCTAATTTAATAAATTGCTATAGTTGCTTGCTTACTTTTGATTTGTTTTCAATTTCCATGGAGTGGATTCTTTGGACACTCCGGTACAGCTGAGAGTAACCCCAAGCAGTACACCTAGTGCTCAAGAGGCAGCAGCAGAAGTAAAGAAAAGAAAAAAAAACTGATTTGAAATGCAACTACTATGGTTATATAGTTGTGTTGTTTATGAGCATATTTTCCCTATGATCAACTATGTATACTGGACTGGTTCAATATATTTGTGACTGGTTCGCTTCAACAGTTCAATGTTATCGAACCAGCGGTTCAATCGGTTCACAACGGTTGAACCAGTGAACCGAGAACCTCACCGGTTCAATGACCGGTCTGGTCCTAATAACTATGGTTGTACCAGGTTGATAATATACTGGTCCTTTGTATCCACTTGCGAGTTCATCTCTGAGCACTTCTCTCACAGAATTCTGTACTGTGCTGTTGAAGACAGATGATTGATCAATTAGAGATCCATGCATAGCCTTTGTCATCATATCTTGCAGCTTCATAGGGTCGGCTTGTATTATCAACTCATGAGGTCTTGGAAGAGGAATTTTCTTGATAGCCCCTTGCTTGGTTAAGCCGAAACTGCCCATTAATAGTTGACCATATTCTGCCATGCGCTCATCGAACTCATCTTTGTCTTCTTCACGAAGTTGATCTAACGTGATAGCTTGGGTCTTGTCTGCACCAGCTTCTTTAGGAAGTTTTAGTCTTGACATTGTTGACTGATTCTTCGTGTCCCACTGGGCGTGCCAAGATGTGTTGACGCAAAAAACGGAATCAAGTCTTTAACGGCAACACGTAACGGATCTCCGGGATGTAACAAGGCGTGCCAGCCGACCTGACCTGTTGATCGGCACGGAAAGATAGGAAACGTTAGATGCGGGTTAGATCGACTAGAGAACCGATGTGGGTCTTCAACAAGTAACAGCCCGATCGACCGATACAACTGTAGAGCGAATCGGCTAGCTGGAGCAGCCGAAATTTAAGTATAACCAAAACGGCTGGATCAGCCGATTTGATGACGTAGGTGAAGCGCAAGCAAAAGCAGAGCAAACTAAGCGCTACGAGACAACACTCGAATCCGATCTGAATCGGCTAGATCGTAGTGAAACGGTGAAGGAGCGACGATAGCCAATACGATATGATTACGAGCTGGATAAATTGGTGAAAAAAGCTAAATAAACAAGAAAAGACTTGCAAACCTAGCTAATATCGATCAGTTGTGAATAAAACATAGACGAAACCACAACGATGCGCCCGGAGGTTAAAGCCCAGTTATTATTCGATAAAACGGTACTTACAAGCTTGCCGGAGGTCGATCGATGCAGCCCGACGAGCTAGAAGGACGGCGTTTGAAGAAACAAGAAAATAAGAAGAAGTAAAAAAGGGGTGGCAAAGTCACCGACTTGGAAAAGTAAAGGTTTTATTGATATTGGTGTGTACAATCTTTCTTTGACCACGCAAGGTCGCTATTTATGTCCCGAGGACAACTCGACTCCTAGTCGATGACGACAATGTTTACTTGAATCTAAAGAAATAAAACTACCAAAAACTTAACGATTCCTATAGGAATCATACTCTCTAAACTGATTTTGACCCGATGTCAACTTGATTGTTGACCTGCCTCCATCTTCTCTCCTTTGGCGTATCTTTCTTCTGCCACGTCTATCTCTCATCAATCGGCTGACCCCCGATCGGCTGGTCGTTTCTCTTCCTTTCTCTATCGGCTTCGAGATCCTCTTGATGCCTTCTTCGGTCCTTCTCCGACATGTGTCAAAAAACGGTGTCAACAGAGAGAGAGTTGGATATCCCAGTTGCTCGAACATGGCCTTGGACATGAGATTGACACTTGCACCAAGGTCACAAAGGGCATGCTTGATCATTTTGTAATAACTGGTGCACGTGATAGATGGATAGTCGGGATCTCTTCTGTGCACAACTGCTGATTTCTCCCATGGATCTAGAATTTGTTGTATGGGCTTCCCTGCATAGTTAGGAGCATACATCTTCCTAGGTGGCTTACCCCACCTAGTCGATACTACACTAACATTTTCACAAGAGGACATGGGTTGCCCCGGGATCCTCCCGTTATCAGCAGATAGAACCAAAGCAGCTAACTGAGCTAACTGAGTTTCTAACATTTTATTAAAACTCAGCTGGCTCTTCTGAGCAGAAGAAAAACTTTCAAGCTTAACGTTGAGACTTTCCAAGGTTTTATCAAGGGCAGCTAGGTTCTTATTAACACCTTCATTAATTTTAGCCTGCCCGAAAACAAGATCTCTCAAGGAGGGTTGGTTAGAGTTGTACGTGTTACCTTGGTTACCTCCTTGGTAATAAGGGCGTTGTTGATTCCACGTTTGGCCACCTTGCTGATGTGGACGATAACCATTGTTATTGTTGTTCATGTACATCACTTCCTCCTGAGTTTCAGGACAGTAGTTTCCCGAATGCCCAGTGTTGACACAGACCTCACAAGTCATATGAGAATCCATAGGCAGAGTAGTGGTGGCCATGGCAGCCTTCTCGCTGGTGTAATCATCCAGTCTCTTCATAAGAAGGTCCAGCTTGGCAGTAATCATGTTTGCTTCTTTGACAGTATGAGTACCTCTCGGACGTGGTTGGAGTCTTTCATCACTCCACCCTTGGTTGGATACCATCTTCTCAATGAGTAATTTAGCATTATCAACAGTGAGTGAGAAGAATGCTCCCTGAGCAGCAGCATCAATATGGCCTCGGGCTGTCGGAGTCAACCCATTATAGAAGCTCTGAAGGATAAGCCAATCCTCCATCCCATGGTGAGGACAGGCCAGGACGTACTCCTGAAGCCTTTCCCAAGCCTCTGGATTTGATTCACTTGCTGCTTGCTGAAAATCAAAAATTCTTCCACGAAGAGCATTAGTTTTACCCAATGGGAAGAACTTCTTAAGGAATGCCTCTGAACACTTATCCCAAGTATTAATGGCATCACAATTCGCGTAGAACCATTGCTTGGCTTTCCCCAGGAGAGAAAATAGAAACAGTCGAAGACGAACATCATCCATATTTGCACCCCTGATGATGAAAGTGTTGCATAGCTCTAGGAATTGCTGCAGATGGGCATTGGCATCCTCATTTGGCTTGCCACAGAATGGGCTAGCCGGTACCATCGTGATTAGACCCGTCTTGATCTCAAAATTTTCAGTCCCTATTGCCACCTCAGGGTCTTGCAGCACCTGGTCAGCAGAAGGAGCTGAGTACTCACGAAGAGTCTTCTGGGCCATAGCGTTTGACGTGGATGGTACAAAGGAAGCTGGTTCGCCTTCCGGACGAGTACGACGAGGTGAGTCGAAATGAATTCGAGCTCTCCTCACTAGTGACTCGGGATCTTCAGTGAAATTCTCTGGTAAGTCAAAACCAGTCATACACTACCTGACTTCATCATCCAAAGATAAAAGAAGACAATCAAGGTTAACCTGTATTGAGAGTTGCTCTAACCTACTCATGATTTATAAACAGATGCAAAACATAGTCATGATAATTCTATGCCTTCCCCGGCAACAGCACCAGAAATGCTTGTTGACATTTCGTAGCGTGATCACTTTAAGAACAGATTTAGAATCCATCCTTAGCGACATCGCTAGAAATGCTTGTTGGCATTCCTTAACGTCACTACTAACGACGCCGAGTTAGCGTGAACATCAAGACTTGCCAAAGGTAAATCTAAACGATCATGAACGAATCCGCAAGTGCACAGATAAACCATTATAGCATTTCCCCAAGGAAGGAGAGTATTCCAAGGGTATCGTATCCGTGGAAGGCAATGGCGGATATCAAGACTTATGCTTTTGCACTGAATGTAAACCAAGAGATAGATATAGAAAACAACAACTCAGAGACAGGGGTAAGATAAATGATATGATAGGGTAGTGTGACACACACTCAGATCTACGTCTACTCTAGTACACTACGGCTTAGGGGGAACATATGAGTTAGCTCTAGGTTCTAACGTACTAAACATATAAAGCTAGAAGATACAAGAGATAGGCATGAAACATGGCATGAAAGGGTAAGGTTCAGCACCCAGGTACAAACGGGGAGATTGCCCGTGACGACTAGCACTCTGCGAAACTATACGTTAGACTCCTACAATAATACCCCAGCGCGGAGGGTTCCAAAGGGTCCAACAGCTGTCACCACTGCGACCTACCTCAATCGTTATAGGGGGCATGCTCATAACTAACATAGCCACACAACCCAGGCACCATGTCTGTGTTGCTGCTAGACTTCACCCGGCCCGGACTGTTATGACTCAGGGTGAGAGCCACCAGAAGACTGGTCAACTTAGACCGAGTACCGTAGCTTGAACACAAACTTCACGCAATACTATAATGTCATCTAACAAGATCAAACTAGGGCTAGACATACGAACAGATATGAACTCTCTTATATCTAGTCAACAAGATCAAAGGGTCGTATTCGTGAAGAACACGAGCCTCTAACTTCGGGCAAGGAGGAGGCTTGCTTCGGGCACCAAATGCCTCCAATTCACCCGGGGATGTAGCAATGGGCCAATGGGGAACTACCACATGGAGGGCCAGGATCAGGGGACCCTAAGGTGGTTCGGCCAATCCTAGGATAGGTCGACCCCCTTGGGTGGCCCCCTGGCCTGTGCTTGCTCTGGGTGGTGTTGACGGTTGGATACCGTGTTCAAGTTCACCGCGAGCGTACGGGTGACTTGGTGCCTTTTTCACCGAGGAGGGTTCTCCCTAGATTTGTCAATCCTAGGATCGGTAAGCAAACTCCTAGGGTCCTCCATCTAACCTACCGAACTAACCTAACATGAAGCATTGATTGCATAAGAGATAACATACAACACAAAGGATGTATGGATCACATTCAAGCCATAAGATAACACTACCGAAGGTAACCCTAACCTATCGTCTCCTAGTTGCAGCCCCAGCCAAAGGTGAAAACCAATCTATACCGATACTTATGATAAGGAGTACACTCGATATGGAGTAACCCGATATGGAGTGGTCCGATACACGTTCACTCGCCGCTTTCTCCCTCCTCGTACTGTCACTACGATGGGATAATCATCACCGAGCGACAATCCTCGGTCCGTGCACCACTACGAGATATCCGCAAGACAAAGACTAATCACCACGATTAGATCTATTCCTACTAAAGGCATATGGTAGCTACACATATGAAGAAGCATACTCGTAGTAGATCAAACTAAAGACTAGATAAGATTATATCACCATTGAATGTTGAAGGTACAAATGCCTTGAAGGATTCAAGGCATGGCTCCGGAACTCCACCATGGCTTCACCACGCAGGGCCAACCATGGCGGCTAGGGCATGGCCTAAGCCATCTCCTAGGCAACACGAGGACTAGCGGCGGCCGTCGGCTCCCTTCGGCGTGTCTCCTTCAATTTGGCGGCTCTCTGATGAATGGATGCGGCGGTGCTTCGGGGTGGAGACTTTAAATAGCCCGAGGAGCGTCTAGGTCAAAGGGGAGGCCGAACGGAGCCCGGAATGGGCCAGGCCGATCGGCCCAGTCCGATCGGCCTGGGCCTGTTTTGGCCCAGCTCGGCCCGGTCTTCCTCGTGCGAGCTTCTTGCGTCGTTCCTTGTCTCTGCCGATCTTCATGTGGGCCCTTGACGTCGTTTGCTCCGTGTTTTAGATAAGGGTACTTGTCGTCCAAGCTCCCGCATCTTCCGTTTAAGTCCCCAGAGTTTCACGGCTTCATGCTTTGGTCCTTGGGCCATTTGGAGTCATGTTCACTTCGAGTCTTGGCTTGTCCCGGGCTTCATGTTCTTCTCACAAAGTGCTCCATGAACCTTGCCCGGAAGTGCTCCTTTAAGCGTGTAAATCCTGCGTAAACAACATACTCCAAATACCACATGCAAGTGCGAACTTGTTACATCATTAGTGTGCCTAGTGGCGGGTTAGTTATAAATCAAAGCTCAAACCAAAGTGTAACAAGTGCTCTAGGTTGACGGAAATCGACCGCCAACAGGTGGCTGCCCTGTGGGCCCTTTGATCCTTCCCCCGTGCATGCCTCGTTTTGGAATCCTAGGTGAGCCCATGGATCCAAGTGAAGTCCATGTGTCGCTCTCTGATTCGTCATTGAGTGCCTCCCTTGGATCAGTGACGTGGATTGCCACGTGTTTCCTTGGTGGTGGCCACCTCCTCAGCTGAGTTGGCATGGTTCTTCTATAGAAGGTGGGTTTCCATCTCTTTTCATGCTTATTTCACCTACATACAAATAATCTCCAAGGACAAGTGGAACTACATTAGTCAAACCAAAATGCAAGTAAATAATGCATATACCTCCATTTATGTGAGAATATTGATGGCTGAAAGTAGTACTTAACAGCCGTCAACACTTGCCTCATACATTACCACTAGAATTAACTGGAATACAACTTGAGAACAACAACCAAAATTAGCATCACGATCATCACTAGTGCAGTTGTATTGATGAAGGCCTGGACTTTGTAGGTCTTGGTAAGCTCTAGCTCCATCTTGTTAACTGCAATTGCATCTTCCACTCCCATTGTACTCCTATTGTGCGCCTTCATTGCATCTTCCTCGGACTTGAAACTCTGGTAGCTAGAATGGCTAAATCCTGATACTTGAGCTTGACATCTGTTCCAGTCATGATAGAAACCAGGTTTCCTCCCCTTAAACACGACATACCACTTCATGGCTACATGTTAAGGTTGCAACAGTCAGTGAGATATGGAATTAATAATTCATTGACAAGCACAACAAATGCATGAAGAATTAAACCACCACATGACAGCAGACCAATTGTCAATGTTTGCAACAAGGAATGCTATCCTAGGCATACCATCATGTATGCACTACTAACCACCAAAGACTACAAATTTACAGAAGATGCAACCGTTTGAGTGTTCAATGCACCTATATTAGTTACAAATTGGCCGAATGGCTCAAATAATTAGGTGGTCAGAAGTCAGCCAAAAAATTAGTCAGCTGAGGCAAATTTGAGTTCAACCGATGTTGTGCATGTTCAAGTGACAAGCAATCCAGAGCTCCCTTTCTTCAGTGTCCATGTCGATGAACCCCAGGGCAGATCTCTTGTGCTGTGCTCTAGTGTAATTGGAGCACCCCATGACAGCCTTCACGATCCCTGGAGTCCCTTCAGCATGAATGGAAGTCGTGACTGCCCCAGCAAAAGCACAAACTGCCTCAGTCAATCCTCGCATGGATCCTCCTTCTTCCTCCATCGACAGCCTCTTCCTCTTGCCCAAAGTTTTGCCCTTGCCATCAGATGCATCAGAGCTTGTTTCCATTGCGGCAGGGGCTTCAGCATCCACATCAATTATCTCTTCATCAGCAGGGTCGCCCAAGGGTTCACTTGACCCCATGGCAAACATCCCCGTAGCCACTCTGCTGCCAAATATGGCATGCGTCTGAGGGTAATTCTGCAGAGGTTGGTTTAGGAACTCATCATCTTTGGGGTGGTCCTGCAAGGTAAAATAAATGATCAACAACAAATGTCAACAACCATAACAAAGTGAGAAACATGAACAACCGAGAAAGATGAACTGAGAAACATGAAGAATTGAGAATAATACCTTGACATGGCCTTTGTAGTGGTCTGGTGCGAGCATGATCATGAAAAGGTCTTCATCCCATATGGCACCACTCAGCTCCTTCAGCCTGCAGATCTTCACCCATCTGGCACGCTACTTGCGGAGGTGGTTGTACACCTGAGAACCGGTAACATTAAAATTCCCCCATTCAGACAGGTCCTTGGCAACACGGTTCAGGTGTACATCCTTGAATCCCTTGTCAGTCTTCACACCTTCCCCAACCAGCTCGGTGAACCGTCTTAGCACAAAACTGGACATGGCACTTGTCCAGTTCAGTCTTCCATGAGCACCATTGGCCTGGGCAGTAGGCACCTCATGCACTTCCTCACCCATGTCAGCCATTGCCTACTAATAAATAATATCATTCCACATCATTTTGGGGTCATTAAACATCATTCCACATCATTCAACATCATTACACATCATGACAGTTTGAATTTGAAAAACAACACAATTCAACCACTAGATTAAGCAGATATTCAGCATCAAACTGTTGGAATTTGAAAACAACATTAAAGACAACACAATTCAACTACCACCACTCCCCCTATTCTGCCACATTTCTGCTGCCCAGGAATCCCTCTTAGCAGCCCAGGTTGCATTGTCCATGACAACATCATTTGGTATGGTCTCATCAGATGGATTTGGAGTCCATTCCGCTTCAGTGGGAACTAGACGGTCATGTCCATGCCTGAGTATCCAGTTGTGGAGGATACAACAGGCAAGAACAAGCTTCACTTGGGTCTTGTATGGGTGGAAAGGCTTGTTGTCAAGTATCCTGAACCTATTCTTCAGTGCTCCAAAAGCTCTCTCCACTATGACTCTCAGGGACGAATGCCTTAAGTTGAACAGCTCCCTTGCATATTGTGGCCTCCTGCTCCCATACTCCCTAAGGTGGTACCTTGTGCCTCGGTATGGTGGAAGGAAGCCTGGCCTCACAGCATACCCAGCATCTACTAGGAAGAACTTGCCTACAATGGATAGATACAATCAGTTTACAGGAACATGGTGCATGTCCTAAGTTTTTGTGATTAGAGTATTATTTATACCTTGTGGAACTTTCAAACCATAAGACCTTTGGATGGCATCAGCCAGGATAAGTGCATCATGAGCTGATCCTTCCCATCCAGCTAGCACATAGGTAAACCTGAGGTCAAAGTCCACAGCTGCTAGTACATTCTAAGTGGTGGTGTGCTTCCTTCCTAGAAATGCAGGTTTGTCTTTGGTTGAGACTCTAGCTAGCACATGGGTTCCATCAATTGCTCTGACACAGTCCTACAATATCACCCATATATAATTATTACTGATCATGCATTTTAAGATGTTGCAACATGGATAGAAATTATTGGCAAACCTTAAAGTAGGGATTCCATCTGCGGCTGTTCTGGATTTTGGCTGGGACTGCTGTAGATGGAGGAATGATCATCTCTCCTCTAAGCTCACCCACTGCATACAAGACTTCCTGGAAATACCTACTGATGGTTTCAACAGATCTTACGAATGGAACTTGCATGCACCTAAACCTTTGGTTGTGACCAACCACATGGAGGAACATTACAACCTGCTCCTCAATGTTAACATGGATGCTCTCCTTCAGCAAACCCCTACTGCGGAAAAGGTCACATAGCTGAAAGAATGGGGCCATTTTCATCCTAAGTTGGTTCACACATATGGTGTCATTGGAATTGTAGATGTAGGCAAGGTTTTTTGTCGTTGTATATCTCTCTCTACCATAGGAACAAGGGGGATTGCAGGGTTGGCACGACGACGTAACCTAAGCATCAACCATACACTGATGACAGAAACTAGTGTTGCACCCCTAAGAATCAGCTGCCGACGCGTAGTAGCAAGTTCATCATCCATGTCTAGAACAAGAGGCAAAGAAATAACTAATTTTAATTGGCTGAGGTCATATCTTGACGCAAACAACATCCAGAACACACGATACGAGACCACACCATACAGATCTACTCGCAAACATCAATGAAAACAAAGAGGGCTCGGCGAATCGGACTACATCCTACCGCAAACATCAAACTCCATGCAACATTGACGTGAAATAGACCTGGATCTAGCTACAAACAACCCATACAACAAGTAAACACCAGATCCAGGCCCTCTGCTCTACGACGAACATCACTAGCACCAAAACCATGCAAGGAAATGCACCAGAGGAGGGAGGGGGGACGGGAGCGGAGCACGGAGGAGCGACATGAGTGGAGCCAATCACCACGATTGGATACCTGCGGACGGTGAGAGGGAGCCAAAAGCCTCCTCCCACGGCGGCGTCGTCGACCGAGGAACCCTACCGGGAGCTGAGGGCGAGGGTGAGAGCGAGGAGGGGAAGGAGGAAGCAGACGGCGCAAATGTGAACAGTGCAGCGGTAACCCTAGCAGCAGCGGTGGGTTTTGTTGCCTGCACTCGCGGGCCATCGGATGGCCAAAACGGGCCCACAAAGATGGCGAGCGCAAGCCTGCATTGCGGGAAACGCTCCTCCGCTTCGTTTCCGAGTATGCAGCCTGGAGGCCTAGTTTTGTATCTAGTAGGCCTGCATATCCCTCTATACAACCTACCAAACAGTGGTGGGCTGCACTGTATAAGCCTAGATAGGCCTTATACAGGCTGCCAATCACCCCCATAGGAGCTCCTATTAATGTGGCAGCGGGCGCGTTACGCTTGAATTGACTGGGCTACCTCCGAGCAAGCATTGCTCGGCCCAATAAATATCAGGATGCGCGTGCGTTCTCGCAGCCCACATACAGCCGCACATCATGAGCCCATCATCCGAAATAAGAGCAGCACTATTTATTAGGCTAGCTAAAAAACTAGCCAACACTATCTCTACCTAATATTAAACTAAGGACGGCTTCTGTCTCTTTTTTCGTCCGTCCTGACAGGTGGGGCCTGCATGTCAGGCGCAGTTAAAAAATCGAGCGTGAGAAACTGGAGTTCGTGTGGCCGTGTGCGACTGTCCACATTGGAAAAATCCCGCAGGCAACAGACGGAAGGACCTCCGGTATCGACGGACTTGGCACCTGTTGCGGGGTCCGCGCGCCCGACCCTGCCATCGCGCCTCTGCTCGGAAGCCGTGTCAGAGCTGCTACCGGAGTTATTGGCGCCGTCGTCAAGAGCCGTCAGAGCCCAGCTCCGACGATGTGGTGGGCGAGCAAAGAAGATCCGAGGCGAGAGGGAGGGGCTATGGCGCGGAGCAGCCAGAGCTTGAGACCGCCAGAGAGGAGGGGCCGGCCGCCACCTCCACCACGGCGAGGCCTCCGCCGCCTTGCAGGGACGTGCAGTGGCCGGTGCACCCAGAGGGGTCTCCAGATCGACAACCCCGATGCAGGAAGAAGAGGATGGGTCGTGCCAGAGAGGAGGGCCGCCGGAAAGGCATAGCTGTTGACGCGCACGCGTGAGAGAGAGAGAGCGTTTCCTCGAGCTCCTCGTCTGCTGGCCACCACGAGGAGGACGCCGAGCTTGAGCAGCAGCAGCTCGCCGCACGCCAGCGGCACCGCGGCTCCACCCTGCGCCGCCATCCGAATCAGAGTCGAAGCGACAGGAGGCAAAGCGAGGAGCCTTTGTGCGGGCCTTCTGGAGAAGACGGAACTCGTCCGCTCGTGGGAGTAGATTGGGAGAGAAAAAAATTGAAGGGAAAAAGACAAAAAAAAGAGAGGAGAAAAGAGGAAAGAAAAAGAAAAAGAAAAGAAAAGAAAAGAAGAAGAGGTGAGAAGAAAGAAGATGTGGTAGTTGATATAGAGAATGAGATAGAGAGGAAGATGGATGTGGAACAAACTTGATACAAAGGAGAAAATCTTGATAATCATAAGAGAATATTTCTTCTAGAGGAAGGAAATAGAGAACAATGAGTATGCACATCCTGATAGGAAAAACCGAGCAACCTACAGCTCTATATGTCTTCCTAGCTAAAATCCTTATTAATTGCAGTTCAAATTATATGAGAGCAACTCCAACAGTTTGCCAACTTCTAAAAAGATATGTCAACTAAAAAAAGAGTTCATCTCTAACCAGTATGGCATAATTCACTTGCCAAATCCAGATCTAACTTACATCAGGAACCCTGTGAGAGAAACAAAATTATGTTATGCCCTTCCACCTCTTGAAAACTTACATCAGGAACCCCAAGATAGAAACAAAATTATTTTTATGTCCTTCCACATCTTCTCTACGGAACAGATGCGCCGCCGATTTGAGCGTGCATATATGCACGCGCCGAGGGGAGGGATGCCAAGTTGCTATTGATACCAAGTTGTTTTGTCAAACTGTTGGAGGCTAATTTTTCATATTTTGCCAAAATTAGATGGATGCCAAACTAAAATAGCAAACTGAAGGAGTTGCTCTGAAAATAAATGAAGATTGGATCTACATCCTGTGCTGATTGCATAGACCATGTGTGTTTATTTTAATTGCTCCACATAAATCTCTTTTATTTCCTCTATTTCCATCAAGGTACAAAATTAATTTAATCTATATCTATACTAATCTATATCAAATATATATATATAATATTAAAATGTCATTATTTCTTCCAACCATCATCATTGTTTTGCAAAAAAAAATCCTTTACCTTGTCGGTGACAGCGCGATCGGGGCGGACAACGATGACACAGTGAGGTCGGGAGGTGAGGATGATGATGCGATCGGGACGAATGATGGTGAGCTAGGTCGGTAAGGCAGGTGCATGATAGGAATGACGACGTGATCGGAGAAGATGGGGTTGGGCAGACGACGATGTGGCTGTGGAAAATGACGTTGAGCTTCGGTAGACGTGGAAGATGACATCAAGGTCGAGGAGTCGGGGATGGAGGTGGGGTGATGACGTGGTCGGGCGGATGGCAGACAAGATGAGTAATGTTTTCTTCCGTTGCAACGCACGGACATAATTGCTAGTCGAGCTAAAGATTAATAAACGTCGAACGAATACTGTAACATAAATGCTAAACATAAATAAATAAATAGGGTCACGAACTCGAATCCACTAATACATAAATATAGAAATTTCGATCCCTTCTCTGAAATGGACACTAAACTCGATGTATCCAAATTTGTTTTGATAAGCTAGCATTTTTCATCTCCCCTACCCTCGATTTTTTTCGCTCACATCTTTACCTATTCAGAATTTATCTATATTTCTAATAATATGGATTTGATATGAATAGTTTATTTTAGTTTGACCAAAAACATAAACTTTGGTTGTTAAAGAGACCACGCTCAACTTTAAGAGTTGGAACTATTTAAATTTTGTATAATTAGACTAATTATTTCTAAAATAGTCTTAGTCTAAAATTATAACTTTAAATAATGATGATATTAATGAATTGTCATTGCATTGTATTTTATTGACTTGTGATAGCAAAAATGCTCGTGCTTTGCTACATAGTGAGCTGCGAATTGTATTTTTAGAAACTCGTGGATTTAAGTTTGGAACGGAGAGAGTATTTGTCTTATAGAATTTAAATTTTCTCAAGCTAAAATTGTCATTTGAAATATGTACCAGAAAATCTGTTTTGAATATAAGAGTTTCTTTGGAATCACCATGTTGATTTTTAATGAAATGTTTCCATGTTCTGCGAATTAAAATAAGGAATGATACAAGGCTAGTAGTTGGAACTTTAGGAAAAACAAACTTTTGCATAAAAGAGAAAGGGTTAGAATTATTACGATTGAAGCATATGTTGAAGGTCTTTGTAGGAGTTGGGGTTTCTCCTTAACCCTATAATGTCTTAGCATCCAAGTTTTGTAACTCTCATATATACCGTCCTATGAGCTCAATGCAATAAATTGATCACATTATACACATCCTACCAATCTTACCTAGTATCAAGGCTTTCACCTGTCGCATCGGATGTTTAAGAACCAATTCGGAGTATTAAACATATATATCAAGTACTCTTTATTTGTACAAAAGTATGTATATATACATGCAACAAAAGTATACCTGTGCTTGCTATTGCTGCACTGTATAGTGCAAGAAAATTAAGATATGAGCTACAAGAGGCTCCCAGTGTAAGACTGTCTCCAGCAAACGCTGCAAAACGATCTACAGCTACAAAATGCAGATTTTGGAGCACTGTTTTGGCTCCAGCGGGTGCCTCAAGGGTCGCTGCATTTTGCAGCGACACCCCCTCGAACGCGCATCCCCGGGGAATCTCTCTCCTTTCTTCATCTCTCCTCGCGCCAACTACCGCGCGCCCGCCCCACCTCGCCTCCTCCGCCGGTCCGCCCTCGCGCCCCACCTCGCCTCCTCCTTCCGCCTCGCCTCCTCCGCCCACGAGCCGGCCTCACCTCCTCCTGCTCCTTCTCCTCCGTCGGCGGATCCAGGCTCCATCCGCCTCGCGCACCTCGCGGATCCCCTCCTTCCTCCTTCCTCTGCGACGGGATGGGGCAGTCGCAGGCTCGCGGCGGACGCAGATCCCGCCGGCGCCGACGTCCTCTCCCCTCCCTTGGCCCGGATTCGGCGCCCTCCCTCTCTCCCGCTCCTCCGCCTTGCCCTCCCTCTCTCCTGCTCCTCCGCCTCGCCGTTACCTGGTCGAGGTCGCCGCGGATCCGGCGGCGACGCGTGGAGGAGGGAGAAGAGCGGGAGGGGCGGACGTTGCAGAGCTCGAGGTCGCCAAGGTCGAGGACGCCGAGCTCGAGGTCGTCGATGTCGAGGTTGTCGAGGATTCGGCGGTGGTGGTGGAGCTGGTCGGCGCCTATGGCGGCGGCGACGGAGGTCACGGCTCCTCCCCGTCGTCGGTTGCTCTGCTTCGCATATGGAGGTCGCAGCGGAGCTCGAGGTCGGCGACATCTTCCTCTGCCCCGGCACCGGCCGCCGGATCTGCGAGGGCGCAGCATGGACGGCGCTCGTGCTCCGCGCCGTCCGCGACGGCGAGCTCCCCGGTGGCAGCCTACCTCTCCTCTCCTCCACTCAATTCCCACCGCCAGCGGGAACCAACGGCCCCGGGAGATGCGCTTCCGCTTTGCGCGACACCGCTGGAGGTCAAGCTTTTTTGCGTACGTCCTCCGTGTGTCTCTGGTGCGCAAACCTGCTTATATGCAGATGCAGATGCACGTCGAGACAGTCTAAAGTGTCATCGGGCCTCTGCAATCTCCACCTATCTCCATTATGTCTGTAAGAACCCCTGTGCTTGGGTTGTAAAATTGAAGGATGCACCCAACGGCGGAACCGGGGGGGCCAGTAGGGGCCAGGGCCCCCCTATCACCGATGAAAATTTTAAACCCCTACCTATATTCTAAGCTCAACATTACACATACTAATGCAACACAGCCACACAGGTAGTACTTCTCTCACCCTTGCGCAATCATACTGCTAGTCTAGCTAGGAAGCTAGCCACTCCTAGTCAACACCTACTGGGCGCTTGTGCATGATACCTTCTGCCTAGGCTTCCTGCAGGTGCATGTTGCATGCGCACTTGCGTAGGTTGTAGCGGGGAATGCAGGGAGCTACTCAGCACTCTCGGCAGCATAACATGCAGTCATTTGGCAATCAGGCAAGGCACATACACTTCATGCATACACAGACCATTAGCCCATTAATAGGCATCCAATATTAGTAGCTAGTAATGCCATGCAGTGTATTTATGTTATATAATTTTGTAAGAAAATATGTCTAAACCAAAAAGAAGGGCATTTGATATTACTTTGCAAGAAGAAAAGGTTACAAGTTTGCAATACATTAGTAGATGGCTTGTACACTACAAAGTCTCATACAATGCAAACAATGCAAATGGGTCATATACGAGGCATTTCCCCCTCATGCGGAACTAATCTAATCTAGAATTTTAAAAAGTTATAACTCATAAATCGTGCATCTAAAATAAATTTTGATTTCAAAAATGGATTTCTTTTGTCGAGATCTTCCAAATAAGATCCCACTTGACTATGTTTTGATGAAATATTTTAAAAAGTATTTTTTTTAAATACCAAAAATTAATTAGGTTGTTCCTCAGAATAATCATGTGTTCGTAGGAACAAGTTAGATTGTTCATCAGAACAAACGTATATGTTTGTAGGAACAAGTTAGCTTGTTCATCAGACAAGCGTATATGTTTGTAGGGACAAGTTAGCTTGTTCATCAGAACAAACGTATATGTTTGTAAGAACAAAATAAAAAACAGAAAAAAATAGAAATAAGAAAGGAAGAAATAAAAGAGAAACAAGAAAAATAAAAAGAAAAGAAAAATAAAAAGAAAAAGAAAAGAAAAGAATTAGAAAAATAAAACAAATAGAAAAATAAAAAACACATTCATTGGGACCGAACAAAAGTTCACTTGGGAAGAACAAAAAATCACTAGGACCGAACAAAACATATTCACTGGACCCGAACAAAAGAAAACGAAAATAGAAAAGAAAAGAAGAATAAAAAGAAAGAAATATAAACAAATAAATAAAAAAGAAAAGAAGAAATAAAAAAGAAACGAAAAAGAAAAAGGAAATAGAAAAGAAAAGAAGAATAAAAAGAAAAGAATAGAAATAAATAAATAAAATAAAATAAAGAAAAAGCAAAAAGCAAAAAGCAAAGAAGAAATAAAAAGGATGGAAATATAAATAGAAAAATGAAATAGAAAATAGAAAATAGAAATAAATAAATAAAAAGAAAAGAAGAAAAAAAAGGAAAACATGAAAAATAAAAATGAAAAAGGAAATATAAAAGAAAATGAAAGAAGAATAAAAATAGATAGAAATAAAAATAGAAATAATATAAAATAGAAATAAATAAATAAATAAGAAAAGAAGAAATAAAAGAGAAACATGAAAAATAAAATGAAACGGAAGTATAAAAGAAAATGAAAGAAAAATAAAAAAGATGGAAATATAAATAAAAATAGAAAAATAATAGAAAAAGAAAATGAATAAAAGAAAGAAAATAATAAACTAGGAGAAAATGAAAAAAGAAAAAAAACCATCGTACCTCACTCACGTGCGCACGGTCCAAATCGGCGTCCTCACGTGGGCTGGTAGCTCACTTATGCTCCTCTCTTTTCTCCTTAATACAGCCTAGCCCAACAAATAAAAAAAGAAAAAAGGACAGCAGTCCACCCGCTTCCCACACTCCGCAGGCCGGCGCGATATATAGTCGTTGGGACGAAGAGCCCAGGGTTTGCCCATGCCGATCTTGGCTGTGTTGCGCTAGCTAGCTTCTACGCGATGGATTGCTGCCTGCCGCTGCCGGCTGGGCCCCAATGTATATGTATATACACTTGTAACTACATCACATCTATCGTAGTCGTACATGGACCGGTCTTGTATGGCAGTCGGCAGACCAATCGGAGATATGAAAAGCTCCTACCCATTCTCGGCACCACAGCGATTCGAGCATCGGTGGCCCTTCGCCTGCTCGACACGTAGCCTCAACGAGAGTCCGCAAGCGCTCAGCGTGCGAGGAGTCCTCACTCCTCACGGTGAAAAATTGTTTTTGCAAAAAAGCCCTTACATTTCGTAAGAATATCAACTCAGCCCAGATTCAGGTCGTACAGAAATCACGTACGCTTTATTGTTAAATAGATCCTCGTACTAAAATTTATTTCGATGCAAAGAAGAAAAAATCGAAAATTTACACAAAACCGCCCGCGAGGCAGTTTTCGAAAAGCCCCTTCCGCCTCCCTCAACCCTAACTCCTCTCCTCCCCGGTCCCCCGCAGCCTCCCTCCCCCTCTCCCTCTCTGCTCGACCCTCCCCGCGGCCGCCAACTCTCCCCCTGCTCTCAGCCGCCGTCTTCCCTCTCCTTCTCCCTCTTTGCCTGCCTCCGCAGCCTCTCCCCGTCGCCGCCCCCTTGCTCTCCGCTGCCGCCCCACCTGCTCCCGTGGATTCCAGATCCGGCGCGGAGGCGTCGCTTGGAGTGGGAGCGGGCGAGCGACCCATACCCAAAGGTGACTGACCCGGCGCTCAAGTGCGTCACCGGCCTCCTCTCCATCCGTCTGAGTGCGGCAGCGGCGGTGCAGCTCCACTTCGTCACGGGCACCGGCGTCGCTCCTCTGCACATCCCTCTCATCTCCTCGGTGAGCAGCAAGCGGTTGCAGCACCAACTCCCTCTCTTCTCTCACCCGTGCTCGGATCCATGAAGGGTGGCGGCGGCGACTACGCATCCTCAACGACGAGGGAGGCAAGGTGGCGGCAGGTTGCCCCCTCCTAGATCTGCCATGAGGTAAGGTCAGCTTCCCACCGATGCGCGCTGTCGCTAGGGTCGGACCCCCTCTCTATCGGATTTGATCTCGTCTTGCCACGTAGATTGGAGCATGTAGATCGGGACGGATTTTGCTGGCACCAGCCTCTCACTTACAGTGTTGGCATAAATCCGAAAAATGTGTAAGTCATCAATCATGATGGATGGATTGATTGATGATTTATCTTCATCCATTGATCGTGCTACATGTTGTGTCTTTCTGCTGTGATGTGCAGTGGATGGATGGGACCGACTGCATCTGGAGCGCCTCCGAACAAAAACGCAAGGAAAAGATTGGCAGCTTCAGGGAAAGCCATCACAACCTGCACAAGCTCATCGAGGTTAATTATTTCTTTTACAAGATTCAGATGAAGGTGCTTGCATGATGTATATAGGTTGATGGCAATGCATTTGTTTTGTTTGTTTTGTGTTGCACGCGCAGAAGTATGATTCTGATTCAGATGCTGCTGACAGCTAACAAGAGCTATGCAACAGCAGCTACGGCTACCAAAAAGCTCAAAAAGCTCTGGTATATATGTCGCTTCGCTCATCCAATTGCCTGCATTATAGCTCTATGAGATTCAATTGTAAATATCATTTGGTCAGCAATGAAATGAGTGTAGGAGGCCATAACTCTTGTGATTTTTACATGTAACTGAAGAGTGCAAAATGAAGATAGTGTCAAGCTGATTTGACGGTATTTGCAGATGCAGTTGAGTAATCATTAATTGGTCTACATTTTCTTATCTTGCAGAGAGTATGCTTTCTAATATATTTTTTAAATGCTGCATTTAAGATGTCCTGTGTTTACTTATGATTAGTGGAAGAAAGGATCAGCAGGTCTATCAGGCATGGCATGGTTTAGATTTCATAATATTCTCTCTATTCCCCTGAGTAACCGGGTCATTACTGACTACTTGATAACATTTAATTGTGGAAACCAGATCACCAGAATATTATCAGCTATATACTTTTGATACAGAGAATGGAATGGCAGTAGCTTCCATTGCAATTAGCATGTCTACAACAAGATGTCTCTATACTACTTCACCATTCAAACTACATATTTTCTTTTTTAGTCAAAGTACACATCTAGGTGAAGCTGCTTGATTAATGGTTTCCCAAAAATTGATGTGGGTACCGAATTCCACCTATGTGGTTTTGTTATGCATGCTGTCCGTTCTATGACATGCATGGTTAAGGGCCAGTGCTATGATCTCCAGTTTGTGTTTCTTAGATGTTAAGCCAAAACACAGAATATTACTACTGGGAACGAAAGACGGTGTGGTCTTCAGTTTGTGTTTTTTAGATGTTTTTATTTCACATGCCTGTTGGAACTTAGAAGCTAGAAATTGGTAATCTGTTCTTACAGTGAAAGAGCCTTCTGTCCACTTGCTTAGTGCAACGAGCATTAATCATTTTTTTAACTTGTATGGCATTGAAGAATCTAAATAATATGTATGAGTGATGTCTTGTACGTTTGATATTCACAGAATTAATTTCTTGATTCCCATGGCTGTGGTAGGCATATGTCTAGGCATACAACATCTTTATATAAGCAAATCTCCATATATTGCTGTCCAATGTCCAATGGAGTTTATGTTGAATACTGAGATGCCAGTTTCATAGATTCATGTAATAAGTTGTGCCAATACTTCTTTTCTCTCTTTTTGACAATGGTAAACTGTACCGGGCATTTAATGAATTTTTTTTGTCTTTTATCCTACTGCAGATCTTTCTACAAGAACATTGGTTGATTGCATCACCTGTGTGGTGTCAGTTTTCACGATATGTTCAGAGTACTTAAAATGAATTGACTCATGAGAGTGAAGATACTTTGAAGGACAAACAAACTTAGTTGAGCCATGGTTCATTAGAATTCAATCTTCTTAATGTAGTTAGTTTTTGTACATATTAATGTGTTCGGAATACTTGATATTAGTTTTTTTATATGTTAATGAATTAGGAATACATTGTATTGATCATAATGGAGTGCCCTTTTGATAGGGCGCGCATCGCGCGTCGATTGTTCTAGTTACTATCGTATTCCTACTCTGCTGCGTTCATGTCGCGGTTGTTAGCAGTCTAACGGATTCCACGAGATAGAGAGGTCCATGTTTCGCTCCACTGGAGTAGGACATAACAGCTCTGTTCTGATCGTGTGAGTTATTAGCTTGGAAAATTTGAAGAATTAACTTTGTTTCCAGAATTTTCGGATGAAAGCTACTCCTTCTATCCACGAAGAGTGCAGTTCTACCATTAAAAAATCACACTTGTAATCCAATCTGTCGTGATGTTCCTTCTGTTGATGAGAGTTGAGGTGTAGTCTGCAGATTGCAGATTTTTTTTAATTTTAACCTTTTTTTTAAATTATTTTTAAAAATAACTCCTGGACAACTTTTTTTTGCACCGGATGACCCCTTTGGCCGCGCCTGCCGGCGTGGCGCGGCAGCTAGCCTTTGCCGCGCCACATGCGGCGGCGCGGCAGCTGTGCCACGCTGGCGTGGCGCGTCGCGTGGACGCGACGTGGGCCCGGGCCTGCCGCGCCACATGCAACGGCGCGGCAGCGGTGGGCCTACAGCCACGCCGCGGCTCCCTTTCTTCTTCCTTCTCCCTTTCTTCCTCTCCCAGGCCCGACGCCCCCGCCGCCCGAACCGCCGCCGCCGGCCGCCGCCCCCCATTCCGGCCCCAAATCCGTTGATTTGGGGTGGGAAAAGTGGGGGAAATCGTTCCCCGCGTCCTTGTGAAGGTATTCCCCTACTTCTCTCCCTCTTTTACCGTTGCATTATGTAGATCGGAGAAGATTTTGGTGACCTAGGGTTAGCTCAAGTATTTTGAAATTTAGACGAAATGCAATTTTGTTTAATGTAAATGATGATTAGTTCATACGCAGTAGTATCTCTGCCCGTGTTATTGACGTGTAGAACATGTTGCATGAATCGATTTAATGATGTTGTTGGTGTTAATGTTTAGTGTAGTTGATAATGGGTGAAGATATTACATGGGTGCATGTTTATTAGTGGGTTTACCTAACAATTTTGTAGAATAAGACAATATGCATAATGTGTACATAGATAGATATATATATATATATATATATAACTTATTGAGATAAATTTAATATTTGTTGAACACTATTCTAATGTTGCATTTATATTTATAATAAAATGTCTATTTTAGTAATATGTAGTTATGAAACAAGGTAGTTCATGAAGTTCTTTAAATTGTGTAGATGGATTGTTTAGTTCCCATGTTTCATAGGGGCCAAGTTAAAGAAAATGGAGAGTTTGAGAATATGACAGAGTTAGTGGAAACATTTGATGGTCCGCCAACCTTTAAGGATGTAGTTGATTGTGCAATGGTCAACTATGGAGTTGGAATGCATGAGGTGACATTTAGATGTCGTTTTGATTGTGGGAAGGCTAGAGTTCATTATGTCTTGATGAGCTTGTCAAGTGAAGAAAATTGGAATCGGTATAAGAAGGTAGTTGGTCAAGCTAATGTGTCATGTCTGGAGGTTGTGGTAGATATTACTCGTGGGCCTAGTGGTAATGTTAACATGAATGAGGAAGTCCTGTTGGAGGTTCAAAATGGTACACAAGAGTCTACAATTTTAGAGGAGGACTTAGGTTGTAGGGAACCTCGTCGGGAGGTTGGGATGTTGGACGATGATTTTCCCAATGATTGTTTTGAGCGGGAAGAAGAAACCATGGACGAGGATGATATATCTGACAGCTCTGAAGAAGGTGAGTCTCAAGATGAGTCTGATGAGGAGGATGTGGAAGAGCAAAATGATGCCAATGCACATGCGGCTGAAGCACTCCTTGGTTTACGTGAGGTTCACTTGGATGGTGTTCAACATGATGATGTTAGAGGACCCTCGGTGAACTATACAACCGTTGAAAGGGAAGTGCACATAAGTAGGCCGCCGGTCAACACTAGAAATGGTGAAAGTGAACAACACCTACCTAGGCTCCCAGTCAACATTAGAATTGGTGAGAGTGATGAACACACCCAAGCTCAGGACGAATTTGGACTCCCTTCTGTTCGCAATGACAGAGACTTGAGTAGGATCGATATAGCCATTTGTGATTCTACTATGTTGTTCACAGAAGGAATAATGTTTAGTACTAAGCCTGTGATACATGAGAAAATGTTGTTTGACTCCCTTGAGGAACTTAAATTTTTCTTGGCTGACTATGCAGTGAAGCATTATAGGCCTTTCACTGTAGTTCATTCGGACAGGAATCTTAGGTATGAAGTAATGTGCAAACAAGGGTGCATGTGGCGTGTATGGGCACGACTGCAGAGAGGGACAGGGAAATGGAAGATTACAAAGGTTGGGAAACCTCACACATGTCGTTCGAGTCAGGTGAAGGGAGTTCACGCACAATTGACTGCAACTTACATTGGAAGGTGTATCTTAGGCGTTGTTCATGAAAATAGTGATGTGACGGCCAGCAGTTTGATCGAGTCCATATTGTTGTTTGCTGGATATCGTGTCAAGTATTCAAAGGCATGGCGGGCTAAGCAACATGCAATTGCCTTGCTTTGCTTTTTTTGTGCTTCTCCAATTTTGTGAATAAAAACTCATGCAGAACTACATCACATAACAAAGTGTTCACTTAATACAACACAACCAAACACACTTGTTCATTGAAAAATAGTCCACTGCAACACATGCAATTGACACTTGAGGACCATTCATCATCCTCCCACAATCCTCTTACTTTTTCTGTCGGCCTGTGCCTTTCTTGCCGCTTCATCCCTCGACCTATCCCTGGACCTCTCCGTTAATGCCTTCCACTCCTCTTCCTTTTTCCTTCTCTTCTCACTCTTCTCGTCTGCAGTCAACGGACGTATCCCCCGTTCTAAGAACTTCTCCCTGTTACAACGCCAATATGCCACAACCTTCTCGTAGTTGGCATAACCAACTACAAATTCCAGCTCCACTCCAGTTTCACGAACCATCTCATCACAAATTGGACCACTTAGATCCTCCTCTTCCGGTAAGGGCACACCATATTTTGCTCTTATCTTGTTTCTAATAGTTTCAGTTTTAAACCTCCTCCCAGGTTCAGAAGTGCGTCCCAACTCTAACATTAACTCACGACGACCAAGAAATTGCTCCCAATCACAAGTCCTTCCCTCCTGAAAAAAAAGGTCGTATCATACAAAATGAAATCAGAATGAAGACAACAACGATCGTGCTAACAAAAGCAAAGAAGGAGTCCACATGATGCTCACCCAAAAGTCTCCATATGCATTGCCACAAAACATTCCAAAACCTAGCTCAGATGGCACAACACCTTCCGTGGCTACTATGCCACACTTGCACCGTGAAGGTGGATAGCTCAGGCAAGGCCAGGGCTTCGTCCCGGACTCGAACTCTTTCACTTCAGCTTCGGTTGGCCACTCCGATCTTGGTCCATGTATGTATTCATTGAAGTCACACCTAGGCCACCCACTCTGAATTGCACAACAACCATTACTAACAATGAGCCATGCACATTTATAAAACTCAAATGATAAGAACGATATGATATATACTAACAAGAGTCTTTAGGGAGCAACGAAAGAATGGTGTAAACTTATTTGGGGCATCAATGTTTGGCCGTTGAAGATACGCACGCACTCCACAATCACACAATGGAGAGTTGTTAACTCGCTCAATGGCGGCCAACTGCTTCTCCTCGTAGGTCATCGGTGGAGGATTCGGTGGAGGAGGAACCCATCGTTGAAACTCATCATATGGCTTCAAGACATGACTCGCATACGGGAAGAGACGTATCCTAGGATCAAACTTGTCTGGCCCGTCTATCCACTGCAAGAAATAACAAGGAGCTGCCGGGGGTGGTGCTTCCCTAATCCAACAACAGTAGAAGGCTCTACCAGCAGTACTAGTACACCTAGACTGTTTCACATAAGCTGGCACACCACATAAACAATTGGGTACAGGGAGAGCTCAAGGCACAGGAGCGTCTTCATCCCACTCTTCGGGAAACCTTCCTTTACCCCTAAAAATGACACAATAACGTGGGTTTTGGTGGCTCATGTCTACTAATCCTGCAACAAATATTATTGAAATGAACAATTTCAAATATGGTACAACAACATATGTAACATAAATAATATTAAAAATCAAACCTACACTAAAGTATCTAGTAATGCAACGTATTTTCAACATAACAATAGACGGCAAAATTACTACTGCGACTACCTAAAGCATCACTTTAAACTCATCCAACATCTAACACATCACAGTTTCAAATTATTGGCAAACCCTAGCTCACCTATACATGCAAAATCCTACAAAATTAAGCGGTAAAACTAAGATTAAATAAGGGCAATACCTTCCCAAGGATACGGAGATCGATTTCCCACACTATCCCCACCCCAAATCGACGGGGTTGGGGGTGTGCCGGCCGGTGGCGGCGGCAGTACCGGCGGATGAGGTCGGGCTCGGCCAGGAGGAAGAAAGGGAGGAGGAGGAAGAAAGGAAGCCGCGCTGCGGCTGTAGGCCCACCGCTGCCGCGCCAGGCGCGGTGGCGCGGCAGCGCTGCAGCGCCGCTGCATGTGGCGCGGCAGGCCCGGGCCCACGTCGCGTCCGCCCGACGCGTGACGCTAGCGTGGCACAGCTGCCGCGCCGCCGCATGTGGCGCGGCAAAGGCTAGCTGCCGCGCCACGCCGGCAGGCGCGGCCAAAGGGGTCATCCGGTGCAAAAAAAAGTTGTCCAGGGATTATTTTTAAAAATAATTTTAAAAAAAGGTTAAAATTAAAAAAATCCGCAGATTGCACAGGTACAAAATTTGACATATTTTAGGAGCACAAGTCTGTTGACAGATAAATAGATAGAGCCATACCTGATTAGGCATATATACACTGATGAGATAAATAGACATTCTTCTAGGTTTAAGTTCTTTTCTTGTGTTGACACAAGCTGGTGGCGCGCGCCAACTGAATGATCAATAGCTTTTTTTCTTTTTCTTTTTGCGAGGAGAATGATCAATAGCTAATACTCCGAATGGTTTACGTTGTTTCTTTCGCGAATTGTGATGACATTCTTGTAACTTGATTCTTGAGATCTACTTTCCTCATGCTCCCTCTGTTCGAAATTATAATTCGTTTAACTTTTTTACTCCAAGTTTGACCACTTATTTTATTAAAAAATATTATGCAAAATATCACACTTTTGTTATGACTTGCTTTATTAATAAAATTTCTTGAATAATGACTTAAATTTGACTATATTTTTACACATTTTTTTTGAAAAAAGACGAGCAGTCAAACTGATTTCTAAATTTTTTAACAAGACAAGCAGTCAAACTGATTTTCTTTTAAATTTCTTAATGTCATTCATATTAACATGATCTAGAACTTCTAAATTGATTTACTTGTATGGAACAGATTGAGTAACTTTTTGCCATATTTAGTACGAAGAAAGAAATCTTGTGCAATTCCACCTTAAAAGATATAATCTGCTTGATTTTATATATTGTTCTCTTATTTTTGTCCATAAAATTTGATTGAGTACATTTGTACATGCACAAAAGGGATGGGAAACATTGTGCCTATTAGTAATTGTTTTTCAGAAAAAGACTAGAAAGAAGACGTTGTTAACTCTGTCATTCCAAGTGAGTGGAGAGTGTGCATTGAGGATTTTCTACTTTCCATATTGTCTAAGAGCATCTTTAACAGTTTGCCAATTTTTACTTGACAAATCTTGTATTTTGTCAACTTTTAAAAAGATATGCCAGGTAAAAAAAGAGTCCATCTCCAACAGTTTGGCATAATTCACTTGCCAAATCCAGATGTAACTTACATCAGGAACCCTGAGAGAGAAACAAAATTGTGCCACCTCTTAAAAACTTACATCAGGAACCTTGAGACAAAAACAAAATTATTTTTTTCCCTTCCACCTCTTCTGATACGGACGGATGAGCCGCGAATACTAGCAAGCATATATGCACGCACGGAGGCTCTTTTTCCGAATTTGGGATAAATGGCAACCAGGGATGGGAAACTGTTGGAGAAGATTTTTTCTGTTTTGTCAGAAAAATAAGAATGACAACCTAAGATGGGGAATTGTTAAAGATCTAAGAGCATCTCCAACGGTTTGCCAATTTTTTCTTGGCAAATCTTATGTTTTTCCAACTTCTAAAAAGATATGACAAGTAAAAAAAAGAGCTCATCTCCAACAGTTTGGCATAATTCACTTGTCAAATTCAGATCTAACTTACATCAGGAACCCTAAGAGAGGAACAAAATTATGTTTCTACCCTTCCACCTCTTGAAAACTTAAATCAGGAATCCTGAGAAAAAATAAAATTATTTTTATACCCTTCTACCTCTTCTGATACGGAAGGATGCGCGTCTGTTTTTCACAACTTGAGATAAATGACAACCTGAGATGGGGAACTGTTGGAAAAGATTTTTCTGTTTTTGCAAAAAAAAAATAACAATAGCAACTTGAGATGGGGAACTGTTGGAGTTTCTCTAACAACTTATCATATCGATTACATGACATTAACTGGTATAGAATGTGGTACCTAAAGCATATTTCCCCTGTTTAGTTACTTTCTCAAAAAGTTTTGACCCATCATATCAGATGTTCAACACTAATTAGGAGTATTAAATGTGAATTAATGATAATTGATAAAACTCATTTTATAACTCCCGAGTAAAATTACGAGACGGATCTAATGAGCTTAATTATGTCATGATTAGACAATATCATGCTATAGTAAACAATCTCTAATAATAGATTAATTGGACTTAGTAGATTTTACTCGCGATTTTACTTAGTGTTGAAAGAATCGAAAAAAATATGACCTAAAACTTTTCACGAACTAAACAAGGCCTAAAATAAACCTTTGAAGAATCGAAAAAAAATATCACCTAAAACTTTTCACGAACTAAACAAGGCCTAAAATAAACCTTTGTATAGCACGAACACAATGAACGAACGAACAAGCGTCGAAAACTTACACGCCATGAACAAGGCCCAAAACCCTTGGAAGCCCAAAACTTTTCATGAACTATCCTAGCACGAAACTGCCAAAAACGGAAACCCACTTACCCACGCCATCCCTCCTTCACCCGTTGCACATCCGCCGACTACAGCTAATTTCCATCCTCATAAATAGCTCCCAGACTCTCCTGAATTAACAACAACGCCCTCCACGTATTCCCACTCCGCCCCCTTCATTCTCCCAGAATTAGCGAAGCAGTCCCTCCGCCCCGACTTTCGTCAGGCTTTTCCCGCCAGTATGGCCTCCGGTCCAGGAAAGAACCAAGACGGCAACAAAACCAAGGAACCGGTCGAGAGCGAGGAGTCCACCGCCGCCGCCGCCGCCGCCGCAGAGCCGCCTCCCCCCGCTCCTCCCTCCTATCGAATCCAAGAACGGGCCCATGGGTCACCAGAAGCCGGAGACCGGAATTCCTTCGCCGCCGCCGCCGCGGCGGAGGCAGCGGCTGCGGCCCAGCGGAAATGCAAGGGGATCGGAGCTCCTTCCCGGCGGCGCGACGCGGGCGGCAAGCCCCCACTCCCTCCCCGGGCTGCCTCCCTATCGAGAGCAAGTGAGCCGAAGTCCGCGGCCGACAAGCCCCCACTCCCACCCCGCGCCTTGAAATCGGAAGGCAAGAAGCCGATGTCCGACGCGGAGGTGGTGAAGGGCGGCATGGACGTGAGGAATAAGTGGAGGGATATGAGGGAAGGGCGAATGCATATGAAGGAGGTGTTCGAGGAGCTGTTGGAGGAGAGCAAGGCGAACGCCGAGATTGACGAGGAAGACGACCCGGAGGGAACGGCGCTGCAACAGGAGCAGGTGCGGTTTCTTGGATCTTTAGCTGCGTTCTTGAGTGATTCCTGCTTGCTTGTGATTTGGGAAATCGAATCCTACCGTTATTGAGGACCTCGGGGAGGATTTCTTGGCTGGAGCCAAGAAATTGTGTGGCATCCGAGATTGGGGACTTTGTCTTTCTGTTCTTCTTGCACTAGCAAAGATCTTTCAGTGATTGTGTAGGTGTGCGTTCTTGCGCTGTTGTATTCGACACTTCTT
Source organism: Cenchrus fungigraminus (assembly GCA_036936925.1). Taxonomy (NCBI): domain Eukaryota; kingdom Viridiplantae; phylum Streptophyta; class Magnoliopsida; order Poales; family Poaceae; genus Cenchrus; species Cenchrus fungigraminus. Next base: position 41,972,172 of record CM072773.1, read on the forward strand.
GTAATGGTTAGTTTAATGTCTGAAACTGGCATGGAAGCCCCCAAAGCATAATCATGTGAATAGGTGACAAGACTGGATAGGATTTGGTTTTCTTTTTTTCTGCTGCCTTGTTGGAATATTTGACTTCGATGTTAATTCTGGAACAGGTGAAGTCAGCAAGAATATGGCCTGAAAATTATTACAAAGGATCGATCTGGAGAAAGGTATTGTATGGATGTATATTTCTTACATTTTTACTTGTAATTGGTGGCTCGTGCGAGCAGGTCTTGTGACAATTTGTGTTTGAGATGTGGGGTTAGGATCCCTGTCTTCCAGTAAGGAATCTTGAGATGATAAAGTTAATTGTGGCAAGAAATTATTTGCAAAATGATGTAGGATCAGAGGGTAGAGATAAAAGCATGGGAAATTCTACCGAATTCAGTTTCTGTCCATCCCAGATTAGATAATTGTTGATTACTCATAGGACCTCTTGTGATCTGATATATATATTTTTTTTAAATGATGTTGTGATGTGCTATAGAATCTCTGAAAACTCTATGGTGTTATTCCTTGCGGTGATTTAATTAACGTTCACTGTTTGGCTTATTCTTCATATTACGACAAAATGTATTGGTATGTTGAGGGCAATATCGTAGTTGTCATGTTGGTAAGAAAACCAGTCAACTTAAAGCCAAATATACATGATTTAGTGTTGATGAATGGTCTAACAGTCGGAAGTTACAGTATCATTAGCAATATAGACAATTTTCAGATAAAGTTCTTGAAATTTCTGTAATACTATTTTGAAAAGTCATGTTGCCTTTCAATTGTTTCCTTGTGCAAAATGTTTCATCTTGTTATTAATTATTCACTATTGCTGCTAGTTCTGGTAGAAATTGTAACCCATTTTCTGTTGAACAGCTTTTGGACAGGATAGGAATCTCCAACCCAAGTTCCAGAACAGCGAATCCTGAAGTGAACTACGAGGTTTGACTCTGCATACTATTTATGTGCCTCTTCTAATTGATAGTATTTGTATTGGATGGCGATTGAACCTTTAATTGTCTTTGAATTTCTGTTGAACTTAGAAATGTGGTTTATGCTTTTTTTTCTTCACTGAACAACAACCAGTCGGTACCAGCTAAGACATTACATTTTTTCTAGTGGCTTTTCTTATAATACGGAAACCTGACAACATAACAAATTGAAATCCCTTTTTAGATCTGTTGCTTCTTGGTTCAGATGATTTTGATTTGAATTCCTTTGTTCTTGTGTTTGTGCAGACAATCCCTATGGACGACATCATTAGGCACTACAGGCTCCTTGAAATGGTTGATAGACAAGGAGTACAAATTCATTCAAATGCACTGAACCTTCGTCGCACCTATTCTGGATTTAGACCAGTGCTTGGAGATGGAGAGTGTTTCTACAGGAGCTTCATATTTTCCTACCTTGTAATGTCCCTCCCCCCTTTCCTTAGAATAAGATTCATGTTTAGTGGTTTAACACTCTGGTTTGTGTCACTGGAAAACAGGAGCAAGTTCTTGATAGGGAGGATACACATGAGGAACATCGTCTTCTTGCTGCTGTTAAAGAAGTGGCTAGGCAACATGCGCGCCTTGGGTGGGCCTCCGAATTTTCCAGAAGCCATAAAGTAAGATCATGTTTCTTCACATTTGTTATTTCTGAGATAAACATGTTAACAGATGATTTTCTTCAAGTTACATCAAGCTGCAAGCTGGATCTGGCCTCTCACTTTCCTTTTTTTTCTTTCACCATTTGCAGGATGTGCACCATTGTTTCACAGTAGTGGCATAGTTACATGCCATCAACATTTTACACCTGTTGACATATCTTCGAATTTAAATTTATTGAAAAAATGTAACAATCTAATGCTAATAGTAATACATGTTGAGATAAGTTTACTTTCACAGAGCAGCAATAATGAGATAAAATTGGAGACATTAAAGGGCTGCTTTGTGTGGTCATCTGATCATCAGATCATAAATGTTTAATTTTCCTACTTGCTTATATAATCTTGTCTTTCGCGACTAATATCTTAACAGTTGTTGTTTGCTAGTAGAAGCTTCACAGATGAGTCTTATGATGTTCATATCTGTTCATACCTTGCTATAAACGGTCAGTATTGTGCAAGTATTATTGCAATATATAGTGGTTATCTGATTATCTGATTCTTTTAGGAATTTAAGAAGCTGATAAAGAAAGTAATGAGATGGAAGAGACACAGAACATGGAAGCACGTACGAACAACTAACAGGTTCTAATATGTTTTGTTTTTCACAATTCCATCAAAGTTTTTCTGCCAATAAATTTCACGTAATTAACTGAACATTTGCCGTTTTACAGCTACCGCAAAAACAAACTTCTTCAGTACTTCAACAGCTATGACAAGACGGATAACAGTGAGTAAAAAGCCCCTCCCCCCTATGTACCAAGATTTCCTTCCTCCACGTCTATCCTAACTCATTATTCCAACATATCACATTTTGTTGGTCAGTCTATGCTTTCCTCAGATTGGTAGCAGCTATCTGGATATGCTCGCACAGTGAAGAGTTTGCACCACATATCTCTGAGGTCAACGAAGGCTACACTGTCACAGATGTAAGTATCGCTGCTACTTTCCCTTGTGTTCTGGCACTACTTCGTTCTGAATCCGACCTGACATTACCTCTTTGAAAACAGTGGTGCTTTGTTGAAGTTATACAGTCGAGGGTCCTCACAGATCATGTTCAGATGACAGCACTTATCAACGCACTTCGGGTGCCGGTGCGGGTGGAGTATCTGTTTCAAGAATTTGGTCAAGACCTCTACACTGAAGAAGGCTCCCAAGACAATATACCAAGAAGCATGTGTTGGCCATATCGTCGTCATCAAGTACCCCCTGATCATGAAGTTCCCCGTGTGACCATGCTATACTCGAACCAGCACTACGACATCATCTACCCCAACCCTGATGCTGCTGTGAGCCAGGAATCTGACAATGTGGAGAACCCGGTCGCTAAGAGTCCAAGTCAAGACCAGGGAGGTAGCTGCAGTGCTGAGAAATCAGGTGGACAGCTGACCGCCGCGGTACAGAGCTCCACTGGTGAGAAGTGAGAACCCAAATCAACACACTGCTTGGGGAAACTGAGTCCAACTTCTGCCCGTGAGTATGATGAGCATTACTAAGTGAAAGAGGTAGATGGAGAGTTAGGCATACACTGACGAGGTAGATAGGCGTATACCTGTGTATTCTTCTTCTGATGGCACAAACTGCTGGTGCCAATAGGATGGTCTGTAGCTGCTGCTCCCTTGTCTGAAAACTCCGACAAGGATGTAAAGTCCCGACTTGGTCCATTGATTCTTTTATGAATTGTGATCACATTCTCTTAACTACTGCTTGCTGAGATAATTGGTTCTTTTGTAAATTGTGATCACATTTTCTCAACTACTGCTTCCTGAGATAATTGATTCTTTTGTAATATATGATCGCGTTCTGTTAACTAGTAGCTTCTTGAGGTAACTTTATTGTCTGAAAACAGCTTGCTCTGTAAATCTGTTGATGTAGTAAAGTGTGCATGCAGCTTAATACAGATCCATGTCCGATCATAGTAGACTGCATTTTTCATGGCGTGAGTGGATTTCATTATACAAGAAATATATATATACACATATATGTTGATGATGCAGAGAGGGTAATTAGGGAAACAAGTCGTTTTGAATTCTCTAGGCCCCAAATGCCATGATGTAAGCAAGCCTCAACCCTGCTGACGCATGGACGGGAGGTACCTGCAGCGACCATGCTGCATCTGGAACTCAACCTCTTGCAACCTGATTCCACAATAACATGTCTGAATTTATTACATTATATCCGAAAATTATGAATAATACGTAAACCCTAGCTAATTTAACTAGTGCAGAAACGAGGAGGGTTACGTTTAAGGATGCAAATTTTAGTGGGTTGACCCAATAACCGAAAACCCAAAAGATAAAAAGTGGTGTAATTACCTATTGGGTTGACTCAGGGGCGTAGTCAGGATTTAATGATAGGGGGGGCCAAGATGTCAAGTAGAAAAATTGGAAAAAAAAATCAAGTAATTCTGGCTTGTTCAGTTTGTGATGGTGCACATGTATTTTGTTATATTAGCTTGCGTTTCAACCGTCTTAGCAACTTTATCATTGTTGACATAGGATTTTCAAAGGAAACAACTGAAGTATGCTATTACTAGGTATTAAAGGTCGTTACCCTCTTCATCTTATTAGTTAAACAATTAGATGTAGTTCAAAGATTGAAAAAACCCATCATGCAATTTGAGAAAAAAAGAAATGAGCAAGCATGTTATTGAATCTAATCACAAAATAAATATTTGTGAATTCTAGTTAAGTCCTGTTGTCCTATAGTCTTTCCCACAACATTAGACTTGTAGCAGCAGCAGGCTTGCCCGCTAGCAGTCTAACACGTGGGACAATATTTGCGTGTCCTTCTAAGCTAATAATCAGGGTAATTATAATTAGTAAAAGTATAAAACAAATACTAGGGATGTTACGGCAGCACAGGGGGGCCAGGCCCCTGCGCGCCCCCCTTGTGGCTCCGCCCCTGGGTTGACTCACTAAAATTTTGGTGTTAAGTAGTGTTGAGCGTTGTGGGTTACTTGGGTAACCCAATTGCTACATGAAAGTTTCATCCCAAGCTCCTCCCCTCTATGTGGGACTCACATCCAGAGTCGAACTTTGGAATTTAAAACTCTCGTTCACACTATAAAATTTTAGCGGATTTGATCGAAATTTGCTGGAGATTGCTTAATATAACAGTCTGTTACTCCGTGCAAATCGGTGAAGTCAAACCTATATGTAGGACCCACGTCCAGAGCCGGACCTTAAAATTAAAAACTCGCGTTCACACTATAAAATTTGACCGGATTTGACTGAAATTTGTTGAAGATGCTTAATATGATAGTCCGCTACTCCGTGCAAATCGGTGAAGTCAAATCTATATGTGGGACTCACGTCTAGAGCCGGACCTTAGAATTAAAAGCTCGCGTTCACACTATTAAATTTAAGCGGATCTGACCGAATTTTGCTGAAGATGCTTAATATGATAGTTCGTTACTCTGTGCAAATCGTTGAAGTCAAATTTATGTGTGGGATCCACCTCCAGAGTCGGATCTAAAATTAAAAGCTCGCGTTCACACTATAAAATTTTAGCAGATCTGACCGAAATTTGCTGAAGATGCTTAATATGACAGTCCGCTACTCCGTGCAACTTGATGAAGCCAGATCCTTATGTGGGGGTCCACACCCAAAGTTGGATCTTAAAATTAGATAATTGAACTGATTTTGTTAGTTTTGAGATAAAAGAAAAATAATTAAATAGTATGGTTTGGTTTGGTTTTTGAAGTATAGTATAGTGTAAATGATTGGTGTTGATTTTGATTGACCCATAAGTAATGAGTAAGGGTTGTTATGGGTCAGCGTAACTCAAAATACCAAAAAAAATATTAATGAGACGTTTGAGTCCACCACTGGTTGACTCAATGGGTACTTACGTTACCTTGGATCAACATCGGGCTCGTGATGCTGTCTCGCAGCTGATCCTCCCGCTCCTCGGCGGGCAGGCCGCGCAGGTGCGGGTCTCCGCCTTGTCAAGCTGGGCGTTCAGGAACGAGCACAGCACAAATACCATATTTTGACCTCAGAGGCCCCTCTCGAGTCTCGATCGGTCTCACCGACTCTCACGTACGTGCCCGATTTATAGGTTGCTAGACCGATAATCCGATAACCTAATCCGAAAGCGATTACGATTGGTTTCTAGTCTCGAGTCTCGATAGGTTTTCTGCGGTGTCGTCCTCGCTTCTGGCGGCGGACACTGGCGTCATCAGAGATTTTAGCCAAGACAAGAATTGCGATTTGTGAAACCACCACCTACCCGTTATTGTACTACTCTCAAAGGTTTTAACATGGTTGCACACTCGCAGAGTCTGCATTCTCAACCATCAGATTTATACAGTGCAAGCACACCATAATGATATAGATTTATACACCAGGCGCACGTTGGTATAGGCATGTGCCATTGCGAGACGAGACAAGAGCCACAGAATAGATGGCAGCAAAACTCATAATGATATAGATGTAGATGTACATAAGGTTGATAAATACGGTGACAGTGCCATGAAGACAAAAGAGACCCGGTGTAGGTCCAGACGCACACCGGTCAACAAAATCGAGCTTCCTCTGCACACAATTTTGAGAGGAGCCCTCGACGCGAAATAACACACAGGTGAAGGCACAAGAGAAGGTTCCAAAAGAAAATGCAGGCAAGGCTCTTCCTCTTCCACACACACACACCACCACCACCACTAAAAACTGATGAGAATGTCTCCCTTCGCTCTCCCCTCAGCACAAAGTTACTGGGACCTGCTGTACAACATGGGGTTAACTTCTTACAGCGACCAAAATCTGGAGGCTCTCCCTGCGCCTTTCGCCTTCCTCGGCCTTCAGGTTAACGGCTTCTGGGGAAACCAGTAGCACCCTCTTGCATGTAGCTTCCCGCCAGAGACAAAACTTTTGCAGCAATCTAAGTCTTCAGCGACCCGCATCATGGAAGTTAATAAATACAGATAAGGGGCGTACCAACAAAACCAAAATCGGATAGGGGCAAAAACTAGTAAACTGAAAATGGGGCTGCAAATTGTTATAGCTTGGGGCCTTTGTGGTTAGCGATCCAGCAAGCTGCGTCTCAGTTACTCGGCCTCCTTGGTGGGACCTGAACTGTCAACTCCAGTGTCACCATTCGTCAAGGCTGTTTGGACATCGTGGTGATTTTCTTCACCAGAGGAAGTCCGAGATCTCCCCGACCTGGCTCGGATGCTTGTACCCATAGGGAATGGTTCCTGCGAGAGATGATCACATAAAAATGTCAACCATGATTGTACGCTTACAAGAATTGCAGGCACAATTATAGTGCAAGTTCTGAAATTGCAAGGAAGACAATAAGACCAAGTAAGAATGGTATGATCATAAACTACGTACCAAACTTGCACTCTACAAGAATGCTTACCCCACGTGTAAAATGTATCTTAGGTCATGGTGCAGAGTAGAAGAATGCAGATGATAAGGTAACCACAGATACTAGTGTGGAGTCGCTACCATAAGGTTAATTCAGCTAATGGCTCATAGCATTTACCTCCCTCATTTTTATTCGCACAAACCCAAAATGTGTATAGCAGCCCCCAAGGTATACACAGATGACAAAAATGGTATAGAAAAAACTTGTCGCAAAGCAGCAATACATAATGTGATTGGAGAACAAGGAATATTGCAAGGGAATACCCAGGAAAGAAACCAAGGTAGAAAGAAAAACATATATACACACCTGATCTCCTGCATTAGGACCATCTGAGTGGAAGAGTATAGGGCGGCAGCGCTTGTCCTCATTCATCAAACTAGAGTTCTGAAAATGAGCAATCAGGGCTGTCTTCCCTTGGATTCTGGCATAAGCCAGTGATGCCACCTTCTCACTGTTAAATTTCTCCCACTTTTTTCCATTAAAAGACTGAAAAAGAAGATAAATGGTTCAGGACGGCATGCTGGTATTCAAGCTTCATATTTTATCAAGGTACAGATTTTGCAAGCCATATAAATTGACCATCAGAAAGTACAACCATTATTGCATTGATGCAGTACATCACTTAGCCAATTCAGTAATTTTCTCTCACCTGATAAAATGGAATGATGTACTGAGGATTGGTCATGTTGATGAAAGCATATCCAACATTACATTTATTCTGAAAAGTAGGAGATGGATCTTATTTAGTAACAGGAAAAGGCAACTACAATTTGAAAGAATAAGCAGCAAAAAGTGCATATGAATTAAATCCAAACTACCTTAAAATCAATTGGCAAGTAAATGAAATCATAAGTTCCCTTATGACTTTCATCAATAGCAGCCAAGAGCATTTTTGAGGTGTACCTGAAACCCAAATGAGGCAATCAGAACACCAAATATTGCTGAGACATAACATAAATATAGCATAAAATTAGGTGGTTTAAAACATACTTATTTGGGATATTCTTAATCATCAGTGTAGTTCGAGAGTCTTCCCCCCGCATGATGCGGTCGACATCAAGCTCGTACTGCCGTTTATTATCAGACTGATTAGCACCCGAGTCATTTCTCCGGCTTCTCATCCGCTCACCAGGTGAATCAAATGATGGAAGAGGAACCATTGGATTCCTTCCATGGAACATAGGACCCCTCTGCTGAGGAGATGGTGCGCCAATCTGAGCTGGAGACACAGTTGGATCCATACGATTCCCAGCAGTGTGAGAAAATAAGTTATTTAGCTCCAGACCAAGCTGAGGACTACCAGGAAATCCCATGCTCCCAACACTGCCAGGATGAAAACTTGACGCCTCTGTCAATTCCCCTGCATAGCCATGGCGCCTGTCCCATAGTGATGGATTGATTGCTGGCGCAGAGCCCACATGATGATGATGCATGGGAAGAACACTCTCAAGCATGTGTGATGGTGCTCTCGGAACTCCATGCATCTGTGCAGGGGGGCGTGATGGAACGTTGTTCACGTATGATCCGAGATTTTGCCACAGCCCAGGAGAATTTGGATGACGGTGGAAGTTATTTGAATTATTCCACATTAACTGGTGACCACGGAGGGAACCACCTCCACTTCTTGAAAATCCCAGAGCTGCAAAAATTGATACCCATGCAGGGAGTGGTTAAATAGCAAACATTAATTTATCAATGTTCCACACTATTGCTTTCACAATCCTGATAAACCTATCAGCTATATTATTACAAAACACAATGCTTAAGGGATGAAATTGTGGAAGAATGGGTTGGAACATAAAAGTGTGATAAATTCTAGTCGGACCATTAAACATGGGTATTAGAATGTAAGTTACCTCCTTCACCGGCACGATCAAACGAATGTCCATTGAGGTTGCCAGAACCCACTTTATGAAGATGTCTGCTGTCCACTGCTTCAGCTGTTCTTGAGTTGCTATTGATGCCACCTGGTGCCATGGTGTTTACATTGTAAGGGGTACCATTAGTTGATCCGTTGTGAACTTCAGGCAGGGAATGGGGATGAAGAGCACCCATGCCTTGAAAACCATAATTCAAATGTCCATTCATCCGACCAAGTGAGTGGTTGAGATCAGCCAGGGAAGCCTGATTACTATGAGTTGTAGCAGATGCAATTCCAATGGGAGAGGACAGGCTTTGTGGTATGGTAGAAGATAGGCCTGGAAAAGACGCCTCTCTGAATGGGCTCATTGATGTGATAAGTCCAGAATGCAAACCCTGAATACTCCCATTTTCACGGCCACAAGATGTCATTCCTGCCATATTCGACGAACCATGTACAGTAAGCCTCCATATCAGGAAATACAGCAATAGACAAACATATAATAAGGTGAAAAAAGAAATATCATACCCAATGAAGGCATCGGAGGGCTATTTGTGCTCGGACTGCCCAGTTTGCATACACCAAATTCTTCCTGCCCCAACTCTGAAGGCGCATGCTGTGTTAAGCTGTTATAAAACAACATTAAAGTCAATGTTGGAGAAGAGACTAAATCCAACTATTCACACAACCATGTTCAAAAGTTTGTAAAATGGAACCAGGATTAGAACACTGCATCATATAATAATTACTATTATTCTGAGCAAATTAAACAACTAACACACATTTATATCAACACATTTAAATGTGATACAAAGAAATAGGAATATAATATGAAAGAATAAAAAAGAAATTTGTTTTTATTAGAACATGAGAGCCCATACAAAAGGAAAAAAAACAACAGGATGTTTACACTTCCTCAAGGGTACCGTAATACAGAACAAGTGTCAATGATGCCTAAGCAAAGAATAATTGTAGGGGGAAAAAAGATAAAGGTTCACTCGAAGTGAGATTAAATGGTCGATGGTTGAATGTGGAATGTCCAAAAGTAATAAGTAGTCTTAATGGAATACGAGAATGAACATGGTTTGACATTTCATTATTTCAGAAACATACCGTCTAGTACCACCCAGACGGCTGGTCTCCAATTTTATTTTCTTGCCAGCAAGATCACTCCTGTTTAAAGCACGAAATGCAGCTTCAGATGCTCTGACATCGTAAAATTCTATAATTTTGTGATGGCCCTTTTGCGGAGTGTCCCGAATCTGCAGTTAAAATTTAAGACATTATATTTCTAGTTATCATGGAGCAAGAGTAAGTTGACCTAAGAGCCTAGCATACCTCCTTGATTTCACCATAGTCACTAAATATCTGGTGGATGTCATCACTTGTTACAGATGGGTCAACATTAAATACTACAAGCATTCCCTGGTTAACATCCTTCTCTGAAGGATTGTCCTAAGGGGAAAAAGTGACAGTTAGCACAAGCCCTAAATCAATCCAGGAAGATTAAAAACTTGTGAATACCTTCGGAATGGAGTAATGTATGTCAAGTTTTCTACGTCTGAGTGGCTTGTTTTGAAGCGCCCTCATGGCATTCCGTGCTGACCTTATGTCATAGTAAGATATCATCACAAAACCACGATGTTTACAGGCAGTGTAAAGGTTGCTGATGTCTCCATAATGCTGTGGGAAAAGAGTAAATGGCTTTGAGAAACAAATATGGTGTACAAGAACAATAGATTGAGCAGAAAATGGAAAAAAAGGAACACACCTCAAATAGGAGCTTTAATTCAGAATCCTCAACATTGCTATTAATGTTTCGGACAAAAAGAGTTCTGGAAGGGTGTTCCCCATAAGGATGTTCACCATTCAATGTGCCATTTAGCAACCCAAGACCTTCAGTAACTCCACCATTAGGTTCTGTAATTTTTTTATTTTCATCGATTTCCAGTTCCATCCCACCTCCAGTGTAAAATATATCATCATCAACATCATCGCCATTGTTAGCATGGCCTGTGTACCCAACTTCATCAAGAACACCTGATAGCAGGTCATCATCATCAGGAAGTATGTTTCCTATTATTTGGGCCTCAATTTCCTCTGTTAACTCAAAGGGCTCATCATCAACATGAGTTGGATCAGCCTTTTCAATTGGTTGGCGTACAAGGGCATTATTGGATCCCAGTCTCACTACAGATTGAAGTATAGAACTGGTTAGAAAGCAATAAATAGGAACAATATATTGCTTACTGCGATAGAAATGATTAAATTAAAGTGTCTGACTGCTCAATTCCTGCACAAGATATGCCAGAGAAATAGAAGAATATCAATACCAAACTAAAGTGAAAGGATTTTACTGGCCAAAGAAAGAGAGGATAAAGCAAGCAGGATTCTTTCAAAAATAAGATGGAAAGTCTTTTCAATTTTTTTCTTCCCTTCCATACTCATTCATATCCTTTGTTGTACTTTTATTCCCCTCTTAATTTCAAGGAGTAATTATACAGCAGAGATGCTATGTAATGGTACACTTGCCAACATATTAGATGTGATACAGTTCATTGTCTTAGCTATAACAATGTGAATAGTTCTCATGGTTCAGGTTTGCTGCACAGTGCAATTGATTGCTCTAGTTAAGTAGATAAAAGAGCTTAAGTCTCACATTTTTTGTCAAAAATTTCAGACAGGGAGCTTGAGAAAAGCCCATTCTCGTTGTAGGCCTCATTTGGATTAGTCCTCCTTCCGTCAGGAAAAAAAGATGAATCAGACTGGCGGTTAGGATCTTGATCAGCTCTCCACAGAGATGGTGACAAGTTAACATGTCTCTCTTGACCAAAAATCTTGTGCTCAAGGCTATATGCAGTCTTCTGGTCCCTCAGCTTATATGCTTGTAGATCTACTCGACCCACAGTTTTTGTCCCAATAGGTTGGGGCTTCTCAATTGGAGATGATGCTATTGACTTGTTTCCTAACAATAATAGAAACATCTTGTTTTGAGAAGGCATTACGATAATGAACAACAAAATGCATGAACATCACAGATAACAAAGAGAGACTATTGACACCAGTGCCAAAGAGAAAATGAACAATAAAATGAAAAACTAGCAGCGACCAACTGCTTATCAGGGGATGACCATACAGCACATTTGTCAAAAATATTTGGGAAACCAAGGTGAATAAAAAACAATGGCTTGCCCTGAATATAGAAAAAAACAAATGAATCTTGCAATAAATCATATCCATCACAACAACAACAACAAAGCCTTTTATTCCCAAGTAAGTTGTGCTAGGCTAAAATCACATCCATCACATGCAAACAAATTCTTTTGTGTGTTGCTGTTGCTGGGAAAGCATTTCACTTCTTATGTGTCATTAAGTCATGCATAAAAAGATGTGACTCACTAAATGCACAGAATGCCCCCCCCCCCCAATAACATGTGAATTTTGCCGCTAAAAGGGATCCTTAACAAAGGATGACGGGAATGAGCAAAAAGCTAAGGGACACTGCATCGAATTTAGTACTAACCGATGTGATGAGGCAATGACTCTGGCTTCCAAAATCCAACCTGCCTCTGCAGATATAGATCAACAGTTAGTGCATGCCATAGTCAAGAACAATAATCAGGCAACAAAATCAAAGGCGTCAAACACAAAGAACTCAAACAAGTCAACATTGGCCATAGTAAACAAACTAAAACCGGAAAAACAAGAGCTGGAGCCGCAATTCTGCAATTTGTACATGATTACCTCTGTGGGAAGGCGAAGCTCCTCGGAGAAGGAGGACGCGGCCATGGTGGGATTGCTGAACTGGGAGAGGTGGCGCCGCTGATCCATAACTTGAGATGGCATCCTGCGGGAGCCCAGACCACATAGCGTGTTAGACACAAACCCTGACAACAGCACTGTAGCTCAATTGCACGGATCAAGGCAAAATTGGTCAAATTTTGCAGAAATGATGAAGCGTCAGGGGGCAAGGATGATAAATTAGAGCAATTTTGCACGCAGAAATTCGGAGTCCGCAACAACCAAGCCAAGGGGCGGCAGAAAAAAAAATGTAGAATTTAGTTCGTGCGAGCTCCGAAAGTCAGTACTTTTGAATCAGAACCAGTAGATTTGACAAAACGGAGTGGGAATCCCACAAGCTTGTGTGGGAAATGTTTAATTTCCCCAATAAAACAGCACAGAAGATGTGGAATTTAATGCACCTCGGGCTCCACGAGCACCAAACACGCAAGTATCTTGTGATCAAAGAAACCGCGAAAAACAAAACGAAGAATTCCGCGCAGCCCGAGCCAAATTACCTTGACGCCCCTCGAATTCGAGCTCAGATCACACGAAACAAGCAAGGAAACAGAGCGACCTTCGAAAATTCCCGAAAATTCAAACATCCCAGAGCGAGAGCAGCCACGAAAACAGCAGGGAGCGAGCGTGGGCTCACCAGATCGGCGCCTGCGGCCACCTCCTCCTCCTCAGAGCGAAAAGTTGGGGCCAAATTCGCAAGCGGCGGCAGCAGGCGGAAGAGATGCCCCCATGCCCCGCAACCGGGCCCCTCTCCGAGCTCGAGCACGGGTGGATCACGCGGACCGACGGGAGGCCGGGACCCCAATGCGACGCCCGGGCTGCGGAGCCCCGCCCGCTGGGGCGAGGGAAGGAGAAAGCTACGAACACCTACCTAACCCTAGAGCGACGCGACACCAGCGGCGACGACGACGACGGCCCGCCCCCGGCCGCTGGCCCCCATTCCTGCGCACGCCCACGTCGCCCCGCTCCGCCCCCTTGTGGTGTGCCCGCCGGAGTTATTCGCCGGAGGCTCGCTGGCTCCGGCGAGGGGTCCCGGCGAGGAGGTGGGTGGGTGGTGAGACGAAGCAGAGACGCGGGCCTCAGGGACAGGGGAACAACAACTACCTACCCAAATGCGGGCGGCGAGACAGGGGGGCGCACGTTTTATACCGTGCCCCGCGGTGACGCCCGGTGACCGCAACCGCGGAGCACGGGACCGCGGCGCACGCGCCGGCCCCGGGGATCGTTCTACCTCACTCGCTGACAAGCAAGGGCACTCCTGGACGGGCTGACCTGTCAGTGGGTAGAGACAGAGGTGGGTCCATATGGCAGTGGGACGTGGGGAGGGAGCGGTGCTGCTGAGCCAGGTGAGTTTAAATTTGGGTGGTGGGAGTTTGGGGGAGAGACGGCTTTGGGCTGAGTTGGTTTGGACAAAAGGTCTCCGCCTCTCCGGCGAGCCTTGAGTCCTGCGGAGTTCTCTCATCTACTCGTAGTTTGATTGGGTTACTTTTCGTATTTTAATTGACTGTTTTGGTTGACAATATTTTTAACTGAAACTTCTTCTAAGAACTTGACAAAAAAAAATATGTCACAAATACATGTTACCATTGATATTAGAGTCCACTTGTCGTATCAAAAGTTTGAATAGAATGCACTATGGGTTGCAATGCTCTTTTTGTTGTTTGACGGTGAATGGACTATTTTCTGAAAATGAGTACCTCATAATAAAAATGCAAATCAGTCCTTGATTGCTAGTCCTTCGCAACGTGTTTGATTTGGCTACAGTCATGGTTGAAAATAGAAATGTCCAACTTTATACCGAATGGGATAAGGTTCTTGGTGCACAAGTTTCGTTAGTTTTCACGATTTATTGTGTAATAAGTGCATTGATTAAAATAGGCAATGGTCCCACGTTTTCTTTTGTAACCGCTTACCTTTGGGTAACTTCTTGTCCACACTTTTTCAATAGTTTGGTTGGTTAGTTGTGATCTCTTGTCTTGTATGAGTTAGAAATAAAAAGTAATTAACGTCGGTCCTAGATTTTCATGTTGAACACATAATGATCTACTGACGTGCTCGAATGATTGGACATCAGCATACTTCATTTGATTTCCAGAACTCAAGATGATTATAGTTTCATGCCTAATCTCCTCAAAATTGTGTGCATTACATAGTAAGTTAGTAGCTAACTATACATTTTCATTAAACTTGACGCATTGTGGGTCAAGTTTTGGTCCTTGATGGTGGAAAAAACTAGTCATTACATTGTTACGGACTATATCAAGCACAATGAAGAAGAAAAAAAGTCACAACCAATGATAATACGGCGGAGCATGCATCTTTTGCTATCAATACGGTTGGAAATTGAAACGCTCTACCGCAATCGTCATGAGTACTAAAATGGGCTAAGTTACTTAGCATGCAAGTTGTGTGTAAGGAAGCATATTTCTCAAAAGGGTTATGGCACTGCCTTTCTCGTAGCTCGGATTTCAACCGGGAATCCCAACATCTCTTTATCTTCGGGTAACTTCTTCCGCCACACCTTACTATAATTAGAAATGCTCTTTCTCGTTCGTAATAGTATTGTCATTGGCGGTGATGATCTACTGCGCCATATTTTCTTTCTCAAAAGGATGCCCTAATGCCCCTCACCATTCTTCCTTTTGCTGCTTTGGCGGTACTCGGAAAACGACTCGAGCAGTGTGTGTGGACATATAAATCATAGTAAAAATAAAAAATCTGATGATAGACACGTCGATGGGGAAACTGGGTGGCTGTTCAACTCATGAAACTCGAATCGCTCAAGGATTTGTACGACAAGAGCCCGGAACCAACAGGAGGAGGAAAGTGCCTTATCAAAAAGGGAAGAAAAACAAGAGGAAAGTGCAATGGTGTGGACCGTGGAGAGACCAAAGGAGGGGGGGGGGGGGTTTAGCGCAACCACAGTCCACAAGGGGAGTGTGAGAGCGACCGGGCGCAGTTATACCTGAGCATTTTTGGCCCGGCCCGGGCCCGGCCCGCGCCAGGCCCGCCCACGGACCTTACTGGACGGGCGTGGGCAGAGATCTTGAAGCCCGCGAAAAAAATTTTTGGCCCGAGCCCGGCCCGAAATGCTGTTTTTAGTTACTTTACACTATAAAATGCGCGGGCGGCCCGCCCAAGCCCGAGCCCGGCCCGAAAACTGAGGCCCGACACGTCCTATGGGACGGTCATGGGCAGAATTTTCTCAGCCCGAAAAACCCGAGTTTTTTTTTCAGCCCGGCCCGAACCCGACCCGGCCCGTGGAATGCTCAGGTCTAGGCGCAGTGGATCCCAGGTGGGGCCCCGACGATTTACCGCGCCTCATCAGTTCGAACGGCCGAGGGGCCCTCCCCGAACCGGTTCTGTCCCCCGCCCGCGTGCGTCAGGATCGTCGGAGGAGGACGGACGGATCGGACGGACCTAACCCGCCCCACGCACCGCGGCGGGCCCCGCCGCCCTCCGAGGATAAGAAGACCCGTCACCGCACCCAGGCAGAGCGTCCTCTCATCTGCTTCCTACTGGCTCTCTCCCACCGGGCCCCGCCGCGCAGCCCGAGCGGGTAGCGTCCGCGCGCGTGGGAAAGGGGACGCGGCGCAAAGGGTGGGGTGGGGTGGGGGAGGCGCATACGGAAGATTCGGAGGGATCAAAAGCCTGGAGCGCGGGGCAGACGGGAAGCGGCCGAAAACCCTCGGCCAACGGATTCCGCACCCGCCTCCGGCCTCTCCTCTCCTCCGCCGGGAGCCGCGTGCGCGGGAAGAAGGGTTGCGTGTTTTTCCGCACCGAGCTATCCCTGCGGCCTGCTAACCCCCTAGACCCCCCCCCCAGCCTAGCGTGTAGCCGTATATGCCTCGCCTCCTCGCGCGGCGCGGCGTGGCGTTGGTGTACAGCGTACGCAAACGGCGGTTGCTCTTGCGTAGATCGCGTTCGCGGCGGACGTGCTTACGTGCCGGAGGAGATAAGCGCGCTGTTACGGACGGAGCCAGCCTGAGGGGAGAGAGGGTCCCAGTCCGGTGGGCCCACTTGCCGGCGGATGAGGATCGATGACGCGGCCGTGACGCGCGCCCCGGCCGCTCTCCTGCTGTTGCTGTTGCTCTTGCTGCTACTGCTTCGTCAGGGAGTAGAGTGCCGTACACATACAGGGTACAAACAAACAAAATACGTGATGCTACACGTGTTTTGCAAGCATAGCACGTACATGATGAGAGACGGCTAGCTACTGCGCGTCTAGCTTGTACCCCAGCCTTGACATTTTGCAAAGTTTGAAGCCCGTGTGGGCGGCTTGCAAATTGGCCCTAGACTAGCGGATACTCCAGCTCACAAAGTCGCAAGCCATGATGAGCCAATGACGACCCATCCATGGGACTGGCAAGTGCTCCAAATGTCGCGTCGACTAACGGCGACTAACCGTGTGTTTGGTTGGAGAACCGCTGGAGCGGAGCGGAGCGGATTCGCTCCCGCGGGCGTTTGGATGGGGAGCGGCGGGAGCGGAGCGGCTCCCGGGGGAATATTCCCTTTAGATCCGGGTTGGCTCCGTCTCTCAAAATTCGAGGGACGGAGTGGCTCCGCTCCGCTTTCTTCTCTCCGTCCGCCTCCCGTCTCCCTTCCGTCTCTCCCTCTCCTCTCTCGACCCGCTCTTCGCGGCAGCGGCGGACTTCGCAGCACGCGGCTCGCGGCCGGGCGAAGCTTGCGGCCCGCGGCTGGGCGGAGCTCGCGCTCGCGCTCGCGGCCGGCGGAGCTTGCGACCCGCGGCCGGGCGGAGCTCGCGCCCGCGGCCGGCGTAGCTTGTGGCCCGCGGCTGGGCGGAGTGCGCGGCGCGGCTGGCGGAGCTGGCGCCGGCGGTCGGGCCGAGCGCGCGGCGGGAGGAGGGGCGCGACCGGCGGGAGGCGGAGCACGCGGCCCGCGGCCGGGCGGAGCTCGCGGCCCGCGGCCGGGCGGAGCTCACGGCGCTGCTGGCGGAGCTGGCGCCGGCGGCCGGGCCGAGCTCGCGGCAGGAGGAGGGGCGCGGCCAGCGGGAGGCGGGGCGCGGCCGGCGGGTGGAGTTGCCGGCGGGTGGAGGATGAAGATGACGTATATGACATGTGGGGCCCACTGAACCCTAAACCCTATGACATGTGGGACCCACTAACGGAGTGAAAACTGCCATCCATTCTCAATCTCATTCCTCCAACCAAACAAAAAAAAGAGGTTGAAGCCACTCCAACCCAACATTTGCAACCAAACATGAGAAGGGGCGGAGCCGTCCCCAAAACGAGGGTCGGCTCCGCTCCGCTCCCGCGGCTCTCCAACTAAACACACGGTAAGCTAATTACAGGTCGGTGCGTTTTGTTTCACGAGATATACCAACGTGCGACTGATCCAAAATTTGTTTCCCGTGAGAAACTGTGAAGCATCACATCAGCAGCTGCCCCCTTAACTACTCCGATTATCACCTTTTTTTTTTCTCCTTGCCAAATGCTGGACGGTCAGAGGTAAAACCTGCTAGGACGACGATTAGCACAAAAAAAAATTTTTTTTTTGAAGGCGATTGCTATGCAGTCTGCAGGTTGATTTCTTCCTGCAGGGTGTTTACTGCTCATTTGCTTTAGGAAAAGCTCGCAGCCTTTTCTCTCCGTCTGCGATATATATAAAGAAAAATATAATTACTGTCCTAAGGCTGTCCGCACTCGTCAACCTCTATAATCAACCTCCAAAAGGAATATTCATACCTCGTCATCACATTTTTACAGTCCAGTACCAATTTTTTCGCACCCGTCAACCTCTATATCTCAAACTCCATACCAACTACCAGCTGCTGGACCCACATGTCACACACACACTCTCTCCCCCCTTCTTTTTTTTCCCACCTCTGCCTACCTTCTCCGCCGGCCTCGCTTTCCCTCTGCTCCCCACTCTTCTCTCCCTCCCTCGTTTACTCCGCCCTCCCGCGCCGGCGCTCCAGCCCTCTCCCTCCCTCCCTCGTTTACTCCACCGACGGCGCAGGAGGAGGAGGCCGGCGAGCTCCGCAGCACGACCGCGGAGCAGGGGAGGCCTTGGACGGCGGCGGCGACTCGGCCCGACCGCGAGGCGACTCACCTCTTCCGAGCGCCTGCTACTCGAGGTCCGAAGCGGAATCCATGGGGGTGGATCCGGGACCACTTCCCGGGACGTCCCTCCGCCCGCCGGCCTCTTTCTCCCCCACTTCCGGCTCCGGATCCGGCGAGCACGGCGCCATCCCTCCCCACCCTCACCGGCGAGCACGGATCCGGCGGCCTTCTTCCCCACCTCCGGCGGCGCACCGGCGCTCCCCCTCCCTCCTTCCTCACGCCGGCCAAGCAAGGACCAGGGCGGCGGCGGACAACCCCTCCTTCGCGACCCCGAAGGCCGGATCCGGCGCTGCAACGGACGACACCCCGAGCTCCGGTGGCAGCCGAGCTCGGTCGCCGGCGACGTCGAGTACGGGCGCTGCAGGGGAGGAGCAGGGCCAGCGCAGTGGTGCCGGGCGCGCGCGTCTCTGCCAGCGCCCTCTCCCTCGACCTCGACGCGCCGCGTCCAGGTCCTCTTCCTCCTCCGAGGCGGCGTCCAGGTCCTCTCCCTCCCTCCGCGGCGCGGCGCGGCACCTCGAGCGGCAGACGGAGGACGGCGGCGGTGTCCTGCTTTGGGCGGCGCGAGGTGGAGGCGGAGGAGCCCAAGGACCGGCGCAGGGCGGCGCGGAGGTCAACCATGGCGAGCTCAGGCGGATGGCGAGCTCCAGGCTGGGGACCGGCGCAGGTGGAGGGCGGCGACCGCGCAGTGGAGGGCGGCGGAGCTGCGGTGGAGCATAGCGTCCAGGTGCACGCCGACGCGGCCTAGACGACGACGGCGGCGGATCTCCGGCGAATCCATGCCGTCCCCTGCTTCCCTCCCTTCTCTTCCTTCCGTTCCGAGCATCCGCGCGAAAGGAGTGGTGGTTGTTGCCAGGCGCGATGGGAGGCGATCCAGTTCGTCCCGTATCGCGCTGGATTTGGCGATGCGGCGGCTGAACGGAACGATTGCGTCTGCTGTACCGTTCCCCGGTGCAGCTGAAAAAACGGGAAACGAAGCCGCTATCTGCCACCGTGTACGGGCCCGTTCCATTTACAGTCACCGGTGCGGAATAGCACTGATGCAGAGCGGTGAGGGTGGATGTCATGTCGTGCTGGGAGTCTGGGACACCGGGGGACCAGGTAGCAGGGGCTCATTTCTTCTGTTGCTTGCAAGCCCTGCCCCGCACGTCTGAAATACAGCAGTAATAAAATATACTAGTACTGTTAAAAAATGACAGGAATCTGCAACAGGAAGCTGTGTCACTTGATTGGGCAGCACAGAGAGAAAAGGCATCTGACACCGCGCCCCCCCCCCCCCTCTCTCTGCTGGTGAAATGAAACTGGTGTCCTGCATCCATCACTACTGTGCTGTGGTTGATGGGCAGCATGGGAATGGGGCCCCTCACACACGAACCTATCCGAATATGCTCCGCTCCCTATCCACCCAGGCCTCGTTGTTGCTGCCGCCGCGCCCACTGTCACTCGCGCGGATTTTCTTTAAGAGCCTGTTTATTCCTCGAAATTTTCCCAACTACCCGTCACATCAATCTTCCGACACTAATTAGGAGTATTAAATGTGGATTAATAACAAAACTCATTCCATAACCCCTACCTAATTTTTCGATACGAATCTAACGAGCCTAGTTATGCCATGATTAGACAACATCGTGCTACAGTAAACAATCTCTAATGATTGATTAATTAGGCTTAATGGATTCGTCTCGCGATTTCCGGTCCATTCGTGTAATTAGTCTACATTTTTTACCTCTAATAGACCTTCGAAGGGGAGCCCAAAAATTTTTGCCAAAATTTTTGGCCAACTAAACAGATTATCCCTAATCCGTCACGTTTGATTGTCATCGTCTCCCAGCACTCATGATCCATCCGAGTTTGACAGACTGTTAGATCTGGTTCTTTTGGTTGGACCAGCAATCTTGATCCGGAGGTGAGGTTTCTGCTCTTTCCCCCCTTCCCACTTTTGCTGCCCAGTGCCCCAGTACTAGAATCAAAGACGAATGATCCAGTCATCTACTACTACAGTAGTAGAGTGTTGGAGAAACAGCAGAGCAGGAGGCCTTGATTTAATT
Source organism: Cenchrus fungigraminus (assembly GCA_036936925.1). Lineage (NCBI taxonomy): Eukaryota > Viridiplantae > Streptophyta > Magnoliopsida > Poales > Poaceae > Cenchrus > Cenchrus fungigraminus. Next base: position 41,993,004 of record CM072773.1, read on the forward strand.
ACTGACTAGTAGTAGAGCGGTTGTGTTAATGTTCAAAAGAAGAAAAAAAGCAGAGCGGCTGTGAAGAACAATGGACATTCCTGCAGCTTTTTTTATTGGTAATTCTTTTGCTAACGCTGACGCTGTAGTGTTGTGTTGGGTCTCAGTCAAGAAAGGCCGCGAATAAAGGGTAAGAAAAAAAAATTCATTCTTCTTTCACAAAAATAAAAAGAAAAGAAAAAGGTCGCCGCCGTGACCATGCCACCGGCTTCCTTTCCCTCTCTCAGCGCTCCTGAAAGCCCCTTGCCCACCGGCAGCGACTTGTGAGGTGATACGCTGGATGTATTCTTTGTTGCGCCAGCACAGAACGGGTACTAGTGAACCCCCCTGTGGTATTGGTATTCACGTACTAGAGTACGCAGCACGGGAAATGCTGTTTTTTTTTACAACAACCAATATATATATATTAAAAAGCAGCAAGTTACAAATCAGTCCTCGAAAGAAGACCGAATTACAAGTAGGTCCATGGACTAGAAGACCACAAGCACAACTAAGCCTAAGACGACGACGAGCTCACCGGCGGAGGTCGCAGAGGCGCCGGAGGCGCGTACACCGGGATGGAGGCCGCTCAGAATAGCGGTTGAAGCAGGCTCGACGGAGCTGATTGAGCACACACCAGGCGGCCTTGAGATATGGTATGAAGCCGACTCCGGAGAATGAAGAAACTCCAAATCGAAGCTCAGGAGGAGACGATGTCGTCGCAGCCAAGCTTGATGACTTCGTGGCACTTGTAGGGAAGATCCGTAACATCAGGGGCTGCTTGGACCATGGTAGAGGCGAAGCGGAGGCGGAGAGACTGAGACCACATCTCATCGAAGCGTTCAACAACTTCCTGCACAACAAAGCCCAAGCAGAGGCACAATAAGCAGAACAAACATCGAGGAGGCGATTGCCCGGCTGAAACAGCACAGCTCCATGGGCGCCCGTTGATGCGTTCAAAGACAGCGAGTAAATCATACAGAGGACTCGTCGGAACAACCACAAACAGGCCGGATCCAGACGTAGAAGGGCATCAGAGCGTTCAACGATGGCACGCATCGGAACAACCCCCGATTCACTGACTCGGAAACCAAGCCAGGCGGATGAAGGGGAGGAAAGCAGATCTCAGGGGTAATAGGGTGGGGGAAAGATAAACCGGGAGTCGTCCATGCGTTCAATGACGAACTTCGTCGGAACAACCATGGAGATGCAGAACCGGCATCCAGACAAGTGGTGGGGAAGGGCATGGAAGCGTAGATCTGCATAGACGGCGAGGCGAGGAAAAGCATGACGATGCAGATCTGGGGCGAGTTGGGCAAGGCGAGGGAGGCGGAGAGATCCACAAGACGAGAGGGATGAGAGAAATTATTTAGACTTACCTCGACCGGGGCTCCATCGACGATGACGGCGGTGGCGGCAGAAGCCGCCACGACGACGACGAAGGAGAACACGGCCAGGGAAGCAACCATGCTCCTACTACTAAAAAAGCACAAAGAAAAAAAGAGGGGACCCCTTACCCTACCCGCTGCGGCGCGAGCGCCGGAGCAGGAGGGAAGGGGCCAACGGAGGCTTTGGTTGGCGGCAGGTGCGGCAGGATGTGGAGGGAGACGGCGGCGGAATCTACGGAGGAGGCATGTCCGTCTCTTTTTCAAGGCACCGGTTGACTCTAGGGAGTTGTACGTGATTGGTGAATTGGCAGGGCAGGACACACTCGAGCTCGAGCAAAGTCTTAAGCTGATGTGACAGCAAGTTAAAAAGGGGACCGTAAAAGTAGTCCACATCCACGTCCCTGTAAAAATCCGAACTGACCGTAAAAATCGCGTTGATGTTTTACATTGCCGCAGACACATGCTGTCTCCACCCGATCAGGTTTATATTAAAATTAAAAAGGAGAATATATATATAAGAACAGAAGGAAACTGTGTCCCTGAAGTCTGAACTATGCATCACGCAAGGTTTCATCGCAAGGAAGCAAAGCAAACGTTCTGCCCGTTGGCGGCGGCAGCATTCGCGTGCGCGTGAAAACGCTTCCGGCGTGACGCGCCGCCGTTCGTTCGGGTGGGGGAGCTGGAAAGAGAGACTGGGATTATTAACAAATTAATTAAGCATGGCAGGTCCTCCTGATCGATCAGGTGTTCGTTTGGGCCGGGCCCCGCAAGTTTAGCATTCCGTGCGGTGCGGGGTAATCAACCCGGCGGCGTAACACTCGTGCCTCCCTCCTCGTCGTCGTAGCTGGAAGAAGCGTACGCGCATCGGCGTGCCCCATGTGTGTGTGGTGCTGGTCCAGCGCAAGTGCACGCGACGGCGCCGTCGTGTACGAGCTGCTGCTGTGTCGACCTACACCTACTACTACAGCTGTCTGAATTGCTGATTCCTACGGTGACAATCGACAACGATCAGTATCTTGTTTGCAGAAATGTATAGACATGAACATGTCTATATATTTTTTTGAACAAAATGTCTATATATTAGAACCATCGCGTTTCACATTATAGCTAGGAATTTTCCAAGGCTTTTTTTTTTGGCGAGGATCGGTGTAGGGTTAATAATTCCAAGATATGGGCACTAATATATCCGATCCAAATGATGAACCTGACGAGCATGACGTTGACATGATGGACAGTATGGAACACCAACCGCGCCCAAGGGTACCCAACCGCGATTAAGAAACGGTACGAATCGGCACGTTGTTTATATTATTCTATAAAGATCGGACGGTACGATTGCGGCCGATGGAGAAATCTGATCCACTAGAAGCCTGTGACGTGCACCGTCGATCGGGCTTGCGTTTCAGTTCAAGGCCTCAAGGCTCTAGCAAATGCAGCAATCAGCTGTACGTGTGATAGCTCCAGCGAGCAATCGGGACTTGGATTGATCCGCAGCAAGCAGCTACGTTAGAGTTCAGTCATTATATTATATTTCAGTATAGAGAAATCAATTCTATGCGCGCGTACGTCATGACATAGGACATAGTCGATCAAATGAAGAAAATGATATGCACATGAAGTATTTGCTCATACCGGATTACTGGGCATATGACATATAGATTGGGTATGTGAGTATGCACAGGAGTATGTGAACATATTCATCTTATACACATAATACTGAAATATGACCACACTAATATTTATAGACTAGGGGTATTTTTTGTTTTCCGTATAGTTTGTATAATTATTAGATGAACATGAACATAATAAAAATGATAAATGAATATATAGACATGCACGTAGCGGTATACATGTGTGTATAAATCCCTCTTAGTATTTTAAAAAAAATATAATATTGGAGACTCTGTCATTATACTCAACGACCTGCATTTGGAACTAGAGAGAGCAACACTGATACGCTTTCTCTAAGTCTAACCGGTCTTGGTTTAGAACATACGACAACTTCAACCTGCATCTCATAAATAGTGCAATCTTAATTTTTAGATAGATTAGTGGTGGAATAAAATAAGTTTATATCCTTATTTGTTCCTGAGTACTTAATTACTCCCCTTCGTTCCAAATTATTTGTCATTTTATTTTTTCTAAATACATTCTTTTTGTTATGTACCTAGATATATATTTATGTCTAGATACATAACAAAAAGTATGCATCTAAGAAAAGTCAAGCGATAAGTAATTTGAAACGGGTGGAGTATGCAAGAGTTATGATCCCAGCCCTAGGATTTTACTTTTTATTACGTATGTTTTTTTTTCCAAACATAAGGATTGTACTTTTTTTGTAGAATAATGTAAGAGAGTACCCGTCTTAGTTTGGAATGTTCGGACCATCAAAGCGAACAAAGAAGACAGGTTTTTGGTGTGCATCCAATTCCTATAATAGTATGATGGTTGTGTGCGTCTTCGTTGGTGTGGTGTGTAGTAGGCCGAAGAGTATCTCTATTGTCATTAAAAAGAATGTACTCCCCCGTCCGAGAATATAGTTTCGTTTAGACTTTTTCAAAGTCAAAATTTTACAACTTTGACCAAGAATACTTTTTAAAATAATTTATTTGAAATAGATAAGGTTACATATTTTGATAGTTGGTTTCATGATAAATCTACCAATATTATTTTTATATTATTAGCATTTATGATTATTTTGTTATTTACGGTCAAAGTTGAAAAGTTTGATTTTAAAAAAGTCTAAACGAAACTATATTCTGGGACGGAGGGAGTACAACGATCCCAATATCTATGATTAATCCGCGCGCCCTCCCTCCCAACTAGAGGATCGGAGGATAATGAAAGGTTAGGATATTTTGACTCCGGCACTAACAACAAAGTGATGACAACCCAACAACCAGCCCCACCTGGATGCATGCACACCAAGAAGTGCTCCCTGACCTACTGAAAAAAACCTGCCTTAAATACACGTCCATGGCAAGATAAGCACTTGTCCACTCATATCTTTAGGTTAAAGTAGGGTAAGGTAGGGTAGGTGTTTATGCGGAAAGCCGGGAATTAGCGGCTGGGGATGAACGGGAATGAGGCTGCCCGCTGCAGGTGTTTTTCCAAGTGTTCCATCGAATTTGGTAGCATGCGAGCTAAGCGTCCTCCGTTTGTCTTGCTGAAAAGCATCGAGCTAGTTCTTGTTGAGTTGTTGTTAGGTTCTTAATATCTTCAACATGAAAAGCAAACCGTCCAGATTCATGTTTTTCTTCAATCACCTTTCACAACTGTTGGATAGGGATCCAACCGTCCAGATGCCTCTCTCTTCTCCTTATTTCTTCTTTCTTTCTCCGGTTCTTTTCTTCCTCGATTCCTCCCATCGCGACCTCCTCGACGCGACGCGGAACAGCGACGTCCCCACCGCTGCCACCTCCGGCCAGTGTACGGTAGCTTTAGCCACCTCCGCCGTCCAACCGTAACCCATTTGGACCGGACGCCCGCGCCGCTTCCACCGCTCGGTTCCGGCGGCGCCCTCGCCGCCTCCGCTCCGCCCGCCGTCTCTCCCGCCTCCACCTCCGACCGCGCGAGCCTCCCAGATGCTCCCTCCATAGTCGGGCACAGGGGTAAGCACCCAAACCCTAACCTTTCCCTAATCTATCTAATGTCACGCCCCCGCCCGAGACCTTGCCCGCCACCGGCAACCACCACCCCCAGTCGGCAGCTCTCTACCGCCTCGCCGGCCGCCCACACACCGCCACCCACCGCTGGTCGATTCTTCCTACCCCGAACCTTCTTCTCTGAGGCCGACAATCATGGAGCCTCTGAATCTCGAAAATCCAGGAACACTAACCATCTCCGCCAGGCACTCCCCCCCCGCCCAACGCCCAACCCCCAGCCTCAACCTGGAACCCGTCGATTGAAGGATCAGCAGAATCTCAACCGAATGAGGAGGAATAAATTTCAAATAGATATGTGTCAATTTTTCTGATAAGTCCATGACAGCTCTAAAATTCGAGCGGTCAACACACAATACCACCGATTGCGCGGGAGGGAGCTCAGCTTGAGCCATGCCCGGCGCGCTGGCTAGACTGATTTACTGATTACAATGTCCAACCACAACCAGCCGTTGTTGGCCTGCCACACGCTAGCAGCTGTGGCACAAATTAAACAGGGTTCATTCAGTTCAGAGCTAGTTATTTTCGGCCCCTACTTTGGGCAATAAGGCCGGCCACAGTGTGCTAGCGATGCCCAAAAATATCGGGACCCACCAAGAGAAAATAAGCATCAGACCCAAAGTGCCGCAGTGTGGGAAAAATCGGCATCGATGCCATCTCTAGATAGGGGACCCACACCGAATAAAAAAAAGATTTTCTTCCCAACCATCAGTTTCCTTCGCGCGAGAAGTATCATGAGCCTGTAATCCGGGATCCCCTGAAATCCCCTCCGCCGCATCCTCCCTAGGTTTCTTCCAACTCAAATCCCCATCTCGATCTCTACCTCCCCAAGGCTAATCAATTTCCCCCTTCCAAAAATATCTTGACCATCGATTCTATTCGCCGGATCTGGTGGCAACGGGAGGAGGAAGAGTTGGAGCAGGCGCTCACAAGGGGAACGGCGGCGGCGGCGGCGGCGGGCGCGGCACCTTGGGGACATGCTAGCAGCTGAGCTGCGCCAGGAAGATGGTGACCTCGGATGGTGTCGCTGCGAGCCTGCGAGATGATGCAAATGGCAACCCGAGCTGTGATGCCCACGGATGGTGTCATATGGATCCGAGTTCAATCGATTTGCTAGGCAATATCACAGGTACTAAAATTCTCCCTTGCTGTACATATTGTTTGAATGTCTAGAGATAAGAGATTTAATATGTAGATGGATGAAGCAAAGCACCTAGCGCCATATTAATGTGAAGTAAAAAAAATTTACTGAATGAATAAAACTTCTGATTCTTGGCATAACAGATAACGACTTTGCTTGATACTAGATCAGAAAAACAAACTGAACTTAATACAAATTAAATGATACATACTGACAATTACAGAGTGCATACATAGCAGAACAAATATTTGAAAGAAAACGAAATTCGTCTAGGCTTGACCTCCTCCAAAACGCTGGAATATATGCTCAACCAAGTCTGCTTTAAGACGATGATGCATATCTCTATCTCGGATATCTTCTTCTATTTCTAGAGCTCTGGAAAACCCATGAATTGGCCCATGTCCATAATTTAACAATGGTGTGGAGGAGGATAGTTCATGGGGTATTGGGGTGATGGGAAATGATGCTGCTGACTAACTTGATTTTGTGGATTGGAACTTTTGATTGCAGAATTCAACATGTTTGTGAAAGATGAAGATGTGCTATCCATGTCTACAAAGAGAAGAAAATTTTGAATGATGGAGAAGTAGAAATTTGTTTGGTTGTGTCCACCGAATGGCACTTTGTATATATAGCATGTTGGCCTGGGTGAAGCAACGGTAAAATGAACGTTGCACAAGGTAGAGTAGAGAAGTAACCGTTGTTCAACTGCCACCCGCTTTACTGTAGCACAATATTTTTTTAATGAGTTGACACCGGCGCAAGAAGGTTCACCGCTCTCCATTTTTTTTTGGCACCACTCAAATAGGAGTGATGCTCAAACCTTCTCTCTCTTCTTTTAGCATTACTCTAGCAACACACTGTGGAGGGCCTAATAACTCGTGGAATGCGACCCGGGAGCTAGCATAAAAGGCGACGCCACCGCCGCTCGCTCGCGCCCGATCGGAAATCGGAATGTGCATGTGCGCGCTTAATTCGTCCCGCGCGAAAATTAAAGCCCGAATGATTTGCTGCATTATTGAGCACTAATAATGCAGTACATTTGATATGATGCTGCCAGCACCAACGTTACGTGGCAGTCGACTGTTCCAGCGCTATCCGACTGTTCAGCAATTCACAACGCAAAAGCGCGTAGTACACGCCCTACCTATCCGTAATCACGATGCCTGCCTCCTGGTGCAAATCTAGCTTTAATTTGCTCCAATCGACAAGAACGATGGGTTAACTAGCTAGGGAGAAGTTTAATCCCGGACGACACCCCCGTGCGTGACAGCAACAATGCGCGGGTACACAGTACAGCACCCGCCACGGGTCAGCAGCGGTACGCCCCCGCGTGTGGGTCCCACCGCCACATGGGAACAAAAAACCGGCGTACGAAAAAGCTCGCTCGCCTTTCCCCCCTCCCCGTCCGTCCGTCCCTCTCGATATCCACTTTCAGAGGAACAGCGATGATTGTGCATGCCCCGTGCCGGACTGAACAACCACTTGGGACTTGCTCTGGGAGCATGACGATGATGATGAGCACGCGGCGCCTCTGATCTGCATCTTCTGCATGGGAGGGGGGGAATCAAAATCAATGGCCTGGACCTGGACCCGAGTAAACAAAGCTTGAATCATTGAGAATATAAGTGGCATCCCAACTGAACCCGGATCCACATCTCATTGTGCAATCCGGACAACCATTTCTCTTCTGCCGGCAGCCACATGTATTCGGTCGGGTATTCGTTCGTATTACTACCATACAAGGGGAGGTTTTTTTTTTACTCATCAGAGAGACTTGAGAGAGTATACACATTGTGTAATTGGATAGTACTTTTGATAATGGCAGCAACACGTGAGGGGACAGCAGGACAGGGGAAACTGAATTTTTCTCATATACTATAATAAGTTTGAGATAATGTCAGTGGTCTTGTATCCATCTGTTAATTATTTCATACTGAAATGCAGTACGAGCTTTGGAGTTTTTTTTTAAAAAAAACTGAAGATGTCTGTCAAAAATAAAATATACCGAGGAACAGAAGCAACGGACAAAGCTGACGGCTGCCACGCTTCCTAGGAGTCACCCAAATTTTGGCATGCCGCACATCACAAATCTGACTCGGAGGGCACAATATCATATTGGGGCGCCTACCTGTCGCTGACACATGGCCGCCGTTTCAGATTTGCAGCACAGCCAGGTCAGTCACTGGGAATGATCAACAAAGTACATCGAATAGTGAGATATAAAGTAAAAGTAGAGTAATTTAAAGGTGAGAAACTAGGACCATCCTAAAAGCTTTTACTACTTGTTTAATCCAAATCGCTAATCGTACTGCTGGCTTTACGAATGATGAATGATAGGCTCAAGGCCGTCTTGTTTTCTTTTCGTTGTTTTTTTTTTAAAAAATAAATGATGATTGCTCAAGGCAAAGATGGGTATCCAAAAACTATCATCATGCATGATTGACCCTAATCCTCCTCCCATCGAGGCCCCGCGTCATAAACAACCAACGCAAGGTGATCAGCAACGGTAGGACACGAGACAAGATCTGCTCATCTTTTCGAGATAAAACACCTAACAAACAACGCATGGCAGTGACTGATGAGTAGATCAAATTATTTGGACAGTACGAACACGGAATGATCCAGCTGCGAACCTGCCCTTTTTTTTCGCTTATTAACTCCTCGTCCAATCATTGTCCGGTCAGAATCTTACACCTGTGATTTAAAAAATAACAAAGTTTTCAGAAAAAAATTAACCTGATGTGAAGTGTTCTTAAGTAGGTGTGATGTTACTGTTCGCTCATTAAACAATCCCTCGTAAATATCCGGCAGATGCTTCGTCGATATCTTGTGGCCCGCGACGTCGCGGCTGATGATGCCGCAGCTGTGCCATACTGGATTTATTTTTTTCATTTCTCCCGGTCCTTTTCGTGTGTGTTTCAGGAGGTGGGGTCACAGGGAGGCTAATCGGCCATCGGTGGCTAATTGTTTTCAGAACTACTAACTGATCGCAGCGACGCCACTAGTCACGTGAAAAATACCCTCACACGCGGCAGAAATAACGTGCTTTGTGACCTGGAACTATTTCCCATCATGAGGCTCGATAGACCAACTAGAAATCCTACTCCTTTCATTCACGTCAAAAGGATCTAGCAATATCGTAGTAAAAAAAAATCATGGAGAACAAGATCTCTATGACATCTATGTGTACCATCGTTTGAGTAGCCCAGCTGCTCGTATTTTTCTAAATTTATTTCAAAATTTTAACCAGTTCTATTCTTTGAGTGATAACGCTATGCTCATTGATAGTGAGGCATTAATGATAAATTCGTCGATCTCGATGATTTACTAGCTCAATATTTTAAATGTGCTAATAAAAGTAGAGTTGTGCACATCACGTGTTTATGCCCATGCATGTCATGAAAAGTTTCAACCTAGAAAAGAAGTTTGCTGAGTGGGCTGAAATGACGGATTGCTAATCGTTGTACAACTATTCTCCATCGAGAATTTGAATCCCTCTCTTTTCGTCCTCTCGACTGATTTGGTGGGTTTGAATCTGACTTTGGATTTTCAAATGGATAAATTTTCAAATGTATAAACGTAAGAGATAAATCCGATTGCGCTAAGAAAAGGTAATATCTTTCTTTCACTCCTCGCAAAGAATCAGTGCTGGATAAACAAAAGGTGATATTTTTAGGGCGCATAAACAATATCCCGATAGCAATCATCACACCACTGACACAACGACACGAACAACATACTCCCAATCTCACTCAGAAGGAAAAAAAGAAAAGAACGAAAGGTTTCGCAACGTGTAAAGTTGGGCCCACACGGTGGAGCAAGGCTGGGCTTTGGGCCTTTGTTAAGGCCGAGATGGATTGGACCGCTTTGAAAAAGGGACCATCAAGGAAGGAAAACAAACTAATAAATCCAGTCAGTCTCTCTCTCGAAAAAAAAAGAACTAAATCCAGTCATGTAAAAGGAGTGAATGTGTTTGTGACCAGTCGCTAGCGCTATAAATCCTGTCCCGCGTCTAGGCACCCGCGATTCTCTGATCCGGTCCGTGCCGCGAGGCAAGCAGGCTAGCGGCCGATGATGGCGCCTCGACGACGTCGACGGCCGGCTGGCCCGTAGATGATGCACTCGCACATCGATCAGCAGGCTCGCTCCATGCATGCGCTTGTGCTTTGAGCTCGTCTTCGTCTCAACAAATCCCCCGGCCCCTTGACCTCGTCTTCGTCTCCATTGCCAGATGCATGCCCAGATTTGTTGGATCGTGGTGCTACTGAGGTTTGAATGTGGCTGTAGTTTCAGGTATACCAGATCACCTACTTCAAACTCTCTTTCAGATCTCAACTTGTCTACCTGCAACTTCATTCGCTGTTGGGCTTTGGACAACTGTTGATGAATCAATGTCATCAATAGGTTTTTGTCTTTGAGCCAAGCTTCCAAGTCTGGTATTGAGCAGGCCTCCTTCCAAGTCTGGTATTGAGCAGGCCTCCAAATTTGTGGTGCCGAAATGTCTTGGTGGATGGCCATATAGTATCTCAAATGGAGTACGTGCCAAAGCTGAGTGGAACGATGTGCTATACCATAATTCTGCTAGTGGCAGCCATTTACTCCATTGTTTTGGGCATGAGTGTACAAAGCACCTCAAGAAGGCTTCCAAGCACTGATTCAGCAGCTCTGTCTGACCATCAGTTTGTGGGTGATAGGAAGAGCTCATCAACAATTGTGTATCATATAGTTTGAGTAATTCTTGACAGAGATTGCTTGTAAATAGTGGATCTCTGTCAGATATTATTTCTTTAGAGAGGCCATGTAATTTGTAGACATTGTTCATGTATGTCCAAGCAACTTGAAGTGCAGAAAATGGATGTGACAATGCCATGAAATGTGCATACTTGGTGAACTTATCCACAACTACCATGATCACATCCATTTTGTTGGAAACAGGCACACCTTCTATAAAATCCATACTAACTGTTGCCCAAGGTTTAGATGGTACAGGCAAGGGCTGTAGCATACCTGGCACTTTGATGTGCTCACTATTGGCTTGTTGGCAAATTGTGCAAGCACTTATGTATTCTGTGATGGATGTTCAACTTAACAGTCTCCACAAAACTCTAGTATATCATAATTACGTGAAACAGAGAGTATTTTCATGCACTTTAGAATTCGGTGGGGGTTGTTGAATTTATTTAAGATTTACTTTTGATAAAATATAATTAATTGATCCATGAATTCCAAAAGTCTATCTCAATGTTAAGAGTAATGGCTGGTGGCATTAATATACGTGTAACGAAAGTCATAAGATCCATGCAAAATGCTTTAACAGCCTTAACACCATGGTGCATGCGTTGCAACTTGCAAGTCATGAAAGCCATGCTGGCAGGGGCGGAGCTATGTTGGGGCGAGCTGGGGCGGCCGCCCCAGCTAAATTTGAGAGTGCACGAGTATATACCTTTTTTTCTCCGATGAGTTTTTAGGTACGACCGCCGGGAATCGGCAGCAGCCATGGCGGCGTTGGCGTCCTGTTCTTCAGACGGAATCGCAGGACGGAGAAAGAAGAAGAGGCGAAGGGCCATCGGACAACGGGGCCTTAGGCTCCTTTCGGCCCACAGACCACTGGCCCAATCGCCTAAAATAGGCCCATTCGCCAGGCAAAGGCAATGCAGCAAAAAAAGGCAACGGCAATGCTTAAGGCCCAGCAGCCTAAAATAGGCCCATCCGCCATCATAGACATGCTTGAGTATTCTTATGATGTTAACCGGCACTTGAGTTCTTTCTAAAAAAAACCAGCACTTGAGTTGAATTATGTGATCACTTTATTATAACTTGCTATTTGCTAATTGATGTATTTATCCAATTTACATGTTCATCTATTTCTTATTTCTATTTTTTGCATTTTACCATGTATGGTGTATTGGTGCAAAGACCATCAATTTATTCTTTAAACTTGAGGTAATATCTCAACTTGGCATTAAAATTATGTGATTGCAATATATGGATGCATTAATGCGATCGGAATTACAATGTTCTTGATTTCGGTTTAGTCGGTCATTAGAAGTTCACCCCAGCTTAATTTTTTTTCTGGCTACGCCACTGCATGCTGGCATGAGGTGCATGCAATGCACGATGTGCTAACTGCTGCATGAAGTGCATGCAACGTACTAAACTCCGTTTCAAAATACTTATTATTCTAGGTTTTTTTACATATATTTCTTTTATTATGTATGTGAACATACTAATTATCTAAGTGCATAACAAGGAGAATGTATAAAAAAAAACAAGTATTTTGAAATAGATAAAGTACTTGGGTTAATGCTTCCTTTGCACATATGAAAAGCCATACGGGTGCATGGTGATACACTTTCACCTTGAGATTCCACTTCGTACGCCGTTAAATAATCCCTCGTAAATATCCCGCAGATGCTTGGTCGATTTCTTGTGGCCGGCGACGACGTTGCGGCTGATGCCGCAGCTGCCGTACTGGATTTATTTTCATTTCCCCCGGTCCTTTTCGCGTGTGTGCTTCAGGAGGAGGGAAGGCTAATCGATAACCTGTGGCTAGTTCACAATTTGGCAACTATCTTACCGCCATCAGAATAGTTCATACTCTAATTATGTTTTCTGAAATTGTTTTCAGTGCTATACATGTAATAATCTTATAGCAGTGATGCCACCAGTCACGTGAAAACACCCCACACGCGGCAGAAATAACGTATACGTAGTACCGGCAACTAGCAACGGAACTTGTGGCCTGGAAGGCTGGAACTATTCCCCATCACGAGGCTCGACGGACAAACTGGAAATCGCACCTTTTCTTTCATTCACGTCAGTATCTAGCAATATCGTTGTAGGGTGTGTTTAGATCAAGATGAACTGACTGAATTGGGAAAGAATTAGAGAAGAATTGGTGTAAATGCAGATGAATAGTGAGAGGTGATGTGAGGTGATGTGATAGATGATGAGATGTTTTTTTGCAAACTTTTTGAGATCTAAACACACCGGTAAAGAAAATCTCTAGCGGCTGCCACCCTGGCGCGTCCCGACAAAGACGCAACCGGCCTCTTATCCCAAAAGCTATCGTTTACGCCACCAAACCCTCTTTCCTCCTATCACCCCTGCTCTCCTCTCAATTTCATTTTCGCCTTCTTGTTGGCCTTCCACCAAGCTTCCAAAGACATTTTTTCCTTCCCCAAAACCTTCACAAATTTGGACTTCTAATTATTTCCCCCTCCCTATCCATTCTGTTAACCCTTTAGAAGATGGGGTTCAAGCTGCTCTGGCTTTACTCCTTCCTTCCAGCTCTACTGAAACTCACATATCTAAGTTTCTCTTCACTATGTGGTACATCTGGAGAGCTCGAAATGATGCTCGTTTCAATGAAAAAACTTGGACTCCTTTTCAGGTTCAGAGACAGGTATCGGCTCATCAACAAGAACACATTGCAGCCACTCAGGATGATCTACAAAAATCAATCTGATATCCCTCCTAACCTGAACTCTAATCTGTTTTGCAGGGACAACCACCACTCACAGCTCCTTACTTCGTCACCCACCACTAATATTCTTTGCTATGTTGGTGCTTCTACTCTCCCAGACAATGGTTTTCCATTGCCCAGATCAGCTGGTTTGGGTATATATATTATTAACAGAAATGTTCAGCCCTTCAATTACATATATATCAGAGATTCTTTGCAGGAAACTCACTCAGTCATTGCTGCTGAACCAACAGCCTTGGCTTTGGCGGCAATTGTTCTTCACCAAATGGATTTCTGTCAAGTTTCATTTCTTTCAGATTGTGCACAACTGGTGGCTACTCTCAACTCTGCTGATTTCTCCAATCTTCCTGATTGGAGAATGCTTCCTCTCCTACAGATTTTCAACGACTACACCAGAAACAAGAGTCCTCAAGTTCAGAACATAGATAGAACCTGTAATCACACAACAGATACTTTGGCTAGATTAGTTTTTTCTTCTCCTGCTGTTCAATTTTAGGACTATGTACCCACTTGCTCTTATTAGCATCCTGATTCTCAGTGCCCCCTTCTGGCTGCACTGAATTCTGTACCCCTTGTTTATACAAGGATCCTAGGAGCATCTTGCTGCTAATTTAATGAAAGGTTTGTTGTTAAAAAAAAGCTGGTGTAACATTTATTTATTGGAATACTTTTTTGTTTCGAAATGCTTAATAATGCATCACTTCATTTTTTTATATCCTTATTATAGAGAAATATAGGAAAGGGTTAGGAAATATACATGTGCATGATAAACATTTGTATCTTTTCCTCCCTTTCTTACCTCCAAGAAAAAAATCTAGTACAAAGAAAGATGTTTATACATGCGCGTGCACAATCATCACCATAAAAAGCACATACGCAGGCACGTAAACTGTACTTTATTTTTTCCCCGTGTTGTTTACACCCGTGTATTCCGTACACATTGTCATCTTTATGTCCTTTTGGGCCCCAAGAAGATGGACAGACGTAAAATGCCTCACCAAATTTCATTGTTACAAACCAAAAGGCTGAGAGTGATAAGTTTCATGGCGGGGTCATAGCAATGTTGGTCTGTTGTCCTAGATATCTCTATCTCGGATGTGATTGGTAGAGTGCATAACCATTATCCAGACTTCTGCAATGCACCTTGTCAGTGTTTTGTAGCCCGCACATGGCGTTAGCCAGGCTTACCAAGAACACAAATGAGTTACGTTTCCAGCTATGCAGGCTAGCTTAAACCTTTCTGGGTGAGTCGTTTCACCTCCTGTGAGCCTCCGCCGCCGCACCGTGCTCCTCCTCCGCCTACTCAAGCTATGCACCTCACCAATCAAAATCACATATTTGCACATGCCAAAATCCTTATGCACAGTGGCGAATCCAGAGTCAGAGGTAAGGTGGGGCTCATCTACCCATCCTTCTTCTTCTTCCCTCTCTTTTTCCTCTTTCTCGTCTTCCTCCTCCCTCTTTTCCTTCTTTTCTTCTTCATCCACGATCACAAATTGTTGGAGGGGCTTAGGAGGGGCTCCATGGGGTTTCCAGCGGTAGGGGAGGCTGAAGCCCCACCCGACCCACTGCTGGATTCGCCCCTGCTTATGCACCCTACCAAACACGAGCTAAATGCTAAGCTTAGCCAGGTTTAGGTTGGCCATGAG
Organism: Cenchrus fungigraminus; assembly: GCA_036936925.1. Lineage (NCBI taxonomy): Eukaryota > Viridiplantae > Streptophyta > Magnoliopsida > Poales > Poaceae > Cenchrus > Cenchrus fungigraminus. Next base: position 42,008,351 of record CM072773.1, read on the forward strand.
CTTATCTTAGCCAGGCTTCAACCTATACACCCTATCAATCACTCCCATAGTCTCCAAGGTCCGCCATGTTCTTGGGCCACGTCACCTGCAAACATCGGCCGTTGGATCATCCATCTGCGGTCCAACGAGGGCGGACCATCTCTCAACCTCAGGCTGTCAGGCATCTTCTCGACGCTTCGCACGACCAGCGTGTTTAGATTCCTCCCAAAATTTTTTTGGGAAAAAGAATCTTTGCATGCATGAAAGACTAAATGAAGTCTATTTGAATTTTTTTCATAGATGGGTGTAACTTTACGTGATGAATAATAAGCATAATTAATTTAATAATTTGCTACAATAATGGTACAGTAACTGTTTTTAAATCGGGTGGTTAAAACACTTATTAGACTCTTCTAAGAAAATTTAGATAGAGGTGTGGAGGTAATTTTATAAATTACTTTTATTTAATACCCTTAATTATTGATCAATGTCGTATTTAATACTTAAAAACTTTTTGGTAAACACGTTGGACATCCTCCTCGCGAGTTCTGGCGGCGGTGCCGTTCTGCTCTCTTCCTCTCTGCGTCCGCTTCCCCCTCCGTCCTCCGCTCGCTGCCCCATTCGGACAGAGCGTAGTGCAGCGGTGCCGGCCCCTCCTCCCGGACGAATCCAGCGCGGGCTCCTGCCGCTCCCTGTCCCTGGTGCATGCGTGCGTGCTCTGTTTTTGTTTTTTTAAGACGTGCAAAGCACGTTTTTCATTAAGAGAGGAGAAGAAACATCCGTTCTGAATACAAGAGGCATGCGGCCTAACGAAAAAAGAGATTACACCGTCCGCACCGGGCGAACACCTAAAAGCCTAGCGAGCGGGAGGAATTTCGCACGCGCCAAAGTCCTAGCCTCCTCCAGGATCGCCGGAACTAGCGCCACCGGCATGAGAGCTTCCTTGTCGTGAACGCGCCGGTTCCGTTCCTTCCATAGCGACCAAGCGACCAACCAGACGAAGGAGTCGAAACCCTTCCTCCGTGACTTAGCGACTTGTTTCCTGATGGAGCACCACCACTCGGCGGAGCACCACCACCGTGCTCTGTTTTTGATTTCAGGCGTGTGTGATTCCGTATCTGTTTGCTCACTTGTTCGAGGGGTGCTTTCCCGTTGGGTGTAGTCTCTACCTTGTACCAAGCTGTGCGTTCACCCGATGCTCGATAAAATGTCTGAGAGGAGCTCGCATTTTGTTGGCTGATTGCTATGCCATTCAAGATTAATGCTGCTGATTTTATTCCTGACCCATTTTGTGTCATCAAAGCATAAGCAGACCATTCCTCTCTGTTTGCATGATCCTCCTAAGAGTGTATAGGTTTATTCAGTGGGAACTCTTACAAATGCATCACTCGTGATCTTTACAAAGACCTCCAGTTGCACAAGTGCATGTCGTGTCCTGCATGTGAGGTGCTAAAAGTCTAATTCTCATCACAGAAAATGCAATGATCTAGCCATCTAGGTGCATGTAATTGCCTAGCAGATGCGTCACCAATTAGACCAAAATCCATATGCTTTGAATTCCAACAAGAAGTAACTTAAAAGTGGTAATAGTAAGCACTTTTTCTCAGTGGCGAATCTAGGATTGGGAGGTAGGGGGGCTCTCCTTCATATTCTTCCTCCTCCCTCCTTCTTCTTCCTCCTCCTCCTTCTTCCTCCTCAAAATTTGTATGGAAAACTTGAAGGATTACCATTGTATCCAGGGTGGTAGGGGGGCTGGAGCCCCCCTGACCCACCGCTGGATCCGCCGCTGCTTTTTCTATATACATCTAAAATTATTTTGCAAGGTTTTTGTTGAGGGATGTGGACTGTGTTAGATACTCCCTCCGAAAATATTTGTCGTTGTTGACTTTTTCTTACAACTTTGACCATTCGTCTTATTCAAAAAATTATTACAAACATGTAGAAGGATAAGTCAAATTTAAAATACATACAATAGTAAAACATATAGCAAACAAAATAAATTGTTGTTGCACAATTTTTTGAATAAGACGAATGATCAAAGTTGTAGAAAAAAATCAATAACGACAAGTATTTCGATACGGAGGGAATACCTCATAGGCTCATACCTGATCAACAGATCCATCTGGTGACCCATGTAGGTCATCGAGCTCTCGTGAAGACTCGCGTGTAGTACCGCTCTCTGTAGTACCTTCTCCCACCTTCCTTCCTCCTCCTCCTCCGTAGATCCCGCCGTCGTCTCCCTCCACATCCCGTCGCACCTGCCGCCGACCAACGCCTCCGCTGGCCCCTTCCCTCCTGCTCCGGCACTCGCGCCGCAGCGGGTAGGGTAAGGGGTCCCCCTTTTCTTTTTTCTTTTTAGTAGTAGGAGCATGGTTGCTCCCCTGGCCGTGATCTCCTTCGCTGTCATCGTGGCGGCTACTGCAGTCACCGCCGTCATCGTCGATGGAGCCCCGGTTGAGGTACGTCTAAATAATTTCTCTCCTCCCTCTCGTCTTGTGGATCTCTCCGCCTCCCTCACTGACGAGGGCCTGGATTAGGGCCCCTTAAGCAACAAGATGATCAAACCTGGAGATGGAGTCCTCTGACACCATTGACAATGTGAAGGCTAAGATCCAGGACAGGGAGGGATGCAGATCTTCGTCAAGACCCTCACCGACAAGACTTCCCCACTTCCGAGTATCTTCCGCCTCGCCTGAGTACGCCTCGTCTTCGAGCACTCTCCGCTTCGCACGAGTACTCTCCGCCTTGCACGAGAACGCTTTGTCTCCGAGTACGCTCCGCCTCGCCTCCGACTACCCGCTCGCGCGAGTAACCTCCGTCTCCGACTAAGACGAGGTCCACGTGGGGGAGCCGGAGCATGGGTCCGGGGCCCCACACGAACGTGGCGCCGCCTCAGCCCCTAAGCTTCTTCGCAACGACACGCGTGACGCCGGTTTCCACGCCATGCAAAGACCGCAGCTGGCACGATGGGAGGACGGCCCGGTCTGACAAGAGCCGTAATGGCGCACAGTGCACCTCCCACGACCTCCGACACGCCGTCACATCCAACGCCAGCTGCACGCCACCCCGTCAGAACGCGCACTCGATTACCATCTATCAGCACTTAGGCCATAACGTGGCAGACCTTAGACGCACTCAAGAAGGCTGAGTCACCATGTGAACTACTCGGAGGAGGTGCCAAGTGCCCGGAACGAACAGTGGCAACAGCACACGCGGCGGCTTCCGACGACACCACAGCTCAACGCCCTCCCACGCCGCCTGACGGACATCAATGACGGAAAAGACTTCACAACGCCATAGCACTGTAGCTTATTTTCATTTTCCCTCTTTGCCCCTCGCCCTTGTGACTATAAAAGGGGGAGGAGTGCAACCGACGGAGAGGCTGACCGATCACCAAGTTTGTAACCCCTACTACAGACATTCCCGGCATAGGAACACGAGTACTCGGAACTAGACGTAGGGTATTACTCCCCGGAGGCCCGAACCAGTATAAAACCCTTGTGTCTCCCGTGTCAACCATCCGGATCCGATACACGATTCGATACAAATCTACTGCCGGCGGCTGAGAACCCCGACAGTTGGCGTGCCAGGTAGGGGCACATCGTGTGTCTCGCCGAACCACACCAGCGATGGAGGGCCGCGGAGTTTCGTTGACTCCCGGCGCCAACGTGCATTTCGGCTCCCTCGGCTTCGTCTATACCGGGACGACGGAGTCCGTCGTCGGGAGGATTTTCTCCCGACCCGCGCGTCCCACCGCCACGACGGCGGCGGCGGCGCGAGCAGCTTTCATCCGTGGTTTCACGGACGAGTCGATCATGGCCCTGCTATGGCCTAACCCGACGCAGAAGCGCTTCAGGCTCGCTGCCTTCCACCTCACCGACCTCGCCTTCCATGCCAGCGGGTCTGAGCCGCTGACCTGGGGGGAATTCATGGAGCGGTACGATGTCCTGTACCCCCAAGGGCAGTCAGGCCTCCAGGACGACCTAGTGACAGCCTACGTAAACGAGCTGAGGGCGTCCTACGTCGCCCCGGGCTCTGCGGTCGCACGACGGGGGCCACCGGCGCCCCCACCGGACTTCACGTGAGAGTGTAACGTCCTGGAGGCCCGCACCGCCACCAGCTCAACAGACGGCGAGGAGAACCCTCGTCACCGCAACGGGGACGCCCAGCGTCAGGCGCATCTCGACGAGATCGCTGAGGCCAAGCGCCAGCTCGATGAAGAGCTGGCAAACCTTCACCAAGCACTTGGCGAGGAGGAGGAGCCCCAGCAGAGCCAACACCGCGAGCAGGAGGCGGAACAACTAGCACCGCGAGCTCGCGCTCGGGCGCGGGACGTGAACCGGCGCATCAACGAGGATGCCGCCGTCGACGATGACGGCACGTCGCGCTTCAGGCGTGCATCGCAGAACCTTGCGGCAGCAGCCATGCTCTTGCGTGGCTGCCCCGAGCCGGCCACACCCGAGGAGAAGAGGGTTCGCCAGCAGCTCAAAACCCTCCTCGAGACGGCGGCCGCACAGCAGGCTGAGAGCTCGGCATCACGTGCGCGTGAGGTGCGAGGTGCGCCGTCCATGCGATGCCAAGACCGGGCTGGCGAACCGTCAGTCAAGTCGCGACTGGGGCACAACCGTGACGCTCGCGACACGCTCGAGGCTCATCGCTGGGCCGCTGGCGACGACAACTATGACTACGGCTATGGCAGCAACGACGACGGCCGTGGTAAGCGTGACGAGCACCCTTCACGCCGACGCCATAGCCAGAGGCATGGCGGACGATACGACAGTGACGAAGATCGTGACCGAAGCTGGTCGCCCGATCCAAAGGGTCCTTGCACCTTTGGTCGGAAGGTGCAACACGCAAAGTTCCCCTCGCGTTTCCGGGCTCCAACAGCAGTGTCGAGATATGACGGAGAGACCAACCCTAGCGTGTGGTTGGAGGACTACAGGCGCGCGTGTCGGGCGGGCGGAGCGACGGATGATCTGTTCATCATCAAGAACCTACCGCTCCACCTCGCCGACTCTGCACGGACCTGGCTCGAGCACCTGCCGCGTGGCCGGATTAACAGCTGGAAGGACTTGCGGGAGACGTTCATCAGCAACTTCCAGGGCACGTACGCCCGACCCGACAAGCAGTGGGAGCTGCGCAACTACAAGCAGCAGCCGGGGGAGAGCCTGCGCGACTACATCAGGCGTTTCTCTAGACGCTGCACCGAGCTTCCCACCGCGACCGACAACGACGCCATCTCGGCGTTCTAGAACAGCACTACCTGCACCACCCTCATCCACCGGCTTGGGTGTAGGACCCCGAGGACTACTCGGGAGATCCTCGACATCACGACCAACCACGCCGACGGGGAGGAAGCGATCGTAGCAACATTGGTTCCCCTACCGAGCAAGGGGAAGCAAGTCGTGGACGCCGGTGAGGGGCCTTCCTCGAGGTCCAGGAAGAAGAAGAAGGGCGGCAAGCGTGGTCGCGACGACAACATCGTTGTAGCGGTTGAGCGCAAGGCGACGCGTCCCAAGAACAATCAGGGTGGTCCCCCAAGGGATCATTTCGAGTGGCTCTTGGAGGCACCATGCACCCATCATGAGACGCCCGTCAAGCATGCACTCAAAGATTGCCGGCTGATGAAGAACTACGTCAACGACACGCTCAAGCCCAAGACGGCGGATCCCCCAAAGAAGGCAGCACCACCTCCCGAGAACGACGACGAGGAGGAGGAGGTGGTTTTCTCTCGTGTGGATGGAGCGGTCCACATGATCTTTGGCGGGGCACCGGCACGACCGTCGAGGCGCAAGGAGAAGCTGATCAGGTTCGATCACCTTCGACCGAACGGACCACCCCAACCACGTACCGCAGCCAGGGTGCTACCCCCTCGTGGTGGCTCCACTGATCGAGACAAAGCGGGTCCACAAAGTGCTGATGGATGGAGGGAGCGGGCTCAACATCCTGTACATGACGACGCTCGACAGCATGGGCATCTCGCGGTCCCGACTGCGCCCATCGCCGACTCCTTTCCACGGGGTCATCCCCGGGAAAGATGCGCTCCCGATAGGGCAGATTGATCTGCCCGTCACGTTCGGGATGTCGCAGAACTTCCGCACAGAAATCCTCACCTTCGAAGTGGTGGGGTTCTCGGGGACGTACCACGCCATCCTCGGGAGGCCGGCCTACGCGAAGTTCATGGCCGTGCCCAACTACATGTATCTCAAGTTGAAGATCCCTGATCTGAAGGGGGTCATCATAGAGGGGACTACGTTTCAGTACGCATACGAATGCGATACTGAGTGCTTTCAATTCGCTGAAACACTCATCCGGTCTGAGAAGCTCCACACCGAGCCTCCCTCGGAGGACCAAGATATCCCCGAGTCATCCAAGCGAGCGGCCTGCTCCTTCGAGCTCGCCAAGGATGTCAAGGATGTGGCTGTCACCGATGATGGCCACACGCTCTGTATCGGGACGGCACTCGATCCTAAATAGGAAAGCGCGCTCGTCGACTTCCTCAAAGCGATCCTCGACGTGTTCGCATGGAAACCCTCCGACATGAAGGGGATCCCGAGAGAGGTTGCCGAACACAAACTGAACATCAAGCCGGGATCGAAACCGGTCAAGCAGCGCCTGCGCCACTTCAACGACGACAAGTGCAAAGCCATAGGCGAGGAGATCAAGAAGCTCCTTAGTGCAGGGTTCATTCAAGAAGTGTTCCACCCCGAGTGGCTAGCTAACCCTGTACTTGTAAAGAAGAAGAATAAGAAATGGATGATGTGTGTTGACTACATGAGCCTTAACAAGGCATGTCCCAAGGATCCGTTTCCTTTGCCTCGCATAGATCAGGTAGTCGATTCAACGGCAGGGTGCGAAACCCTCTGTTTTCTCGATGCATACTCCGGGTACCACCAGATCGCGATGTGCATAGCGGACCAACTCGCAACATCCTTCATCACTCCCTTTGGCGCTTATTGTTACAACTCGATGCTGTTCGGGCTCAAGAACGCGGGTGTTAGATTTCAAAGATGCATGCAGCGCGTTTTCGGCAATCTCATAGGGCGAATAATCGAAGCATACGTCGATGACCTTGTCGTCAAGTCAAAGAAGACAGGCGACCTGATCCCCGATCTTACGGAAGTATTCGCGAAGCTGAGAGAGCACAGGGTGAAGCTAAATCCCGAAAAATGCGTTTTCAGGGTTCCGAGGGGCATGCTCCTTGGCTTTGTCGTGTCCGAACGCGGCATTGAGGCTAATTCCGAGAAGATCTCAGCCATCACTAACATGTGCCTGATCCAGAACCTGAAGGGCGTGCAGCGCGTCACAAGATCTCTCGCTGCTCTCAGTCGGTTCATCGCTCGACTCGGAGAGCGAAGCCTACCACTGTACCGCCTGATGAAAAATTCCAACCACTTCACCTGGACGCCCGAGGCTCAGGAAGCGCTCGATAAACTCAAGAATCTCCTGAAGAGTCCACCCGTACTCACGGCACCGATGCCGGAAGAGCAAATGCTCCTATACGTGGCTGCAACGACGCAGGTCGTGAGCGCTGCTCTGGTCGTTGAATGAGAAGAGCCTGGGAAATCACTTAAGGTACAGCGGCCCGTTTATTTCGTAAGCGAGGTTCTCTCCGACTCGAAGACCCGCTACTCTCAAATTCAGAAGCTCGTGTACGCTGTCTTGATCACCAAACGTAAGCTCCGGCATTACTTCGACCAGCACCCCATCACAGTGGTGTCCAAGTACCCCCTCGGGGAGGTGATCCAGAATCCTGAGGCCGAGGGGAGGATAGCTAAGTGGGCCCTCGAGCTGATGGGGCAGAACGTGACTTATGCACCGCGCAGTGCCATTAAGTCACAGGTATTGGCGGATTTCGTCGCTGAATGGACAGAGATTCAGACTCCGCCAGCACCAATCAAGCACGAGACATGGACAATGTACTTCGACGGCTCAGTCATGAAGGAGGGAGCAGGGGCAGGCCTTGTCTTCATCTCGCCTTTGGGCGTGCGTATGGAGTACATAGTTCGACTGCATTTTCCTACCTCCAACAACGTAGTCGAGTACGAAACGCTCGTCAACGGCCTTCGGATCGCGGTCGAACTCGGAATCGGCCGCCTCGAGATCCGTGGGGACTCTGAGCTTGTTGTAGATCAAGTGATGGAGGAGAAGAATTGTGTCGACCCCAAGATGACGGCCTATTGTCGAACTGTGCGTCAGCTAGAAGACAAGTTCCATGGGCTCGAGCTTCATCATGTGCTGCGCGATAATAACAAAGCTGCAGACATCCTCGCCAAGGCAGCATCAAGCCGCAAGGCCGTACCGCACGGTGTGTTCACTAGCGATCAGCACGCACCGTCTGTCCGAGTAGATGGGGAGCAACAACTAGAGTCGGAGGAGACGGAAGTCATGGAGATTGACCAACCACAAGAGCTGAACTTAGAAGATCCTGACAGGCGTTTCCCAATCCTCGAATGGTTAGTCGAGGGGAGGTTGCCCTCCGACCAGACGGAAGCACGTCGCATCTCGTGGTGAGCCAAATCTTATGTCCTTATCGACGGTGAGCTCCACAAGCGGGGCACAACAGATATACTCATGCGCTGCATTCAGAGAGACCAAGGCCGAGACTTGCTTCAGGAAATCCATGCCGGCACATGCGGACACCACGCCACCGCGAGAACCTTAGTCGGAATAGCGTTCCGACAAGGTTTCTGTTGGCCCACGGCGCTCGCAGACGCCAAGGACATCGTGCGTCGTTGTGCGGGCTGTCAGTTCTACGCCCGACAGACTCATCTCCCGGCGCAAGTGCTTCAGAATATCCCTATTACTTGGCCATTCGCCGTGTGGGGGCTGGACATAGTCGAACCATTCAAGCAAGCGCCCGGGGGCTTCACACATCTGCTCGTGGCCGTCGATAAGTTTTCAAAGTGGATCGAGGCTCGACCCGTGGTCAAGATCCGCTCCGAAGAGGCCGTGGCGTTCTTTACCGACATCATCTACCACTTCGGGATCCCGAACTCGATCATCACAGATAATGGCACACAGTTCACGGGGAAGAAGTTCCTCAAGTTCTGCGACGATAACAACATCCGCGTGGACTGGACTGCTGTTGCACACCCAAGGGCCAACGGGCAGGCTGAGAGGGCTAACAGCATGATCTTACAAGGATTAAAGCCCCGAATTTTCAGACGACTCGAGAAGTTCCGAGCAAGATGGGTCACCGAGTTGCCATCCGTTCTGTGGAGCCTGCGCACCATGCCGAGTCGGTCCACCAGTGCAACACCATTCTTCATGGTGCACGGGTCGGAAGCGGTTCTCCCGACGGATATCGACTACGGCAGCCCAAGAGTCCGAGCGTATACTGAAGAAGGGAACCAAGTTGCACTCGAAGATGCGATCGACCAGCTCGACGAAGCTTGTGACGTGGCGCTTCTACATTCTGCTCGGTACCACCAAGCTCTACGGCGCTATCACGAGCACAACATCCACGAGCGCCAGTTCCAAGTCGGAGATCTGGTACTCCGACGGGTCATGAGCAACAAGGACCGGCACAAGCTCGCGCCCCCATGGGAGGGGCCGTACATCGTCGACCAGGTGCTCCGACCAGGAACATTCAAGCTCCGACACGACGACGGTACGATTATGGCCAACGCATGGAACATAGAACATCTACGACGTTTTTACCCTTGAGTAACGTTCCTTGTTTCAGCTTATGATCAATGAATAATGCAATGTGTCTTTGTTCTGGATCTCTTTATGTTGACATCTTTTGTATGTTTCAACGCTATCTAAAGGCTGAGTGGCAAGTGTCCTTGCGCCCATGCAACAACACTTACCACTCGGGGGCTACCTGGGGCACGATGCCCCCCTTTTTTCGTTTTCCCGTTTTCAAAACAAAAACTCTGCGACAACTTTGTCGTGACCAATCGCACGAGCGAGCGGCTCTTTTTGGCGGAACACCTTTTACTTCGCGAGGGGAAAGGATGTTGATCTGCGAGCGTTTTGATGTTGCTGCTTTTCCAAGTCTTTTAGCACTTACGCCCCCGCGGCTATGGTACGAAGACTTGCAAGTGCAGCTCGGACCCACAGGTTGACGTCTGACTACTTTCAGAAGGCACTCGGGTAACCGCTCAGGCTCCGGCTCAAAACATTTTTTACGAAAAACACACGAATCATTTCCTGAACATTCCTAAGTACTCGGGGGCTACGAACGCATGGCGTCACTTCGTGGCTCAAGTCGAGCTTTCCGACTCTTACACCCCCGCGGCTCCAGAGAAAAGTTCGATCGGCTTGAGCGTCTAAGTGCTGCCACTTCGTTCTACAGTCATTCGCGAGTACTCGGGGAGTGCTTTGGCAAGTGACGATTTCGAAACAAAATAAAACTGTTTAAAAACAATGTGCATACAAATTTTGTTTAACTGTTATACAATTCGATGCATCTAATGGAAAGGCCCGGAGTTGTATTCTGGTGTGTCTTTTGGGATCAGCCCCAGGTCTTTCATCGCGGTGTCGGCCATGGCTCGGGCAAAGGTGGCGCAATCCTCTTCGATCTTGTCGAGCTCCTCGTTCGAGTAGCCGGGGGCCCAACCACCACTCAGCGCCTGAAGGTCCAGCCCCTGGTAGTGCGAGCTGAACATGGAGATGACCCGGTGCACCACCTGCCGAGAGGCCGACAGTTCTCTCTCCTTGACGATGCCCGGCAGAAGATTGATCCGACCGCCGAGCACCTGGGGAGGCATTTGCACGGGAGGGGCACCGATTTCTGTCAAGATCATGTCAACATGTCGGCCGAGCTTGGCGCGGTCCAGTATGTCCTTTTTGCGCGCCTCCTCCGTCTCGTGCTGGGCCTTCCAAGAATCCTCGAGCTCGACTTTGACCTCTGGAAACGGAAAATAAATCAAAGTTGAGTCATGAGAAGCACAACCAAGAAGAAGGAAGGGGCTGGGGTGAAAAGAACATACTCGAAAGCTGGTCCGCCAAGTTCTTGGCCGTCCCAGACATCTCGTGGAGCTTGAGTTCGGCGGCAATGACCTCTTGAGCCTTCTCTGCTAGCTTGACAGCCTGCGCAGCACGAGCTGTGCGAATCCCTGTTAAAACCAAAGAGCAAAGCAGCATCAGCAACGGCTAACGTAGGGAAGGAAACATCATGAAAGCTGAGAACGCAAAGATGCTCACCCTGAATTTCTCGCGCCAGCTTGCTGTTCTCTTCACAAAGCCGGGTCCCCTCGTCGGTGGCTTCCTGCAGCTTGGTGGAGAGGGTACCGACCTGCTTGTTTGTCGTCTTCAGATCCACCTTGGCGTGCACCAGGTCCTGTTGCAAGTCCGCGACCTTCTTCTCAAGCGTCACCTTCTCTTCAGCGGTAGCCTGGGACACGGCCTCGGCAGCAGCAGCAGTAGTGGCAGCAGCTGCGTTCCGAGCTGTCTCAGCAGCAGTTGCGGCAGCGGCACGCAGCTCCGCGGTGGTGGCTTCCGCCTGGGCGAGCTTGGCCTCGAGAGCTTCTTTCTCCGACACGGCGGCATCCACAGCAGATTGCGTAGCTACTGCGCGGTCCTCTACCGACTTTGCCGCGGCCTCAAGAGTAGTCCTTACCGACACCTCGCCCGCCACTGCACCTACAGCCGCCAGACGGGCTATGACCTGCTGCATCTCCAGCTGGGCTTTCTCAGCCCGGAGCTCCTCAATGGTGCGCGTCTTCCTGGCGCTGCAGCTGGCGAGCACCTGGGCCGAGAAGAAGGTCAACCACAGAAACAATCCAGAAACCACAATATGGAATCAAGGATTAGGCTCAGCCAACTCACCGATGAGGCCGGAACGACGAGCTCATTGATCGCTTGCTCCGCCCACCGTAAACCCCACCCGAGGCAGTGACGGGCCGTGGCTTCCTCGTCGTCGTCGTTGTGCGCCTCGGCGTCATGGGCTCCGGTCCACGAGGCGCGCCCGGGGCGAAGGCCATGCTCACCCCCCTCGGGGGCCGAGGAGGGACGGGCTCCCGAGCTCTCACCGACCTCTCGGACGGTGATCGGGGAGGCATTGCCCACCGCGTCCTCGAAGGAAGCAGGCGCCCGCACGTCGGGAAGTGTCGAGTCCGCGATCTCAACCACCTCTACAACATCGGTGGCGAACAGGCGTGGCGGCTCCGGCGGCGCTATGGAGTCCGGTACCGCTCCTGCCGTCTGAGTCCTCGACGCCTCAGGGCTCGCCACGACCTCCTCGACCGCCATGGCCTCCTCGACCGCCAGGATGACCTCCGGGGCGGGCGACATGGGTGCCTCAGCTGGCAGCTCCTCCGATGCCAGCAGGCACCGTTCCAGCTCGGCCGCGTAGGCGGCTGCATCACCACTTGGGAGGTTTGCCCCCCGTATCGGTGGCCTCCGGGAGCTGCGTGGACGACGAGGGGGCCGCCACCTCCACAGTCTCGCCATCGCCGGTGCCCGACGCCGGGAGCAGGCCCACCTCTGGAGCCGCCTACGTGACGGCGCCTTGATCAATGATAGGCGCCGCCGGGGGCTTGGATTGCTCGAGGGCTGCTTGCCCCCCGACCATGTCTCCATCCCCCAACAAAGGTGGAGGCGCCGCCGCTTCATGAGTCTCGACCGCCTCGGCGATTGGGTCCTTGGCTTGGGCTGTCTCTGGCGCGGACGGAGGAGTCGAAGAGCGGGGAGCAGATGGAGGATTGCGTGAGCTCAGAGCCGCGCGCTTCCAAGGCGCGAGGCTGAGCACACCGATGTCGGAGCGACTAATACGAGAAGGGCAAATCAAGAAGGCAAATGAAAATCGAAAATAAAGATAACGAGATAGCGCGAAACAACACTTACACGGAGGAGGTGATGTGGGCCCGCTTGACAGGCCTGGAGGCTACGCCGACGACTCGGGGCTGACCTCTTGCCCCCCGGCAGGTCGGAGGGCGGGCATCGGCTGTCACTCTGGGCGAGGGGGACCTGCACGGGCGGGACCCCGCCGCCGCAGATAACCAGCGACTGAAGACGCTACGGAGGAGCATTCGCACTCTCCCCATGCGGCGCGATTGGAGCAGGCGCCGGTGACGACGACCTTGTCTTGGGAGGCGACCGTCTCCTCGGAGAGCCCGACCCCCACTGCGACGAGTCACCAGAAGGACGGCAGGCGGACGAACCACGGTCCTCCGGACGCCTGGACGAGTCATCCCGCCATGGAGACCTTCTCCTCTCCCTCTGCTGCTCTTGGCCGCCGGGGCCCGACCGGGAGAGAGTCACCCTCCGATCCTCTTGGTCCGGGCGCGGAGACGGGTGCGAGCTGGAGCTCGTTCCCTGTTCGTGGGCAGCGGGCTCCAGTCGCTGCCTCGAGCTGAACCCCACGGCCTGCCACTAGGGAGGAGGCGACGGAGATGACAGCGCGCTCCAGTCGATGCCGTTACCACCATCATCACCAGACCATGGCGGCGACGACGAGGGATCCTCATCCGAGGAGATGTCGGTCTCCTCTTATCCGCGGCGGCCTGGGCACGATTCGGCATCGCGTCCTCAGGAAGAGGCAGATTCGCGGGGAGAGGGTCCGCGGGCCTCAACTAAGAGCAAGGAAGAAGACGAGAATCAACACAAAAGATGTGAGATAGTCGGAGCGTTAGTCGGAGGGAAGAAGGACTTACGTATCTTTTGGTCTCCTCTTGAGGGAGCATGGGAAACAGTCGGGACGGCGGCCATGAGTAGGTGGCCTTCCCGATTGCCTGCCCGACGCGGCGCTGGATCTCGTCCAACGAAGGGAGCCGGGGCGCGGACACGGACCCATCGAAGGGAGCCTTGTCCGGCATCATCTGGCAGATGCACAGGTGATGCCGCTGGAGCGGGATGACCCCCAGCGCATGGTACTGGCCAATGACGGCCGCCAAGTCAACCCCGGCATCACGCAGTTTGGTCAGCACCGCCCAGCAATCCCGAAGTAGCCTCTCCTACTCTGTCTCCGGGGGCCCGTAACTCCAGTTCGCCGGCGCCTCGGCGATTGAGGAACCGGTGTACTTCGGCAGGGGGTTCTCAGGGTCGTCCTTGAGGTAGAACCACCCCTTGTGCCAGCTGCTGTTGGAGCTCGTCAGCATGCCGAGATGTACTCGTCGCTCCTCTTCGTCTTCATCCGAAGGTTGGCACACCCGATTGTGGCCGGGAGCGACTTGTCCTTCAGGCACACGAACTTGAAGAAATACCGGAAGAGGTGCCAGTGAGCACCCACTCCCAGGTACCCTTCGCACAGCGCCTCGAACGCCGCCATTTGTTGAATGCTGTTCGGGTTGAGGTGGTGGAGCTGCAGCCGGTACTCCGCGAGAACGGCGCAGATGAATCGACTGGCGGGGACAGAGAAGCCCCGCTCGTGAAATGTCACGAACGAGACGATGTAGCCGGGCGGTGGATGCGGCACCGACTCGTTGCCCGGGTCCTTCCACTCCTCGGCGGCGGTGAGGATCGGCAGTTGGCCAGTGGCGACGAGCCGCTGGAGGATTGAGCGAGAGACATTGGAGCACGTCCAGTTCGACATGGCGTCTGTCGAGCTCGAGGGTGTGAAGCAGGTTGAAGAAGCAGCAGCGGCGGTGCAAGGGTTAGGAGCAGATGAAGCAAGCGGCGCTAGCGAAGGCAAGGAATCGAGGGAAAAAGTACGGAGCTCAACCGGCACGCGGTTTATAAGGGGTGAACGTGGCTGCTGGCATTTAATGCCAGCCCCACTACGCTGTAAAACCGCCCGCTCGGTGGGCGCATCCCCCGAGGTGACAGAGGCACGCCCGCGTGACGGTTCGATACCGGTTGGGCCCGCAGGTCTGAACCTGCATCTCGCCATCCCCTCCAACCGTCACAATCGCCACGTCAGCCACAACCGGTGGAAAGGACGCAACTACCGATACGGCCACGACCGCCATGACCAGAGACTTCAAAGCAACGGCAACATTTCAAGATTCAAAACCCCATAAACGAGTCTACAACTCCTTCATGGGCTCGGGGGCTACATCCGGCGGATGCGCTCGTGCGCACCCACCGAGAAAATCAAAGAACAAAAACCACGATACTTCCCCGACGCTGAGCCTACAAACGAGTCTACAACTCCTTCACAGGCTCGGGGGCTACTGACGAGGGCCTGGATTAGGGCCCCTTAAGCAACAAGATGATCAACTTGGAGATGGAGTCCTCCGATACCATTGACAATGTGAAGGCTAAGATCCAGGACAAGAAGGGATGCAGATCTTCGTCAAGACCCTCACTGACAAGACTTCCCCACTTCCGAGTATCTTCCGCCTCGCCCGAGTACGCCTCGTCTTCGAGCACTCTCCGCTTCGCACGAGTACTCTCCGCCTCGCACGAGAATGCTTCGTCTCCGAGTACGCTCTGCCTCGCCTCCGACTACCCGCTCGCGCGAGTAACCTCCGTCTCTGACTAAGACGAGGTCCACGTGGGGGAGCCGGAGTGTGGGTTCGGGGCCCCACATGAACATGGCGCCACCCCATCCCCCAAGCTTCTTCGCAACGACATGCGTGACGCCGGTTTCCACGCCATGCAAAGACCGTAGCTGGCACGACGGGAGGACGGCCCGGTCTGACAAGAGCTGTAATGGCGCACAGTGCACCCCCCACGACCTCCGACACGCCGTCACATCCAACGCCAGGTGCACGCCACCCTGTCAGAACGCGCACTCGATTACCATCTACCAGCACTTAGGCCATAACGTGGCAGGCCTAAGACGCACTCAAGAAGGCTGAGTCACCATGTGAACTACTCGGAGGAGGTACCAAGTGCCCGGAATGAACAGTGGCAACAGCACACGCGGCGGCTTCTGACGACACCACAGCTCAGCGCCCTCCACATCGCCTGCGGACATCAATGACGGAAAAGATTTCACAACGCCATAGCACTGTAGCTTATTTTTGTTTTCCCTCTTTGCCCCTCGCCCTTGTGACTATAAAAGGGGGAGGAGTGCAACCGACGGAGAGGCTGACCGATCACCAAGTTTGTAACCCCTACTACAGACATTCCCGACATAGGAACACGAGTACTCAGAACTGGACGTAGGGTATTACTCCCCGGAGGCCCGAACCAGTATAAAACCCTTGTGTCTCCCGTGTCAACCACCCGGATCCGACACACGATTCGATACAAATCTACTGCCGGCGGCTGAGAACCCCGACACTCGCCTTGCCTAGCTCGCCCGAGATCTGCATCGCCATGCTTTTCCTCGCCTCGCCGTCTATGCAGATCTACGCTTCCATGTCCTTCCCCACCACTCTAGTGGATGTCGGTTCTGCATCTTCATGGTTGTTCCGACGAAGTTCGTCGTTGAACGCATGGACGACTCCCGGTTTCTATTTCTCCCACCCTACCACCCCTGAGATCCGCTTTCCTCCTCCTCATCCGCCTGGCTTGGTTTCTGAGTCAGTGAATCGGTGGTTGTTCCGATGCGTGCCATCGTTGAACGCGCCGATGCCCTTCCGCGCCCTGGATCCGGCCTGTTTGTGGTTGTTCCGACGAGCCCTCTGCAAGATTTACTCGTTGTCTTTGAACGCATCAACAGGCGCCCATGGAGCTGTGCTGTTTCAGCCGGGCAATCGCCTCATCGATGGTTGTTCTGTTTCTTGTGCCTCCGCTTGGGATTTGTTGTGCAAGAAGTTGTTGAACGCTTCGATGAGACCCGATCTCCGTCTCTACGCCTCCGCTTCGCCTCTACTATGGTCCAAGCAGCCCCTAATGTTACGGATCTTCCCTACAAGTACCACGAAGTCATCAAGCTTGGCAACGACGACATTGTCTCCTCCTGAGCTTCGATTTGGAGTTTCTTAATTCTCCGGAGTCGGCTTCATACCATATCTCACGGCCGCCTGGTGTGTGCTCAATCAGCTCCGTTGAGCCTGCTTCAACCGCTATTCTGAGCGGCCTCCATCCCAGTTTACGCGCCTCCGGCGCCTCTGCGACCTCCGCCGGCGAGCTCGTCATCATCTTAGGCTTTGTTGTGTTTGTGGTTTTCTGGTCCATGGACCTACTTGTAATTCGGTCTTCTTTCGAGGACTGATTTGTAACTTGGCTGCTTTTTAATATATATATATATATATATATATATATATATGTTGGATGTTGTAAAAAATACAGATCCATCTGGTAGGCTAAAAGCGTACGGCAATTAATTTTTATAACAGTCAAAAGTTACTTTGCGTGGCTTCCCAAGGAGAGGTGTGAACTGTTCTAGATACCGGATAAACAGGTCCATATTGCAGGCTACAAGCATATTCATTAATAAAGTCTTCCGCATCACCTGATTAGCCCAGTACTAAGGGCAGCCGCAGTGGGTGCCGTTTAGGCCCTCTACAGGCTCCCACGTAGGAGTGAGAAAACAGGAGAGAGATGAAAACGTCGCTAGAGCTGGCGACTGTCTACAACACGCATCCCCGTGTACAATGGGCCCCACCATGTGCTCCCTTTCTTCTTTGTGCGGGGTGGAGCAGGGATTCGGCGAGCAGACCGCAGAGGAAGGGAGCATGGCCGCTGCTAGAGCTAGAACCGGCTTCGTCCTGGTCCGGAGGTGAGGAGAAACGGCCGGGGCGGAGTGTGCCCACCGGCACCGCCGTCCGCTGGACCGGAGCTCGTCGGCACGAGACGGGCGCGACGCGGGGATGCAGATCTTGTGACGGCCGCCACGCGCGAGAGAGGCGAAGCTCGGCCAGCTGGAGGTGGAGGCCGGTGGCGCGCACCAGGCCACCGCCCACCGCGCTGAAGGAGACGGTGGAGCTGCGGTCTTCAGGCCGTCGCAGAACTGAGGCTTGCCGCCTCCGAC
The DNA here is from genome assembly GCA_036936925.1 of Cenchrus fungigraminus. NCBI lineage: Eukaryota > Viridiplantae > Streptophyta > Magnoliopsida > Poales > Poaceae > Cenchrus > Cenchrus fungigraminus. Next base: position 42,026,085 of record CM072773.1, read on the forward strand.
AGTGGTGAAGCTCGCGGGTGGCGAGGACAACGGGGAAGCGCGTCGCCGCCGTGGAGCGTGTTGTGCGTGGGTGGTGTGCCCGGCGGGTGCAGGCGAGGAGTTCCCCGCCGCGCGGATCGCGGCCGTCGGGTCGCCATGAATGAGGTGCATGGTTGCCGATCCGCCGGTGAGCTGCAGCACGAGCTGGAGGTGGAGCGGGGGAGCTCGCCGCTGGCGAGCACGTGTGTGGCGAGCGTGTCGGGCAAGGGTGGGCCACCACGTCCTCACCTCTCTTCTCCCTCTTCGGCCAGAGAGCAGATCGAGAAGATGGTTGCGATTTTTTAATCCTGTTGGGTGTTGGTTCAAACGACAACTGATGGAGAGGTGCTCTTTTACATGGCCTATAGCTGACGTGGAGTGCGTTATAGAGAACAATATGTCTTTACCACTGCGAGTGCCCTAAGTGGAGATGGTCATTGCACAGTCATATAACAGGCTAAAAGTATATTCATTAATAATGTGTTTCGCATCACATGATTATAGCCAATAAGAGCTAATGTTGAACCAGATTTTGCCCTAATCTTAGATTGCCATTGCATTGATTCAACATCTTTCATTAATCTCTATGCAAATAATTGACAAAATATTAAACCTGGTCATATATCAAATAGCAATTATTAAAATACACAATCCAGTACCAGTAATAGAACACAAGCAACGGCATGCTGAAAAGATGAGGTAGTATAAAAAAAATAATTTAGTGGCCCATTTTGACAGCCACGGGATGAGGATCTCAGATGCCAGCGCGGCTTCGCCACGCCTGCTTCTGGGCTCCCAAAGTCCCAAGTCCCAACCCTTGGTGCTCGAGTCCGCCACGTCGGAGCGCGAGCCCTGACACGGATCACACGTGGCATCGCGTGGGAGGCTCATGGAGATCGCGAGCATCTCCGGCATCTTATCGACAAACGAGCCCACTTCAGATGCTAAAATTCATTTTTCTTTTTCCAGAAAAAAATTACACACAACCATCTTCGTTTTCTCTTCAACAACAACCCCTGCTCGTTCGCGGCGGCGGCGTCGTCCATCTCCATGAACACGGTGGCTTTGATCTCTTTGGCGCCGCACTTGCTCATTAAACCTGCCTTCGCGTGCTTCTCCAGAAAGGTGAGCTCTTTCTCCTCCTGCTTCTCATTCCAGATTTCTCCTCTTTCTGAAAGAAACCACAGTTAGAGAGAGAAGGGATGAGAGAGCGCAGCCTGCGCCGGAGAGGGGCCGCGTCGGACGGGCCGGCGGCGGAGGGTGGAGGATCCCTGTCCTCGCGATGCCGCCACCGCCGGCCGGAAGCACTGTGGAAATGGATTTTCAGTTCTGAACGAATCTCCTTCTCGTTGAATTCTTGCTTCGCTGCGTCCAATTCGTGGATGAAGATAGGGCCTATCTCTGCTAATCGCTGAGCTCTAGGCAGTAGCCACAAGCTTCACCACTAGATTTCTTGCAATTCTACAGTAACCCATTCCATTAGCTCTTGAGATTTAAGATTTAATGATGTTTCTGCACAGGGAGTTGGCCGCTATGGTGGAATCAAGGCGTATGCAGTGCTCAGGGAAGACGGGGCTGAATTCGCAAAGAACAACAACCTGGAGGCCCTGTTCCATGTCGATGACCCTGGGCCGAGGGTCCCAATCAAGAAGGGCAAGTTCCTGGATGTGAATGAAGCTCTCGAAGTGGTCCGATTCGACATCCAGTACTGCGATTGGCGGGCACGACAGGATCTCCTCACCATCATGGTTCTCCACAACAAGGTATGCAATCCAGTTTCAGCGCAAAGTTCAGAGACATGTTTCGTTTCAGTCTGCACTTGCTGCATATCATATTCAGGATGCGCGAAGTGATTTGTAGTCATGAACTTATATGCATAAAAAGTACAGCTTTGAGTCAATTGTTTGAGGTTAAAATAGTGGTTGACTAAGACTGACCGTGCCATGGCTCAAACTGAAATGCAGGTGGTGGAGGTTCTCAATCCTTTAGCAAGGGAATTCAAGTCGATTGGAACCTTGAGGAAAGAGCTTGACGAGTTACAAGAGGAACTTGCAAAAGCTCACAATCAGGTGGGCTACTGGAACACACCATATGGAATCATTCAGTACCTCCATGACCCGCAACCTGATCTTTACATGTACGATACAGGTTCATTTATCGGAAGCGAGGGTATCATCTGCGCTCGACAAGTTAGCACATATGGAGACCCTGGTAAATGACAGGCTATTGCCGGATGGAGCCTCTACCTCATCCACAGCCGAGGCCACTTCTTTGGTCCCAAGTACATCATCCAGCACCCAAGTCCAAGGCAAGAAACAACCACGTCGGAGTCTTAACGTTTCCGGTCCCGTGAAGCCCTACAATCCCAGCCTGAAGAACTTCTGGTACCCAGTTGCCTTCTCCAGTGATCTGAAAGATGACACAATGGTAATGCACTGAATGTTTCAGGCCATTACAAATTCAAAGCTTGGAGTTACAGAAGCCCGTGCTTACTTGATGGGTTCATGTGTGCTTTCTTAGGTACCAATAGATTGTTTTGAGGAACAGTGGGTGATATTCCGTGGAAAAGACGGAAGACCTGGCTGTGTGCAGAACACGTGTGCTCACAGAGCTTGCCCTCTTCATCTTGGTTCAGTAAACGAGGGCAGAATCCAGTGCCCTTACCATGGTAAGAATCATATGTTTCTGCAATTTGATTCGTGACGTTAGAGGTTTATCTTCTTTTAGAAGTGCGCCTACTTGTTTATCATGTCTGAATTAATAATGACAATTAGATAGTTCTACTTGCAAAACACAGTTCTCTCTTGAAAGGTCGAGGTTTTGGATCATGCACATCCAGTTCTACAGCCTTAAAAAATACCAGAACATGTTCTAACAAAAAATAAAGAAATTTGTTATGTCCACCTTTTATGCTCCTAATATTATGGAAAAACAAGGATGGTGCATAATTAACGTCTAGATTTTAAAATAACCTTCAGGCTGGGAGTACTCAACCGATGGAAAATGTGAGAAAATGCCATCAACAAAAAAGGTCGATGTGCGCATCCAGTCATTGCCATGCTTTGAGCAAGAAGGAATGGTTTGGATTTGGCCTGGGGATGAGCCGCCAAAGGCCACAATCCCTTCTTTGTTGCCTCCTTCTGGATTTACGGTTCATGCAGAGGTAAAAGGAAATCCTATTATGCTTCAGTGATTGTATTGTTATGTAAGTTTCTTCTGTTGTAATGGAGTTCTTGATCATCCACAGATAGTGATGGAGCTACCTGTTGAGCATAGCCTTCTTCTGGACAATCTTTTGGACCTTGCACATGCTCCTTTTACACATACATCCACCTTTGCCAAGGGTTGGAGTGTTCCAAGGTACTTATGCACCCTGCATCTCACCTCAGAGTACTGACAGATGAATATGAATCTTCATATTGGTTTACACGTGCAAATCAACAACATTCTGATGTTGTTGCAAATCAACAACATTCTGATGTTGTCTTGTCTTTGTCAGCATGGTGAAGTTCCTGACACCTTCATCTGGGCTCCAAGGTTACTGGGATCCGTACCCAATCGACATGGAGTTCCGACCACCATGCATGGTCTTGTCAACCATCGGCATTTCAAAGCCTGGAAAGCTAGAAGGGAAGAGCACCCAGCAATGCTTGACGCATCTCCATCAACTCCATGTTTGCTTGCCTTCCTCTAGAAATAAAACTAGGCTGCTGTACCGGATGTCGCTGGACTTCGCTCCCTGGCTCAAGCACATACCATACATGCACCTATTGTGGTCACATTTCGCCGAGAAGGCAAGTCTACTACTAGTCTTTTTTACACAGCTTGTGCCCATCACTAGCAATGATTATATTTTTCGGCATTATTTATTATCTATACAAGCTATCAATATGATTACAATACTAAGTCAGAATACATCTAGAGTTATTTTCGACAATTGTTCTTTTACAACTCTAATTTTTGATCCTGGGTGATCTCGTGCAGGTGTTGAATGAGGACCTACGGCTTGTTCTTGGGCAGCAAGAACGAATGATCAATGGTGCCAATGTCTGGAACTTGCCAGTATCGTACGACAAGCTCGGAATCCGGTATCGGTTGTGGAGGGATGCAATTGAGAGGGGCTCCAACCGGTTACCATTCAGTAACCAAGCTGATACTGGATCGTAGCCAGTGGAGTGCTTCACCTGTATGTAGTCTCTTTTCCGGTCGCATTTCTTAGCAAGACGATGGCCAGAATTAGCTGCTGGAATCATATCCACAGTTCATCTAGGCGTGCGTCTCTGCGCAGTTCACCATTTGCCTGAGACTGCACTGCGTTGGAACATTCTGGGAAGTAGGGCTGATTCAGAGAATGGTGGGCAACATCATTGTGTGATGTCAACATTGTACACTAGCGACAGCACCACGGGATGCAATGGTAATCTGAGGTTGATCTGTCTTTTTTTCCTCTTCTTTTTTTCACCCTTTTATGTAAAGATTCAGCGAATGTAACTCTGTCAAAGCATGTACTGTAATCATACTACCAGCTACATTACGGAGACATGTTCGTACGAAAGATTACGTCAGGATGCAACATATGTTCAAATGCGTCGAGAATAAAGCCTTTCCCGCGCCTCCTGCATCAGCTCTTTCTCATCAGCAGCAAGCTGTTTAGCCTTGTTAAGTCCCACGTCTGCATTTTCCCAATCTTGCACACGCCAAAATAATTCAGACTTGAGCACAAGTGTCTCTCCATCTTGATAGCTTGAGCATTGGTGCGCAGCTCTTGTCACTGCAAAAAATTATGTGGTTCATGACGGTCGATTTTCGTCATGGATCATCAAAATTTCGTCATAAAATGGTATCTATGACGAAATTTCAGATCTCACATATTAAGCCTCGTGACGAACTAACATTTTTGTCATAGATTAAACGTGATTCATGACGTTTTCAAACCGTCATAGATTTGTCTAAAGCCCATTGAAACCAGCCAAAAGCCCAAAATCTTTGACGAAATTGACCGTCATGTATTAACTTGCCACGTCACTCGTCGAGATGAGTTGGCTGCTGACGTGGATGAGGACGTGGCAGATGACGTTGCAGTTGATGACGTGACTGCCACGTGGCAAATGACGTGGTGGACACATGGCAGATGTCGTGGTGGCAGCCACATGGCAGATGACATGGCAGCCACGTGACGCTGACGTGGCAGCCTACGTGGATGATGACGTGGCCAAATTTATATAACGACCTAAATCTACACGGTCCATAAGATTCCGGCCCACCAAAACCCATTTATAAATACACAGCCCATTTCGCAAACTGTGTCATTCAGAAATATATACCAGCCCATATAAAATTCAGGCCAACATGCTCAATTTTTAAACCACAGTAATTCAATAATAAATACATAGTCCATATAAAATTCAACCCAACAGGCCTAATTTTCAACCGGACTTATCAAAATGCAGGAAAAGCTCAGAAATCACAAGCAACTCCAGACAAGAACACCATAACATGACATCAAAACATAAATTAAATGTATTCTTGTAGCATCGCTAGCCCATTGCTTACTGATCCAATCACTTATAATGACTTGCTTCTTGATGCATCTAATCCTCGACCTGAAAGATGACATTGCCAAACACTTGTCAGTGGGCGTAACTGGGCAATTGAGATAGAAAATACTAAAAATGCTATGTATGGAGGACTGCAAGATCATACAAACATAAGGAGGACAAGATTAGAAAGTTCTTAAATATTGTGTCATGGTACCTTTTACTACTCGACAAGTTTCTTGCTTAAAGATACACAATGACCAACTGAACTAAACCTTGGCGAAAAAGCATCCATTCTACTATTATATAAACAAAAACAAAAAACAAATATATCTTGGACCCTTGCACAAAATCCATTCTACTAAATCGACCTTGTATAGTCAAACAATGAAAATAGACAAATGACCAATATTTTGCATTCACTATACACAACCCTTAAATGTATCAGAAATATGAATCCACCATAATGGTGGAAAGATATGGCATACTAATTAACTTCTTAAAGTTTCCACTGCAATTCTACAAACATGAGCTCCTGGTAATGGCAAGTAGCTAACAGCATACGACATGAACCAGAGATGCACACTACTGCATGATTTGGACTAACATATTGGTGTAGTTAAGAAATGCATTCAGTCCCAAATAACCCAAGTACATGCAAAGAAGAGTAAAGAGCAAATGCAAGAGCACTATTGTAGTTTAAGGCGAAAATACATATAACTTACCAAAATCATGCTCAATGAAACCTCAGTTTGTTTTCTTGTAATTCCTGTAATGAAATTGAGATAACACTTTTAAATCATAAACGTACCGAGAGTAAAAAACATTGACAGAAACATATCATTTTAATCTCCATAAGAATGGCAAACAAGCAGACATTAGATGTACTATTCACAAACATATAGTCTAGTTCAAACTTTGCATAAATCACTTTGAGTAACATCTTATGCAACGTAAGGCCATGAATCAGTAAGTGCTTCAGTTAAAAGTAAATGTGAATGAATCATGATCCTGTATGCACATTTCCATACATCAATATAATGAGAGATAACCAAGCAGATCTGCTGGAAATTCACAGATATACAATTAATAAGAATGTCTACTGTCGGTGTTTAACCCGGCAAACCTACCCAGGGGGTGCCTAAGGTAGTTGATTGTGCGGTGGGGTATCGCCAGACCTGAAACTCGAAGGTATGCGTGAGGACACAAGACATATAATTATACAGGTTCGGGCCGCCAGAGTTGCGAACGCTACGTCCTGTTTGGAGTATCATGTATGGCGCCCTGCGCTTGAGTGTTGAGTTCTAGTGTCTCTCTCCTAGGTACCTGGCCCTCCTTTATATAGTTCAGGGGCGGGTGCCTAGTCGGTTATAAGATAGGAGTCATAGTAGGATTACACGGTATGAGTCATAGTAGGATTACACGAGAATTCTAGTAGGAGACCGTCTTCATCCTTCCTTGCATAGGTACCCGGGGTGTATGCCGACAAGCCCCCGAGCACTTTGTAGTCTTGAGCAGTGAGTTCGAGTAGTCTTGAAGCTTCGTTGAGTAGTTCTTGTTTGTCTCGAGTACTGCTAGCTGAAGTCTTCAATAGTACTTGAACTGCCGAAAGAGTGGAATGTGCTCTAGCCCATCTCCGAGTACTTTTGAATCCACCCCGAGTAGTTCCCAGGCATCCCCGAGTTCTAACCCAGGAAGTCTTCAAAAATACCCATCTTGCCTTGAAATCTTGATCTATATGGAAGTGCGATTTGCAAAAATCGCATTCCATATGGAGTGTAGCCCCCGAGCCTGAGGTTGAATCGAAGAATCAAGCTGAGGGTCAGTCTAGAATCTGCATCTTCTGTCTTGAAAAAAGAAGTTGATGGGTGTAGCATAGCAGCCCCCGAGCCTTGAAGTGATTAGATAATCAATCTAAGGGTCTTCAGAGTTCGTGAAAGTCATCATCTGAGTACTCTTGCAGCATCCAGCCTCCGTGATTATGTGCCAAGTGAGCCGTATGAGCTGTGTCGAGTAGTGATTGGAATTGAGCCCCCGAGCTGAGAAGCTAGTGGAGCATGCTGAAGTTGTCTTTGAGTAATAATTTGGCGTCGAGCCATTGAACTTGGAGAAGCAGCGGAGACTACTCGAGTCGTCTTCGAGTAGTAATTTAGTGATGAGCCCCCGAGTGTGGGAACTAGTCGTGCCGCCAGAGTGGACTTTAGACGCGACCGAAGTTGACTTTAGATGCCGTTAGAGCAGACATTAGATGCGACCGAAGTCGACTTTAGATGCGACTTAAAAACCGAAGTTGACTTTGTGCCGCAGGAGCGAACTCTGAGATGCAACTTTAAAAGTCGACTTTAGATTGCCACGCGGAGTGGACTTGAAGAATGCGACTTTAGAAGTCGACTTTGTGCTACGCGGAGCGGACTTTGAGATGCGACTTTAGAAGTCGACTTTAGATTTTCGTGCTGAGCGGACTTTGAGATGTGACTAGAGTAGTCAAATTTGTGCCGCGCTGAGCAGATAGCAAACGGTATTGACCGCCTCAGCCCAGTAGCGCCTAGGAGTCCTATGCTCATCAAGCATCATCCTGGCCATCTCACAAAGGGTTCGATTCTTCCTCTCCACAGCGCCATTCTGGCAAGCGGCGTATGGGGAGGAATATTGATGATCAAGACCAAGATCATAACAAAAGACATCAAAATGAGAGTTCTTGAATTCTGTGCCATTGTCATTGCGAATAGCTCGAATGGCATCCCCATGTCTCTCATTTTTCAACCTCAAGATCAAGTCTCGAACAAAGCCAAATGTCTCGCTCTTATCCTCCAAAAAGAAAACCCAAGAGTACCGAGAGAAATCATCAACCACAACCAACACATACCACTTCCCACCCACAGAGCGAACACAAGCTGGCCCAACCAAATCCATATGTAACAGCTCACAAGGTCGCTCGATCATGATAGCAGTCAGGGGTGGATAAGAAGCAGCAACCATCCTTCCATGCTGACACAGACCACAAACCAAATCCTTCTCGAACTTCAATTTTGGCAATCCTCCGACAAGGTCTAGCCCAGTCAAGCAGGAAAGCAACTCAAAGCTCAAGTATCCTAGCCTCCTATGCCACTTCTATGGGGACCACCCTCTTATATACTTAAATATGTATATCTGGCTGCCCGGTTTCCAATAATACCATTCCCTGGATCGGCTGATGGTACCAGCACTTCACAAGAAGTATCAGATCCATATATCGTAAAGCAGGCAAAACATTATTTTAAAGAGGTTTGAGGGTAAGAGAAGAATTCTACCAAAGGTGAAACCTCAAACTTGCAGTGGAGTCCTACGTAGCAGGTCCATTACCTCAGGCATCTTGTCTGAAAACGGGTCAGGCAGACCCTCCGCTGCAACGAAGCTCGTCCTCTCTTTCTTCTGAATAGAAGGGACAAGGGAAGCAAGAGTGAGCACCTAAAATAGGTACTCAGCAAATCCCAGCGTATAGGAAATTAACCTATGTCTACATGCAAGATTGACAACGGAAAGGAAACAGGTCTTGATAATTATAAAAGTAAATTAATGCAGTTGAAGTAAGCTTCAGAGAAAAGCTGAAAGTAAAGCCAGTATAATAAGTAGGTTGGTCCTGGAGGGGGAACACGTAGCCTCCCCTACCAATCCCCAAGTTTTACTAAACTCAGCGACCATCGGGGTCCACTGAGCCGGCATCCGCCGTATCACTTTCTAAGGGCCACTGCCCTGCCTCACCCTATCCATTCCCATCAAAGATGTATCTAATCAACGGGAGCTTTTACCAAGAGTGCTCATAACCGAGAGCCACGGCTATTCAAATAGATTATACTCTGCGCAGAGGCGTACACTGTACCCATACGTCTGACCAGCCCATACCATGGCCTTGGTGGTGCTGGCCACATGAACCATACCCACCGACGTCTTCGTGTGGACTACCTTCTCATCCACCCGTAGACAACATTCCCTAGCTCCACCCACGTCTACACTGGGGCCTAAGTAGGGGTCATTCCACCACCACCCGCCTCGTGGGTCCACGTCCCGGGACAAAAGCATATGCATATAAAATGTGGTATAAATACCACCGCGTCACCCTGATGCCATAACATTCCTGATGACCCGTACCGGCCAGACCTGGGACTATGCGAAGGTCCTGCTCCAGCGCACTCATTGCCCACCATGGCCCCTTGGGATGGTTTACTAGGTTCAGTGGTGGGGTGCGATCCAAGGCCGCACATAAACATGAATTCCCGATAGGCTGTGCCTTTTTGGCTACGTATGGTCGTACTAATTCATCAGAAAGACTTTCCCGAGAACCGATCCTTATACGATCGGAGTAAGTATGGACATGATCCTCCACTGAGGCTGCCCCCATACTCCCATGTCTGTCCTTAAGGAGAATAACTCTCTCAAGTAGGTTTATTTATTACCCCCAATCTACCTCTCCCTATCAACAGAGATCCTTTCATGAGTATATGTGAAAAATTAAACTAGGGGTGATGCTCGATCATCGACTGAGTCGAGATCAGGATCATCGAGTCCTTAAAGCAGAATGCATATCAATTTAATATCTGGGTTCATTTTACTTTATAAACAGTGGATAAAATATGATCAAGGGGGTGTTGTTGGGACTTGCCTTTATCCAAAGAGGGGGAAAACTATAGAGTTGTCTTGAGCTTCCTTGTCTTGACCTCAGTCATCTTCTTGAGCTTTACTTGATCTTCTGATGAATCACACTCGATCTATAGTAACACATTTATACACATAAATATAAATCAACCAACAATCGTAGCAGGCATCAAACATAAGTTAGAGAGATAAGAACATGATCTAAGGATATCTAGTGCGAGACCTTAAGATTGAAAGTGATGATCATGACGTGAAACAATCGAGCTGGTCACATAAAATATGGACCTTTCTATAAAGAAAAAGAGTGCTTGGATAAAACTAGGGCTAGGAATGGGAGATTTCACGTGCCTAAGATATGGTTTGACTTCTATGGGCTTCTAATATTTTTAGAAATTTTGGTGGAATTTTTGGAGTCAAGGATATGAAAAGGGGAATTTTGGTGTACACTATATGGGCTTTTCTATAGGTTGAAAAGAGCAAAACTAAAATATAATATCTAGAAATGTGCCAAAATGAATTGGACAACATTTCTAGGGTTTTTAGGGTCTCTAATATTTATGGTGAATTTTTGGAAATTTCTAAGGTGGCTAACTGAACCTTGGTGTACACTAGCTCGGGTGGATCTAGCAAAAGTCAGGGAATAGAGAGGCTGACAGGTGGGGACAGGCGCGGCTAGGGTGGCGCTGACATGGGTGTCCACGTGGTGCATCGTGAGCCTGCGTGGCACACGCGTGGCACACATGTGCCTGTGGTCCACGTGGACCAGGTGTACGCGGATGTTGGCGGTCGATTTCCGTCAACCTAGAGCATTCATTACACTTTGGTTTGAGCTTGATTATGGAACGGACGCCACTAGTCACACTAATGATATAACAAGTTCAACTCTGTATGTGCATTTGGAAGTGTTGTGTTTTTGCAGGAGAACATGTACAAAAGGGTCGGAGTCACAACAAGTTCAAAGGAGCAAATGAGGAGTTCCGTTCGTGTTCAAGTGCAAGGCGAAATCACTTACAAAGGTGGCAAGGACCAAGGTGCTACGACAGATCATCCCTGAGGACTAAGATGTAAAGATCGGACTTCATGTGAGAAGATCCCATATCTTGATCACGAGGATAATGACGTCTAAAACCCACATGCGAAGGAGCAAAAAGTCAAAATATCGAGAAATGCCACAAGGAGGAAGATGGGTCGGAGAGGGCCAGGGGCCCAAGCCCTTGAGATTTGGAGATACCCATGAGATCAACTCAACCTGATATTCGCGCAGCTCAGAACAGCATGATCTTCCGATGCAGATTCGGGGACTTAAACGGCCTCCAATAACAAAACGTTGAATACCAAAGTTGTCGGCCTTGTTGAGAGCTTCGATTTGAACATATGGAAGGCCCGATTCGGATCAGGGAGCTAAGAGATATGGCCCTCAAAATACCTGCTGTGCAGACAAGTCTGAAATCAGACATATTATCTTCCGAGGCCGTTTTGGGATCTTATCTTCATTTCTAAGGAAAGCAATGAGTCCCAAAGTTGGAGATAATTTCGTACCACACAATCTAGACACCGAATTTGAATTATTTGGAGTCCGGACGTGGGAGATATGACGTCGGAAAAGAAGGACTGCGAAACAAGAAATTCTGGACGAGGCTGATTTTATGAAAACCAAGCTTCCTTTGCTCCTAAGCAAGATCTCGTGCAAGGAAAGGTAGAGCACGCCCTAAGGCTCTCTAAGAGCATAAGTACAACCCCTTGGACGTCCAAGGGAGGGGGATCCATCCGTCCAATCATTCTACCGACGCCCATTCACCAGAAATCCGCCGCCGCAAGATGAGGGAAAGAGTTAGATGAGTTTGTCGCAAGGATCAACACCGGTGGAGGGAAGGAAGCAAGAGGAGGACTCCAAGCTGTCGGCCTAGGGGTGTTCCCAAGCCTCCTCACCACCATCTTCATCGACGACGTTCTCCGGAGTCTCCATCACCCCTATGTGCTTCAATATGTGTAAGATGATGGGGTAATGTCTCCGTTCATCCCTAGGGTTAGATGGATCTTTGATATGTAATCGCTACATGAACCCTATGCCTTGATGCTTCACGGTCTATGTCTTTGCAAATGCTTGATTTACATATGTGTGCACGACATGTGATCTTAGTAGGGTTTGTGGTAATCGTGGTGATTAGCTTAACTCTATGGATGCTTAGATGTGGATGCGTTAGCGAAGCGATCTATTACCTTCGCGTAGTGACATGTACGAGAGAAGGGAAAAGGCCTAGTGACCGCATAACCGCCGTGCAGCTAGAGAAGGCAACACCTCTTTCATGTAGTAGATGCATGTCTTTGTGATCCTAGACCCTAGGGAGGGAGCTCTTATATACTTTAATCTCTCTCTTGTACCAACCTTTGCCATCTAGTTTAGCCTTAGATCAACATAGGTTAGATTGCTTTCCTTTAGATTAATATCTCTTTCAAAGACTTTCCAATCAACTAGATTAGTGCTAGATTAAACGCTAGTATATCCCTTGCTCCGTGGATTGACAAGAACCTTGGGTACCACCCCCTTGGTGAAAAAGGCACCAAGTCACCCGTGTGCTCGCGGTGAACTTCAACACGGTTTTGAACTGTCAACAGCGGAGAGGGTAGAGAAGGAGCGGACGACAGGGTGACGTTGTTGCCTCCGGGCCCGCACGTCAGCGTGTGGTGCCGCGACGGCGTCATGTTGGCCGTGACAGCATCAAGCGGCGCCACCCTTGATCGGTCGGGGCACGGCGGTGTGAGCAGAGGACTCGCTGGAGTCGTCGCCGCTGGCCGCTAGGGTGGCTCTGCGGTGATGAGGAGTAGCCCTAGGAGATCAGCAGCGTGCGGCGGAGCAGGTGTGGGGGCATGAGCTCGTCGGGGGTGAGCAACGGCGGCACGACAGCTCGCCGGAGTGGTGCCGCGGCTCAGCCAAGAGCGGAAATGCTCCTAGGGTGGGCCTGGTGCCTATTTGAGTGCGCGTGTGTGCGTACGGGGGTGCGGTGAGTGTAGCGGCGTGCCTGAGTACGGTGGAAGCTCACTAGAGCATCACCGGGGCTCATTAGTGCGGCGGCGATGGTGTGGCTCCGCGACGGTGGGGCTAGGAAGGGGAGAGAGAGAGAGAGAGAGAGAGAGAGAGGAGAGCGCAGAGGAGCCTCACGACGTACCTAGAGAGGTCTGGTGCGGCGGCGACTTCAATTTCGGTAGCGGTGGGAACCGAACTTCACCACGGTGGCAGGCGGCAGCGGAAGGAGCGAGCGGCGGCGAGGGACCTCCTGGGGCTATGGCGGAGCAGGGCCTCACTTAGGTGTGGTGGTCAGGAGCTTCATCGGAACTCTAGCTCTGGCTTAGCCTAGTGAAGAGGGAGGCAATGCTTGGGCAGCGAGGCGGCGCTCTAGCGAAGGGAGCGGCATGCTTGGCCTAAGCTGGCGAGGATGTAGAGGTGGTGTGTGGTGCTGTGGGCAGCCGTGGGGGCTATTTATAGCTCGGAGAGGGGGTCGGGGTGCCCACGGGCACTCGGGTGAGCTTGCCCGAGCTCCTCCGGGCAGGGGCACGCGGCGGCACATGGAGCTCCGGGCGCGTCGACATGGCCCAGCGGATAGGGGCGAGGAGAAGGGGACGGGTAGGAGGAATGGGCGTCCATGCCGCTCCTGGAGCAGGCGGAGGCGGGGCGCATGCAAGGAGGAGGTGTACGGCGGTGTGGCCGTGGATAGGGAGGGGTATGCCGGCGGTGGTGCTCCTGGTGCGCGGCAGGAATTACTGGAATGGCTCGGGTGGTTTGCGGCGGAGGAAGGAGGGGGTAGAGTTTATGTGGCATGGGTGGATTTTGGTGGTGTAGGGGACGGTGATGCTCACGTCCGTACGGGGGTTGGGGTTGGGGAGAAGAAGATCGACGGCGTGGCGGGGTTCCGGGCGTGGCCACGACGGCGAGGGGGTTAGAGGCGCATGGGCGAGGGGAAAACCGCCTAGCGGCCGGGATGGTGAGGGAAAAGGTGAGCGGATTGCGGCGCGCGCACACCTTGGCCGGGAGGCAGCCGGGGATGGTGAATTTCGCATGGCCGGAGTCAGTGGAAGGGGGGTGAATTGTGGAAGAGGACGGGGTGACGTCACGCTGATGTCGGCCAGGCGGGGAGTGGGCTGCCGATTGGGCCGGCTGGGCCAAGCGAGAAGAGAGGGACAGGAGGCGGGCTGAGCAAGGGAAAAGAGATGGAGGGGGTGGGGTGGACTTCGCTAGGTTGGAAGGATGGGAGGAGGCCCAACTGCAGTTTAAAAGCTTTTGAATTTATTTTGGCTTAGGTTTGAATTCAAATTTGAATTTGAGGTTTCAAATTTGAATGTGCCAAGTGCATGAGTTGCTAGAAAATGCCTTAGGGCTAGATAAGGATAGTTTGGCCCAACTAGAGTTTGAAAAGGATTTTCTAATTATTTGAGCATAATATTGAATTCAAATTTGAATTGTGGTTTCAAATTTGAATGGACAAAGGATGTGTGGATATTCTAGAATTTTCCTTAGGACTTGTTAGCAAGAATTTTGGGGTAAGAGAAGAAGTTAGTTCACTCAAATGCATATGAGACCTAGGATTTATTTTGGAGTGCATTGCAAATAATTATAAATGCAGGGGCTTTTATGTGAAAGTTGCTATATGTTTCTAAGAAAAAATTTTAGGGGCTATTTTTTAAGGTTTTGAAAAACCGGGATGTGACAACTTCCAAAGCTTAGCTGAAACGCTAACAACAAAGCATCAAGGAGGACTGACATACTGGGAAAATTGGCACGAAAGATTTAACCCTCGGGGACGATCGTACAAAAAAGATCGCCTTGAGAATCAAGCACACGAGAAATGCCCAACTTAAACCAAACCTCCAAACCCTCATCAAGCAACTGTGATACTGATAACAGGTTAAAATCAAGTGACTTGACTAGAGCCACATGCTTTAAGGTCGTTTTACTACTCACCTTAACCATACCTTTGGCAAGAACTCGTCCTCTCCCGTTATCCCCGAAAGTGATGTACTCCCTAGTACTCACCGGGGTGAGGCTGGAGAACCACCTACGATCTCTGGTCATGTGTCGCGAACAATCGAAGTCGGTCAACCAAAAGTTCTCCATGCCTCCCACCTACAAAATAAAAAACGAGAACGAGGAAGAGCAAATGACTCAACACTGGGGTTAGCACAATAAGAGTCAAACCAGTGTCGAGCCATTTGCTCAAAAGTGGGGTTAGCACTATCCATCCAACCACCGAACCTAGGCGGAGCCCACTCACGCCTACCACCAAAGAACTTGTCACGTCTCACCGGAGGGGAACGTGTACCACGAGGGGGAAAATGTGGCCCCTAGTCCCTCTGAGAACCAAAACTGCGATCATGTCTCCCAAACTCGTATCGATCATGAGCATGAGAACATCTAGCAAACTCACCATGCCCAAACACAACATGCCTGTCTCTCTGAGGAGCCCAACCACCACCCCGAGTAGGAACTGTACGCACAAACCCCTCACCCCGAGGTAGAGGCACAACACGAGGCTCAGGCACACCACGATAAAGGCGGTACCTGTCCTTGTTTGCCATCTCCCTAGCAAACCTCTCATCTTTCCTCTTTCTGAAACAGAACTCCTCCTTATGACCATCCCTCCCACAATACCCACAATGTAAGCAGATTGGTTTTGGCTTAGGCTGTGGCTTCTCACATGGTTTCTCTTCCGGATTCCCTCCAAACACATTCCCATGGTTGCTCACAAAGCTCACGGGTTTCTTGAAGTTGTTTGTCTTGGAAGGAAACACTGGTGGATCTGGGGTTGTGTCTAGCTTGTTTCAGAGGTGATTTAGCATGGGTGCAAATTTGTTCATGGGTGTAGTTTGTGGTGGAATAGGAATGTCCCTAATTTTCTCTCCTCCCTCACCACTATTCTCACCAATCTTCTCATAACCCAAAGCCTGACCATCAAAGCGCTTAAACGCTGCCATCATCACACTCAACTGTGGTTCATGAACAGACAACCAACCCATCATTTTTCTCAACTCATCATTCTCATCTTGCAAACGATCAACATAATGTGCAAGTTCTATGTTCTTTACAGCATGCAATTCACAAGTAGAACAAGAAGTAGCAATGGGAGCTTTCAAGGTAGCCTTAGGTGAAACAATCCTAGCATGCGAGTCATCTAGCTTAGCATGCAATACAGGACAAGAAGTGCAAGCTCCTAACAAAGTAGGTCTAGATTTCATCTCATCAAGCTCAACCCTAAGAACATCTAGTTCCTCAAGCTTTGAGGCATGCTTCTCCTTAGGAGCAGTCAAAGACATTGCAATCACCACAATCAACTTCATCAATCACAATAGGAGTAGCTTTCAAGGATTCAATTTTAGCTCTAGCATCTACAAGCAAAGACTCAAGCTCAGCAACCCTATCCTTAGCATCACCTAGCAAAGACCAGAATTCCCTCTTCTCCTTGTTGGTCTTTCAAAGCACATCATCATGGTTGTCAAGCAATTCATTCAGCCTAGCATTCTCCTCTAGCAAGAAGTTAGGGTCACGACGTGCCTCATCCTCAGAGTCAGAATCCGAGCTATCCTTCTCGCCCTTCTTGTTGTCGGAGCTGTGAGCCATATTGTAGAAGCCACCTCTTGCGATGAAGCTCAGGCCGGTGAAGTTCTTGCCCATGTGCCACTTGTCCTTGCATCGCTCTTGCTCTTCCTTGCAGCTTGAGCCGGATGAAGTGTAGCAGGAACTGGAGTCGATGTCACTTGCTTCGGCAATCATCGCTCGAGCCATCTTCTTCTTGTACCCGCCGCTCTTCTTTGGCCTTCTCTCGCCCTTGTCCTTGCACTTGTCCTTGTAGTCGTTCCGGGAGCATGCTTGTTGTTGTAGTCATACTTGAGCTTGCTCTTGAAGTCGTTCTTGACCTCATGCTTCCCACACCAATAGCACATCCCCAAGCTCCTCCTCGCATTCTTGCGGTTCTCGTACATGCGCCCAAATCTCTTGCTCAACAACGCAAGATCCTCCTCGCTCAGCACCTCAAAGTCCTCATCTGGCATGGAAACAAGACACGACAAGGAAAACTGTGGAGCTGCTGGATTAGTGTTAGTCTTTGATCCGAAGACGAGAGCCAAACTATGTAGATTAGTAGGGCTCTCGTTCTTGTCTCTCAAGCCACGATCAACCTTAGATGAATTGAGCTTCGAGAATAGCTCATCAATAGTCAAAGTCTCATACACACCCGATTCTAGAATAGCTTCTACCTTGGCACTCCACACAGATCGATCAAGAGAATGCAAGAGCTTGATAGGCCTGTCATGGTCTGTGTATGAAAGCACGGCCAAATTGGCTCTCATGTTGTTCACAATACAGGTGAAGTGCTGAAACATCGTGTCAATCGACTCACTGGGGAGATAAGTGAAATTCCCGTACTCTCTCTGGTGAGTGGCAAACAAGCGAGCCTGCACCTGACTGTTTTCGACATGAGCAATCTTAAGCTTCTCCCAAATTTGACACGCCAAATCCTCTCCATACACATGATCAAACTCCGTGGCACAAAGAGCACGAAACAAGTAATCAACGGCCTTGTTGCTGGCCTCGAACATGTCTCGAGATCCTGGGGCAAGGAAGTTAGCGAGACGGACATAGTTGACATCCTCAGTCACGTCCCAAAGCAACTGACCCTTGCCATGAAGAAACGTGCTCATGCACCTCTGCCACATTTGGTAATTCTTGCATCAAAGTGCGAAGGACCTGAACCCCTATCTTGGTAAGCCATCTCTAGATCTTAGACCAGTTAGGGTCACGAAAGACTCGTAACTGGCTCTGATACCAATTTCTACAAAATTATCTTCAACATGCAATTTCTCCCCACAAACTTCTCCCTCTTGTTGTCAATGCACTCACCAAGGGGGAGATTGAGGACCAGGAGCGTCCGAAGACCAGTGGAGGGTCACTCCTTAGTGATGAGTGATTGACAACATTGTGTGGACTGATGCTAGGCCTAGTATTGCAGGTACAGGTTGCGGCTTGACTCGTGTTGGTGCAGGTGAAGAACAAGCGCAAAAGGTCTATGCCGAGGTGGCCTCTGGGTGATGGAGAGACAAGTAGGCTTGGTTCGATGGACCCGGTGGCCGATGGGGTCAAGTGCAAGCCGCATGGTGCAAGAAGAGCGAGTGGAAGTCATGGACATGGAGCTGGTGCAAAGTGGCAGTTAGCGGACGAAGCTTGCATGCGGGGTTTGGTGGTTTGCCCACAAAACCATCAGAGGACGGTTTCTCGGTTTGGGCCTCAAAACCGAGCCCGAAGGCCCAACGTGACGGAGATAGGGATCTGGGCGTGTCGGGAAGCTTCGAGGTGGGGGCACGTGGCGTGATCGCGGGGCTTGCATCGAGGCTAAGCAAGTCCATGGTGGAAGTGTGTCCGCTCGATGGGAATATCCGAAGACTTGACCAAAATGCCCCTGAGGGGTGTGTATCTTCATTTTAAGTTGTAGGGGTAGCGTGGTCATTTGCCTCCTCCGGAAGACTTTATATATATAGTGGAGATGTGAATGACCTCTCTCTCTCTTGGATGTGGCTCTCTCCCCCCCGGATGATTTGCTTCCATTTCCTTTGATCATTAGCCTAAACAATCTTTGTATAGAATCTGACCTCTGAATGTATGGAAGAATTCAGCATTGTGATGCTATCTCCTTCTTAGCTATTTATGATTTTCATGTCATTTTCGGAGCTATTTTTGGGTGTTTTCGTTCTTCGCTTGATTCGTCGATTTGAGGTGTTTTCTCTTGGATTTCTTTGATGGGGTCATGGGTGAGTGCCTTGTGCCTCTTTGTGGATGATCTTGACCCCTCAAACATCAGGAATCCCCTTGGATTTGTGAGTTTTTAGAGTAGCTTGAGGTGGTAGCTAGTGAAGGTTCTCCTAGAGAAGGTTCTCATCTACCTAAAATTTGGGCTCAATCCATCCAACAGTTTTGGAGATCCATTGATCAGAAGTTTGAGTTGACTTCGCGGGTGAGCTCGATCTGGGTATGTTCGTGAGCGATGGACAATCTGTCACCTCCTCACAGACAGGCCGTGTAGGTCGTGTTCGTCAGTTCTTTGTGTTCGTGCGAGTTTTTGTTTCGATTGTTTGAGGTGCTAGGGTTTTATTGCACCTTGTTTGACGGACAGTCCGTCGGTCCATGACAAACGGTCTGTGAGGGCGTGCTCGAGGTGCAGAGGTTCTGGTGGTTTCTAGACGTGTTCACAGATGGTCCGAACTGTTGTGTCGGACGATCCGCAAGCCCGACGAACAGTCTGTGGGTGTAGGACGGCCGGTCCGTGTGGCCTGGGTTATTTCTGGAGGTTTTGTTAGCTAACTCGGATGGTCCATGACCCTTGTACGGATAGTCCATGGTAGCGACGGACAGTTTGTCTTCTACTGGTGGACGGTCCGTGGTAGGCCTCGCAGATTTGGCTAAGTGTCGAGTCTTTTGTGTTGTGCTTCCGCTTCTTTGATTGGTGTGTGGTGAATCGTTTCTAGGGTTGGTAAGTCTGTTGTGACTACGCGACCTTGATGAATTTGTGTGTGATTCCTTGGTAGTGATTTTGGGACTTAGCCGGTTTTGAGTCGGAGAAATTTTTATCAGCTCCCATTCACTCTCCCCCCTCTCTGGTCGCCAAACCAGTCTTTCATCCTTGCTCGGTCGTGACAAGCTCTCGCGTCTCGCCCACGCCGGATCCCATCCTCCACGTCAAGGACAACGGGGCTGCCGAGGCAGTCCCCTAGCTCCCCACGGAAGTCGTATCTTCCTATTCCTCCTCCTCATCAGTCTCCTCTCTCTCATCAAGATCAGACGAGAGAGTCTCATCGGGAGAGGCCCTCTCTCATATCTTCCTTCTCCTGGTCCGGTCGGTGTTCCTCGCCCTCCGGTGCACCTGGTGTTTCTTTCACTAGTCCCGGGAATCCTTTTATGCCTTCGCCCTCTCAACGTCAGCATGGTTCCTCGACGTATCCACGTGGAGCGGCAACCTGGAGGGGATGACGTCATTCACCTTGACCTGAAGATCACATGATAAGAGAACAAAGAAAATAGAGTTGGATCTAAGACAAGATGGCGAAATCCTTACGGCGTCCCTCGTGTCATTATCGGGGAGCATCTTCAGATACCGAGGCGGCGGGCACACAAGGCGAGTGTTCCCCACCACAGACGCCACCCGCCGTCGCACCTCGTCATTCTTAGGCAGGGCCCTTTGCCGTCACTGTCCCCTCGAAAGGGGCCTTGTCTGCGGTCATCCTCCAGATGGGGAGAGGCGTCACCTCAACAGCACGATCCCCCTCGAGAGGTAGCCGCCGATGACCTCAGCTGTGGTCACCCTGGCCCCGCAACCAGCCAAGAGCGTCGAAGGTGAGCCTCGGCCAATCTTTCTTCTCTGGCCCATGTGACCAGTTGAAGAGCATGTCGATGAAGTGTTGGCTGGTGTCCTCGGGGAGCGGGTGCGCGGGGTCGTTCTTGAGGTAGAACCACCCGGAGTGCCACCCCCGATTGGAACTTGCGAGGGAGCCCGGGATGTAGTCATCCGACCTCCCCTGCTTCATCTTCAGTGGGCGCAGCCTATCATCACGGGACGGCTGCCATCAATCTGCATCGCGAACTTGAACAAGTACCTAAACAGATCCCAGTGGGGCTCCATGCCTAGGTACCCCTCGCATAGTGCCGCGGACGTCGTCATCTGCTGGACCCCGTTCGGATTGAGGTGTTGGAGCTCTAGTTTGTACTCATGCAGCACCACGCGGATGAGCCACCCCGTGGGGACGGAGAACCCGTTCTCGTGGAAGGTGGCGAAGGAGACCACATATCCCGGCGGTGGCCGCGAGAAGTCCTCCAATCCTAGTTTCTTCCACTCCTCCGCCCCCGTCAACCTCGACAGCATCCCCTTCTTCGCGAGGCTCTACAAATGTGCATGGGTGATGCTGCAGCGCGCCCAGTTCGACATGGCGGACAGCAGCGAGAGGGCGCGACAGTAGGAGTGAAAAGTGCAAGGATGCGAATGCGGTGGCGGCGAGGGAAGCAAGCATGCGAGCAAGTGCAGCGACGTGGTCGAGAAGGTGAGAAGACAAAGGCAAGAAAGATTTGGGAGAGAAAGAATCCGAACCGCCCCAGCGCCCGATGAATTAAGGGGAGAGAGAAGCGGAGCATGACGGTTGCATTAAATGCCCGGTCCCACCGGTGGGATAGTGGAGCCACCCACCGGTCGCTTTGTCTGACGACCTCAAAAGGCACGCGGGGCTCCACATGGTGGAAAATGGGCCAGCGCCTCCGCACCCGGCCCACCAATGCCCGTAATTCACTTGCGACCCAGTTGCCCGGTAACGGCCCACAACTCCAACAGCTTCGAAGGCAAACGTCATCCTCCCGACCTTGAAGAAAAACTAGTCGGATCCATCAAGTTATAAGCCTTTACAAGAGTTTCCCACTCTTCCAAAGGCTCGGGGGCTGCACCCGGCAGGCGCGCTCGCGCGTCCCCACTGGAAATATCGCACCTCCCCTCCTCACTACAACTACAAAACCTGGGAGCTAGTCCTTGACTCCCCCACCAGGTTAGGGGCTACTGACGAGGGTCAAGACTAGAGTTGGCCGATCAGCCCACTAATCAATGACAAACGACAGAGTGGACCCCCCAAAAAACAAGGGCAACATCCCCCCCCCGAGTGGGATCCACCTCGTCCGGGTGGTTTCCGCGTCGCCCGACTGGTTTCTGTGTCGCCCAACTAGTCTCCGCCTCGCCTGACTAGTCTCCGCCTCTCCTGAGTGGATCCTGAAGAGCCGGTCCCGCTCGAGCAGGCCCCGCCTCGCCCGAGGGGTTTTCCTTCCTAGCTAAGCAACTCTGTCGGGATCCGCTCATTCGAGGAGTCTCCTTTTCGCTCGAGTAGTTCTGCCGAACCTACTCTTCGCTTTTGCCCACACCGGGTCTACCCACTTGGCGCTAGGGGTGCAGAACAGGATGGGCACCTTTCCATCACCACGGTGGTCACAGCGGAAGCCATCCTGTCTGAATAGGAGCTCCACAGTCCCTAGGAAGGGACGCCCGTCCACTCGAACCATGACAGTTAGCGTCAAAGAAGTACAGTATGAGTCATACAAGACTTCAACTGCTCAAAGCTGCATCCGAGTAGTCGCTCTGAGTAACCACCCGGACGCCACCATCCCTGGGTCAAAGAAGCCGCCCACTCCATCAATGGTGAGCCAGGAACAGTGGGCACCTATTCACCGCGTACAAACAAGACTTCATGACGAAGGCTAAGGACTCAATATAGTTTACCCTTGCTGTAATTCTTTTTCACCTCCTTCCTTTGCACCCCTTGCGACTATAAAAGGGGGAGGAGAGAAGGAGATGAACATGGACACTAGCTTCAAACACGCACGCACGAACACACACACACACAAACACACCACAGGGACTTGGGGCTGAGCATCCTGAAACCCAGATACTCCAGAGTTTTGTCCGGAGTCTCTGGAAAAATCTCCGGAGTCTTTGGACCATGCCTGCGTAGCAGAAAATCGCACTGCCACCAAAACCAGTGCCACCGATTTTGCAAATCCGGTTCCACTGGATTTGCCTGACAGTGACTACCCTCGAACCTCTTTCTTGATTGCTTGCTCGGATTCAACTCAAACTTGGTGTATGGCTCAGGGAAGGTTGTTCCACAAGTTTAGACACACTTGCAGTCCATAGACACTAACAACCAAGTAGATTCACAAATATACCAAGAGCAAGTTATAGCATCAAAGTAATGTAAAGGAAGGTAAATCAACAGGAGACACGATGATTTGTTTTACTGAAGTTCAGATTACCATCGTGTGAATTCTAGTCTCCGTTAGGTGCTTCTCCTACCGAAGCCGGGTTGCACTCAACCCTTTCCCCGATCCACTAGGTAGTTTCTTCCCTTTCGGAGGCGAAGCAAGACCTTCACAAACTGTCCCACAGTTCACCACACTTTGGGAGCTTGTGGGCGACGCCTAGCCGTCTAGGAGGCAACCCTCCAAGAGTAACAAATGCTTCACACAAGCTTGACGACGTCCAACAGTGTTCAAGGGAATCAAGTGATCTTTGATTGCTCACAAAGGCTTCTCTCTACCACCCAACTCACTAGATCTATCAAAGATCGAAAAAACTCACCAAGAGGGGTTGGGGAGAGCTAGAATGACTTTGGCTTGGCAAGGAATAGCAGGGATGCACACCAGCAACCTCAAGAACAGTAACTTGCAACAGTGGGGACCCAGGGGTATAAATACCCAACTCCCCAAAAAGTAGCCATTGCAAACTCAGGGGAAAACAGGTGCCACCGGATTCCCAAACCCAGTGCCATCGAGATTTCAAACCAAGTAGCCATTGGGCCGGCTGACACAAAATCGGTGCCACCGGGTTTGACACCGGGTCAAACCCGAGACTGTATTTGTGTGGTTTTTGTGTCTCTCTCGACTCACATAGGTTACTTGAGCACTGAGACATTTCAAGACTCCTTGTGATGCATCCCTCTTGATAGTACAGTGTACCTATATTCAAGATCAAATATAAGCCCTATAGAGATCCACTTGAGCTTCATCTTCATGAGTAGGCATACTTGGTCAGTATATCCACTTGAGAGATCCATCTATCAATGTCGAATTAATTTGAGCACTTCTACCTTGAGCTAGTGACTTAGATCTCCTTAGAAGAATGAAACCCATTTCTTGATCAAGTCACCCATCACATGACTCAAAGATCATATAATGCTTTTTCATTGCTTCACTCGGTTAGGCTAGACTTGATACCTCGAAATTCTCCAAGCTATAGCCACTTCACCCTAGCCAAGCACATGGTCCAAGTCAATACTTGGCCATCCTTAACTTAGTACGTCGATGCTAATCCCTTGCTTGATTTCTTCATCCATTCAATGTCAATTTGAGTTTAGCTTTGATTCAACATTAAGAGTGAAATCCAATTGAGATCATGCCTTCTTTGATTCTATAGTCCCATTTGATCATAGTAAGCCTTCCCATTTATTCAGAGACCATCCAATATTCCAACATCACTATGTCTTTTTTTTCACTTTCATTAGCTTGTTTATATATCAAGTATACACCATGAGATCACACATATCACAAATCATGACATTCAATCTTATATAAAAAGCCACTTCACAATATGAGGCAATAACCCATTCCTCAACTTATCTTGTACAACAATGGCTTGTCTTCAGATATAGATGTTCAATGTCATGTATCATGCTTTGCTATTTATATGTTACAACCTGCTCACATGCTTTAACAAAGACATTAGTTCTTTAATCTAGTTGTCAATCAATACACCAAAACCCACTTAGGGTCTAGATGTCTTTCAATAGGGCCCTTCGTGCCTGAACCAGTTTAACCCTCTGTGTCATTTGAGCCACCATCCGGGCCTAGACACACGATCGTAGAAATATTACTTGTCACCGGTAGAGAACCATGACACCACGTGCCTACTAAATATCTGACGAAGCTTGTGTTGACTCCATCGCCATGTACCCTCACTGCATGCACGAGAGTTACGCTGTTCGCACCCAAAATTGGCACAAGGCCGATCAGGCTGACGCCACCGGTCATGACCGGTGTCCCTCAACGGTCTGACCGGTGGGGCGTCCTGTAGCCGATCCGGCAACGGCCACACCGGTCTGACCGGTGGGCCTGACCGGTCTGATCGGTGGACCCCGAGTCCGAGTGGAATTGAGGAGTCCTTGCGAGTTTCGAGTTGTAAAAGGATTCCTTGCGGGGCAAGACCTCCCCACCCTATAAATATAAAGGGCCACGGCCGTTTGAGGTGGAATCACCCAATCGACTATTATTTTCTACAACTTTTATCTCTCAAACCCTAGCTTTTCCAATCTCGTACTTTCCTTGCTTGTCTCGACGACGATCAGGGACGTTCTGAGTGGCCTTGCCGACCTCAGAACAACCCTAGGTGCGCCACCTCCGATGGGGTCCCTCCCGAGGCGGCGATCTTAGGTTTTCACCGTGCCTCTGTGTACACCGGTCAGACCGGTGCCCCTGACCGGTCGGACCGGTCCGGGCAAGAGCTCGGCGAGTTCAGCGTTTTGACGTTCCGCGCGATCTAGCGCTCGTGTGTGTTGACCAGAAAAGCGTCAACACACTTTTGGCGACTCCGCTGGGGAAGAAAGATCAGGTTGCTGAAACCGTTCAATCTAACCTCAGCCAGATGGGTGCTCGGTGCGATCTCGACATGAATAACATTGTCACCGCGTCACTGGAAGATCTCTCTCCTGAGGAGCAGCAGAAGTTCAAGGCGCTACAAGAGTACTTGCAAGTACAATTCCTAGCTGGCGTCAAGAAGGATCGATCCGCAAGGTGTCAAGATTGAAAGAGTTCGAGCTGCCGGCGATCAAGCTAAACGACAACAATGTTGAGGTAATTTCCACTGTAAGTAAGAAACCCCCGCCTGAAACTTCTCCTATGAAATCTACAGTGGAAAGTGATGAATTGCTTGCTTCTTACATTGCTCGTTTAGAACGGTTAGAGGATCTTGAAAAAGATAGGACTTTAGGTTATGCTAATAATGAAACTAATAGTAGTAATCCTAAAGATAATCCTCAAGGGTCCTATCCCAGCTTAGCACCTTTGCCTGTAAATAATGGAAATCATGCATATGGTTTGACACCAAATCCAGCATCAGGTCAGTACCCTCAGTTTCAACCGCACAGGCCAAACATGGCCACACCGGTTGAACCGGTGCAGGGTACCGGTCAGACCGGTGCTATGGAGTTGGTGCCCGACCAGCCTTCGCCAATTTCTGTCGTGCCAAATCAGATGGTCCCTACTTTTTCTAATACAATCAGTAATGTTGGACCTCATTATAGTACGACAATGAATACATCAGCCTCCAAAAACATTATTCCGGACGATGTGTTTGAAAGTTACAGGCTAGCTCAAGCTAAGACAGCTCCCTATTTAAATAAGATAAATTTGGAGAATCCTCAACCACAACAGCCAAATAATCCTAATTGGGCGGAATTTAATAGATTTAAGGAAGATTTGGCTAACGTGGTAAAAACCAAACTTGGTGTTGACATAGGTAATACTAATTTGTATAAAAAACCATATGATCCCGAGTTTGATAGATTTCCTCTCCCACGTGGTTGGCGTATGCCTGATTTGATTAAATTTAGTGGTGATGATGACCGAACCACATGGGAGCATATTAGTCAATACACTGCACAACTAGGTGAAGCTGGTGTCTATAATGCTTTAAAAGTGCGCTTGTTTTCTTTATCTTTAACTGGCACCGCTTTTGCTTGGTTTTCTTCGCTTGCTCCCGGTTCTATTATATCTTGGAATATGTTAGAACGTAAGTTTCATGATCACTTTTATAGTGGGAGCATACAATTAAAATTGACAGATTTAACATCGGTTAGGCAAGGAAGAGATGAGACTGTCTCTGCCTACATTAAAAGATTTAAAGAAACTAAAAACCGGTGCTTTAATTTGTCAATCACTGATATGGACCTTGCAGACATTTGTCTGAAAGGTTTAAGGTCATCCATTAGGGATAAGATAGAGGGCTCTGATTTTCTTTCGGTTGCACAAGTTCAAATTAGAGCTTTAGTTGTTGAAAACCGAATGAATAAAGAGAAAGATAATTTTAAATCACGTCGTTCTAATGTTCATATTATTGATTATGATTCTGATAGCTTGGACGATAGTGATAAAGAAATTTATGCTACTAAATTTAATTGGCCCTCTAAAGAAAAAGCTTATTCATGTTCATCTCTTAAGCCGGCTAGTAAAGGTCGGCAAGAAGAAATTAAATTTACTTTTGATGTTTCCAAATGTGATCGCATATTTGATGAATTGCTTAAATCTGGAAATATCAAGTTAAATCATACTATTCCTCCACTTGAAGTGTTGAAAAGACGTGCATATTGTAAATTTCATAATTCATTTTCTCATGCTATTAATGATTGCAATGTGTTTCGTCGACAGGTTCAATCGGCCATAAACGAAGGTCGTTTGACTTTTCATGAGATGCAAGTGGATAAGGCTCCTTTTCCAATCAACACCATGGATTTACAATAGCCTAAGGTACTGGTTCGGCCACATCAAGCTGAAGCAACTAAAGGCAAGAACGTGGTAATCGGGGAGGCTAAGCCTGATTTGAGAGGAAAAGAGCTAGTTCGCAAAGTTCAGGATGAGAAGACTCCTGATGGCAAAGAGACCTTCAAGGTTACAGTAAGTGCCTCTGGACATGGGGGCAAGGGTCGTCCACACCCACCGATCAGTGACCGTCTGAGCCGTCTCTAGCCAAACCGGTCAGACCGGTGGATGTGACCGGTTAGACCGGTGCGCTCCCGGATCGCCCGAGGATGATCAAGCCAAGCCGTCCGGAGATTGGAAACTGGAAACTTAATGTAGCAAAAAATCAGGGGAGTGGTCCTAAGCCAAAGGTCACTTTCGACATGCTATTTGACAAGTATTCTAAGCAAAAGGCCGTTACAAGTGATCGGCCATTAAAAAAAGGATGAGGTCACCTACACATCAAGGAGGATCATCTTCACCTCCAAGGGCTGCTACAAGACTCAAGGGTGAATCATCGCAGCAAGGGCAACGCTTTACTCCACCATGGGCGTCATCAAGTTCAAATGCACCACGCCCGGTATATGATGATAATGGAGTGATGTGGGTGCCATACCAACAAGCCTTTCATCCTGGATAGGGTGGACAAAAATCAGCTTTTGACAGAATCTCCAGGCCTGTCCAAGACCGATTGGCTCCTCGCCGTTCTGGTCAGGGTCACCAGACCCGACCGGTCAGACCGGTGCGGCCAGAAAAGCCGTGTCACCTCCTGTGAAGCAAGTTTACAAGCCGAAGCAAAGGGAGGAGGTGCAGAAGATGGAAGTTGATCCAGAGAGGACTACGAGCCAAGATATTATTCAGATCGGATCAATGGATGTTCCTATTGGAGAAGATGGCAAAAGACCGATTGTTCCAAACAATAAGGTCGTGGCATCAACTTCAGGGGTGTTTGCTGCTGCTAATGACCATGAGGCCAGTGGTAGTGGTTCCAACTCCAAATACTTCTTGCCAAGGTGGTGTCCTCCTGGATTGACTCACACGCAAAGGAGGAAGCTTCAACGCCTGAGGTTTCAAGAGAAGAGGGAGAAGGAGCTAGAGAAGCAAAGGGACGAAGCTTTCAACCAGTACAGGCCCATGATACCTCAGGGGAAAGAGTGGAGAGTCAAGACCAGCTCCCAGCCAGCACCGGTCGGACCGGTGGAGGGGTCGGTCAGACCGGTGGAAGTCAACGGTCAGACCGATAACCCAGAGACGCCACCCGGTTTCTCTTCTTCGGTTCCCATGGTTTGTGATGACAAGTCCGCATCAGATTCTGCACCAGAAGACGATGAGGAGTTTGTTGACTACAGTTCTTCGCCTGAGCGCATGAATTTGGACATCAACGTGATCCATATGTCTATGGATGGTTATGTGCTCTCGGAGGAGGACGTTGCACATCTTGACTTTGGGCCAAAGGAAGCTATTTTCCAGAAGCCTAAAGATGTTGAAAATCATTTGAAGGCTTTGTACATGAATGGACACATCAATGGGAAGCCTATCTCTCGCATGCTGGTGGACGGAGGAGCGATCGTCAACTTGATGCCGTATTCTTTGTTCAAGAAACTGGGAGGTTCAGATGATGAGCTGATCAAGACCAACATGACCGTCAGCGGTGTGGGAGGAGGCGAGCCAATGGGAGCTAAAGGCGTCATCTCTATGGAGCTCACCGTTGGGAGCAAGATGTTGGCTACGGCATTCTTCGTCGCTGAGACACAAGGTAACTTCAGTCTCATCCTTGGTCGTGATTGGATTCATGCAAATCAGTGTGTGCCTTCTACCTTGCATCAATTTTTAATCCAATGGGTAGGCGACGAGGTAGAGATTGTTCATAGTGATGCATCGGCTTGTGTTGCAGTGGCTGATAGTTCTATTATGGATAATCATGAGAATCTTAAGTGCTTAACTGGTTTATATTTATCTAATTTAAAACTTATTGATTCTACCAAAGATGGCTTTGCTACTGTTGTCATGAAGCCGATTGTTGATCAGGCTAGAACCTCTCTGTCGATTTGATGGATGCAAATCTGGAGTGGTTGCAACAAAGGCGAGAGCACTATCGGGCGCATAAGAACGATATGTGTGAGGCCATCGAAGACTTTGATGATTTGAGCAAGTTAGGACAAGGGTTTACGTCGGCTGATCCTTTAGAGGAGGTTGATATTGTTGATGGCACTGTACCTAGGCCGACATTTGTAAACAAGAATCTTGATACTTTGTTTAAATCTGATTTAATAAAATTATTAAAGGAGTATGTTGATTGCTTTGCATGGAACCACAATGAAATGACTGGTTTAAGTCGTGATTTAGTTGAGCATCGTTTACCTATTAAACCTGGTTTTAGGCCTTATAAACAACCTTGTAGAAACTTTAATCCTGATATTTATGACCGAGTGAAAGAGGAAGTCAATCGGTTGCTTGATGCAAAGTTTATTAGGCCTTGTCGTTATGTTGATTGGATATCTAATATTGTGCCTGTGGAGAAAAAAGGAACAAAAAAGCTTCGTGTTTGCATTGATTTTAGAGATCTTAATAGAGCTACTCCTAAAGATGAATATCCTATGCCTATAGCCGATTTTCTTGTTAATGCTGCATCCGGACATAGAATTCTTAGCTTTCTTGATGGTAATGCTGGTTACAATCAAATCTTTATGGCCGATGAGGATATATCCAAAACGGCTTTCATATGTCCGGGTTTTGTTGGCTTGTTTGAGTGGGTTGTCATGACTTTTGGATTGAAAAATGCGGGTGCTACTTTTCAAAGAGCTATGAATTTAATCTTTCATGATTTGCTTGGCATCATAGTAGAGGTTTATATCGATGATATTGTTGTCAAATCGGCTGGAGATGATTCTCATTTAGCTGATTTAAGACTTGCATTTAAAAAAATACGTCGGTATAAATTAAAAATGAATCCACTCAAATGTGCTTTTGGTGTATCGGCTGGGAAATTCTTGGGCTTTATTGTTCATGAGAAAGGCATAGAGATAGATCCTAAAAAGATTGAGGCAATCCGGAGTGTTAAAGCACCTACTTGTAAAAAGGATTTGCAAAAGTTCTTGGGCAAGGTAAATTATTTGAGGAGGTTCATTTGTAACTTGTCCGGGAAGGTGAATGCTTTTACTCCTCTACTTCGGTTGAAAAATGATATTGACTTCACTTGGGGGGCAAAGCAACAAGAGGCATTTGATGAGATTAAGAGCTATTTGACTTCGCCACCCGTTCTTCAAGCACCCAAGAGTGGTATTCCTTTCAAGTTGTACGTAGCGGCTGAAAAGGATGTTATTGGAGGTGTTTTGACTCAAGAGACCGAAGGCAAGGAGTACATTGTTGCATATGAGAGTAGAAGATTGTTGGACGCCGAAACATGGTACACTTTTATTGAAAAGTTGTGTTTATCACTATATCATACTTGTACCAAGTTGATGCATTATTTATTACCTAGTACTTGCATAGTAGCATGTCAAACCGACATAATCAAATACATGTTGCATAAACCAATTTTAAGTGGTAGAGTCGGCAAATGGGCTTATGCTTTAGTTGAGTATGATTTACATTGTGAGCCATTAAGTTCTATGAAAGGTCAAATTGTTGCCGACTTTATTGTTGGACATAGAGTAGATAAGCAACTTGATTTGAATGTCGGTTATGTTACTTTTACTCCATGGAAGTTGCATTTTGATGGATCGGTTTGCAAAGATGGTTGTGGTGTTGGAGTTGTCATTATTTCGCCAAGTGGGGCTGTTTTTGAAGCTCTTAACCGATTGGATCATGATTGTACTAACAACCAAACTGAATATGAGGCTCTTCTATTTGGATTGGAAATTTTACATGACATGGGAGTAAAACATGTGGAAGCATATGGAGATTCTTTATTGGTGGTGCAGCAAGTATCCAAGGTATGTCAATGTTTAAATGGTTTTTTAAATGCTTATCTTGATAAATGTTTAGACATCATATCTTGTATGGATGAATTTGTTATCTATCATGTGCCACGAGAGGAAAATCCTAGAGCTAATGCTCTGGCCCAGCAAGCATCTGGTTATAATGTTCGAAAACGAAATTTTCAAGAACACAAACCGTTGCTTACAGCCGAGTGTTTTGCTCTGGAGGCACCGGTCAGGCCGACACAGCCGACCGGTCTAACCGGTGACACCGGTCTAACCGGTGACACCGGTCTGACCGATGTCACCGACCGGTCTGACCGGTCCCCTGGTTCTGGGTCGGCTAACGGCACCGGTCTGACCGATGCCCATGACCGGTCTGACCGGTCCCCTGGTAAAAGTTCCTCCTCGGTTTTTCGTGACAAAGATGAGGTGGAGGATTGGAGAAAACCTCTGGTTGATTATTTGCAAAATCCTAGCAGTTCAGTTGATAGAAAAGTCTGACGATGGGCTCTTAAGTTTGTCGTTGATAATGGTGAATTGTATCGTCGGACTGCGGATGATTTGCTTTTAAAGTGCTTGGGTCCTGATCAAGCTAGGTTGGCTATGGCAGAGGTTCATGAAGGCATTTGTGGTACTCATCAATCGGCTCCCAAGATGAAGTGGCTCCTCAGGCGAGCTTGCTTTTATTGGCCTACCATGATAGCTGATTGTTTTAAGTACTACAAAGGGTGTGAAGAGTGTCAAAAACATGGAGATGTTCAGTTGGTGCCTGCTGCGTTGATGCATCCGATTATCAAACCTTGGCCCTTTAGAGGATGGGGTTTGGATTTTATTGGCAAGATTCATCCTTCGTCGTCAAAGGGGCATTGTTTTGTGATCGTGGCTACTGATTACTTCACCAAGTGGACTGAAGCTATTCCTTTGAAGAATGACACATAGAGAGGTGATTGAGTTTATTACTGGGCATATCATACATATGTTTGGCATTCCACAGACTTTGACTACGGATCAAGGGACTTCATTCATATCCAAAGAGGTGCGTGAATTTGTTGATTCCAATGGTATTAAATTGCTCAATTCATCTCCATATTATGCTCAAACCAATGGTCAAGCCGAGTCTAGCAACAAGACATTAGTGAAGCTCATAAAGAAGAAGATAGAGGACAATCCTAGAAGATGGCATGAGGTATTATCTGAAGCTTTATGGGCTCATCGTATTTCTAGACATGGTGCTACTAAGGTTACTCCTTTTGAGCTCGTGTATGGTCAAGAGGTCGTTTTGCCCGTTGAGGTGAATCTAGGCGCATATTGACTTGCAAAGTAGAATAATCTTGATGTTGAGTCATATTATGCTTTGATGATGGACAATATTGATGAAGTGATCGACAAGCGTATGGAAGCTTTGGAGGAAATTGAAAAGGACAAGAGGAGAGTTGCTAGAGCATACAACAAGAAGGTAAAAGCCAAATCTTTTCAGGTAGGTGACTTGGTTTGGAAGACGATTTTACCTATTGGATCTAAGAGTAACAAGTTCGGCAAGTGGTCTCCAAGTTGGGAAGGTCCATACAAGGTTGTCAAGGTTTGTTCTGTGAATTCTTACATGATGGAGACTTTGCAAGGACAGCGACTTCCAAGGGCTCTCAACGGGAGGTACTTGAAGACATTTCATCCAAGTGTCTGGCAAGACGCTTGATAGGATTTGGCCGATTTAAAGCAAAAAATCGTCCTTAGACCAAAAAATGGCCGGTGAAGTGTCACATCGACCTTAGAATTATTTTTTAGACAGCAAGCTTTACTAAAAAACAGGGGGGCATATGTTCGCACCCAAAATTGGCACAAGGCCGATCAGACTGACGCCACCGGTCATGACCGGTGTCCCTCAACGGTCTGACCGGTGGGGTGTCCTGTAGCCGATCCGGCAACGGCCACACCGGTCTGACCGGTGGGCCTGACCGGTCTGACCGGTGGACCCTGAGTCCGAGTGGAATTGAGGAGTCCTTGCGAGTTTCGAGTTGTAAAAGGATTCCTTGCGGGGCAAGACCTCCCCACCCTATAAATATAAAGGGCCACGGCCGTTTGAGGTGGAATCACCCAATCGACTATTATTTTCTACAACTTTTATCTCTCAAACCCTAGCTTTTCCAACCTCGTGCTTTCCTTGCTTGTCTCGACGACGATCAGGGACGTTCTGAGTGGCCTTGCCGACCTCAGAACAACCCTAGGCGCGCCACCTCCGACGGGGTCCCTCCCGAAGCGGCGATCTTAGGTTTTCACCGTGCCTCTGCGTACACCGGTCAGACCGGTGCCCCTGACCGGTCGGACCGGTCCGGGCAGGAGCTCGGCGAGTTCAGCGTTTCGACGTTACGCGCGATCTAGCGCTCGTGTGTGTTGACCAGAAAAGCGTCAACATACGCAGAGGCACCATCTCCTCCAAATGAGTTCTCCAGGAAGTCATTTCCCTTGAGATGGCTAACGTCTCCACACTTGTCAAGGATCCACTACCCAGTGACGCTCGAGACACAGAAAACATTTAGTGAAGTATTAGGATGTTCCTGCTGGTCGGGTTGTTGGGACTTGGGAGGATCAGTGTGCCAGTACATCTCCAGTTTGGCTTCACCATGGGAGACCACCACAACCCGCTCTCCTGTTGATGCAGTAAGTGGCAGCATTGTTAGGGTAGAAGTAGGAGAACCAAATGCTTCAGAGTTCAGAATTGCCAAATAGCAGGTATTTACAACTCACAAGCAGCCGTACAGTGTGAGTGTGTAACAGAGAATCTTCAGATTTGTTTGGCCTATGTCAAATTTCAGTGTGGTATTGTTTAGTAGTTCAGGATGCAAATAATTAAGAACGGGGTTTGCAGATTACCTATGTGCTCCTGGGCAATCTTCCTTTTGAGCTCCCAGCCTATTAGTTCATTTAGAGAAGAGAATCACTTCACATAATTAACAGAGAATTATTAGAATTATTACTTCTCTATAAAAAACTGTTTGACGGAGCTAGCTCCTACTGAAATCAGCAGAGAATAAGCTCTAGCAACTCTGCCAAACACACCTAAGATCAATTCAAACCATCCCTTATGAATGTGCATTATTAGCAACCAGCAGGTGAACAAAATGGAAAAGTTGTCATTGGGTTTTTATGCACACAGGCAAATGAGTGGTACGTGTTGGTGAAGAATGTGTGTACCATACGGTCCAGAAAATAAGCAAGGAAAATGTTTGGACTAGCATACGACCATGTACCATCACCCAACATGTACTGCAGATCCTTACTGTTGTGTGATTCTTCTTAGATGAAAACCTTTTTTTGTTTTGCTCCACTATCACGATCATATATAAAACGAGGGTCTCCCCAGTTTCCAAGTGTCATTTACCAGGTTGTTGAGCCTTGTTTGAACTCATCCGAAAAAGTTCCAAACGAGTTTTTTCATTCGAGTGGTTGGTTGGGCCAGATCACATGGAAGTAAACTGCCTGTTTTAGGTCAGCCTTGAATGGGTTGGACTCAATAATCCAACTCCCAAGTGCGAATTTTTTTAGGTTTTTTTTTCATTTTTCGAAAATAAATACCGGATTTGAAAATTTTCAAAACTAGACATCCACAGCCGCTGTAAACGGCGGTACGTGGTCGAAGCCGCCGTTGAAACGGCGGTTGGTGACAAGTCCAACGGTCAGCGGGCTGACCTCCTCCCGTTGTTTGAAGTGGCGGGAGGCCCTCCTACCGCCACGTGGAACGGCGGTTGAGCCAACCGCTGTTTTGAACGGCGGTAGGGGTCCGCCCGCCTATAAGTTGGCGGGTGCCCCCTGCTCCCGCCCCCCATATCTCCTCCCGCCGCCCCCGCGCCAGCGCCGGTAAGTTTTTTAATTTTTTTAATTTTCAGTATTACAAATAGTTTAGAAAATAGTAAACATAGTTAGAAATAGTTAGAAAATAGTTTAGAAAATGTAGAAATAGTTTAGAAATTCTAGAAATAGTTTAGAAATTTTAGAAAATAGTTTAGGAATTGTAGAAATAGTTTAGAAACTTTAGAAATTGTAGAAATAGTTTAGAAATTTTAGAAAATAGTTTAGGAATTCTAGAAATAGTTTAGAAACTTTAGAAATATTTTAGAAATTGTAGAAATAATTTAGAAATTTTAGAAAATAGTTTAGATATTGTAGAGATAGTTTACAAATTCTAGAAATGTTAAAAATGCTTTAGAAATTGTAGAAAATAGTTTAAATTTATAGAAAATGTCTTACAAATTCTTGAAATTAGTTTAAAATTGTAAGAATAGTTTAAAAATTCTAGGAATGCCTTAAAATTGTTTAGAAATTGTTTATAATTCATGATTTTTTTGCAGGTATGGCTGAAGAATAGGCTGCTCCGCAGCAACCTCCTGCACCACCGGAGCATGTTGTGCAGTACGTGCTTCCAGACCTCTTTGACGTGAGGATTGACAAGGAGCACCGGGCGTACTACTCCGCGATTTGCGGTGCGACCCTAGGCACTGTACGTGCACGCACTCCGGCGCACTATATGCCACTAGACGAGCGTTGGGTTCCCAAGTGCGTAACACAATACCTTATTAACGATAATATGTCATTGCATTTTTCATTACACTAACAGCTATTACATTCTTTTGAGCAGGCTACGTGCAGCAGGACTTCTCCCGCTGACGCTGTTGGTGGAGGGGGGCCACATGCGGGCCCAGCTTCGTCCATAGGACCGCCACACGCGGTTCAGGTTCGGCTACAGCCTCATCTGCACACTACTCGACCGGTGGCGCTAAGAGACACACTCCTTCCACTTCCCGTGGGGGAGATGACGCTGACTCTGCAGGACGTAGCTCTGTTGCTCAGGCTACCGATAGGAGGCGAGGTGATGGGGTCGCGGGACATCCCCGACACGTGGCGTCAGGACCTGCTGCAGAGGTTCGCGCCAGTGGTCCGCAACGCTCACGCTGTCGAGCCAGTCGTGCCTTTCTAGCACCCTCACGGACCGACCCCTTCTTGGTTGCGGCAGTACAGCGTACGTATTCTGACATTTCTTAACAATTTCTTATCACAAGCTTTGTAACAATTTTTCATTTTCTGTAGGCCGACTACATGAGAGCCGACGCTGACGACTACACAGTCGCCAGGCACTTGGAGGTGTACCTGTTGTGGTTGTTCTGCAGATCGCAGGGTGACGCGGTGTCGAGGTTCCTGATCCCCCATGCTCGGGCGATCGCCGACGCGGAGTTGGAGGCCGTCCCCCAGGTCAGCTGGGGCGCCGCTGTTTTGGCGGCGACCTACAAGGGCTTGTGCGCAGGCGTGTCGAAAGGCATGAGCAGCGCTCCAATTTTGCTCGGTTGTCCCCTGCTACTGCAGCTTTGGTCGTACGAGCGCCTGCCGGTGGGTAGGCCCTTGGTCGATCGGAGTGCGCACCCTCTGCTGCCGCCTGGACACGACCCAGCCGACAGGCCCACTATGGGCTCGTTGTGGTGCCACCGACCGGTACGTGCTTCTTGCTCTTGTTAGTTAGATTCTAGCGATTTCTACGTTTTTACCAACTAACTTCTGGTGTGTTATGCAGCATGACTACACACAGCAGACCAGACTCTCGTACGCGGACTTCCGCGCCCAGATCGACTCCTTGGTAGACAGCCAGGTCGTCTGAGAGCCGTACACCGTCGCCGCCATTGTCGCCTGCGCACCTCAGGGCCTCTCGTCGCTCTGCTACCGAGATCAAAAGTACTGGTTGACGAAGACGCCCATGGTGTACGACGTCGTGGTGGAGGAGTACCACCCGGAGCGTGTGATGAGGGAGTTTGGGCTGTACCAGGAGTACCCCATGCCTGTCGTGCACACCGTTTCCGCTCCAACGCACAGGTAAATTATCGTTAATTCATAAAATTTTTCCTTCACGTACTTGGACTGGTACTTGGTGAGGACTCGGACGCACGTGATGTTCGTCCCACCCGAGCTGGAGGAGCCGGGAGCCAGCGGTCGTCGCCTCGTAGGCCTACCCCGTCCGCCGGGACCAGCTGCCACTGCGGTAAGTTTGAAACTACAAATGGAGTCATTCTTTCTTTGATGACGTTCGATGAAACTAATCCATGTTCTGTTTGGCAGCACGACGTGATTCAGGAGGTGTATGGCATGGTGGAGGAGGCACATGCCCACGCGCTACACCTGACGATCCCGTAGCACGAGCAGGTGTACCACAGGGTGATGGGCGCCATCAGGAGGTACTGGCGCGGGGTGAACTTCCAGGGCGCAATGCTTCTCTGCCTCCACGTATCCCGTCGTCCTCCTGCAGCTCCACCTCCACTGCTCGTTCGACCCAGGCGCCGTCTACCTCCACCACACAGCCACCGTGGGCGGTCGCAGCATCGGGTCTGACGTTAGGCTTCAGCCAGTTTTTGACGTTCGCCCAGGCGCCGTTGTCCCGCCCCGCTGGCATGTCGGTGTTGTGACCATCAGTTTCGGCACAGCAGCAGGTACATATTCTTTTGTACATTCTAGTATGCAGGACATGTTCTGTTGATTTTAAATATATGTGACATGTAATGTAATCTTTACAGGGACACGAGCACTGATGGGCCCGGGACCTTCGAACTGGTCAGCACCTTCTCGCCCTTCAGTGCAGCAGCAGCACCAGCAGTGGTCAGCACCTGCTCGCCCTTCAGTGCAGTAGCAGCTGCAGACCTCCCAAGGTGACAACCTTCATTATCTATCTCCAACCCTATACGGCTATACGCTCTTCACAACAAAGTTGCTAACAAATTATAATTCAATGTAGTTTACGGTTTTCTGGGCACACCGGAGTCCTCAGACCCGACCATGGACGACATCTACCTGGACGTCGAGGACATCACACAGCTGACGCCAGAGGACCAACAGCAGCAGCAGCAGCCGCAGCAGCACCAGCAGCTCCAGGAGCCGCCGCAGTAGGAGCAGCCGCTGACATAGTAGGAGCACCCGCTGACGCAGCAGTTGGGATCTCAGCTGACGTAGCAGTTGGGATCTCAGCTGACGCAGGAGCACCAGCAGGCCGGGTTCGAGGAGGCAGCGGCGGCTGGATCAGGGGTGATGCTGCCCCCCAGATGTTGGTGTCGTCGGGATCTGGAGCAGCACCCGAGGCGTTGGCAACACCGGCCCCTGATCTGGACGCCGCACGACGCCGCCACGCACCACCGGACCCCCTCACGTACCCCAGCAACCACACTAGGGCAGCACAGGCAACCAGGAGGACGGCTAGGGGACCACCGCAGCTGCACGCGAAGCGTGTCCGTATGTAGTTCTTTCGGAGCGAACTCTTAGTTTTGTAAACTATTAATGTTTTATCGATATTCGTGTTACCTTGTTAGTATTATATTCGTATTATATTAAGTGCCTCTCATCCTCTTCGAGCTTGAGCCTTTGGTATTTTTTCACTTCGTCCTCGTAGAATCGGAGCTCTTCCATGGCGAAAATATTCGGGACCAACGTCGCAGGAAAGAGTAAGTGACGCAAAGATGCTTTGTGCAAAAAATAAAAGAAAAAAAACTCTAACAGCCGCTTGGAATGGCGGTTTGCCCTACCATCGTTTCAAGCGGCGGTTAGTGGTCCCGGCCGCCGTATGAAACGGCGGTTGGGCCTCTAAGCCCAACCGTCAGCCGAGCTTCCCAACCGCCCAGCCCACAACACAACCGCCGTTTCGAACGGCAGTTTGCTTCAACTGCCGTTTACAACGGCGGATAGTTGCAACCGCCGTTTACAACGGTTGTGGATGTCTAGTTTTGAAAATTTTCAAATCCGGCATTTATTTTCAAAAAATGAAAAAAAAACTAAAAAAAATCCCCAAGTCCAAAGCAATTCATCAGTTGTGGCCCACGATTTCCAAATAGATTCTTCGTTTTCTTCTTCTCTCCATGCTTATAAGCATCCTGTAATTTTCTTTGCTCACATCCCGCAATCATCCTATGCATGGGTGGCAGGGTGATTGGTAGTTTGGTACTCATCCATTTTAAATTATTGTAAGCTACCAAATAAGTACAATTAATTTCTTTATCAAATCTTATTTTTATATTTACTCGGTATCATAAAACTTCTTCTAAGAAAGTTTGAATGATTTACAGTTTGGAACGGACGGAGTACGAAGGAACTTTTAGATATTTTCCATGTGATCATATAGCTTCTACGCAAATAAGAAAAGAAGACTATCCCACAGTATTCCAGAAGATCATGAAGTTAACAAGGAGCAAACCAACAAACCGATGACAAGTTCGAATTCGTAGTACGAGATCCGGGCACACCGTAACTACGCACTGGCGCAACTAAACCTTTTTGAATAAATTCCTTCCTACACTTGCTGGCAGGATTTCTCAAAGTGGATAGGCCTTTTGTTTGCAAGGAACCAAAACTTTCCATGGACGTGGCACTGGCAGGCATGGGTATATAGTTAATTAATTTATGCACATCGCCGTGTTGCGTTTGTGAGTGGCCCTAATCCACCCACTAATGATATTGATATGGATCGTCAGAGGCAAAGGCAACGTGTAGGGCCAATCATTGTTAGCTCAGGGGTAGACCCGTGCCCATGCATTCTAATTAGGATATCATCATTTCATCCCTAGCTCCAAATTTAAAGTGCTTAGAGCAACTCCATCAGCTTCTTTATCTTTTTAGCTAAATTTGAAGTTTGTAACCTCTTGTAAAAATACTAAACCATCCAATTATATTGAGCAATCCAACAGATTAGCTAAAACTCTCCTCCAACACGGCAACACCCCACCCCGAACCCTGATGTTAGACCCAACGTCATCTTCTTCCCTTTCAGCCATCTCCCACAAGGCCGACGCTCCTCCTCCGCGGCGGCCGGCGCCCCTTCTCCGCCGCTTCCAAGAACAGAGCCCGAGCTCCACCTCCGCGGCGGCCGTCGCCCCTCCTCCGCCTCTCCCTCCCTCATTCTTGTTTTTCCTTCCAAGAACAAAGCCCGAGCTCCACCATCCGCCGGCCAAATCCTGGCGTTGCTCTCCACCTCCGCAAAAAAGCCGCCACCAACAGCTCAGAGCACTTTCCTAGCCTCCCTCCTGACGCCAACTCGTCGCCCGACGTCACTCTCCACCTCCGCAAAAAAGACGCCACCAGCAGCTCGAGCACTTCCCTAGCTTCCCTCCCGACGCCACCTTGTCGCCTCCAAGCCACCGGGTCGTCGGGAATTTGAAATCTTGCGGCCGTCCCTTCTCCGCAAGCTCTGCTTCACGGCGGTAGGGCGCAATTGCGCAGAGGGCGGCGCAGGCGCAGGACGGCGCGACGGTAAGACAGCGGCCGACGCAAGGATGGGCTCGGCCTCCCGGCGCTGCAGCAGCGGCTCTCCCACTGCGGGAGCTCGACACCTTGGCCTCGCACGCCGCGGGAGCAACGGCGCAAGGGTACAAGGGGCGACAGCGGATGCAGGGTGTGGGAGGGCGTCGGTGCGGCAATGCTGGTGCAGCCAGTGTGGGGCGCGAGGAAGAGGAGGGGCAGGACCGCAGGGGTGGATTGCGCGGGGTATGCGCGCGGCAGGGGCGATAGCGAAGGGGGCGGCTTAGCTATGTTTGACGAGCGGATGCGAGTTTTTTGTGAGGAGGATAACAAGCGGTTTGCCTTGCGAGGCTGTTGGAAGCGACTCCGGCGGTGTTTTTTCTATTTTTTTTACCGATACAAAACAATATACATAGACCTTTGGAGTTGCTCTAATAAGTATTGGTGTCGAATCCCCTAAAACACTTATTGTATGTCCTAATTGTGGTGGGGATGGCAGATGACAGGGGCATCATTATTCAGCTTGATCCCAGTACACAACCATTGCGTATGGATTGGGGTGATGCACACGCATATGCCACACTGCACTAACACTGGTGACAGTTCTTCCCAATGCCATTTCTGTCCCCACAATGCCGATCTGTGTGGGGCCGCAAATATAAAATTCTACAGCGTTATGGTGATCACTGAATGATCAGGATCGGAGGGGCTAGGGCTACAATTAAACAAGTGCAAGAGAGCCCAGAAAGAATGCTATGCCGTTAGCATTAGCGTTACGTGAGGTCAGTACATGAATTAAACGTCAGCGGCACGTACGCTTACGCAAAGCGCGAGACAGCTTGGATTAAGCTGTATTTTTTCATCAGCAGCAGGCTGTTGGTTTTTCCTTAATAAAATTAATAACATTTAGAACAAGATAGTTATTTTCGAAAATAAAAAATTAGCTTACATTTCATTTAAGAATATGAAGGGGGTACCTGATTTTAGACAAAAAAAAAGAGTCACCTATTATTTTTCCATCATGTATAAGACCTAATGCCAGGGACATGTCCTTATCAGATACAGTATTTAAAAAGGAAGTTTTGCGATAAATTGATCAGAACAAAGATATGAGTGATAAATCCAAATTACCGGTGAAATTAGAATGGAAAAGAGCACTGGCACGTTAATAGGAGCAAAAATAATGTCCCCTTTATTTGTTCAATCTTGTACTGAAACTCATAGATACATGATATTTTTAGTAAATATACATAACTTTTCTGTTCTGTTTGGCAATGAGCAGTGACGAAGTTATGATTGAACCTAGGGGGCTCTCCTTCCCTTCTTCCTCCTCTAGCCTCTCCTCCTCTTCTTCTTTCATAAATTTGTAGGGGACTCCATGGAGTTCCGGACAGTAGGAGGGGCTGAAGCCCTTCAGCCCCAGTGGTGCATCCATCCCTGCCAATGGGACATTATTTGAACGAGAAATTAGGTGGGTGCATTGTGAATTTTCAATTACTAACCATATCTTTCCAAATAAAAACCTCATTTCAACCTTTCAACGCACAACACATCGTCTCACGGAATCAAATAAACAAGGGGTTAATTAGTCCCCACATCGTCAACATAAGAAAGGATTACAAGGCACCAACAAGTGAGGCACCAATCATGCGTCGACCTCTCTCCCGTAAGGTTACCATTAATTTTATTTTTTTCAGAAAAAAAAGGGGGAGTCCCATTCCGTCACCCACTCATCCGCCACACACCACACGGGGCACTTGCGTTTTCTTGCAAATGGGAATCTGGGCATCCAGGGGAAGATAGAGGCCGCCATGATCTCAATCCCATGGACAGACTTGTACACATCCTGACATCCATGCGTCCATACGAGGGGTGTGTGTGTGCAGAAGCCTCTTCTAGTGGCTGAAAGGCCGAGAGGCCCCCTTCGGTCACACAGAAAAGCAGAAGTTGACATTGAAAGTTACGCTGCAAGGAAGGATTGTGTCAACAGCAGCTAGCCAATGTGAGGAGGCCGATCGATCACTCAGGTCACACCTCTCGCTGGGCCTGGGACCTGTCTCCGATCCGTGCGTGAGGCGGTGTCCTTTTGGGATCACGCCCCGATCTCTCATATCTTCTCCAGTGCTTTGCATTCAGTTCTCTCCTTTTCTGACTTTGGCTACAGCGGCGGTACAGAAACGGCTACTAACCGTCAAGTGGTGTGTCCTTACAAGTTATTACAAGGACACTTAGAAAAGGACCAAAATCCATCAAGTACAGGGACATCCTCTAATTAAAGTTCTTTTTTATGGAAGACATCTAATTGAAGTTGACTGGAATGAGGACTGAATAACCTTCAACCGAACTTATTTTGACTTCTTTATTAGGATCAGAGATGCTAATGCAACTACTATCCGAAATCAAAACTGCCTGAACTTTTGTTTGCATAATTATGTAGCATACATTCAAATTAAATAACAGTAAAGTGCTTGATATCTGAAAAAAAAGCACCTACTACCATACTTTCCTAGCAATGGCATATCTCCAAAAAGAGTGAAAATGGTATGGAATACTTCCCAGAACCATCTGTTTTTGT
Source organism: Cenchrus fungigraminus (assembly GCA_036936925.1). Taxonomy (NCBI): domain Eukaryota; kingdom Viridiplantae; phylum Streptophyta; class Magnoliopsida; order Poales; family Poaceae; genus Cenchrus; species Cenchrus fungigraminus. The sequence goes on from CM072773.1 coordinate 42,069,096, forward strand.
GCTGCTAAAATGGTCCATATGCTGCTGCAAGCTTATGATGTTGCTGCCAACCAAACTACACATCTTTTTCTGGATGTAGGGGCACCAGCAGAATACAAATGGTTTAGTTGTTTACAGCCATGTTTGAAAGGAACTTGGCAGTAGGTGAGGTCAATTCGACCCCATAGAAGATTGAAATGGACCTCCCCAAAATTTTTAAAGGGGCAGGCCAGGGACAGGTAAACCAATACTGACCCTAATTATATAAATTTGCATAGGTGAGGCCCAACCCTTCCCTCTAGCCGCAGGGAGGGTATCTTAGCATAAGATGGAGTACACACCAAGTCGCCAATAATACAGTAATTTCGGCAATGCTGTCGATTGTGTGTCACCACACGCACCACAACATGGCCTGCTTTTTTCTTTTTATTTTTCGTTGTGAAAAATAAAGTTGTACAATATGGAATGGTCCATTTGCTACTTCCTCCGTTCTTAAATATATGACGTTTAGGATAAGCAATTTGCCCATAGGAAATTAAAGGACTGTTCATGATGAACCTATTTGCCCAATTTCACTAGGCTATCCAGCTATACGTCTCTGATTGTCTCTGTCTAACAGCACAAATGTACCCATAAGTTTGCTTCACAAAGCCCATCTTGTTTTCTATTTTTGCTATAAATAATTGACAAGTATAAAGGCAGCAAGTCTACAGACATAGGCAACATTTTTAAAGATTAATTATCTGTAAAACCTTTGTCACTCATTTTTATTTTCAAAAGTACAATTAATACAAAAAATCTAGCATCGTATCCCGTGACAGCATCTTTACATTGCCATCCATTTATGTGACCACACTAGGACCATGCTAAGCTTGCCTACTAGCTGCAACACTGTTCCAGCAGGATGGAGAGTAGTGCTAACCAGGAGCTAGTATACTTAAACCTTCCGTTTAGCGACACATAACCAAGCATCTCCCCCCTAAACCACCCTTCCGGGGATAGACACGTGTCAGCATAAATCATCCCAACAAAACGCAGACACAAATAGTCCTGTCAATTCTTTTCAGGTGCCTGCTGTAAAAGGGTCCAAAATACAACCCTCTTGAAAGAAAAAAATTATCGCATCACGCCGATGGAGACCGTGGGGAGGAGGCCGCCTATTGTCGTGCTCTAATCTCAGGTCCTAATCGCACAATAAATTAATCCACCTCGCTTAAGGCACCACCACCACCGCTCCTTGCGATATATTGCAAGGCCATCCCACCCATTGGTTTCTTCTTTCTATCCATTTGTTTTTTCCTCTCTCCCTCAGGCAGGAACGAAAACCCCTTGAATTGAAGCACCTTTTTGCCTGTTACATCATGGTGGACATAAGGAGGGAGGATGGATGCATCATGCATGGGCACTTGGTATTGGGCACCGATTCCCTATATCTTCTGCCCCAACTAACCCTCTCGTGTAGCTCTCTCTTTCCCATTGAGGTAGCCATACACACAAAAAAAAAGAAGTTATGTGTACACACGAGAAAAATAGGAAGGGGTCTAATAAGCTAGACTAAATTGTAAAGCCATTTATTGATAGCACATGATTAAAAACTTTGACATCCTGTAGGATTTGGTTTTTATTTAGCTCTTTTCGATCGAATACCGTCATCATGCATGTTTACCAACGTCTAGTTTGACAACATGCCACTTGTATCGTACCTCATGGCGAACAACATGTTTCAAGCCTTCAAGAACCTTGACATATCGATACGACAATACATCTTCTGGGACTTTTTTTTTTGGATTTTTGGCCGTCATGACATTATCACTATAACATGAGTAAGAGACTTGCTGTATGTGCATTTATGTATTGGAGAACAACTATGCTTTACCCTATCCTAAATTAACTAGTTCTAAAAAATCGTAAAATAACTAAAATTGTTGATATCATGTTTTTGAAAAGTAGAATTTGTTTAAATTGTTGGTGTTTGCGGTTTTGTGAAATTGTTAGGGATTATTTGGAATTGGGTATGTCACAGCTCACATGACTACATGAGTGAGTGCCTAATTAAACTCCATTTTCTCCCTAATCCTTGCTTAAGTAAGACACAACCGTCCTCTCCCCCTCCCTCCTACCCCTTTCTCTCTCCCCTCGCGCTCCTGCTTTCTCTTCCCCACCCCACGCGTCCCTTCCCTTCCCTCCTCGCCTGCGCCTCCCTTCTCTCTCTCCTACCGTCGTTAGCCCTCCGTTACACCACCCGCCTCACGCCGTCACGTCAACTTCCGCCAGAAAAAGGCCCCTCCTCCCAAGCCCCCCGCCATGTCCACCGCCGGCGACCCCGCCGGCGCCGCGGCGGCGGCCGCGGCGGCCACCCCGTCGGGCCGCGCGCCGAGGCTGCCGCGGTGGACGCGGCAGGAGATACTGGTGCTCATCGAGGGCAAGCGCATGGTGGAGGGCCGCGGCGGGCGCGGCGGGAGGGGCCGCGCGGCGGCAGCAGCGGCCGCAGCGGCGGCGTCGGCGTCCGGCGCGGAGGCAGCGGCGGCCGCGCTGGAGCCCAAGTGGGCCGCGGTGGCCGAGTACTGCCGGAGGCACGGCGTCGAGCGGGGCCCCGTGCAGTGCCGGAAGCGCTGGAGCAACCTCGCCGGCGACTACAAGAAGATCAAGGAGTGGGAGCGCGCCGCCGCGGCCTCGCGGGAGCCGTCGTTCTGGGCCATGCGCAACGACGCGCGCAGGGAGCGCCGGCTCCCGGGGTTCTTCGACCGCGAGGTGTACGACATACTCGAGGGCCGGGGGCGGGCGATCCTCCCCAGCCGGTCTGCCGGGAATGCTGCAGAGGAGGAGGAGGCGGTGGCGGTGGCGCGCGTCGAGGAGGAAAAGGAGGCGGGGCCGGCGGAGGCCGTGTTTGACAGTGGCCGCCCGGCCACGGAGGAGGCGCTGTTCTCGGAGGATGAGGAGGATGAAGAGGAGGAGGCTCCTCCTCCTCCTCCGCCACCACCGGTGGTCGCTGTACCGGTGTCCGGTGAGCTGCTCGTTGACTCTTAGTGCTAAAATTGCGTGCTTTTCCTCGATAAAGTTGCGTTCTTCGCCGACGTGCTGCCTCCGGATGCTTGCAGCGTTTGACTCTTTGATGAATTCGAGTTCATGATGCTTTCTGGTGCTACAAATCAGAACTTTTTAATTGCGAATTTGTTTTGCCGCTGTTTGTTGGAGGTAAAAGGTGTGATGCTTTCTGGTTCATGTCCTTGCTAAAGTTGAAGTGTGGTGGACAGACTATTTAGTGCTATACTTGTATGGTTGTGCGATTTATCTGTGTTCTTTGTTTGGTGCTTTGACGTGGTGCAAAATTTCAGTTCTTGGTGCCCTTCTTTTCCCCCTTTTCTTCAGGAATAATTCAGCAGTTGCACTGCTCTGGATGTTTCATTTGATAATCATTTTGTTGTGGTGGAATTTAAATTTGAGATTGCAGCTTGGCAATTTCTCTCGTTCATTTCATAATTCCTGTTGTGTTCGTTAGGCATACTTGTGACTTGTCTTGTCGATTTCGTTAGTGGGTCTATTGATTCGCCTTGATTAATTTCCTTTGTCCTCCGTTTCAGAGAAGCCCGAGGCATCAAGGCAACAACAGGAACAGAGTGCTGAGCAAGGTACTTGGACTTTTACTTCCTTTAGTGCTCTCCAGTTTTCTTTACATTCCCTTATTTTTCACTTTCAATTCCAGATTTTTAGCATTTCTGAAGGAGCTCTACTGTTCCCTTGGGTTCATCAGCCTAGTCCCTAGCGTGTGCATATTAAGAATAGTTGAGTATTACATTAGTGCTCAATGTTGTGATTTATTACTATAACTACAGCATGCGGCAGATGCACACTTTTCCGTTCTGCAAATTGCAAAATCACTTTGCACATTAAGTTTCAAGTTTATCACCATCGAACCATTGTTACAGACATTATGAACTCACTTTGCCCTATGGCCATGGGTTTGCTGAACCCAAACTATACGAAAGTGCTAGAGTGCCAGCGTATACGAAACCCGCCTTGCTAGAGTGACAGCTTATACGAAAGTGGAAGCAACCGCAAAATGGCAGGCCTTGGTGGTTAGCATGTCTATCAACTTTTCTGTATTGGCATTTCTGGAACACGGTTATCAGTTCCTTTCTCTTTGATGTCTACATTTCCAAATCCAAATATTCAAAATGATCAGTTTTAGTTTTTGGTAATTGATTAGTATGAAGAAATAGCTCAATTCTGGTATGGTTTATGTCAGATAATTGGCTTTAAGTTTTGTTATAGACTGTTGAAGAGTCTAACATTGTTATATTTTGATCTAGATATTTTCATTAGGTGGGTTCTAGTTACTGTAGTGCATCAACACTTTAATGCTCACCTTTATGTGTACGTATTACTTTGACACTTCAACTAGATTCTTTCATTTTTGGCTCATGTGGAGAAAGTTTGCTGTTAGTGGCAAGCTACTGACAGAGAACCTATGGAGCACTTCCTTAAAATGGGCAAAAAGCTTGCACAATGAAGTTAGAAAAGAGTGAGCACTAAACGCCCGAGATGGAAAGTAGCAAAGAACTGAAATTCATAGGCATGCACATTTAACATTTCAAAATATTCTCATGTACGTGAAAATGATGGTAAAAATATAAACAAATGTGGTATGTGTACTCTATAAAGGTAAAGAAGAAATGGTGTGGCAGACACGTGTAGATTTTCTTTGACAAACTGGGATGATTGTGTTGGCCTGTTACTGTTTTGCAAATTTTGAAATGATTTGAATGGAACTTGTCAATGTTACATTCCTAGGTTTCATATTAGCTAGTGGTGAATTATTATATGTTCTTTTATTCCCATATGCTATTTCTTGCCGGTTGAGCGCAACTCTAAAATGTCAAATGGCAACTGAACATGTATGACTGAGAAACTATATTGATTATTGGGACACTGTTCTTTCGTTTAAAGATACTAACTGGGAACTGGGATGTTATCTTCTTAAATTTTTAAACCAGACATGCTCATTGTACTTATTATCTGTAAGCAACTAAGCATGAGTTAGAAAAGCTAAAAGACATCAAGAGATATAATGGCTTTTCTCAAGCAGGCACATCGAAAGACAAACAGGCTGAGCAAAGCACTGAGAGGGAAGCACCAGCTCAGCAGGGTGGGCAGAAGAGGCCACGGACTGACGAAGAAGCTGGAGAAGGCTCAACAGACCTGCAGAGTAAGCTGATCGAGATCCTAGACCGCAATAGCCGGATGGTGGCGTCACAGCTGGAGGTGCAGAACCAGAACTGTGAGCTCGACAGGGAGCTGAGGAAAGACCAAGCTAACAGCCTAGTTCTTGTGCTCGGCAGGCTTGCCGACGCCCTTGGCAGGATCGCCGATAAGCTATAGTCAGTCAAGCACCTAGGTGTATATTTGGACAGAAATAATTACCGAAAAAAGGATGACATTTGTAAGTGAATGTACAGATTGGTATAGGCTATTGGCATTCGATTCTTTTTGGGCCGGTTCAGGAAATTATGTCAGAAACCTGTATTGGGGGGTTGTGTTATAATAGGGAGATGAGGTTTATAGCATTCGAATGATCTGGACTAGCAGAATTCAGTTGTGTATCTGCGGTGGATTCTTGGAAGTAATTTTTCTCAGCAATGCAATTGTGTATAGTGGAGCTTTGGTGATTTTTGTGCATGTGCGCATCTGAATTCTGATGTATTCTCCGGAACAAATTCTAGTCGCCTATGAGTTCTGCCCATAGTTTGCATGTAGTATCGTGAGCTAGCGACTTTGTCAGCACTAGTGGTCAAGACTCGAGATATATGCCAATCCTGTTGCTTACCATACCAAGTCATGTGGTTCATCTGGGCAAAAATTTCAGCTTCAGGAGCTAAACTTCTAGAGGGAATTCTGTATCCTATTTTCTCATCTTGTAGAGGGATTCCTACAACTGATTTGCTCAGGTAATATATCTGAACTGCTGACAGTACATGCAAAATGTTGAGGGTGTTATATAAAAATATAAAACAATATCTGAAAATGCAAAAATGCAATGTCTTGTTATAAGTCAAGCCACTCTAATTTTAACGAAATTTTATAAAAATATATATTAACATTTTTTTTGAGATCAACACACACATTAACATTTACAAAACAAATAGTATACTATTAAGATACTATATTTTATGATAGGTTTAATTATGCTAATTTGATGTTTTGCATGCAGATGCATCTTTCTACAAATTTGGTAAAAGTTAAGATTTCAAATTCGTTACTTAATAACAATCTTAAACGTATTTACATTTGTAAACCGTGTGATTAATACGAATCTCCATTTTAATCTCAAATTTCCAAAACTGGTGTCCCTCGGGAAAAAGAACAACATATCAAATGGCTTTTACACCAGTCATCGGTTTGGGATTTTGGGTGAAAAGAAAGGTCTGGACTTGATTCTTGAAGTTTGAAAACATTGTGATCTACAAAAAAAAAGTTTGAAAACATTGTTTTTTTAGGGGTGAAAACATTGTTTTTTCTTGAGGAGGTGAAAACATTGTTTTCTTTTTTTAGAATGACACATTACAACGCAGATCACAAGCGCACCCAAGCTAATCTATCTAATGGGCTTCATCCATTCGGCCTTTTATTGCCCAGCCTTCGCGGGCCGGCCCACACATCATCGTCACGTGCAAATCCACAGTTTCCGATCCCCCAACCCAACCGCATATTCTACTCCCAAAATGCATGAACCCAGTCTACAGATTTATTCAACACCACATCACGAACATATGGGCCCACCGGCCATAACCGCCCTAGTCTCACCCTCCACGTGTCTCGGTCCACGTGAGCGCAGCCTTGCCTGCCACTCTACCAAGCTCCGGCCGTATTAATCCCACGCCACCGTTGTCCCCGTCCGCGCCAACGCCCCTCCCCGTCGCCGCCGACCGACCGAGCCGCCGCTCACCTACCCCACGAGCTCCCGCGCGGGTTCATGTCCATCTCCCCACGCGAACGCACCGGAGGATCCTATTACCCGCGCGTGCCCAACCCTACCCCTACCCCGCAGCATGGCAGCCAACGACGCCGCCACGGCCGCCGCTCCCCTCCGGCAACCGTCTCGCCGCCCGTCGCCGCGGGGGCGCCCGGCGCCGGAGGCAGTGGCGCGAGCTCCGGTGAGTTCTTCCTTCCGGCACAGCTCACCTCGCCATCTCGTTCCCTCCCCCCTGCGCGGCTGCGCCCGTAGATGGATTGCCCGGTGAGGTTGGATCTAGGTTCTGTTCGTTAGTTTGGGAGCTACCAGCTGCTGGGAATTTCGTTTGGTGACGTGTCGTTGATTGACTGGTGCCGCCCATGCGCTGTCTAAGCTGAAGCTTGGGGGGAATTTTTGCTCACTAGCAAGTTTACTTTGTATTAGGGATTGAGGTTCCCAGTGGCTTAGCTTATGTGAATGGCCATGAATTCTAGGTTTTGTGCTGATCTGAGAATTGTTTGATAGACTGGAGCTAATTTTTTACTGCTTAAACTCTCTTGGGCTTAGTTTGGCCAAACTTACAGTAGCAGAGTTGCTTGATGGTTACTACTATTAGCTTTGATGGCATTCAGATGAAAAACACTGCTGGGTTGCTGTTTATTGTGTTGAAGGATAGGGTAGATTCAGGCACCAAGTGTTAGTATTCTTCCTTGGAACTTGTTCTTATCCGGCTGAAAATATACTAGCTGATATGATTTATGATGGAAACTTAACCATTGTTTCTCCATGACATTTGATGTTCATGAATATGCTCAAGATTGTTGAACCTAACTCTGTATGACAATGATTCAAGTAACAATAAGATTGTCTACCTAATGTACAGATCATGTGGACGTCTAAGCCCGATCATATTTTGCAGAACAGCACATCAGTGGCCAAATTCGATGATTACCTGATTCATTCAAGTTAGAATTTCATATTGTATGCCTTATGGTTTGACTCTACTGTTGAATCTTCTAGTGGCAGCGAAGAATATGCTACTGAAGCTTTAGTGTTAGCATTTTTGAATTTTGAACTGTTTGTTTCATGACGAGTCGGTTAAGAGAGACCTTAATGAGCGGAACATCTCCAAGGAGTTAGCTATGGATAGGAGTGCTTGGAGACTAGCAATCAACATGCCTGAACCTTGACTTCTGTTTCTTCTTTCTATGCTTACCCTTAACTCTAACAGCCATCTTGTGCTTTTTGTGTTTCTCCTACCCTTGTTTCGTTTTGGTTTCATCTCTAGCCTACCCCCAACTTGCTTGGGACAATAGGCTATGTTGTTGTTATTGAACTGTTTGTTTCATATGGACAACACCTAGTGTAGTACTGATAGTGGAAGTGAATGTTCTTATGACAATGAAGATACTTGGCTTTAATTTGCTTGTTAATTTTCTTTCAAGTTATATGCGTGCTGTTGTGGTTCCTGGACATGTCATTATATTTTCTGTTATTCCAAGTTCACAACTTAGTGGTTGTTAAAATCTTTAAACTACCATTTTCATTGCCTGCTTACCGGACAAGTTGTATGCGTAACTTGTCGTGTTCTCATTGTTGATTCCTTGCTAATTTTAAGCTCTTCTGTTTTCAGAGTAAGCTTTTAATGCAATTCATATTTTGCAGAGCCAGTGGTTCCAGCTAGCAGAGAATCTATTAATGCTCCCGAAAAGGTGAAGTGCTTGTGGAGCTTATTGCTATTTCATCTTTTCTTTGCATATTGCTTTAAATACTCCAGTTTATTTTCTTAATTTATCGATAAAATTCATTAACTTTCAGGTAGTTGGATTTAGAATCTCTGGGGAAGAGAATGATACATATACTCAAGAGACCGGCAATATTTCAGAATGCCACTCTTCTGAGCAGGGGAATTTTGGTTTCCCTACAGACAATGTCGGCTCAGTTTTGGCTTATTCTGACCGTTTGGCTTCAAGTTCTACTGGACTTCAGGGTAATGGGACTCAGATGGCTCCTAGGAAGAGTCAGGCCGTGAACGCTAATCATCTACTGAACTTCCAGTATGATCCTATTTCTCGGCCACAGCTCAGAGGCCCTAGAACATATCCTCCCAGAAGACAGAGAAAGATCAAACCATACAACAAGGACCAGTTCCTACAAGCAAACTATAAATTCGTTGTGTTGGATACTGGGAATTACCAGATAGAATCAATGGATCCTGATAAGATGCTTCAGTGGGAAGATATTATCTGTGTAAGATACTGTAGCCCTTCTGAGGTACAATGCCCTATTTGCTTGGAGAGCCCGTTGTGCCCACAGATTACATCATGTGGACATATATACTGCTTTCCGTGCATTTTACGTTACCTAACAATGGGCAAAGAGGATTATAAAGGTGAGTGCTTTAAGAAGTGTCCTCTGTGTTTCATGATGATATCAACAAAGGAGTTGTATACCATACATATTACTCAAGTTCAGCATTTCCGTGCTGGTGATGTTGCTACATTTACACTTCTGAGCCGGTCAAGAAATTCACTTACTCCTTCTATTAAAAGCACCTCCGGTGAATGTTCTTCAGCAGATGAAGATCCATGTAATGTTTTCTCAAAGTTTATTTTGACACCTGATGTTGAGTTATCTGTTCGCGAGGCAAAATCAGATCTTAGTAACTGGTTGCATATGGCTGACTTGGGCTTTGTTGATGACTTGGAGAAACTTCCATATGTTTCTGCTGCTTTGGAACAACTAGAAGAAAGGATGAAATATTGGGCTGAGTACAGAAATTATGGTTGTAGCCCTCCATTAAAAGATAGCTTCTCTCCTGGATCTAGTTACAAGTCTAGAAACTCCTTTGATGTGAATACTTCTCACCAGGACAATGGGCACAAGATTTCCCCTGTTTCAGATAGAGATATGGTCAGTGGTATTTCAGCACTGTCCATGTCTCCTGAGTCAAATAAAAGCTCCGATAAAGGAACAATATCAAAGATGAATGAGAAATGTGCCACCACCATTGATTCAAATGAACATGACTACACATTTTACCAGGTCTGAGATTTCTGATCTCTTAGAGCTGATGATTTTCCAAGTTTAAGGCTTCAAGCTTCACATATTCAGAGTTTGTGATGGTTTTAAATCTTGTTGCAGGTGTCAGATGGCCAACACCTAATTCTTCATCCACTAAACATGAGATGTCTTTTAAACCATTTTGGAGGTTCTGATATGCTCCCACCTAGGTAATGTGATCTTATCATTCCCAGAAAGTTTGAGCTCTAGCATCCCTTATCTACATACAAGTGCAACTCTAGTACGATAGTGTAACTTGCATTCTAATTAAGTAGTAAGGACCTCAACATATTGAACATAGAATGCACTTAGTGGGTCAGCACTGCAACTTACCTAAATGTCCAAGAACACAATAATTCTTACACTTCACCTTTGACAGTTGAATTGTTAGTGGGAGGGCTTGCCATTGTTCGCGGTCTTTGGTCCAATCAAAGCTTTTTTTATACTTACGATTCTCACAAGGCACGTGAATCATTAAAATATTAGTTGACTTAAGCTGATTATTAAATGTATCAGTCCATCATCGCTGATTCCAGTTAATTTTACTGTAGCATTGTACTTGGCTGCAAGTAACTTATAGGGCCAATTTCTGTGCTGCACGTGTGGAAGCTAGTTTTACTAGGATTTTCCTGTTGCGGCCCTATAAAAGTTCTTTGAATCAGAACATAATTTAAAATGCTACCACAATGCCAATACCTTGGATGCTGTTATGCTGGTGTTGTTTCTGATTGGTGTTTGAATCATGTTAATATTAATGATTTAGCTAACTTGTACACAGAATAACTGGAAAAATTTTGGAGCTGGAAACTGTAACACAGTCTGAGGCTATAAGGAAGCGTTACCGGTTTTTGAGCCACTTCTCATTAACAACCACATTCCAGGTAATTATTAAGGGTTCTAATTAACAAGTACTCCCTCCGGTCCAGATTATAGGTCGTTTTGGCTTTTCTAGATACATAATTACCTAGGTGCATAGCAAAAGCTATGAACCTAGAAAAGCCAAAACGTTGTATAATTTGGGATGGAGTACATCCAAATCGATTTGCTGTGAAAATCAAGTTCTGCTCTTGGACCATGTCTCACATTTTACACATTATACAGTTCTGTGAAATCGACCTCAGTGATATAGTATCTCCTAGCTCATTGGCTCCATTCTTGGATGAAATCAAGAAGCGTGAGAAACAAAGAAAACGAACTGCCAAGAAGGTACTAAGATTGCTGGCTGAATTGCACATTATTTTGTTGAGCCATTCAGAACCATCATGTGAACTGGGGGTCCAAACCGCCAGGATGTTAGCAATTATCTGCTGGAAGGCAGATGACTACAGATTTTGTTTACAAAAATTCCAAACTCAAATTTCTTGGGGTTTGAAATACGTGTCATCAATATAAGCCAGGATAGCAAATGCATGGGGAAACTTTTTAGGAGTAAGCTGGCCAGGATTAGGAAAACTGGACTGGGATAATTGATGATCGCTCAAAAGAATGCCACTTCGATTTGGCTGCACTATGTAACAATCAAGCCCTTCTGTTCTTGGATTTGCCAGCACTAGATTAAGCCCTGAATTTCGTTAAGTATTGAAAGTTAGTTGACAAATTTCGCGTTGGATATTGGTTTTCTCATTGCTTAAGAATGATGTTTTACAGTGCCCTGATTTAATTCTTGTACTGATCCTGTATTGCCTGGTTTTATCTTTTTGTTGGTTTTCCCACAAGTAACTTGGCAACTGCAGGACTGGATCCTCTGGGAATTATCTCAGAATTGGTGAAGTCCCTTTGAACTGTTTGGCAGCTTGTCTATTTTCAAAGAAACACGTGAAACCCAGTATATGTCTAGCCAAGGATGAGTGCAGAATCATCATGAATAATACTCACAACTCACATTAACTTACTTTGCTTGTAATAACCAACAAATTGCGGATCTAATTGGTTAATTTGGACCCAGCCATCTCTGTAAAGTTTGACCAGTGTACAAGGGCCATTAGGTTTCGTGGTTTGCTTTCCATGTCGCTTGTCTATGGCCTGTTTTGGCTCCTTTTCACTCTCTTTGTGTTTTTGTAGGAAGAAAGTGAAAGAGTGAAAGCTGAAGTTGCTGCCGCTGTGCAGGCATCAGCTATGCGGTTTGAGTTTACAAATTTCTCACAAAGTCACAATGATGTCATGTTCTCTTTAGATGACTTCGAAGGTAATTTTGCAACTGGAATGGCAGCGGCACTATGCCTGCAACGTTTGCATTACTGCTTCCGTAGCTCCGGAATTCTTTTGATGGAAGTTCCCTGCCGGTAGTTGATATCCTTAATAACAGTTTTCTGGTTGCATCTAGTCGTTGTCCCATTCCCCTCTCTGCTTTATCACGCATGCCGATATGTTTCCTGTTGGCACTGATTTTTACTTCTCTTTACACTGAAGCTCTAGGTAACAATGCCGGGCCTTCCACGAGTCCTCCAGCAAGTGAAAGAAAGCTTTTCTCTGACGTGACACGCTTGGGTTTTGCATCAGCCCAAGACTCGCCTCCCCTAAGAGTTGAAACTGGGGTTGCAAGCGGTAAAAATGAAAGTACGAGAGACCAAGGTAAGCAATACTGTGCCTGTTCAGAGCTTGAACACTGCTAAGAATACCAGAACGTAAGTTCCAATTAAGTTTTCACATATCCAATATATTCTGTTTATGCAGGGCCATCAGCACCACCCGCATTATCATTTGCTAGCATCATATCTTCCAGTAGAGCTGCTGCAGGGGCTGATAACAGCTTGGAGATGCAGAAACCAAATGGGGTTGGGAAAAAAGGCAAGAAACCAGCTAGAGTGCTCTTGTCAACTGGTGGCGGCCGTCGATACTGAAGGAGTGGACACATTGAAAGCGAACAGTTTGGTCGTTTCCGTAGTAGATCAAAGGAATGTATGTATAGTGCATAACCTGTGCTACGGCTATAACACATTTGTTTTACCCCTCATGTTTGTGCCTCCTTTGCCACCTCTGTAAGGAGTGTGCTCGCGTTGTACCTTCATCCTGAGTCTTGCTCCATACCAAGGGTAACCACAAGTGTTTCAAAGGCTACCAAGGCAACCAGTGTAAGTCTTATTGTGTCGGCGTCAAGGCGGATCTGTTCCCCAAGACGATCTTGGTCTGTCTGGACGCCATAGTCGCTGAGACGACGCCTTTGAAACACCGGTAACCACTGAGCTGAAGGTAGAGAGAAAGAGCCATGTAACATAAAATAATAATTAATGGCGCCACTGTTTACTGTTATCGCCCTTGAATAGCTTGTGTTTTGTGTGTAATGTATTCTTGCTCTAAGAGGGCTGGTATTCTTATTCTGCTCCCATTCCCGAAAGACTGCCAACGGATCACAATTGTATGATGCTTACTCCGTATGGTTATCTTGTTATAACAGGCACGCAGGTCTGATTTTTGATGCGGTGGGAGGGATGTGAAAAAAAGTGGTTGATATTTCGCGAGGCAACGGTTTGATAAACTGAATTCTCTAGCGTTATTATATAAAAAAAAACTTTAGGCCCTGTTCGTCTAGTCTGAAATCTCTCTAGAAATTGTTCCAGCTATCAAAGGTTATTAAAAAATTGGCAAGAGATCCGGTTGGAATCGTTCCAGGTCACAGTTCCCAGGGAGAAATCGTTCTAGTTGTCAAAGGCTATACAAAATTAGGCAAGAGATCCGGTTGGAATCTTTCCGGGCCACAGTTCCCAGGGAACCGAACGGGCCCTAAGTTGGAGTGACCAAGTTAGGCTGATTCCAACAAGGCAATATTCCATTTTTGCCTCTCCCGCAGCGCTGTGCATCTTCAAATTCACCTCCAACAGAAGAGGCAAATGACCATGCAGTTTGCATTGCGAGGAGAGAGGTGAGCTAAAGATGGATTCCCTCTCTCCTCGATTGCATTTGGGCGAGCGCAGGCAGCTGGCGGTGGGCGAGCCGTGCGGGACGGTCGGCGGGGCGAGCAGTTGGCGGCGGCCGGCGGGACGAGCAGTGCGGCGGGGGCGAGCGGCTGCGACGGGCGCGCGGGGTCAGATGGGACGCCGGCACGTGTGGTGGCGAGCGGGGACGCCAGCGCGTTTTGGGTGAAGTCGTCGGCGGCGGCGATGCGGAAGGTGAGGCAGAGGACGAGGAAGCGATCTCCTTTGCCGCCGCCGCGGCCCGGCCATCACCCACCACCGTCTCCTCCAGGGCATTGCTCGACGGGATGCGCGCCGCCGGCTGGGACCCCGCGGCGGCGAACGCCGCCTTGCACCCGGGCGCTAGGCTGCGCGACCCGGCGGGGGACGACGCCTTCTTCCCCAACACTCATTTTCCTCGAATTCGAGAAATTGGCCACACAAACGACGAAATTGGCGACGGAGTGGTCGGCGACGGCGACGGTGTTCGTAGTGGGCGCGTTGACGACGAGGCAGTCGGCCTCGGTGGTGGCCCGTGCCGCCTCGAACACCCCTCGCGTAACGCGCGTGGCGCTTGGCACCACCAGCGCATCCACGAGCGACACCTTGGCGCGGAGCTCCTCCGAGGCTCCGCCGTGAGCCGAGGGGCGACGGCGCACAACGGTGGAAGATGATCCAGCGGTACGCGGGGCCGGCGCGCAGGGCGAGCGCCTAGACAAGGCGAGCACGCACGGGGCCGGCTCGCGGGACAAGCACCCAGGCGGCGCGAGCGCGGGGGGCGAGCGCCCAGGCGAGCGAGCTGCTCCGGCGGCGTGTGGGGCCGACGCGCGACGCCGGGGCGCGGCGAGCGCCCAGGCGAGGCGAGCTGCTCCGGCGCCTTTCGCCTTGCCTTTCGCCTTTCGCCTGTTGGAGACGGCACCTTTTGCCTTCTCTCCTTTGCACTGTGGACGCGATGCAAACATGGTTTTGCCTCTCCAAATTGCAACACCTTGTATGAGTCCGTTTGGCAGAGATTCTCATCCGATTCCGGGAGTCGTTTTTGACGAATCTCTACCAAAGAGGGAGCAAAACAGCTCCCACACGGAAGCCTTCGACATTCCCGCTCTCTGGAGTGTTTCGCGTGAGATGGAGCCAAAAAATGCAGCTCCCCCCGGGCTCTGTCCACACGCCTGGGATGTGGTTACCAAATTGCCCCTGCCGTTCGCCAAAATAACAATGAAAATGCCATTGCCCCGCCACATTGATTCCACCGGCGGCAGCGCGGCCTCGAGATCCATCGGCGGCGGCTTCGGGAGAGGCCGCCAGCGTGGAGCAGGGGCGGCAGTGCGGAGGAGGCTGTCGGCGGGGGAGCTGGACGGCGGCCACCCACCACAGCCTCGGGATCCACCGGCGGTGGCGTCGGCCAGGAGAGGCCGTCGTCGCTGCGGTCGCCTCTCCTGGCTGCGGCTCCCCTGCGACGCGGCACTGCGAAGCTGGAGGTGGTGGTCGGCGCTGGGAACTGGTGGAGGAGGCGGTGCGGCGCTGCAGGGTGGCCAACAGTCAGCTCTGGGGGCGCGGGTGGAGCAATAGCGGCGTGCACTTGAGCTTGGAGGATGGGGAAGCTCGCCTGGAGGATGCCGGCGGGGGAGCGGGAGCTCACCTAGAGGACGCCGACAGGGGCGGACGAGATGGAGACTGGCTGGCGGAGGGGGTGTTGAAGGGATAAGGTTGGAAGGGAAAAAATAAGAAGGAAATGGAATGTGAAAAGAATAAGAAAAAAAGAAGAAAAAGGAAAATAAAAAAGAAATAGAAAAAAGAGGGAAGGGTATTATAGACATTTTACCCTCTTATCCACCTTACACAGTCAGGAGAAGTTGTTTTGCCAAACGTTTTCCTAAAACGGCTTCAGCTCCTTCACAGAATCCGCTCCACCAGCACAGCCACAATCGGAGCCCAACCAAACGCACTCTATATATTCGTTGGAGGAGATGGTTTTGCCACTCTTCACTAGTCTCGCTCGCACGGATCATTTTTTACTACTTTTTCTTTCTTACGTTGGCAACTTAATTTCCATGCATGGGTATTCCTTAAACCAAAAATTTGAACTCTTGCCACCAAAAGGAAACACTACCGAAAAACCACACCTCTGTCGTGAGCATAGTTATTAGGACCGGACCGGTAATCGAACCGGTAGGGCTGTCGGTTCAATGGTTCAACTGTTGTGAACCGGTTGAACCACCGGTTTGATAACATTGAACCGTTGAAGCGATCCGGTCACATATACAATTGAACCGGTCATATATACCATAATATAATAGTAGTTAAATACTTAAATTACAAGTAAGTGTTCAACATCAAACCACAAGTTCAAATAGCAAGCATATAAGTTCACAACCATAGTTCCAGTTCCAAACAAGCAAACAGGTTCACACTTCACAAATCACAATTAAGAGTACAATTTGATGACATAATAGCTAATAACTAGTAAAATGGTGCCCAATCTTCACCTTCTACTGCAGCATCAGGATATGCTCGATCTCCATCAAATGCCATATCAAGATCATCAAACATATTTTCATGGTCAGCAGCCATTGATTCACCTTCTTCCATGGCATCAGCCTCCGCCTCATCCAAATTGAGCACTAAATCTGAAAATCGTTATTAAGTTAGATTCTAGTATGGCAGACATGTATGCTGATGATCTCGATTTCAAAAAAAAACTTTCACATTACCTTCGCTGCATTGTATACTCAGTTCAGCAAATTCACCACGGAATTCATTCACCTCTTCTGAATTTAGACGAGGTGGGTTATCTTCTACAGTCCAATCTTAATTTCCCTTTCGAATTTCATCTAAACTGATTGGATCATAATTCCTAGTAGTTGTTTTAGACCTAATGGAAGAATAATTGAATGCAGCCATGTATAATTTCTATAAATAAAACTGAACAGCAAGGTACTGTATGTAAAAGAGCAAAAAAATACCTTTGGGACAATCTCAAATTGTAATGAACATACACAATATCATTTAGCCTTTGATGCTCAAGTCTGTTCCTCTTTTTAGAGTGCACATGCTCGAACAAACTCCAGTTTGTTTCACACCCAGAAGCATTACAAGTTTGGCTCAAGACACGCATGGCTAGCTTCTGTAAGTTTGGTGCGCTACATTCATATGTTTGCCACCACTCATCTATGTAAAAAAGACAAATAAATGTTGCTGAAACATATAGAAAAAGTAGATGAGATAAATATAACACTAGGAGAGTTAACACTTACCAGCAAGCATGTTTTGCCTGTCATTTTTAGCAGTTGCACGCCCAAAGTCACCTTCTGCTGTTATGAAAATTCTCATCTCTCTTGTCAAAGCACTTCGAAGAGCATAATCTTTCCCAGCATATTTCTCAATCACATCAAGAACCCCAGAAGTGGTGAAATTATACTTCTCCCTTAGCTCTTCATTATATTGGTTGTTATGATTAAACCAAAAACCAGCAGCATGAAGATTCTTATCAAAATGTTTATCCCACCTTGCATCTATGTTTATCCCACCTTGCATCTATGTTTATCCCACCTTCATATGTACTCTAGAAAGGGCCTAACAAAATCCTTCTTCGTCTGAAACCACTTCACAATTTCTTCTCTTGCAGCATGGAAGGCTGCAAGAAGATATCACATGGCAGGTCGCTCATTGTTGTCCACAATTCTCAACACCCGAACTATTGGTTCTGATAATTGACAAAAAATAGCACAATTTTTCCAAATGGACTGATCTAGTACAGCTTTGGTAAACTTTTTCCCTTTTTGGTCCTTATAATATGCAGATGTTGTCCACTCATTAGAGATAACCATTGCATGAAGATCAACCTTATGCTTGTATATGCTTTGTAATGCAATAAAATTAGTAGCAAAGCGAGTTTGTGTTGGACGAAGAAGCTCATGACCTTTAGTGAACTTTCTCAAGAGATATAATGGTAGCAATGGTTGTAGATATATTTAGTAATAGATGTTGCATGAGCTACAGTAGTCTTCACTAGATCCTCCTTGCCAAAGTCAGATAGTACTAAATTCATACAGTGAGCAGCACAAGGGGACCAATAAATGGATGGAAACTCATCTTCTAACTTTCTACCAGCAGCAATCATGTTCGAGGCATTGTCAGTGACAAAATGAACAACATTTTCAGAGCCAACAAAGTTCACTACACCTTTAAATAATTTGAACAAGAAATCTGCAGTTTTAGAACTTTCAGTGGCATCAACTGACTTGAGAAAGACAGTACCTTTGGGACAATAGACCAAGAAGTTGATGAGTGTCCTTCTCTTCCTATCTGTCCACCCATCAGCCATAATTGTGCAACCAGTTTCTCTCCAAGTTTTGCGAAATCCATCAACAAATTTTCTAGTTTCTGAACCAGAAGTGCAAGTAATGGATCACGAAGTTTATTGAAATTTACCCCCTTGTATCCACCACCATAAGCACATACAACATCAAGCATTGGCTGATAAAAGATCGAGTTACCTGCATTAAATGGAATAGATGCATCAATAAACCATCTTGCCACACACAAATCAGTCTTTAATGTCACTTCTTCTCCTTGAAGCACACTTTAGGTTGATTTCCAGGATTGATTCTAGGCTTGAAATACTTACCAACATTAGGAGTAGTAACAAATCTTTTTCTTGTTCCAGGCACAACATGGCGAGCTGGGGCTGTTGTGTCATTACCAGTAATGGAGATCTCTGCTTCTTCTACTTCTATAGGTTCTGGTCCATATGGGTGTGCTTCCTCATATTGCTCTTGAGCTTTTTTCTTTTCAGCATTCCATTCTTCAATGTGCTGACACATTGTATGCTCAACCTCAGGATCAACTTTTGAACAAGCAGCCACATTTCCCAGCCATTTGGCTAAATGTTCCTTGAACCGATGGATTCCTCCTCCTTGCAATTTCAGGTCACATTACATGCATTTGATCTTCTTTTTCCCGTGTTTAGTAATCAGTGTACAATATGCCCATGCTGGATCAGTCTTCCTTCTTGTCTTTACTTCTGGTACTGGCACTTGAACACTAGGTGTTGTGTTTGGGGTACTCTCAACTGTAGTTGGAGTGCTTGAAGAATATCCTATTGATTGTTGACAAATAAATCAAGTGTAAACTAGCAACCACCACTAAACAAAGAAGAAAGAAAAATTGCAGTATGGAACTTTGAAATTTGGACAGTATCACTGACCGTCAGCCATCTGAACTTGCAGAGGCAGTGTAGGTCGCTAGGTTGTTGGAGAGCAGAGGACCGGAGAAGTGGAGAGCTGGACGCCAGCTCTCTCTGGTGGGCGCCACTGGTGAAGAACGAGCAGGGAACTGACGAGTGGACGGGCGGACGCGGACCACCTTACGTCTTGAGTCCTGACGAGCCGCGAGCGGACGCCAAAGGGGCGGAGTGGCGGACCTGACGAGCGGACGGGGCGACGGGCGGACCTGACGAAGTGACGAGCGGACGGGCGGACCTGGGAGGTAGAGATGGGCGGATGCCGGCCGGCCTGACGAGTGACGAGACGACTTGACGAGGTGCTCGAGCCGGCGAAGAAGGAAGAACAGGCACGGGATCGGCCCGTCGATGCCTCTACGCCGGCGGGCGGCCGCCGCAGCCTCTGGTCGCGCCGCCGCCAAGCTTCAGATGCGCCGCGCTGCCGCCGTTCGTAATTTCTCCCGTGCCTGTTCACCTAATTTGTGGCTGTAACCCTAAATGTGAGAAATACACACCATTTCCGATTTTACCACTGGGCGGATAAGGTTGTGCTGAATCGACAGAGGGGTAACATTGGCTATATACAAAACCGCTCCGGTTCGCATGGAACCGCTTGGTTCACCGGTTTCATAAAAAATCGCCCGGTTCAGCCGGTTTTTACCGGTTTGATTGCACAGACGATCTTTTAAGTGAACCGGACCGTTGGAGGCTGTGGTTTGGTCTTTTACCGGTCGAACCGCCGGTCCGGTCCGGTCCTAATAACTATGGCCATGAGGGCTCACGGCACAAAAATAGCACACGACACAGACCATCTCTTGCTGAGAGCCTGAAGCCCCGGCTCTCGGCAAAGAAGGTGTCACACGACAAACAACCCGTCCCGTGACAGCTGTTGCCCTCCACCGTTCGGTTTGCCGTGAGCCACAAGAAGGGCTCACAGCACAATACAAAACACACATTATACCTTGTTTGTTTGCCATGAGCCACCTCTTAGCTCTCGGCAAAACGGAGGTTTGCCGAGAGCCTTGTGTTGGCTCACGACAAACAAGGTAAAAGAAAATTTCTCAGCTCTAAATTTTTTATGTCCTCAACATACATTTATACAAAACTTATGTTCAAATCTGGCACAATTGTAGCTCTGTTTACTATATTTAACAATTTTATTTTATTCTAGGTAATTTTTTCGTATACGTCTGATATGAACTTCAAGTGTGTGAAATCATCGAGTAAAGTTGGTGAAAAAATGATATTCGTGTTGATGAGACATCTCTAAGACCATATGCATGAAATGAAGCTAAATTTCAAGCATTTTTTTCTCTGATCATGATCAAGATCGTGAGGCAGAAATGTTTTAAAATTGTATAAAATTCAACGAAGTTTGAAAATCATGAAATTTATCAAGAGCTCATGATATCATATGTGGAGGCTATGGTAAAAAATTGAGAATGTTTGAACACTTTGACACATCACTGTTTAGAATCCGGAACATCTCACTAGAAGTTTTTAAGAATTTTAACTCAAGTCATTAGGTTTGGAGTCTTAGAATAATTTAGATTTGAGATTGACTAAAAAACTTTTCTATAAGTAATATACAATATAACTCGTGTCATATTAAATATTGAAAAATTTTCGCATCAATTTGATAATTTTAGAAATTAATTTCATTTAAAAAGGATTTGTCGTGAGCAAGCTCATGGCACACATAGAGCTTTGACGACAGCAATGTGACTCGGCCCCACATGGCAACCATAGTGGGAGCTCAACCGTTTACACATGACCCGCCACATTAGATTGTCGTGAGCCGTGTAACTGGCTCACGTCAAAGAACTTGGCGGGCCCACAATATCCTCCCCACAGCTGGGGCCTACCAGGTGGGGCCGATCTCTCGTGTGCTGCTTGCCAATCAAATGCTATCGTGAGCTTTTTGCCGAGAGCACGATAATACTCTCGACAAAAGCTGTACCGTGAGGAAAGGACCGTGAGCCCAAAAGCGTCGTTTCGCGTAGTGAAAGCCTTAAAGTTGGACAGGCGCAACTACTGACTGAACGTGTATGGTCACCTAGAGAACCTTGCACGTATAAAGTAGTAAATAAAGTTTATTTATAAATTTTTCATATATAAATGCAACTTTTTCATTGACTGGGCTGCGTGGGCTGGTAAAAGGTCAACGACGTCATAATTAGTGCGAGGCAAACCTCCCGTTGGCCCACTGCAGACCAGTGGAAACATCTTGGAGTACCAGGCACGTTCCACTGCACTCGCCACACCGGCGGCCTCCGAGAGACTCCGATAATAATTTTTTACTCCTATATAATAATGTAATTAATGATGATCTTTTGAACACGGACGCGTTCACGGAAAAAGAGAGATCTTTTTGAACACGGAGTCTCGGAGATATGTGTGGAGACTATTTTACGGTGGGAGATGGATTCTCGGAGACTAGTGCACAGAGACATTTGGGCCACTCGATTGTCGAATGGGCTGGCTCACGTACAGCTGGCTGGATCCCATCGAATTTTTACTATTTCATTACTATATTCATTCACTTCTTTTCACCCATCTAAACGGGTTTCAAAAAAAAAATCTAAACAGGCTCCGGTATTGGTGGAATTAAGAAGCTGGACTCCTATACATCTTCCGAAAGATTTTTATCAAATCTTCAAACTGTAAGATTGGTGTAAATATAGGAGCGACCGGTTCCTGGTGTTTCTTCTTCCTCTGTCTCCCTGCGCCCTTCTTCTTGCATCCGTCGTGGCCTCACCTCCCCGTGTCCATAATGGTGAACTTTATCTTTTCAAAAGTTCTTTATACTATTTTATCTCAATTGTTTATATTATTCTTATGTTGTTGTATAAAAATAATAATATAAGAAAATAAAATAAACATTTACAAAAATAATATAGACAATATTTTAAAAGACACAGTTCATCGTTACGAACACATGACCACAAGGATCACTTAAATCGGAGATACGAGAAAAAAATATTAATAATTTTAAGATTCAAGGACTAAACCGTAAAGAAAATAGTCATTCGATATTAAAATGATTACTATTTTTTTCTTGTATCTCCGATTTAAGTGATTTTTATGGTCATGTGTTCGTAACGATGAACTGTATCTTTTAAAATTTTATTTGTATTATTTTATAACAATTTATTTTACTTTTCTTATATTGTTGTTTTTACACAATAACATAAGAATAATATAAAAAATAATGATAAAATAGTATAAAGAACTTTTGAAAAGATAAAGCTCACCGTTATGGACGTGTGACCGCAAGAATCACCAAAATCGGAGGTACGAGCAAAAAGTAATAATCATTTCAAGTTCTAAGGACTAAATTATAGATAAAAACAATTAAAACCACCTATCAAAACAGCCCAATGGCCAAATTTGAACGGTTTTGATAGTTGGATGGCCGAAGATAACCGGTTTTGGAGTTTGATGGTCAAAACCAAACTTTGACAAGAGTTGGATGGTCAAAAATGAACTTTTTCCTTAGTTTTATAATTAGTCTACGCTTAATACTCCTAATAGACCTTGAAAGGGAACCCCAAATTTTTTTCCAAAAATTTCCACTGAACTAAACAGGGCTTAAAAGAAGGGTTAAGAAGCTTGTACAAGTTATCCTGATGAATTAAGACGGAGTCTCATAGACTAGTCACGGAGAATTAAGAAGTTTGTACAAGTTATCCATGAATTAAGAAGGGTGATGCTTTGCTTAAAAAAAGTGATTTTAAGGTTGATGGACGAACGCGTAAATCCATAAAAGCACAATGGAGAAGAAAGCTAGAAAGGGTGGATCGGAGACAGCTTCTTTCATTTTCAACTTTCATTATTTCCATGTTCCAAAAAAAAAACTTTCATTATTTCCAAAACGCGGGTACAGGGAAACGGATGACAATGACAATATATAATAATGGGCAAGGAACGAGGGTTGTTTGTAGGTTTGGCAGTTCTCCATAAACGTATGCAGTACAATCTAGACATGAGACAATTTGCATTAGACCTTATATATGCGACACAATCTAATCTAAGACAGCATAAACGTATGCAGTATCTTTTGTGTTTGATAGTTCTGCATAGGAAGTTGCGTCAGATAAAATTGATTTTATTTTGTTTACATTTCATTGTATATAGGCACTTCATATGTTCTATTAGTTGTCTCATGTTTAATAAAAGTTCAAAATGTGAAAAGTATTTTATTTTTATGTATCAATAAACTTATGCAAATCTGTATTGCCTAACACCTTGCGGAAATGAGAGAGGGGAGAAAGTGGCAGGCAATGGGGGAGGGCGGAAAGGGTTGACTGGTAATAGCAAGTCTATGAGAAAAAACAACATATATGCGCAACATTATGTGCGCTTCACCTTCTCAGTTCGCACTTGGCAGGTCCCAGACTCCCAGCGCACGCCACTACTCTGCAGTCTGCACAAACCGTGACTCTGTGAGCCTGAAAGCCATTCAGAGCGCTGCAGGCTGCAGCCATGGCGGAAGAACTAGTAGCTGGATTGCTCGCATCTGCTTTTGTCGGCGTCGCCAAGGACAAGCTGGCCTCCGCCCTCGCGGGGCCGGCCAGTTTGCTGTGGAACTTTGGCAAAGACATGGAGGACATGAAGGATGTTCTTGAGACCATCTCGGCTGTGTTGGAGGATGCCGAGAGCCGGGCAGTCAAGGAGAAACTGGCGCGGCTATGGCTGAAGCGGCTCAAGGGCGTCGCCTTGGACATCTCCGACATGCTTGAAGACTACCAAGACACTAGCGGCCAACCAACTTCAAAGGTGCGTAGTTATATACACCCTAACATGTATGTCAAGGTCTGATTTTGTTGGTTTTCCTTGTTAAAAAGAATATAGATGAATCATATCTTATTCTTGAAAACCCCTAGCGGGCGCCGCGCGGCGCGGCGGGGCCAAGGCAGACGCGGGTAGGACCGGCACGTGGTCGAGCGCGGGTGCGGCACGGGGTGCTGGACCGACGCGGGTACGAGAGGTGGGTAAAGCGAGGTTGGGTGAGAAAAACAATTCGTTTTTGGTAGAAATGCTCTCCATATTGCGATTTTTTTCCTTCTGTAGTCCTTCCACCCTATTCACTTCTAAAAATATATGACAGGTGAGTCCGGCGTGAGTGGTCAGACGGACCCGAATTATGTGATAATTATTTTTTAATTATTTTCGCTCCTTACAAGTTCCCAATATGTTTGAAGTTCCGGATCGCAACGATGTTGAGTTTTTTTAGGTAGTTTATTTCTGCTGCCAAGCTCTATGGAAACAGACAGAACAGAGGTTTATACAACTGCCTGCGTGCTTGGAGTATCCGTTTAGCTTTAGAGTAGGAATAAACCTCCCCAGTTGAAAGTTTCA
This sequence comes from Cenchrus fungigraminus, assembly GCA_036936925.1. Taxonomy (NCBI): domain Eukaryota; kingdom Viridiplantae; phylum Streptophyta; class Magnoliopsida; order Poales; family Poaceae; genus Cenchrus; species Cenchrus fungigraminus. The sequence continues at coordinate 42,093,559 of CM072773.1, forward strand.
GTGTACAACGCTAGTAAGGCAGACTTACACATTTTTGCAAGGTTATAATATTTTTGCAAGGTTATAATGCGCGAACGGGAAAGCTTTTCGTCTGTGTTGGCACCTTTTCGGGGCTAACAAGCAACGCAGAGGAGCTCCTTGCAGCGCCTCCACGCCGTACCGGTCAGACCGGTGCAGGTCACTGGTCAGACCGGTGTCGTCGGGATAATCCGGCGAGAGACCAACGAACGTCGCCCGGGCAGGATCCCATCGGGGTGGCGCACGCAGGGTTGTCCTAGGCTCGGCAGGCCAGCTAGGACGTCTTCAGACATCGCGGAGATGAAGGAAGAACAACATAGTAGATTGGAAAAGTAAAGGGAAGGAAAGGTAAAAAGATAAAAATGTAAATTGATAGATTCGATTGTGATTCTTCATCAATTGGCCACGACCCTTCATATTTATTAGGGTGGGGATGACTTACCCCGCAAGAAAATCCTTTAACAAGTCTAAACCTATCGGGACTCCTCAATTTGGCTCGGACTCAGGAGCACCGATAAGATCGGTCAGGGGCACCGGTCAGACCTGTGTGGCTCGTCGGACGTGCAGATCTTCCGGAAGGCATATCTCTTTCATCCGGACTCCGATTTGGACGTTCTACATATGAATCTTGATCTACTCGACGAGACCTATCCAATGGTGAAGTCCAAATTGTATTTTGTGGACTTTGACCACACCGGTCTGACCGGTGGGACCCACAGGTCAGACCGGTCAGACCGGACCTGCCAATTTTGGGTGCGAACATATGTCCCCCTGTTTTCTGGTAAAACTTGCGTGCCAGAAAACATTCATAAAGATCAAAATTGGCTGAAGACGATGATCAACAATGCATCGCCCATATGTAAACTCTATATGGATGCCATTTTAACCGAAATGAAAACTTAATAAGTACAACATGCATGAAACTACAATTTCGACTTCTGAACAACATCTCTAACAATTTAAGTCCTGATGTGGCCATGGAGGCCAACCGTAGCTCCTTGGTGGATCATAAGCATAATATTGATAGTTGTAAAAAGAAGACCAAGGATTATACTAAAATCATGAATTGCAATTGTTTATACCTGAATAAGCATTCCATGGCGTATGCATCGATGGGATAAATGATGAAGACCAATGTGATGCTTGTCGATGGTTCTTTGCTTTTGGTGATGAAGAATTCCACCTTTGATCTTCTAACCGATTATTTTGTTTTTGCTCGGCTATCTTTTGATACTTACGTAGCAACTCATCAAAGCTTGGCTTGTTTCTCATCACCTTGCTGTTTGGGGAGATACTCTCGGCTCTACCAGAATTTCTGGCGATATCGGTCAGACCGGTTGGTTCACCAGTTAGACCGGTGCCTTGAGGACTGGCTACTTTGAGATCATGTTGCTCCCCAGCCGAACATGATTGTTGTTCAGCTATATTATTTGCGACATGTTTATCATTAGGGATAATTTGACCAGTAGAACTAGCCGATGATTTTTCAATAATCGACTTTTCTATGTCTAGTGTCAAATCTGAATTTTTATTTAATCTACCGTCTTTTTTGACACGATAGACTTGTTTGATCACCTTTCGCTTATTTTTCTGTGTTGACCGATTCTTTTGATCAAAACGGTCATTATGCATAGGTGATGACTCATTAATTACCGACTTTCTATGATTAATACAATTAGGACCGAAGTAACTATGAGAAGACGACATATACGAATTGTAATACCAAGGAAAATAAGAATAAGACATATTAAAGTAAGGTTCCCATGGCATAGGCATTGATGATCTATATGGAGGAAACGACATTGATTTGTGAGAGTTACTCCATTGCCGATTCTCGTTATGGAACTTCTCTCTAGGAGAAAAATTTTGAGCGTTTAGAATTTTTAGACCGACTAGCACCATTGACATTATTTTGCCTTTGAGACTCAGCTGGAAGTTTTTTATTGAGCTTCGGCTTTTCTCTTTGATGCTTACAGCCTTTAGTTCAATTGTTTTCCAAACACCAATCTCGGGTTTTTTAGGCTTAACCATCTTTGGTTTTGATTTATTTTGTGAAACCCTAGATGAGGCGGTTAGACTGGTTTGGGCACCGGTCAGACCGGTTCGGGCACCGGTCAGACCGGTTCGGGCATCGATCAAACCGGTCACAGCGCAACCGGCACCGTTGCCTTTGTTTTGTTGCCCCCCGAGCGTCGAAGTATTAGATGTAAATAAACTCTATGCTCTTGCTAGGGGATTTTGGTCCAACAATTTCGGCTAGAGACGGCCGATTTGTTTTTTGACCAACAACATCACAAGTTGGCAAAACTATGCAAGGATCAACAATATCATTGGTCGACTTTTCAATAACCGACTCTCGATTAAAAGGAATCAGATCTACATTATTCTTCTTATTAAGTAATTCATCCACAAATGCAAGTAAACCGCTTATAAGATTAGCAAAGGACTTACGATGCCTCGGTAGATCATACATCCTCAACTCGTCGATGACAGCTATATTCATCATGATGACGCCTCTTTCTGCAACCTGATAACAGTGAGGAAGTATTTCTTTGTGGATGCCCTTGCGTAAATCTTCAGGTAATCCTTCAAGTGCCATCAAATTGCTGGAGCTTGACAGATCGACCATGATAGCCAGATTTCTCGTCCCCAGCGGAGTCGCCAATTTGTTGGCACCTTTTCGGGGCCAACAAGCAACGCAGAGGAGCTCCTTGCAGCGCCTCCACGCCGTACCGGTCAGACCGGTGCGGGTCACCGGTCAGACCGGTGTCGCCGGGATAATCCGGCGAGAGACCAACGAACGTCGCCCGGGCAGGATCCCGTCGGGGTGGCGCACGCAGGGTTGTCCTAGGCTCGGCAGGCCAGCTAGGACGTCTTCAGACATCGCGGAGATGAAGGAAGAACAGCATAGTAGATTGGAAAAGTAAAGGGAAGGAAAGGTAAAAAGATAAAAGTGTAAATTGATAGATTCGATTGTGATTCTTCATCAATCGGCCACGACCCTTCATATTTATTAGGGTGGGGAGGACTTACCCCGCAAGGAAATCCTTTTACAAGTATAAACCTATCGGGACTCCTCAAATTGGCTCGGACTCAGGAGCACCGGTCAGACCGGTCAGGGGCACCGGTCAGACCTGTGTGGCTCGCCGGACGTGCAGATCTTCCGGAAGGCATATCTCTTTCATCCGGACTCTGATTTGGATGTTCTACATATGAATCTTGATCTACTCGACGAGACCTATCCAATGGTGAAGTTCAAATTGTATTTTGTAGACTTTGACCACACCGGTCTGACCGGTGGGACCCACAGGTCAGACCAGACCTGCCAATTTTGGGTGCGAACAGTCTGTATCGTTTACCATTTCAAAATTCTAGTGGGATGCCAATGAAATTTCAGACTTAAACATGCATTCTTTTGTCCCTTGGGTTTCCAATTTGAAAAATCCTAAAGTTGCCAAGCCACGATTAAAGATTGGGTACAAATCCTAAACACCTAGCTAGCAATAACAAACGTAGGGCACGAACGTTGGAAAGGCCGCCGGCGTATGTCTCCGGCCGATCGACGACTCGTATCCATGCGTGATCCACTCGAACGCCCTTGACGTCGAAGTAGCGACATATGGTGGGCCCACGCGGGTACAAGAGGTGGGTAAAGCAAGGTTGGGTAAGAAAAACAATTCGTTTTTGGCAGAAACACTCTCCAAATTGCGATTTTTTAGTCCTTCTATAGTCCTTCCACCCTATCCACTCCTAAAAACATATGACGGGTGGGTCCGACGTGAGGGGTAAGGCGGACCCGAATTGGTGAGAATTATTTTCAATTGTTTTCGCTCCTTATAATATAGATTTATGATATATTATTTGAAACATATCTTATACAAATTGTTATGTCGTTAACTTCAAGAGTGTATAGAATAGGCTAGTGATGCTAATAAAATACGTCATGCATGTTTTAATGCAACAGACAACCAAAAACAATATTTCGTGTTCTTGACAGTATGTAGGGATAGTATAGTTTGATTTTTTTTGCATCGCTCTCGGGAGCGACTCGGGGGCGACACACCCGACCCCCCTCCGCACCTCAAAACCCTAGGTAGGCGTCCGCCGCCGCCGCCGGCAGCAGGCCGGCCGGCCGGCAGCGTCAGCCAGCGGCGGCCCGAAGCCGGTGCTGCTCGCGTTCATGTCCCATTCCTCTCCTGCCTCCCTCCTCTCCCAATCACACTGGCAGGTCACCCCCTCCTCTGTCGCCGGCGGAACTACTCCGGCCCTCTGGTCGCCGGACTTGCACCTCCCGATACCGGATCCGTCCTCTCTAGGCCCGGATCTGGTGTCTCCCAGTTCCTGCGGTGGGGGCTCGTCGGGCGCACGCGGGGGCTCGATGTTGACGTTTGGCGGTGCGCCCCTTGGTGGCGGGGATCGGTGCCCGGCGCGCCTCCTGGCAGCGGAGCGTCTTCCGGTTTGTCTGGGGCGTGCCAGACCTATGGCTAGCGCTGCAGGCCCGCAGTGCTCCAAAGGTACGGACGGCAGCAAGCTCGCCTCCCCCTTCAGATGCAGCCTCTGCCGGTCCTTTCGGTAGGGGAAACCGGGACACCGAGCTCTTGGACTCTGAGGTCTAGTTCATGAAGTTGTCCTCGCGTCCACCTCACCACCGCGGTGGTCAGGTATGGGCTCCACTCGACGCTCCCTGTTGTGGTTGCCCGTGTGCCTGGATTCCACGGCGCGTGTGCTGCAACAGGTGGGCTTTGAATCGCCAGGAGAAATCCTATCCTGGTTTTGTGCTAGTTCCGATAACGGCGACACCATCAGGTGTCGTTCTTCTTCCTTGGAAGTGTTGTTTGGAGGCGATTCACAACCGGGGAGGAAATGCTAGTTCGGATGTGTTACCGTCAGGAGAAATCCTAGCTCAGCATTAAGCTGATGTCGTCGATGGTGATGCTCTCGGGCGCCGCTATCCTTCCTGGAGGCAATGACGAGATGTCACTCATTCTTTTCTAGCATTACCTGCAGCTCCTGTTGATTGGTTCCTGTGAAGTCTCCTACCTGTCGTGCATCTACCTCCTCCCAACACTTCATGGGTGAGGCTAGCACTGGTGATTGGTTGCGGTTGTGGTTTGGAAAGTTTTCATCATCGGTGCCTTTGCTTCGTCGACGTTCTCCTTGTTGGTGGTGACAGTAAATCAATTGTCGAGTGGTGATCCATCGCTTCCGTCATTCCCCTTCAAGGTTTCCTCCCCTCGGACGACGTTGGATGATGGTACGTGGAGCTCGGATGCGCTGGAGGTGTCGCCATTAGCTTCAAGGGAGGTCATCGTCTCTAGTGAATTCTTGGCTTGCGTACCTTTTGCCACCTTTAGTCCCCATTTCGCTTGTTGAGCCTCAGATGGAGGGCAGCAGCGGAGCGACGTAGCTACAAGGGGTAGTGTAGTGTGCAAAGACCAAGAACGGGTCGGCAAGTATGTTGTTTGGTGGTGGCACTAACCAATAATCAGTAGTGATCAATCAGATGTGTCATGTTTATTTTGTCCTTGCTTTGTTTGTGAGCTGTGTGTTGTACCCTGGTGTTGTACTCCTCTCTTTGTCTCTCTATGTTTTTCTTGCTGAAAATGATCTCTGCAATTTTGTCTCTCCACGAATACTTTAATAAAAATTCAGTTGGGATGCTCTCCCCCGTGACTGTAAAAAAATAGTTTAATTTTTTCTATACAAGAGGATTTGCAGTATCTAGCATGTTCCTATATATTTTAGTTTGTGGTCATTGAACAGGTTATAGCCCACATATAATTTCTATATGCCTCTTCGCTTAGTCCACATTCTAACCGAGAAATAAATAAAAAATTGTTGCAGATGCCAGTAGTTCTCTCACGTCTCCCAATTGCATACAACAAGATTGCCGTGGCTAATAGAATGAAGAGTTTGAGGGAAAAACTGAGGAAAATTAGAAATGAAATTGAGAGCTTTAACTTTATAAAGGGAAAGAGCACTACTAAGGACGAGCCTTATGACGAACGAGAAACAACATCATATTTGCCTGAAGAACTGGTAATAGGAAGGGATAGAGAAAAGCAGGAAATCATAAAGTTGTTGTCTGCTAATACCAACAACGATGAGATAGTCATTGTTCCTATCTATGGCCTTGGAGATATGGGAAAGAGTACTTTGGCACAGCTAGTTCACAATGATGCCCAATTCAAGAAGTATGACCATCGCATATGGGTTTATGTGTCCCAAGATTTTAATTTGAGCAAAATAGGAAGCTCTATAATTTCGCAACTGCAACCACAAGGAGGTCAACAAAATATGACTATACAGCAGGTGATACACCAACGCCTTGAAAGCCTACTTCATGGAAAGAAGGTTCTGGTTGTTTTGGATGACTTATGGGAGGAAAGGAAGTCTGAGTTGGATAAATTGAGAAGGATGCTTCACGTCAAGGGTAGTAAGGTAGATGTCATAGTAACCACACGCAAGGAAGAGATTGCAAGGAAAATTTCCACCAGTGAACCATACAAGCTACGACCTTTGGAAGATGATATATGTTGGGAAATAATTAAGAGATCTAGTAGGTTTGAACTTAAATCTGACCAAGAACAATTAGAGAAAATAGGGTTGAATATTGCAAAGAAATGTGGAGGTGTGGCACTGGCAACTCAAGCAATTGGATTCGTGCTAGGATCCATAGATGATCTGTCTGGATGGCGAAAAATAAACAATAGTGATATCTGGAATGGATCTTTTGAAGACAATGATGTGCTTCCATCCTTGACATTAAGTTATGAAAGGATGCCGCCACAGCTAAGGATATGCTTTTCTTATTGTGCCATATTCCCAAAAGGTCATAATATTATTAAGGGTGATTTGGTAGAACAGTGGATTGCTCTAGATTTCACTGACCGAACAAAGGGAAATGAATATATCAAAAAACTTCTAGGAATGTCCTTCCTTCAAGCTTCAAAGTTGCACTTGGTACACTACAACATCTGCCTTATTAACAGTACTCGTTTTTTTATTGTAATTTGTACATAGACAAGCATTCATGTAGTCATGTTGCATGCATAACATACACTATGTAGATGTTAAACACTTGAAAGAGTTTCCCTAACGCCTTTCTAGTTGTAGTAACAAAAAGATGCAAAATAGTGGTATGCTTGCCAAGAAGAACCGTTAAATTATAGTTCAAAAAAGCATGATGGAGTTGAAGATAACTGTAAGGAAATAAAAATTAAAGAAGCATACATATGTACTTATCTGCCCTAAAAAGGAATGGACATCTTAGACAGATATTTACATGTTAAAATTGCATTAATCCACTTTAATCTGGAAACAAGTTTGCATGCTACTAAATTATATATGCTCGTGCTCTGATTCGCAGTAAAGTTCATAGGGAACGAATTAGGAAATTATGTACAGTTGAGACAGAAAGTAGCCTAAGTCATTTTAGTCTCTTGTTCAGTGTTTCAAATTTTGTTTTCGGACCAATTTTGAGTAAGTTCAAATGGAACCATATATTTTAGTTTTATTATTTATAAAAAAGAGGTGAGTAAAACAAAACAAAATTTAGATGTCACTTTGCATTATCTTTCACATAACAGCACAGGTGAATATTAATTACTACAACACTATGGATTTTTCCAGTAGGTCAAAATCTATTAATGCAGGCGGCATGTATAATTTTTTATGTCAAACTCTACAATATATATTTTTCTGTAGAGCGTCATGACAGGATCAATGTAAACACTATGTAACATGGGGAGGTGGGCCTCCTTCAACTAGTATTCATAATATATCAATGTATATGTGACGAAACTTTAAAACTACGAAATTTTTTTGACAGTTTATGGCATGCAAACTATATATTTTTAATAGAAAACTGGGTATTACTCCCTTTGCCCATTAAAGAATGCAAATACAGCTTTTCGAGAAACCAAAACATTTAAATTTTGACCAAAATTATATAAAAATATACTATCATTTATGATACAAAATAAGGGTCCTTAAATTGATTATGAAATATAGTTTAGAAACATAAATTTTTATACTATTTGCTAAAACCCGAAAAAGTTAAACTAGTTTGTTCTGCACACAACCCATAGTTGCATTTTTTATGGACAGAGGGAGTAGTTTGCATCTCTAATGAATGTTGTTGTATACTTACAATTTCAGACTTCTAAGAAGTACGTGGTGCGCTACACCATGCATGACCTGGTGCATGATCTGGCAAGATTGACAATGTCTGACGAGCTAGTAATTTTCGATGTTGCACCACCAAGAAATGTAAGTGCCCACAAATATTGTCGTTATTCATTGCTCAGAAAATATGACCGGACAATGAATTTGGCAAATATGCCTTCAAAGATAAGGGCAATTCGTTTCTCAGATAGTGGGGAACCACTTGATATCCCGAATGGTGCATTTTCATTTGCAAAGTACCTACGTACTTTGGATTTTAGTGAATGCTCTGGAATTTTGTTGCCTGCCTCAATTGGCCAACTGAAGCAGCTGAGGTGTCTTATTGCTCCAAGAATGCAAAATGAGTCTCTCCCAGAGTGTATCACGGAACTATCAAAATTGCAGTACCTAAACATAAATGGATCTTCTAACATTTCTGCACTACCAAAATCGATTGGCAAGCTTGGATGTCTGAAATATCTACGCTTGTCTGGTTGTTCGAATATATCAAAACTGCCAGAATCATTTGGTGACTTAAAATGTATGGTGCATCTTGACATGTCAGGTTGTGCTGGGATAATGGAATTGCCAGACTCTCTTGGTAATCTCACAAATTTGCAAGCTCTTCAGTTATCTGGATGCTCCAGTGTCGAAGCAATTCCTGAATCGCTGTGTCAACTCACACATCTCCAATATTTGAATTTATCATTTTGTCGTAATCTTGATCGCCTACCCGAAAGTATTGGCAAGCTTGGATGTCTGAGATATCTAGGCTTGTCCCATTGTTCTGGTATGTCAAAAATGCCAGAATCATTTGGTGACTTAAAATGTATGGTGCACCTCGACATGTCAGGTTCTGCTGGGATAATGGAACTGCCAGACTCTATTGGTCATCTCACAAATTTGCAGTTTCTTCAGTTATCTGGATGCATCAATCTAAAAGCAATACCTGAATCGTTGTGTACCCTCACACGGCTCCAATATTTGAACTTATCATCTTGTATTTTCCTTGATCGGATACCAGAAACTATTGGTAACCTCATCGGCTTAAAGTATTTAAACATGTCATCCTGTGACAAAATAAAAGAACTGCCAGAGTCCCTGATGAAACTCCAAAATTTGTTACATCTAGATTTGTCACGCTGCAGAAGAGGCTTTCGGAAAGGGTCACTGGGAGGTCTGCGTGGCCTCACCGCACTACAACACTTGGAGTTGTCACAGATAGGGACGATTGATACTGAAGATTTATCAGATGTTTGGGAAAACCTCACAAAACTCAAGTACTTGAGCTTAAGCTTAATCGACGCTTTACCGGAAAGTATTGGTGCCCTTGCTAATCTGGAGTACTTGGACCTACATGGTAATGATTTACCATGTTTACCGGAAAGTATTGGCAAGCTCAAGCGATTGCATACGCTGAATCTTTCATATTGCTGTAGGCTTAAGTCCCTACCAGAGAGTATAGGTGCACTTGGGCTGAGGTCCTTATGGCTGGACATGTGCTCGGATGAACTGATCGATCATGCCAGTTCCCTAGTGCACTATTCACAAACACTTCCATTTTCAGGGTTCGTGTTGATGATGTCAGTGGTTGTAGTAATCTTCATCTGCTCGAGGGTGTCGATGCCAGTGAGTTAAGACTATGTTCTCTTGAGAACGTAAGGTCTCTAGAAGAAGCAGATAAAGTTAAGTTTGTTGGACAAACAAATTCTCTCGAATTTAACATTAGCTTGGAAAGTGGATGCGGTTCGACTTCTAGAGGACAAGGATTTGTTGGGACAGCTTGTGCCACCAAGAGGACTTAAACGCATGCGCCTCGAAGGTTACAACAGCACAAGCTTTCCATGCTGGTTCGTGGGCATTTCTCATCATCTCACAAATATTGTTAGCATTTCCCTGAAAAAACTGCCTATGTGTACCAACCTGCCACCACTTGGACAGCTGCCAAACCTGGAAAGTCTGTCTCTCTCCAATTTATCAAGCATTAATAAAATCGATAGGGAATTCTGTGGTGGCAAAGGAGCATTCGGTCGATTGTCATACTTCTTCATTGAGGATATGAAAGGCTTGGAGGAGTGGAACACGACATACTCTGTCGAGAATGGTGTCGAAGAGTTTATGTTCCCTATGCTAGACGAACTGATGATACAAGATTGTCCAAGGTTGAGGTTGAAGCCATGTCCACCAACTTTTCGTAAGTGCATTATTAATGGCAGCGACCAAGTTATATTTTCATTGGAGGAGGTAGACAAAACCAGTCATCACTGCTCTTCCTCTAGTCGAGCCGTCAAATTGGATTTGGAACTAACAGCTCGTGGCGTAGGCGACTCCCCCCAGAGCATAAGTATATTTCACCACTTCCCTCTACTCCGAGAGCTGCGTATCTCTGGATATGAACTGAGGAGCGTGCCAGAAAGCGTGCGGCGTCTTGATTCCGTTGAGTAGCTGGAGTTGGAATGGTGCGATAGCATGTCAGCTCTGCCTGAATGGCTGGGCGACCTCTCCTCTCTAAAAAGCCTCGTCATCTCAGGATGTGTCGGCATCAAGTCGTTGCCTCTGTGTATACAGCAACTCACCAAGCTTCAGAAGCTACATATTAGGAACAACCAGCAGCTGAAGGAGTGGTGTGAATCAGAAGAGAACAAGACGAAGCTCTCCCACATAAATGTAAGTAATTTCACTGCCAAACTGCTTTTATCTAACTGTGCTAGTCTATCAATCCGTGCTATTACACTAATACACGGCCTGAACTCTTCATGGTAGTTATTTTACACAGCATAAACTGTGATCTTATATCTTTCTTTTTGACGAAATAATAAACAGTAACCTCCCTCTGTTTGTCCCCTTCGACGTTCGACCCACTGTACTTCTTGGTCCATTCGCCGCAAACATCTTTGTTAATTAATTACTTAATTTGTCAAAAGAAAAGGAGAAGGAGAATACTGAATTATGTTGAAATAATGGAAGACAGAACATAACGTATATGCATTGGAACATTTATTCGGTTTTAAGTATATACATTGTACTGGATTTTTTGTCCAATTACTACCGCCCTTCCAACAGAATACAATACGGAGTATGAACGTGGTAGCTAATCAGCACGAGCTATTACCACTCTGCAGATTTACGAGGAACAGGACGAGGACGAGGATATGGACTGAGCTACAATTAAGAAGTCTGTTCTACAAGGATTGGATCATGAGTATATAATATCATATCATGCTTAGCTTAATTTCTTTTTCTTGGACACTGGATGCC